>JAWZYU010000020.1:3975000-4711250 GCA_038380435.1 Ryuthela nishihirai | reverse complement strand
ATAGATTGGCGAGTAGGGTGATGAACAGTGTGCCTAGAGGCCTCAGAAGGAGGGGGAGACCTAGGATGCGGTGGGCAGACAATGTCAAACAGGACCTTGTTAGAATTGGTGTGCAGTGGCCGGATGCAGCAGATGTAGCTCAGGACAGATATGCTTGGAGAATTAAACTGCGTGGTCTCTTTGGACCTCCGTAGCCCATGGCTGCTTGAGGATGATGATGATGATGATGATTTTTTATAACCATTTTAGACTAACACTACCACTGAACTCTTTTGAATGCGGATCTCAAATTGTAAATCAAACTCACAAAGCTGTATTTATTCCTTAGTAATTAAAAATCCTCAGCTGTTCATTTCACCAAGACGGTTAAACGATTTTCTTATAATTAAAATTCCCGGCTATTAAACTCCGTAGTAATTAAGCACTCGTTAAAATTCCCACACCTTCATTAAAAATCATTCTACAGTCGAAACTCGTTTTACTCAGTCCGGGCCGAATGGTTTAAATTATTCGTAATAGCTGTGGCGTAGAGTAGCCCAGGGCTATGATCTGTTCTCAGGAAATACAAACTCCTTATCGGGTTGAGAGGACTTTCTTCGCAAGCGGCATTCCTTTCAAGTCCTTATTGGGGGTAACAACGGAACTTTCAAAACATCACGCGACGTGGTCCAATCGGTGAGGGGTCAAGAGGGCATTGTCCAGTACCACACTTTGTTTACATATGATGCTGATAAGGTTTCAAAACAGAAATTGTTGTTGTTGTCTCGATCGTGTGATGTGTCATGTCATGTTAGTTTGACCTCTTGTAATACGTGTCAGTCGGCCTGGCGGTGTATAAAATACGGGAGGACGACAGCCCCAATGTCATTCAACTGTCAATGCTGATACTCTGACTGTCAAATCTGACACCTGATTACCAAACTCCTCAGAGATGTCTAGTGAACGAGCCTCCAACATTCCTGCTGAAGGAGTCTCCAACATTCCTGCTGCTGGATCATCTACTGCGAGGTAAATAAAACTTTATTTAATGCTGTGCTGTCCATAAGACGTTTTACTTTCTGTATTCTACTTATAAATTATTTAATGCTGTGTTATCCCTAAGACGCTTTACTTTCTGTATTCTAATTATAAATTATTTAATGCTGTGTTGTCCTTAAGACGTTTTACTTTCTGTATTCTACTTATAAATTATTTAATGCTGTGCTGTCCTTAAGACGTTTTACTTTCTGCATTCTACTTATAAATTATTTAATGCTGTGTTGCCCTTAAGGTACTCAACCATTTTCTATCCAGTAAAGTCATTTTATTCTAAAACTTAATTTTCAAAACTTTAGTTACTTAGATATTTTTGATCACGCTAGTAAATGTACTGCATATTCTGAGACCGTATTATCTCTCTAGGAACACCACGGACATGGAGTGCTTTCAAAAACTTCTAACCGCCGTGGAGAACCTCGCCAATGTCTCCAAAAGAAGTTTGGAGACCGAGGACAGGAGTGTGAAGCGTGTCTGTCGCCAGCTGCAGGCCGGGGAAATATTGCGACCGAGGACGATGAAATTGTCGCTGACCCATAGACGTAGGGCAGCTGCCGCCGCAACAAAAACAGTAGCGGAGATGGGACCTCCTAACGTCGTCCAGTCTGACGCGATCCCTTCAAAGACAACCAGGTAAATGAAATTTTATTTAACGCTGTCCTTAAGACATTGAAACCTTTATTAACGTACATCGAGTTTTCTAACCTGTAAAGTCATTTTATTCTAAATGCTAACTTTAGTTACTTAGATATTTTGATCACACTCGTAAATGTACTGCATGCTGTCTTTTATTACAACTGTTAAATTTTTTTCTCAAACTTTAGTTAAATATTTAATTAGATCTTTTGCTCAAACTAGCAAGCTGTGAGGCATGCTGTCTTTTATCACAACATAACTGCTCAATATAGAGTTTTATATTTGTTTCTATCTAGTAAAGTCTAAATGATAATTTTCAAACTTTAGTTACTTAGATATTTTGATTGTGTTAGTAAATGTGCTGCATATTGTCTTTTCTGTTCTAAGATGAAAAACATGTAAATGTTCTGCATATTCTGAAACTGAATTATCTTTCTAGACTCTCCAATGCTCCGGACCGTGTGGCCCCCGCAGCTGATGCCGTCTCAACCGATGACGCATGCTTTGAGACGTTGGACACCGCCGTCAAGGCACTGGACGCCGCCGTCAAGACTCCGACACCTATCGTCGGCCCGGCCGCCCCCCTCAATGAGCCACACCATGGTGACGTCATCTCAGGACTCTTCAGCGGCAAGGGTTCCGCAGCTGCAGTCAGGTAAATGAAATTTCATTTGATGTTGAGCGGGTCTTAAACGGCTCAATCATTTACTAAAGCATATATAGTTTTACAACTTGTAAAGCCATTTTACTTTCTTTATTCTACTTATAAATTAGTTAAATATTTAATTAGGTCTTTTGCTCGAGCTAGCAACTGTTAAATTTTTCCACATTCGAGTGTTTCCTCTCGTGGGACATTTTTTCTGAGACTTGTACTGTAGGTAAAATTTCCATGTATGTGAATAAATATATGATTTTTATTGGACAAACTATGTATAAAGAAGAATATTAGAAAAATGTAATACTTTAAAAGTGTGTATCTGGGGAAAATGTAATACTTTAAAAATGTAATATTTTAAAAGCGTGTATCTGGGGAAAATGTAATACTTTAAAAATGTAATACTTTAAAAGCGTGTATCTGGGGAAAATGTAATACTTTAAAAGCGTGTATCTGAGCAATACAGCATTATAACTTCAGTTCTAATATAAAAAACACGTAAAGTACTGCATATTCTGAGAATAAATTATCTATCTAGGTCTGTCGAGTCCTTCAACGTTCCAGGACCATCCACCACAGTCAGACCTGCTGCAGTGCCGTACTATGCTGTGACCAAAACTCGCCACTACAACTCCACCAAGTTTTGCACACAGTTCGTCTCAACGAGTGTGCGGCTTGGCGGTATGGATAGCGTACACACCCATAATTTCATTCCGGTCCTGCACGACTTGCACGAGCGGATGCTAGCCTACATTGTCCCCACAGGCGAATATAGCACGTATGGCTATGCTTACGCTCCCAGGATTTGAAAAACCCCGTCAACCTGTCCCTGATTCGGCGTAATGCCCTGATGGGTGAGAGATTCATGACTGCATTAGACAAAGTAGTGCAGTCAAATGAATCTCTCGGTCCTTGGAGCGAACTAGAATTTGACTTCGTCTGTGCGGACTTGGACAGGGTCAGCAGCGGCGGTATTGGGAGACGTGCCGGGCCGGAGAAACGAAGCACTGTTGACGTGCAGTCATTCGCTGCCAAGAAGGGCAGCGTTTTGAGGATTGTGAACAACGACGCACTGTGCCTAGCAGGAGCTCTTGTCGTCGCACGAGAGCTCTGCTTGAAAAATAAGGGGCTGACGCACAAGTATGCTCGGATCAGCGATTATCGCTACCCTTTGCAGAGGCAAGAAGCCCGTCAGCTCCATCAGGATGCTGGTGTACCCGAGGGTTTGTGTGGATTCCCGGAAGTCCGGATGTTCCAGACGTACCTGACTCAGTTCAGGATTATTGTATATTCTGCTGACGACGCCTTCCTCCCCATCTTCATCGGTCCCGAAGGAGGGGACAACATCTATTTATTGTTTAGTGCTGGGCATTACGATGTGATTACTAAACCATCGGGATTTTTCGGGGTCAAGCAATTCTGCCATAAGTGTCTAAAGGGGCTAAATACGGAAGGACACGTTTGCAAGGGGACCTGCAACAGGTGCCTGTCAGTCGATGTGGTTCATGCAGGGGAGTTGTTGCTTTGCACGGTGTGCTGTGTGTATTTGCGCGGGGCTGAATGCTTTCAGGCGCATCTGCTGAAGGCATATCAGACACGGCATCGCTGTGTTAAGTGCATCAACATTTACGATCCTCTGAAAAAACACGTTTGTAAGGCTGACACTTTAAAATTCGTCGAGCCCTGCAAGATTGACCCTGTCGGTCAGACCTATCTCTACTTTGACGTGGAGACCATGCAGTGTGCCGACGGATTGCTGAAACAGATCCTATGTGTGGCACATACCAAGTGGACGACGAGTGGGTTTACACCTCATTCCCGGAAACGGACGCCTTTATGGATTGGATTCTGGCTGAAGAACGTCCTGGGGTTCAACGATTCAAGGATGCCACAGTCCTAGTGCATAATCTCCAAGGCTTTGACAGCATGTTCATCATAAGTTACCTGTACAGAAAATTTTTAAAACCGGATCTCATGTTCGATGGATCCAAGATTTTAGGTATGTTTTTACCTGGCCTTAAAATAAGGTTTATCGACACGTTATCCTTTATTCAGGCTCCTCTTCGATCATTTATGAAGACCTTCAACTTGGAGACGGTGAAAGGCTTTTTCCCCTTTAAATTTGTGAAGGAGGAAAATCTACAATATACAGGACCCATCCCTGATCGGCTTTTTTTCCAGCCGGAAGACATGGAGCCTGAAACTCTGTCAGAATTCAACGAGTGGTATGCTGCAGCAAGCCTTGAACCCTGGGATTTTCAACAGCAGCTTCTGTATTACTGCAAGGCAGATGCAGAGCTGCTGCGGCGAGGAGCCCAAGCTTTCCGTGAGGAATTTTGAAATCTCACAGGTGTAGACCCGTTTGCACATGACCTGACTATTGCCAGTGCTGCCTTCGCATATTCCGTGGAAAGTTTTTGCAAAGAATACCCTCGGTGTGTGTCTCACCCAAGGGTATTCGGTGAGTAATGACCGGCAGTCCTTGAAAGCTCTCGCGTGGTTAGAATATGAGGCTTCCAAGAACAACATCGAAATTCAAACTGCGCGATAACCCGAAGGTGAGTATAAGATAGGGCAGTACAAATTGGATGGCGTGTGCCACAGTACCCGTTGTTATTACGAGTTTTTAGGCTGTTACTCTCATTACTGTTTGAAATGTTTCAACCCTGAAAAATAGATCAGCGCACGAGAAACACATTTGGTCTGCTAAACACCCGAACCATGGATCGTCTTGAGACCTTGAAAGTGCTGATGAACCGGTACACATGCAAAATTATGTGGGAACATGATTTCGACGAGTTAATGCGCAAAAACCAGTCCGTCGCATTAATTTATAAATCCGTCGAGCCTATCAGGCATATAGGGGCCCATGACTACCTCTACGGAGGGCGCGTGGAGGTGTTCTCCATCTTTGCATCGGTTGACTTAGGATGTAGCCTTAACTACGTTGATTACAACAGTCTGTACCCTTATGTTTGCAAGAAGCCTCCATTTGGTAAAGGTCACCCGGTTCGGATCACCTCCAATTTCGCCACGGACCTCGACCACTATTTTGGTATTGCACACGCTACACTGTTAGCCCCTTACGATTTATTCATCCCTGTACTGCCCTATAGGTGTAATGGGAAGCTGCTTTTTCCCCTTTGTAGGATCTGTGCGGATGGACAGCTGGCACCCCCTTGTCGGCACACCGTGAACCAGCGCGCATTGACAGGATCTTGGCCCACGTTCGAAATTTACGCTGCGATGCGTGCTGGCTACAAACTTCTCCAGTTCCATGATGTATGGCATTTCAATACCATCCTACATACGATCCTACAACAAAAAAGGGAGTTGTCTATGCTGGGTACACAGACACTTTTCTGGGACTGAAGCAGCGCTACTCTGGGTTTCCCCCTGACGTGCAGACTGAGGAGCAAAAGGAAGCCTTCTGTGAGGCCTTCTTCCAGGTGGAGGGGGTTCGGATCCTCCCCTCGGAAGTTGAGAAAAACAACCTTAAGCGAACTCTTTCCAAGGTCTCGCTTAATTCGTCATGGGGGAAGCATGCGGAGAACATGAGTCGAACCCAGACGACCATTGTGAGTTGTCCTGTCAAGTACATGGAGCTCTTGACGGACGCATCGTTAGTCATCACTGACGTCGCTGTTATCAGTGATCAGGCCATACTTGTCACACACAAGCCGGCGGAGTCTGCCACTCCAGCGAACACCCACGGAAGCCTGATTCTCGCCGAAATGGTGACGAGTCATGCCAGACTAAAACTGTACAAGCTTCTATCAAAATTAGATAGTCGTGCAATATATTCTGACACGGATTCGCTGATTTATACAACGTCTCCTCGTGACACCTACACACCACCACAAAATCCATTCCTTGGGGGTCTCGTTGACGAAATTTCATCGAAGTATGGCACCGGTGTACACATCACGGACTATGTCAGCGCCGGCGAAGAGCTATGCCCTTCGGCTGAGCAACAGCGATGAAATTCTTCGCGCCAGGGGCATATCTCTCATGAAGCAAAACAGGTGTAAATATAATTTTAACTTACTCAAATCCATGGTGTTAGGGAATTCCCCAGTCAGCGAGACCTTTGATGTCCCTTTTAATTTAATTCGTAATAAAGTGGATGGGTCACTTATGAATAAGCCCATGGTAAAGAGGTTTAAGGCCAACCTAGATAAGCGGTATCTCAGCTCGGGTTCGACTCTCACTGTACCTTATGGTTACAATGACCTGGGCCTGGATACCCTTATCCAATTCATGGACGGGTAATTGTACAGTTTTTATTTATTATTACACATTAACTTATTATTTATTTATTATTGCATCTTCGTTTATTATGTCAGTGTACATATTATTTCGTTACACACTTTATTTCGTTGCTCACCAGTGTACATATTATTTCAATACACACTTTATTTCGTTGCTCACCAGTGTACATATTATTTCATTACACACTTTATTTCGTTGCTCACTTTATTTATTTCAATGTTCTTAGTGGACCTTATTATTTCACTGCACACTCTATTTATTTCAATGTTCCTAGCGAATCTTAATTATTTCAGTAACTGTAGTGGATCTTGTATCCATCGCAGACCTTTTTTGAACTTATTATTTCAATGTTCCTAGTGAACCTTATTATTTCACACGTAATGACCCAGCACTGAGGCGTCATCAGCTTTTGAAACCTACAGCAGATCTGTTTTCACTGTTATTGTGAATTGATTTTACTACCATGAATCGGTCATTGTGAACTGATTTTACTACCATGAACCTGTCATTGTGAATTGATTTTACTACCATGAATCTGTCATTGTGAATTGTTTCAATTAAAAAGGTTTCAAAAAATCTGCCTCTTTATTTCCCAGCTGAAACACACCATGGTGGGAGAAAACCTTATCAATGCAATGCTCCTCAGCCAAGCCTCGCTGGAGTAGTTCTCTAAGCACGGATGCATCCATGCTTCTCATTGGTCCTTCCTCGGAGCGCTCAAAGCTTGGATGCATCGGTGCTTTTCATTGGTTGCCGTCAGCATGCGCTGCTCTAGCTGGCGCTGTGGAGTGCGGCAGACCGTGGTACAAGGGACACTGCAAGGGTTTGTAAAACTAATTGAGTGAATAGAGTAGAAGAGTGAATGGCGCAAGAGACGCAAATATCAGTTTTACTTTCTTTTATTGGATATTTTTTAATACACATTTTAAATACATGGTTTTTCTTTTTTTAACACAAATCTTCAAGCACACAGGGCTTGGATTTTACAGAAGGTTTTAATATGCAGACCACTCGGATAATTTTCTTTTCTTACGCTGGATGGGCACGGCAATGTCTTTTGGGGGGCGCTCTTCAGCTATAGTGCTTCTGGGGATGTTGACTTTTAGTTCATGTGGAGTGTCAAGTTGTTTTGAGAATAACAAATAATTTTTCAAAGCAGTCAGATACTTTTCGGATTTATCGTCAGCATCGTCAGACTCCAATATTTTCTTCATCTCTGAATCCAAATCACATACTTTTTTTCTTATGTTTTTTCTCTGCACAGCTTTTACAGAAATCATTTCTTTTTAAATAGCGAAACCAACAGGGCGAGGGCAGCAGTCAGCAGGGGTATAATGAACCCTGAACCACGCTGCAGGAGATGTTTCCTGTGGCGTAAAGATTCACGTTTGGACGCTAGACTCCTTATGACCGTGTTGTGCTGGCGTAAATTCTTTAATACTCTGTGGGAAACAGGTATATTTCCTTTTAAGAAATTGGAACACACTTCACATAGAGCATACATCTGGGGGTCGGAGATGTGCTTCATCAGAGCTGTACGCTGCTTTCCCCCTAGCTTTGGCAAGCACTGAAGGAACAGACCTAGAGATTTAATTTTCATTTAGAACGTAAAGTATTTCGGGTTCTTCTGATGGAAGAATCTTTGCACGGAGCCTTTCACCGTCCAACGTTCTGGGATGAAGGTCAACACACAAATAACCGAAGGTTACCTGTGTAGCCAGCCATAGGCAACCGTCAAGAGTTTAGATTGATGGGGGTACACTTGTCTCGCCAAGTGGATTATTTGTGATGCATCCCAACAATTGCGAAATAAAAACATGTAGTGAGCATTGAGCGATATAGTCCTCGAATGTCTTCCTTTTAAAAACAGATTTTGTAAGATCAGGAAAATCGTGATATTTTTATGATGACCCCCACGAATAAACAATTGTGATATGTGCTCGCTGGATACAGACTGTTCCATCAAGTCATCCAGTACCAGAAGTGTAGGTCTGTGAGTATCAAATTCCAGATCCGTAGGTAGTCCTTCATAAAATTCCACCGTTTTCTTGAAGGGTTCAAAGGCAGGATTCTAATTGTGAGACAGTGGGTGGGACCAGAAACAGATCCAGTTCTGAATTGGCACAGTCGCCAGAATCAGCGTGAATTTTCTGAATGCTCATGATGAATGCTCACTGTAGCAGTAAACGACACGTTGGGGTGGGGGTTCGAATACTTGAGCTGCTTCTTTGACGAGTTTCAGAGTGAAAGTCGTCTTTCCACACTGTGAAGGTGCAGCAATTATAATATTTGAAGGAGTGTAGAGAGCCATCGCACCACCATGCAGTCGTTAAAGTCTACTCGACAAGTGTAATCACGATGCAGTATTGTGGGAAGAGTCGAACCACACCCTCTTTTAAACAGGAAATACAGACAGTGAGCACCGCATGTGTCTCCCAGGGGGTCCTGCAGAAGTATCGAGCGGTGTAAGACATGACGAACGCCTAGTCGACTATATTATTCTTGCATGGAGGCATCGGGACTCGTACCCAGGGGATAAAAGTGATCCACGTGCATTCCTTTCTTGTAAACTGCTATCCAGTGGGTTCCAGGCAGGGAGGACGGATCGGTATTGTAGATAAACAAGGCTTCTGACTGATTGATTCTGTGAGGTAGTCTGTCACGGGGGAACACTCAGAGACTTGTGGGTAACATCGAAAGGATGGATTCTAACTGAGAGGAATTCATGAGCTGTTGACTACAGTCAAACAGGACTTTACGGTTCCAATGGGATTTCCAACAAATTCTGGTACTCGGCATACAGGATCACATTGACCGATGCGGGTAGCGGCTTGGCAAACTTTAATTTGACTCTCACATTCCCACTCTTTATTAAAGAAAATACTTGATTGCATTCACGTTGCTCGGGGGTCAATTGGAATCCAAACAATGTAAAACCTTCTCCATAGGCTTTCCGCGATAAGTTAATACCACTATCGGATTTCCAGGCATCCACAGCTTCCAATAATCCTTGGTAACAGCGGAGATAGCGCCCATTCGCAAAGTCGGGGGCGTAGGATTGCTGATCACTGTCTATGTGAAGACTGATTTCGATGTAGTTTAGGCGAAATGTTGGAAGTTGAAGGGATTTTTTTCGTATGATCCATTCAGGCTGGTACTTTTCAGCATACCCAGTACCAGACGTACGGGGAGCTGGCCGAGAAATAAATTGTCACGATTCACACTCGTCAGGCCCGAAGCGATTCAAAACATACGTAAATCCGTTCTTCGCAGAGGGTACTTGGCACTCTCCGAACCCGGCAGGCGAGCGTGTGAGAGGATGACACCCGAAGTGGGTTTGACTTTACACACGAAAAATTCAGCTTCGTGCATCCGTACTTTGTAAGAGGGGTCTGCTTCACCTGTCATGAGGCAGAATTCGGGTTTGGATCTCAGCAAACGCAGTCGCAGGTCGACTTGATTGAGTAGGTAACGATCTTGATTAAACAGGCCAGCGTGGATCCACGAGATGAGTTCGATACCTGTTGGTTTGACATACCCCTTGCGTTGATGCCTTCCCTCGTTCTCTCTGCTGGTCAGTTCCATTTTACCGGGGGTGTCGAGGTACCAGAGCAAGGCGCCTAGCTGACTTCGTGTGGCATCGGTCCCGTAATTCAATAGAGTCTCTAGATAAGCCCTGTAGGGGTACAGGGTGTGAGAAGCACTCACAAGATGATCATTGAGGAAGAGGTCTACCTGACTGAAGAGGGCGTGGAAGAAATGATTGCAGGGTGCGATCACTTCCGACGATGGTGTACCATCGGATTTTACAATTTTCAAGACGAGACGTAGGTGACATCGAGATAGATCAATGTAATCGTCCGTCCCCTTCACGATGAATTCGAGTGGTGCATTACCTTCCAGGGAAGCCACAGGTAAATAATTGACATAACAGCCTCTTTCTAATTGTGAGACAGTGGGTGGGACCAGAAACAGATCCAGTTCTGAATTGGCACAGTCGCCAGAATCAGCGTGAATTTTCTGAATGCTCATGATGAAAACACGTCCTGCACAGTACAGTGTCTCTTCACTTTATGAACCTTGGGATGCTTACGACGACGTTTTATTCCTTTCCCTCTCTGCAGCTTTGAACTGGCACGTTGTAAGAGGTCGGCACCCGCTTCACGGAGCCCCGCTTTGGCTGCAGATTTGAAGTATTGCCCCTGGGACATCTCTGAAACGAAACGTAGCCCACCCTTATGCAGTGTAAACAGCGCAGGTCGTACGAGAGGGCTGATGAAACGTCCGATCTTAGCAAAGATGCTTCCTAAACTGTCGCCTCTCTGATAACGAGGAAAACGGAACACACCCTTCCCCGTCTGGCTCTTGTAGTAGCTCACGTAGGCATCTGCGGAAGGGGGGAACGAATTTAACCCACATGACAGAAATGTAACTTGACTAAAACTTTACCGAATTTAAAATGCAGTGGTTCTCCGGTGTCGGTACGAAGGAAGATTCTCACACTCTCGAAACTGTTCCTTGCAAGGGGGTAGTAATCAGGCTGTTGATATACGGCAACAATGGCTTCGTTATTACTGGTTCTGACGGCAGGATTCACGACATGCAACAGTTCACCGTGAGTATCACCTAACAACTGAGGAGCAATCAGATCTGAATACAAATAAATACCATACATTCCTCTGTTCGTATCGATGGGATAGTCACCCAGGACTTTATTCAGCAGTATATCTAATTTAGCAATTCCTAGCATGTCACCTAATCCGGGGTTCGATCGAGGAAATTTAATGTAATGTGACTTGTCTGTATCCATCAATACGGTGTGATCTGCCTGTTGCTTGAAACGGTAAGCTTTTCTCAGCCTGTAGGGTAACATCTGGTTTATTGCATCGAATAACGATTCGGCAGTTTCGTATCGTCCATGGGGTACCTTTCGTTCTTGGAAACTACCTGGTGGGATCACGTAGAAATAACACTCGTCATCTATGTCGAACGTAGGCGTATTGCAAAGTTTGCTGGCAAATCGTTGGTGGAAGGGTTTGTCAACTTCTCCCTCGTCGATACACAGAAGTTTACCGAAATTCGTTTTGAATACCCAGTAACCACCGTTATAGGGAACTATTATTTCTTTGGGGAGCTGTGTGCTGAGGAGAGACAACAGCTCCATTCGAGTTATTTTAACCGGTTTAAGTTTGATTTTCCTGTATTCTTCAGGGATGGCAGGGGCGTAATATTCGTATGTGTCATTAGAACCGTCCACATTGTACCAGCTCACAGGTAAGTGAACTTCTGCTAGTCCCACTTTCCATTTTCCGTTTAGTCTTAGGGGTAGTGCCAGCTGAACCGTGAAATCGGTCTGTGAATTGTTCGGATAAATATTCTGGCTAGCCGTGGAGGGAAGAGTCAGGTAGAAACTATCCATTTTTTAGGGATCCAGGAAGGTTTGGGATAACCGCAAAATTTAACCAGCACCTTTTGTCCTTTTCTCTCGATTATTTTTTCGACCGTTGTAATGTTCGGGTTCTGTCACTTTTTGA
The DNA here is from genome assembly GCA_038380435.1 of Ryuthela nishihirai. Lineage (NCBI taxonomy): Eukaryota > Metazoa > Arthropoda > Arachnida > Araneae > Heptathelidae > Ryuthela > Ryuthela nishihirai. Next base: position 4,699,118 of record JAWZYU010000020.1, on the reverse strand, counting down.
AGCTCCGATTTATAGAATATGCCTTTCAACACTTCTCCCTCGGAATCCCTTACGACATACACAGGGGGCTCCCGTTGTAATACCTTGTGGACTATAAATATTTCTTCGGTCCACAAATGTGTACCTGCCTTTTTGAAGGGCGCTTTTACACTGGCTAGTCGAACTGTGTCACCTACTTTAAATGCTGGTTTTTCTTTTACTACAGTCGGATTGCAATAGAGTCGAACCCACACAACGTCTTCATTGCGTAAGGTTATGTCCTTGGGGGCCATATCGTGTGCACTGTGAACGGTGGCATTGTACCCCTTTACAACACACGGCAGCACGTCCAGCTAGCGGTAGGTATTATTGCGTGTATAATATCTCCCCAGTCTCTCGCGTAGGGTACGATTCCATCTCTCCACCAAAGCTGTTTTTTTGTCGGAGTAGGTAGCAAAGAACCGAATACCTTTCTTTTTCAGGAATTTCTGGAACACTCTGTTGGTAAATTCCGTACCCTGATCCGTATTTAAATTCATTGGAGATCGACCCTTGGAAAGGATTTTTTTGAAAGCCGAGACCATTTCTTTCCCTGTTTTAACCTTCATGGCCACCGCCCACCCGTATCTCGAGAACACATCGATGACTGTTAATATGTAGCGATACCCATCATTCAAGCGAGTTAGATTTTTTACGACCATGAGATCGGCTTGCCATTGTTCGTCTAGTCCTGTGACGTAAACTTTGTTACGGGGAGAACTTTCTGCGAACAGGTTTATGTAGTGTGTAGGCAGGCTGCTTTTCTAACCATTCTCGGACGAGTTTTAGTGGCAGCCCCGTATTCTATGCTAACTTTTTTACGCTACTGAATCGTCTTTCGGGGTCGAAATAATGTGACTCCAAAGTTTTGTTTTCTGCTGCACCCAGACGTCGTATCCCACCAGGTTTTGCCATTGATGTAGTGAAAGTGTAACACCTGACACTGTAGGAACGTCACCTATAAACTGTCTGATATCCACTGTTAAGTTACACACACAAATTTTGTATTCTCCGTCTAAGGCTTTTGACTCCCCACACTGAATATTTTTACTACGAGCTACAAGTTCTAATACAAGTATGGCTATCGTTAACAATGTCACGATTACACTACCCACACTAGCTAACACCTTCTTTTTCCTATCCATACCAAGACTAAAATCACATAGGATGAAAAGACAGACACATTATATAAAGTTACAATTATTTATTTAATTTATACATTTCATTTTTTGCCTCGTCGACAATAGCATTATATTTTAGATTGCAAACAAAACCAGAATCTACAAAATTCAATAGACCTCGCTTCCAGGCCGTATCCACAAATACCTGTGCTAGAGCATTAATGTTCAAGTCACCAGACCACCCTACGATGGTCGGTATTTTTTCTACGGGTTGCAGTACATCTAACGGTATCACATGCATAAGTTCTTGCTGAAAAATATTCACCAGCAGCGGGTAAACACAATCGGGACCGTCGAAAACAGGACCCAGCAGGAAAGGACGAATGGATTCAGAATGTTCCATAATGGCTGTACGGAGTTGGTGATCTTTGGGGGTCCTGCACACGTTGTGCACAATGCGCATCACCTCGTCTAAGTGAATAGCCAGCGTGAACAACTGCGAAGCGTTCAATGTTATACAGCGTCTCACCACAGGGAACTGTAGAGTTCTTTGGTCTGCTGATTCTTTGATGAAGTCGACACAGCGTTCACCACCTGCAGTGCGATACATGTATGCAAATAAACTATGCATCACGTACCATGTCTGTTGATCGGGACCGATTTTCACTTGGTCCTCTATGTGGAGTACCGCAGCACACAAAGCCTCCCATTCAGGTATGGAGAGGCTAACTCCCGCCGGTGTAGGGTAGATGAGTTCACCATTTTCATATTTCTTGTAGCAGCGCACGTGCACAAAAAACTTATTTTTGAACAGCGAGGGGACAATGTACACATCTTCACCGAGACACCACGCATCTGGATTGCTAGGCTGCATTGTGAACAATGCGGCACGGAGCGCTCGCTCCCTATTTAACTAGAGAGCCGCACCACCTGAGATGACCAATCAGGAATGAGTTGATAAGCGAGTGTTTGTTGAGGCATGTTCTCGACGATCGATCCATCCCAAAAAAGCAACTGTTTCTGCTAAAGAGCAGTGGACGTCCTCTCTGGTGTGATATCCGCATTCGAACTCGGAAACTTTGGGGAGATCACAATATTTGGGGCAGCCGTAAAGTTCGAGATTAACACTGGGAAGATTTAATTGATCCAAGAGAATTCTTTCCACAGTACCTCCTTTGTAACCCACCACAGTAGCTTCTTCAGTACGTGCAAGTTTGTAAGCATATTTCACGATGTTAGGGACGTGATCTAACGACCACACCTTTTCTCGAGGCAGAGGATGAAAGGGTAGACCTATCACATATTTAGACACGTAGTTGGCTGTCCTTCTGTCTTTTACTGTCAAAGGTTGGTGATGCTGAAGATTGAAACGATAGACACCACATTTCCCATTCAGAGTTGCATATCCAAGTTCACGCACTAGGAAACAGCCATTTACATGGAAACCGTCGAGGTCTAGAACCATACAGATGTTTTGCATAGTTGCACTAGTTCGAGTATCTGGAGACAAAAACACTTGACGTCTTCACACAGACCGGGTCTACAGACGTCTCTGTCGTTTACGCCTCAGCGCTTGCACAACACTCTGCAGTAGTCCCGGGGGCCAGGTTTCGGGCAGCTTCATCACCAGAGGTCATCGCAGCCTTCAAGATGGTGGTGGGGTAGTGTTGTCCACGAGAACAGCTTGTAGCATCGGACCACCAATCCCAGGTCGCGGCAACATCTTAATAGTGACAGCAGGAGGCGGCGGTGGCGGATGTACAATCACAGGTCCCCGATACACATAACGTCGGAATGGGTAGCACAGTGGATCGGACTCGTACCCCGAGTCCTTGTCACTCAGCCACATATCAAAATCCATGTTGACACCCGTAATGTGTAGCTCAGAATAAAAGCCAAACCTTTTTTCAGCGGTTATATGCAGCCAGAACCGTGACCTTTACACATCAACCCATCGGATAAACGCATGACACATAACAAAGTACACAACCAATCGTTGCTACCCGTGCAATTATTCTGAGACTTGCATCAGCCAAGTGGAGGAGGGGGCCTTAAAATATAGGTAGGGCTTAAAAGGTCAACCAGGAGGTCTACAAGTCTTAAAATATAGGTGGGACAGAAAACGAGAAATTAGACTTAAAATAAAGGGTTTTTTGGGAAAATAGTACTTCTCCCTGTCAACAGATGGCGCCAGGGGGGATTTTAATAAGGGGGAGGGCTTAAAATATAGGTAGGTCGACCGGGGGGTCCGAAAACGAGAAATTAGAGTGAAAACAAGGGGTTTTTGGGAAAATAGTACTTCTCACTGTCAACAGATGGCGCCACTGAGGGGAAAGGGGGATTATTAATAAGGAGCGTGGCCTGTTACGTAATGATTACGTAATGTTATGTCATAGGGGCGTGGACTGTGACGTCATATGGGGGAAGGCATTGTGCAAAGGGTTCGGTGGGGTGTGAACAAACTACTTATATCTGTAGGAAATATAAATAACACAATCACGACCCATCTGTAGAAAAGCACGCTGTACAGTTTCGTTCCTCAAACACCACCTGATTATTTTAACCGACACGCATCTATTCTTCACCATATTTTTACCACAGAATAAAACTGATTACATTTACAGCATTAGAATGAAAGCAATCGATCAAAATAATAAAACAATTCAAGTATAACTTTTTACAAATTAGAACTAAATAAAAATGACCGTAGGAAACCAGTTAAAGTTTTTATACGATTCCATCGCTTGTCATTTGGAAAAACAAGTTAATTTACCCAAAAAACAGAAACATTTATAATCAGTTAATGTAAGGAAATGACTCCAAAATTACAGTATAAAGATACAAAATCAGATGTAGGTTGAAGATTTTTGCTGGAATTTCTTCGAAAAATTTAAAAGACTATAATCCTAAGACTAAATACGAGTGCTTGGAACATCGAGAAACTAATATGAATGTTAAAGATCTAAAAATTACGTTAATATAATAGCCGTAATTACGGGTGGACATGAGTGACATAATTGGTGGCAGAAATTGGCAGTTTGCCCGTGGTTCCGCAGCTACTTGAGCGATCGATTCCGAATTTGGTAGGGTGTCCCCACTTAGTTCTGACCTTCTTGGTGTGACGGATGGAGTTCCTGGCTGCCGTGGGTCGGGAGTGAACCCGAGATTTCTGGGGCGCTGCCGTCGCCTGCCTTGTGAATGAAGTGATCGAGGTGCGATTGTGAGTGGAAACACGTGAATGAAGTTTCCGTTTCGCACCAAATGTTTGGCGTGGGTATTACCAGTATATGAAATATTTATGATAGTGGGATGGATCTGATTAGTGGTAGGCGAGTATTCCTAATTTTTTATTCGAGGTGCGATTGTGATGTGGAAACACGTGAATGAAGTTTCCGTTTCGCACCAAATGTTTGGCGTGGGTATTACCAGTATATGAAATATTTATGATAGTGGGATGGATCTGATTAGTGGTAGGCGAGTATTCCTAATTTTTTCAAATGGAGGTGCCATATATAGTAATATGGTCAACAGGGGCGGAATGGCACTTTTTTTCAGGGATGCAGCATAGCAGGGAGGGCTCCGATAAAAAAAATTATTTTTCGAGATTTCAGTACTTATTCTTCTGAGAGTTCGTACTGTCGCTCAAAAAAGTATCCGAACACTATGGTTGATTAGGTAATTCAGAAAAATATCTGGCAACGATTTTTTTAGAAATTAGTGTACAGTACACGAAGGTTGCCAGATCACTGATTTCTAAAAAAATCGTTGCCAGATATTTTTTCTGAATTCTTTAATCAACCATAGTGTTCGGATACTTTTTTGAGCGACTGTATAATAACGTGGAGCTTAAAACAGGTTTTCACAAATTATGTGGAATTTCTGTAAAATAACAATTGTTAAAAAAAAATCCTACTCCTGTGAGTTCCAAGGGACGTGGGATGTTGCAGCGCCCCTTACCAATCCGCGCCTGATGATCAATCCATTTGTGTTGGCGGGGATGGGCTTCTCTTCTGTTTATATGCATTCGAAGCAATTTATGGGAAAGAAATTTATTCTCTTCTTTTAACCACAAAAGATGGTTTGCCCTATTCGACACAGCTCTGGTGGCTCAGAAAAATATTTTACAAATTAACCGCTAATTTATCTACTTTATATTTGTTCTTTCGTGACTGTAACTTAAAACTAAGGGGTAGGTCATGGCTATTCCCTCTCTCAGGGCTGGGGAACCCTTGGCACGACTTTTTTCCGGCATGCAACCCAGAGCTCACCTTAAAAAATAATTAAATAAATAAATATCCAACAACTTCGCTGAGTTATATATTTTAACTTAATAGAATTCAATTTTATTAAGTAGAACGATACCAAATAAAAATGCAATAAAGAAACTAAGCTCATTGGTTCTTGCTGCAAACAACCTGGAATGCGTGCTTTGTTGTCTCTGCGAGATCTACCGCGCTTTCCGACATTTCTTTCAAACTATAGTAAACATTATGTCGAGGAAAAGAAGTTTGCTCTTTCGTAAACAGTTAATTGTATTGGCCGTGGCTAATCATAGGCATAGTAATAAAAATATCGCGATATTTTTAATGATGAAAAAAGATTGTGATTTTCATAATTTAATCCGTAATATTCATCTGACACTGTTAAAAAATCTTTTTTGTGTATGACACCTACCGAATTTAAAGAGATTTTGGCTATTGTGTTTTATTCTTTATCTAAAGAGGTTTTAGGATTTAGATCAAAGGACACGAAATTGCGGAAATCAATTTCTGCAGCTGAAAGATTGGCTCTAACAATAACAACTTGCATTAGAATTGTTCTTCGCTCGGAAAACGAGCTAAGAACAATTCTAATGCAAGTTGCATTTAGAATTGTTCTTAGCTCGTTTTCCGAAAGAACTAACGTTTTTACTGTGTGGTCTTTTTGCAGTCGGTCAACTGTTTTTGTTTCTAGAGGTAAATTAAAAATTCCTTTGAATTTGACAAGATTCATGAACTATTACGATGATTCGCACTTTTTCAAATCTCCCAAAAGTTTTAATGGCGCTCTCTAATAAACTATGGAAATTTTTGAAAACTGCAAAATTTTAAATGAATTTGAATATATGCTGGGAATTTTGGTGGTGGAATATGAATGCCATGAGGTTTGCCTTGATAACAATGATCTGATTATGGGGGGGGGGGGGATTTTTTTGCTTTAAAAGACAATTGGAAAAAATTGTTCGAAAATTACTGATGAAATATTATGATTCACGTTTTAAATCCCCAAGTAGTTTTTTTTATGTTTAGACAATGTTAAATCTGTAAAATGCGAAACTTTAAATGAATATTGCAAGCGACCTCTTTATGTAGAAATTCGAAATTTCGGCTGTAGAATGTCAAGAAATATTGCAGTAACAACAACGACTGACAACTTCAGATTCCATCAGATTGTTTGGAAAAACACAATTGAAGGGTAAAGATGAAACAAGAACACTGTTCTATTTTCATAAAATTATTATCTAGCACTTTCTCCTCCATATTATTTTAAATGGAATTTTAAATAGAATTACTTATATAACATATATAGGTAATTAATATATATAATATATATATATAAAAATTATAATATAGGTAAAATATTTTCTTTTCAAAGTTTTCTAAAATCCAGGTCCTAATGTGTTGCATATTATTTGTTACACTAAAAATTAATGTCTTGACAGAATGGGAATCATAGGCATATACGCGTAATGCAGTACGGCATTATTTGGACCATCTCAACTTTCCAATTCCATGAATATTTTTAAATCTATTTCAAGTTTCAGATATTAAGCATAGGTAATCAGAGAAACATACTACTTACATTAAAGTCAGCAGTAGTTTAATAATGCACGATAATAAATTAAAATCATCTGCATTAAGATCATCAAAATATTACTCAAATACGATATTATTGAATGCATTGTCTTCCGTTTCATCAAGTTCTCCTTATCATCAAGTGGAATAGCTAAAGTTAAAAATTTCGCTTTATGCTCGGCAGCGTCGTTAAAAGGGGGGAGAATCGTCCAAAATGCATACATTTTCCTACTCCCAAATATATTTCCACTATGTGTAGTCACTGGAAGGAGAGCTATGCACCAATCCCCTGTGATGATGCATAGAACCGGCCAGGCCTAGCACCTAATGTCCGACCCCGCCTTCTCGTGGTGCGGAGAGTTAGTAACTTTCAAAAGAGATACTCTCTTGTGGAAGTGAACGGAAGGGGAGGGCTGCCAAATTAATGTGGCCTACTGATCTGGACAACTATGGCTACTCTTCTTTTTTTTCTACCCTGCTGAGGAGTGGTCAACCACACAGGGTCCTGGTGCTGACCATATAAACCTACTGGATTGGACAGATATATGGCTCTGAGCTTGATTATGGATCCTGATTTTGCTGCACTGGTGGGCTTCTGTGGAGGGAAAATCTTCCGCTGTGTTTTCTGTTTGTTTGTGGGTTGACAGCCCCAAGTGAATAGATTCACAGGATATGTTTATCAGCTGGTGGATAATCCTGAGCAGAAGTCATCGCAGGCACCTGAACTCTTTGCTTCTATTGGCATCGTCAAATTCTACATTGGAGGAAATCTTCCAGTGTAGATGGCTTCAGCCTTTAGTAGTGGGGGAACGGGTTTTTGCCCCATGTCTGCGATTAGGGGGCTGTTTGATATTGTCGGCATTCCCTCTCTCAATAAACATAGTTTCTTTAAACATCCCACTAACCATTTTCTCTCCATAGGTAGTTGGAATGTGAGGACTCTGCACAGAGCTTCTTCTACTGATGTCCTCACAAAAGAATTCCACCATTATAATTTAGATATTCTCGGCTTGCAAGAGACCAGATGGACAGATAAAGGTCAGATTCATAAAAATAATCTTAAATTTCTCTTTTCAGGGAGGGACGACAATAAGCATCACCAAGGCGTGGGTTTGCTTCTCAGCAGACACGCTAGCGATGCTCTTCTATGATATGAGTGCATTAATGAAAGGTTTCTTACAGCAAATTTTCAGACAAGCGTTAAAGACTTGAATGTTATCTGCTGTTATGCCCCCACTGAGGATGCCGATGAGGATGAGAAGAATAGGTTTTATGAACAACTTCAGGATATTTTGAATTCTGTCAAGAAAGGAGATATTACCCTTGTTCCTGGTGACTTCAATGCCAAAGTTGGTACTGACTCTGACCTTTGGGAAGGAGTAATAGGACCTTTTGGTATTGGTAGCTGCAATGGCAATAGGCAACGTGTCCTACAGGTAAGTAAACTCAATGGATTCAGAATAACTAACACTTATTACAAACACCGCGACATACATAAGTACACATGGGTTTCACCTGATGGGCTGCATAAGAATATGATTGATTACATATTAATTAACAGCAAATGGGCTAGTTCTGTTAGGAATACCAGGGCATATAGGGGAGCTGAAATTGGATCTGACCATTACCTTGTTAAAAGTGTGTTGCAACTTAAACTTAAAAAGTGTTGTGCTAGGGTTAAAAAATTTACTTTTAATACTGAAGCTCTGAAAGATCCAGTTATAGCCAAAGCTTACCATGATAGGTTACTTTGTCATTATGACAGTCATGGTTTGCTCTACTGAAGTTGAGGAAGAATGGGATAATTTTAAACAGGCTTTTTTGGACACTAACAGTACTCTTTTAGGACAAAAGGAGCAGAAGAGACAGAATTATCTGAGTGATAAGGCACTTGAGCTTATTTCGGAAAGAAAGAACTGCAGGAATGTCTTTAATCAATACCCTACTAGTCCTAATAGAAAGCATTACAGAGAACTTAATAAACGTGTAAAAGATCAGTTAGCTGCTGATAAGAATCTTTGGCTTGATGGTTTGCCTGACAAAGCCGAGGAAGCAGTTAGACAGCAAAACAGCAGAGAGCTGTACCAGATAGTTAATGTTTTATGTGTTAGAAAACGGACAGGCATACAAGGATTGAAGGATAAACAAGGTAAGGTTATAGAAGGGGAGGATTCTGTCATGGCTAGGTGGGCTGAGCATTTCAGTGATGTTCTAAACAATGTAGTTGGTTTTGCTCCCATTGAAGATGGATGCATTGGTGGCTTTAATGTTGGCCCTATAACACAATCTGAAGTTATTTTGGCTGTTTCTAAACTTAAACTAAATAAATCCCCAGGGGTAGATGAAATTACTACCGAAATGCTTAGAGCTGGGAATGTTTCGGTTACCACTTGGATGACTGAAATTCTGAATATCTTTTATGATAAAGGCATGGTTCCTAAGGATTTTACCAGAGCTATTGTTATCCCTATTTTCAAAAAAGGTGATCGCAGTTCTTGTGATAACTATAGGGGTATCAGCCTACTCTCTGTTCCAGGTAAAGTTCTTTCCATGATTGTGCTTAATAGAATTAAGAATCTGGTTGACAGTCAATTGCGTGATGAGCAATGTGGATTCAGAAGTGGTAGGGGATGTGTGGATCAGATATTTTCACTTAGGCAGATTTTTGAGAAATGTTTAGAGTTTCAGAAACCTTTGGTTGCTAGCTTTGTTGATTTCAAAAAGGCTTTCGACTCTGTTAATCGTCATAATTTGTGGTTGATTGTGAGATCATATGGTATACCAGACAAGTTAGTTAACGTAATGAAAGCTCTCTATAATAACACTGAGTCGTATGTGAGAGTTGGTAAGGCTGTAGCAATTGGTTTAGCATTACTTCTGGTGTTCGGCAAGGGTGCATTTTGTCTCCTTTTTTCTTTAGCTTGGTTATTGATTATGTTATGCGAAATTCACTTCAAGGGAAAGATTTTGGCCTTAAATGGGCCTGAGATACGAAAATTTCTGATTTAGATTATGCTGATGATTTGGCCCTTTTGGCAAATGATGTTGATGAGATGAACTGTTTCATTCGAGCTGTTGACGAGACTGGTAGTAGAGTAGGTTTGGTTATAAACAGAGAAAACTAAAGTGATGAAAATTGGTCAGGCAGGCTGTGATTCAGTTAATCTGAATGGTTGCAGTCTTGAGCAGGTGTCACAGTTTAATTATCTTGGGAGCTAGTGCTGCCGGGACTTTTAAGAATCTATGGAGAGTGTGGAGAAATAGGCGTATACACCTAAAGACTAAAATTAGACTGTATAATAGTTTGGTTCTTTCTAGGGTTAGTTATGGTAGTGAAACTTGGACACTTTGTAAACAAGATAGCAGGAGACTAGATGCTTTTGATTCCAGATGCTTACGCAGTATCTTAAGCATTTAGGTGGTTCAACTTTGTAACTAATGATGAGGTTAGGCAAAGGAGTTTGCAACCTCCTTTAAGCAGCATGTTGTGCAGAGAGAGTCTCCGTTGGTTTGGCCATGTTGCCCGTATTAATAATTATAGATTGGCGAATAGGGTTATGAACAGTGTGCCTAAAGGCCACAGAAAGAAGGGGAGACCTAGGATGCGGTGGGCAGACAATGTCAAACAGGACCTTGTTAGAATTGGTGTGCAGTGGCCAGATGCAGTAGATGTAGCTCAGGATAGACTTGCTTGGAGAACTCAATTGCACGGTCTGGTTGGACCTCCGTAGCCCATGGCTGCTTGAGGATGATGATGATGTGGTTACAAGAGAAAAACTCATTCAATGTTAGAGATTTATAAACGGAGATATTCCGTTAGTGAAATATCTCCAAATGCTCACTATCAACTAACGCCCAGCAGCCGGCTGTTGTAGCTACGTCATTCGTCAGCCGCTATTTGATTGGTTCTTGCTTGCGGTCGCTTGTGTACCGCGCGGCGAAAGTAGAAACAGAACAGACTCCAGTTGCGGTGGCCAGCGTAGAGGAAGTGACGCCTTGCTACCGACTCCATAAGATGCGCAGTCTTCGAAAACTCGTCCTTCCAGAGCGGTGCGGCGCGGTAAGTGTGTAGCCGGCCTTAGGGAAATTTGGCGTTCCATACCTGTTGGAATTCCAGCTGCAATCCACACTTTTTGCCCGTCCCTTCCATAGCCTTGAGGGTTGAAGAACCACGTTCTTGTGTTTTGTGCAAAATGGCAGGAACAATGTTTAGCAGAGAAATAATGACCGAGTTTATCTAAGAATACAGGCAATATCCATGCTTATGGAAGATAAAAACGTAAGGAGTACAGCAATAAATATACCGGTCTTTCAAACAAAAGTAAATGCTGATTACAAAAAATATATTTTTACACCATTTGCACCATAAAAATATTTTTTTTTTCCAAAGGACAAATTAAGTTTTTTATTATTGGTTTTACAAATAAATTTGCTCAACAATTACGAGTTATTTACTAAACTTAATAGCATGCAAGGAAAAAGCAAGTTTTAAAATATAAAGTTCTGAGTTTTAACTAATTTTTAGTGAAAGAAAAGTTTTTTTGAAAAAAAAATTAAATTAATTATTAATAATTTATTTTATGCAGGGGGTTAATTTTCTTAAAATTATATTAATGATTTGGGGTAATAATTTTTTACTATAATAGAATTAAGTGTCACAAATATGCTCATATTCAGCTAGGCAGGCATGTCAAACTCGTTAACCACCGAGGGCCAAATTAAGTATTATATATTAAATCACGGGCCGCGAAACAAAAAAAAAACAGATGGAAATAAAGATGAAGCATAGCTTTTATTGTAAACAAATCAATACATATAAAATAATAATACACAGAATATAAACATATTAAAAAATACATATGTATGTAGGAAAGTTTCTTTTTTCAATTTAACATTATTTAAATAAAATAATATCCTTTTTTTTGGAAGAAACTTGGCAACGTTTTTCATTAACCAAATCTTCAAAATTTGGTTGAATTTGTTGAGCTGTAGTTATTTTTAAAATTGCTTGCACATGCTTGTCTGTTAATTTTGATCTTTCCGCAGTTTTATTATTTTTTAAAGTGGAAAATAGTTGTTCGCACAAATATGTGCTACCGAACATAGATAAAATACGTTTAATTGCTAATAACACATTGGGAAATCGGTCCGGTGATAAATAATTATAGAAATGTGGAATCCCAACATTCATATATTTTTGTTTCAATACGGAATCGCACTGAATTTCGATTAGTTCCAGTTGTAAATTTTCATCAACAGTTTCAAACATCAATGGACAAAGGAGAAGTAAATAATTGAAATTGATTTTAACATTTCTCGAAGTCCAAAAATCTTCTTTCGAATTCATTTTCTAACAATTTGGTTGGCATATTCTGAAAACTTCAATTGTGGTGATTTTTGTAATAATGACTGGCAAGATTCAAAGCGAGATAAATTTTTTTTTAATTTGTTTTTACCAGAGTAATAATTTCTGTTTGAAATCGGGCTCCGACATATACATTTATGCGCAATAGTTTCCCTTATATATAAATGGAAATGTTTTCTGAAATACGTTTATTTAATTCATGTACCGTGTACGTACTTATAATTTTAATTAAAGAATCCAGTGTTGTCAAAAGTTAAATAAACGTATTGGTTATCAATCTTGGCGGGCCGCAGAACAGTTCCCGGCGGGCCGCGTGTTTAACATGCCTGAGCTAGGGGAAAAAGACTGAAAAATCCTTTGTAATTTTCGAATTACAATCTGCTTTTTGAAGGTGTACGTGATATAATCGTTCAACACTATAAAAGATGAATATATATATATACTTAACATATTTTGTGAAGATTTGAGATTTCCCACTGAGCGCTAATGAATTTTGTGACAGGGTTAGTAATCAAGAGTTAAAATATATAATTGAATATAAACTACTCCTACTCAGAATACAAACTGTATTGTAACAGAATATTGAATGTTTCATCGCTCATTCTTAAATAATTTCGAAAGTCATCGGGATTGTTCCTCTGAAGTTCTTTTAACAAATTCATGTGGCCAAACATTTCTTTGTTCAATAACCATTTCTTTACCCACATTTTTTCCCAGAGTTGTGGTTGAGTGGAGTTGGCGATTAGCATTGGCGTCTTGTGAAGCGGCATAAGTGAAGTTATACATGAGGAGCGGGCTTGAGACTCTTGAAGTGACGATAAGTAAAGCATTATTAGAGGAGACTAGTAAGCATTTACGTAGAGGATTTAATACTGTAAGATTAGTGAGTGAATTTCAGAGTTACATTGAACCCTAGATAAGGGAATGAATAAGTTAATAGGACATAAGGAGGATACAATTGGGGAACAGGAAGCGATGATTGAAGGAATTAGGGAGAAATTGGAAGTGTTTAACAAGCAATTAGATAGAATGGAAGGAAACATGGAAAACTGCAACCTGGCTCGAAGGACTGAGCCGCCGCCGCCTCTCACAGTTTATGCCTACTGACATAACGGTTACATGGCTCAATGTAGTCGGATATTTGACAGGGGAAGAGAGAATAGCCAATGGAAGAAGCGAGAGAAGAGGAACAGGAAGAAGTCAGCAATAAAAGAGCGCAGACCACTCCCCACCCAAAGGCAGAGAAATGAGGAAGTAATTAAACCATCTGGAGAAGACATTGGGTACATATCTCCACAGGAAATTCGACGTATACATTGATCGCTACATGCTGCCGATGGAAAATAGGATCCCCGATAACTTGTAGCAAAGAGGAACAGAGACTTTTGGCTTTGGTGGACACAGGGCAGACAGTTTATTTGAATAGTCAGAGCTGCTTTCAAAGCGTGCAGAAGAAATTATTTAACAAGATACTTTACATGAAAATTGGCTTAACGGGAATTGATGTGGAAAACTGTGTTGGAGAGGTATTCTGAGTGGATTGAGTTGTATGGTGAAATATTCGAACACCCCATTTATGTACTGGATTTCGACATGGGAGAGAGATGATAATTAGGATCGATATTTTAAAGCCTAAAGGACTTGCAATCAAGGTATTTGGAGAAAGCATTCCCTAGAGGTGGAGAGCAGTGTAGCCCAACTACTGAGACGTACAGAATGGGTTCGAACTCCAAACCCCAGGCCAGTCCCAGCTATTGCAAAATCAATATATAAGGTCTGTATCCCCCCACTCACATGGAGAAAATTATTTTAATTTGCATGTTAAAAGTTTTTAGGAGAAAAAACTTTTTTGTGTATTCTAGCATCTCCCAAATGGCTCATCCAAATGGCCATCCTTATGGGATTTTCATGCACAACAGTTTCAAGGATTTACTTAGAATGGTGCAAAAACTACCAGTGATCAGCGATCCTGTGAACGAGAACAGTGTGAATTAAAGGGTTACCATACGTCCTCCAATATTTTTGAAAAAACATGAAATATTCCCCTTTTTATATAAAGTCATATTTCAAGCTAAAAGAACTTTTTTTTTTTTACTTTTTTTTTTTAAATTTCTTGAACCCATGACTATAATTGACTATAATATACAATTTACTATTAACCGTGAAATAATTTACTGTAAATGCAAATCGACAATGCTAAATTATTTCTAATGTTGTAAAAATTACTATTTGTGTAATCTCAATATTAGCAATTTACATGCCAGATTAAAAAGGTATGCTCTTTAGAAAACTGCGAAAAATTTTGCATCCGCCCATGATAGATGGAGCTGTGAAAGTTGAGAGCAGATTTTCTGTAAAATAAAAGACAGCGAAGGAATTAAGGACTACTCCTAGTGTATAGAAGACCTCTCATACCAGGGCATGCCCTACCCAAATCGGAATCACTACTAATCATTACCTCAGTCGGAGTTCATAAGAAACAAACTTTGCCTCTGCAACAGCAGATAATTACTAGCCGTTATGCCACGTAAAGCAAAATAACTCTTCATTGCTTATCAAGTATGGATAAAAATCGGCACATCATATATTTAATAAGTATTTTGCTTTCTGAACTTTTTCTGACCTTTTTAAATAACCCTTTTCTGACTCAACTGTTAGTCGGTACTTTACATAAAACTTAGTAAAAACTTATTTCACAATTGAAAGCATGTCCTCCATTTTGTTTTGCTGTCCTCCTATGTCCTCCATTTTGGACACTGGCTTCTGGTAACCTTAGTCAAAGGAGACTAGAAAGAATCGTGTGAGCAAACAGAAAGGGCCACAAATAGGAAAATCACAGCAGAATTAAAACATTGGTGTGCAGAAGGTCATCTCCAAATGCACTATGTATCAAACCTTGTCATGAATGTGCTACAACATCCACTGACCATGTCAAATGCCACTGTTGTCAGCGAAGATTACGAAAACGCATCTCCAGTGGGCACAGCCATTGAGTATTGGAAAAAGATAGCCTGGTCAGATGAATCAAGGTTCCTTTTGCATCTTGCTGATGCAAGGATCAGAATTTGGAGCAAGCAACATGAGACCATGGAGCCATCTTGTCTGGTGTAAACAGTAGAAGCTGGTGGTGGTAGTGTGGTGTGGTGAATGTTTTCCTGGCACACATTCAGACCCCTGATACCCATCGAACATCTGAATGCCATGGCATATTTGGCCATAGTTACTGACTTAGTTCACCCCTTCATGGTTACAGTTCATCCTCATTCGGATGGACACATTCCATGTGATAATGCACCTGCTCACAAGGCTTGTATTGTCATTGAATGGTACCAGGAATATGCAGTTTTCCTTGCTTCACTGGCCTGCACAGTCCCCAGATCTAAACTCTATCAAGCATCTTTGGGATGAGGTAGCAGGGCTGTTCACAGCAAGACTGTACGAGTTTTCATTGGCCACAGTTCCCAGATCTAAACCCTATCAAGCATCTTTGGGATGAGGTAGTAGAGCTGTTCACAGCAAGACTGTGTTGCCATCTAATTTGCAGCAACTGCATGACACAATGATTTCCGCAAAATAAAACATTATTGCACCAATGCATCCAGCACCTTGTAGGTGTACCTAATAAACTGGCATCTGTGTATAAAACAATGATATGATATAATGTAAATTTTAATGATAATAAGCTAAATATACTGTAATTTATAACTGTATATAATAATACTTTTAGCACCTTAAACCCCAATAAAACAAAATAGTGTCGATCCAATTCGTCAGTAAAGGCTAAATTAAGGTTAGAAGTTCTGGTGCAATGGGAGCTTCTAACCGAACTTTGACCTATGGGAGCAAAGGTTAATCCAGCCCTGAATGCAGTTAAGGTTTCGTTTACTTGAAGGTCATATATAAAATTTCTTTGCCAAAAACTACTTGTTAATTTAGCTGATTGGCTTTATTTTACTGGTATATATATTTAATGTTGTTACGAGGAAACAGATTATTTAATGAAGGAAGAAATTTAGGTTCCAAGAGGATCAAGGCACTTTATGGATTACAGAGTATCATTAACGTGTATCCACCCAACACCATCTAAATCCCAACCCTATTTGTAAAGCCCACTGAATTAGGGATAGCAACCTAGTAACGTGTTGGACCCCCTCTGGCCCCTGATAACACCGCCACACAATGAGGCAAGGACTCCACAACAAGCTTGCGTAAATGTTCCACAGGT
Source organism: Ryuthela nishihirai (assembly GCA_038380435.1). Lineage (NCBI taxonomy): Eukaryota > Metazoa > Arthropoda > Arachnida > Araneae > Heptathelidae > Ryuthela > Ryuthela nishihirai. The sequence goes on along the minus strand of JAWZYU010000020.1, from coordinate 4,682,555 downwards.
AAGGCAAGCCATGCATCCTCCAGAGCTGTCCACAATTCTCTCTAGGTTGTCACTGATGGGACATGGGCCCGCATACTCTGCTCGACGGTATCCCAAAGATTTTCGATGGGATTTAAATCTGGGCTTCTAAGTGGCAAATTCATTATTTCAAAGCCATCAAAATGCTCCTGGAACCATGCAGTAGCCAACCTGGACCTGTGAGATGATCAGTTGTCTTGCTGGCCCTTATCAGGCCATACGATGTGGGTCAGACAGCAAAGCCCACAATCATTCAAGGCTGGTTGTTCTTTGCAGTTTGTTCGGGTGTTTTTTTTTGATGGAATTTTTACATTCCCAGAACAGTCTTGAAAGTGTCGTACAAGAAAATCCAAGTTTGTTGACAATTTCATAGATCAAGTGTCCCATCCGTCCGGGTACCACAATCTGCCCTCTGTCAAATATATCTAAACCTTTCATATTGCACTTCTCATGATGAATGCTTGGGGAAGACAGAGCTGAAAGCTATATATTTCCAGAGTTTCAGCCACGCATGAGTGCAAATGTGGAACTTATGGTACTGAATTTGGATGTCTCCAATCCTAATTCAATGACAGTTCAATGTACTTCATCAATGAATATAGGGGAAACCAGCCCCTCTAAATGGTAATATTTCCATGACATTTTGGAAATATTGCATGTAACTGAAAGAGGCTTGAATCCAGAGAAAAGTAAAGGGGGGGGGGGAGCACACAAACAGCAAAAAATGTCAAAGCCCACCAGGGTAAGACACTGGATTACCATTGCAGTGTAGCATTGTACCCTTTTTTTTTGTTTGTTTTTTTAATTTTCATGAAAATTGCATAAATATACACAGGTTTAGTAATTTTTGGCCTCCATTATCCTTACTAGCATTCTCAAAGGACTTGAGCCCCTTGCTCCTCTTAGATCCAGCGTAGAGCTGGACACAAATGATTTTGTTTCAGAGCAAATGTATTTTTCATTGTTACAGGAAAAAGTATGGTTTATTCTTCAGGAAATCCTTCCGCTTTTACTTGAGTTAAATTGTATATGATAAACTGTTCTACCATAGAATATTAATTACTAAAACAGTAGAACTATGAAGAATGCCATGTGATATGTTTAACTTTCTATGGATATTCCCTTTAACCTTCTGGCATCATGTTGTGAAGTGGTGAACTTAATTTTGCAATACTGCAACAGTTTCCCAAATTTTTAGCAATCTTGTAAACTGCAACACCACTGCTTGTCCTTTTCTTTAGTGTCAAATATTTTGTTGACTGAGGAACCAGTTGTAAAGAATACAAGTAAAATATTGCATGAAAAAAATCATTGAGAACTTTTAGAATATTTTTGAGTGTGCTTAATTCTACAGAAATATGGCCACAAAATGTTATGCATATGTGGCTAGATTTCAAGTGTTTGTATAATGACCAACTATAACATGAGATATCTGAACACATGTTAAAATTCTGATTGACCAAAAATTAGAACTTGTGATTAATACTTGAATAGAACTGTTTACTTTGCTCAGTTTCTCTTCATATTTTAGAAAATATTAGCAATTAAAAAACAAGATTTACCATTATTTTTTTTTATAAAATTCAGCTTCAAATGATACATATTAGTTTTAAATTACATGAAAAAAACAGACCTATGGGTCTTTATTTTATTATGTAATTTGAAACTAATATTATGTATCATTTTAAAATGATTTACAAGTAGTCATTTCATTGACGTTTCTACAACTTTGACCATAGTGCAGTTGGATTTGCCAAATATAATAACACATACGTAATTAATAAATAAATAAATACTCCCTCAAGCAGCTGCTTGCCATAGAGGTCTGACAGGAGCCTGTCAGTTTATATGCCAAAGTAAAAGATCTGAGAGGATGGCAGGACCTCAGCAGAAAAACAACACATACATCCATGCCTTTATCCGGGGCTTATTTTGGTGATGACTGGGGGCCACCACAAATAACAACCGCAATATGTGGATGTTAACAACCGCAATATGTGGATGTTTCAAAGAAATAAAATCATCAGTAGGTCATGAATTTGGATCCAACCCAGCTCAAGACAATTTCACCTTTATACAATTTTCATCACAATACTTAAACAGCCTAATATAGACAAAATGCTTAATTTGAAAGAAATGTTTATTACTTCAACTGGCTGTAAATTTGTCAAGTCTATAAGCGTTCATTATGAATAAAAATAGACAGAAAATTACAAAAAATTCAGTGATTCAACCAATTAAAATGTACAACTACATTTTAAGAACACATTGCAATTATTATTGTTGAATACTCTTTCGTAAACTGATGGAAAATCATTACAATCAGCATTTCAAAACAAAATAGAAAACTAATGCCAAATTGATGATAGCAAGCAATACTGTCTGAAAAATAAAAATTATGATAGAATGCACAATTTTCACATCCTTTAAAGCGTACTGATAGAACCAACAAATACTTTTCAACAGCTCTTCATCTGATTTTAAAACTCTTCCCATTACCATGCAAAACAAATATGCAATTTTTATTATAGTAGGCGGTATTTATTTTAGTCATTACACTTATCACTTAGTTTTTTGGGTAATAGATATCTTAATATAGATTGAAATGCTAATTTTTTGTGACACATTTTACATATATTACAATCCACATGTATGATGTCTACAATCCACAAGTATGATGTCTAAAACTTCAGTAGAAGAATTAGTCTTAAAGATCAGAGCAATAAATATCAGAAAAAAATGCACATCTTACTGTGCCACACATTTTACTTTTTTGGAGTAAGTTTTGAATAACTATTTATAATTTCTTCATGTGGGCTAGATTTAATTTCACTTGGATCAGATGTTGTCTGAGATAAATCACATGCAGCTTTAAATGTGGAAGCATTCATTCTTTTGAAAAAATCTTCATGGACAAATCGAACTAAATGCTCAAATGGGCAAAGATTCTGACTAGCAAGCTTTGACGAAATGCTTTCTTTAGAAATAATTCTACAAAATGGTGTACGCTTTGTAACATCTTTACCATTATACAACACTTTTATAACATATTTATGCTTACTATCAACACTGCTACTGCTATACAGTTCAAAAATAATTCTGGAAGCATAAGGAGGAATTACACCGTCATCAAAGCCAAGAGCTGCGGCTAATGGTGCCAGAGTGACATCATGACCTGAATAAAGAATAAAATGGTGTGAATCTTTAGTGTTTATTGAATTCAACATATGTTGGACAACATTCATAAGGAAGCCATGCATTTTCAACCATGACATTTTCTTATGAGTACTATCCTCAACAAACTGTCTTCCTTCCCAATCAAGGAAAGCAATGAGATTTCTCACATGATCAATAGTAACACAGTTATGTGTCCCAGGGATACAAGGCAAATGTGAACCATGGCAAACGTAGCCCATTAAACTATCAAACATAGCCATTGGAGATGTTATATCTGAATGATTTTCATGGAGTTTAACTATGGGATTTAGCCTTTGGAGGAGGTGAATTACAGCAGGATGTGAATTGAGCAATCGTTTCATTTTCCGATCCATAATCTTCTGCAAGTGATCGAGCAGTGGGCAGTTACAATAATAGTCATTGGTACAAAATCGTGTATCTGCTGAAGGTATTATTTTGAAACTTGGAAAATCAAAATTTGGAAGAAAGCCAAACAGAAAGGCAATAGCACTTTGAAAAGTTCTTGAATATGCTGTGCTATATATTTTTAAGTGTTCAGCAGACCAGTTCCTAGGAATGAGTTTGAATCTATCATTATATAATTTACCCATTAAATGGCCTAACTGAAGATGTTGCAATGAACCAATAAGAGTCATTTGAGCAGAAGAACAGTGCTTTTCAGGTGGATGAAGAGGGAATGTTGTGAAAGGATATCCTATCTTTGCCAGTCTATGAATTGATCTTAAGTTATCAAGATACTTGTTTAAAATTGGATTAACATAATTTACACCACAGTTAATAGTTGTTTGATTACGTATTGGGCGAAGAGGTGATCTATCTCCATGACGAATAACAACAGCAACAAAGTCCAGAGTGTAATTGCCAGGAACATTTCCTAAAAATAAACAATGAAATATTTCATTAATAAACATTTTAATAAAAAAACGGATCTAAGAAATCATGCAGATATTATTCCTACAAGTGACAGTACAAAGACTCTTAAAAAAGGCCTTAAAAACAACCTTTTATGTTGTATATTATATTAACTTCAAAGTATCGTTAGATGAATGCTTGGACTTTAACTTTAGTCTACAATAGTTGTGCTATCAGTTGTAAATGACAGAAACTTCTTTTTGAAGGAAAATATGCCTCTCACATGACACATGACAGTTACACTTTCAGAATTACTTCAGCTGTGGAAAATTCAACAGTTGCCACTTCTAGGGTTAACCCTTACATTGCCATGACCTATAATATCAAGTTCCCGAAGCCTGCATATATGGCTATGGACCATAAAATCAGTCTTTAGTACAATAAACAAATTAACATTTTAAAAAAATATTAACCTGAACTAACCTTTATATATAGACATTTTAGAGCTCCTAAATATGCTCATTTTATCAATTTATTTGTCAACTTGTTTCAGAAAATAAAAAGTCCTTTTGTTTGCTCAAACTGCTATTAGCACTATCCAGATGACGCCTGTGCCATTGCTGCTGTTCTATCTTTAGAAAGTCCCCCACTAGCTGGCTGAGTGCTCCAGCGAGTTAATTGAGTTATTTTGTATACGTTACCGCTAAAGCTCGAAAGCCGCTAATGTGCACATTACCTAGCTAATCTGCAGATTAACTGATTTGCTCCGTTAACGTGCGGAATCAAGCATTTTCCGCATTTTTACCTAGGTAATGTGCACATTAACGGCTTCCGTATCGTTAAAGTTCAAAAGTTTGTTTCTCTCATTTCCTTTCCCTACTCCTTCCCCCCTTTCCTCCCCTTTTAGTTTCGCTCTCACTTGGCCTCCGCTCATCTGGGGCGTTTAATGATAATTCGGAACACTGAGTCACGTGACCCGAAGATTGAGACTCAAGAGATTCATCACTTGACAGATTTGTTCTCACTTGGCCTTCGCTCATTTGGGGCGTTTTTTATAATGCGGCAGGCAGTGTACTGTAGAGCTAGATACGTTATCTGAATAATAGGATAGCTAAAAAACGAAAAAGTACAATGTACCGGCTATTACCAATTCCGATAAGAGCCGATACGCCATATTTTATTTTCACTTTAACGAGTGCCTAGTAGGTAATGTGCAGATTATCCAGGTAATTTGCAGATTATCTAAGTAATTTGAGAAATGAAACAATTTTCGGCACGTTAACGGATCACCCTATTTAATCTGCACAATACCTAGATAATCTGTAGAATAACTGATTTCTGCACTTTAGCGGTAACATATACACTCCACCATCTGTATTGGCAATAAAATGAAATCAGATGTCAAGGAAACTTTTTTTATTGGAGGTTTTCAGTGATTTGCATGAAAATACAGCCGTATGTGTTTGCATCATGCTAGTATATTTTGTGATTAAAAACTATTTTAGCATTTTCTAAATTATTTTTTATCTATTATTGGATATCATTTACAAATGGCATACGATGAGAAAATTGACATTTCTTTGATCGTGTGATTGGCAACCTCATAGGAGTGTAATATCGATTGGCAAACATCTGGTTTTGATTTCATACTTAGTGCGCATGTTAGGCTATACAGATTGGATATTTCAGAAAGTACCAAAGTGTTTCTGTATTTTCTTTCGCTGATGAAATATAGTTTAAAAACCAGTGATGCATAAATATTTTACAATGTATGGATATTAATCATAATGGATATTAGTTGAACAGGAAAATTGTGAGTGTTTTCTAAACTACAATATGTCATTGACTATGAGAGTGATTCTGATGAATTTTGACTTTTCTTCAATTCTAAAAGATGATATCAATTTCAACTATTTCTAGAATTATTTATATTGCTCCTCAAATATCTACTGCAATTAGAAATAATTATTTGAAGCTTGACCGAAAATTAATTCATTAGGCATACATGACTTAAATAACTACTTTAGGAGACATCTGATTGGTAGGACATTATAACAAAAAATTCAATTTCTAAATGATGAGAACTTTTAAGTTCTATTTTTAATCAAGTTGAAGAAATTTTATAACTAGCATTCAGAATTTGTAAGCTTTAAGTTTTTTTTTGTCATGTTCATAAAGTTCAACTTTTCCATAGTAGTAATAATGCCAATATTACTATGGAAAAGTATGTACTACTAACTACTACTATGGAAATAATATAATGCCAATTGATCTGGAAGGGTCCGATCTTAAAATTTGGAGGTTAAAATAAACTATAATTGCTTTAAAATATTTTTATTTAATTTCTTTAGAGCTCTTTATCCCTTTTTAGTTATTTATTTTTTTAGTTTTTATTTAAATATTATTATTTAAGAGCAAAATTAATTTTTTCTCTTAAATAATAATATTTATTTCATTACACTAAGACCTTAGTCTTAGTGTTGGCATTTTGCCTAAACAACCAAATAATTTTTAAAAAATTTAATATATGAAAGATTTAAGCAATGAGAGAAATATTATGAATTATATATATTAAGGCTGTAAAATACTTCTAAAAATACAGCAATATTAATTTTTAAAATTTTTTACTGAATTTAAAATGCAAAAAATACACTAAAACCTTGAAAATTTCTTTAAAAGTGCTTATGAAATTTTACTTCTTTTTCATTTTTGTTATTTTCCAAATTTCTGTTCATTTTTTTTTTTTAAAAAAATTCTATGTTGACTTCTTTATTTGACTTGAAAAACCTGGTCTTACCTCAAAATATAGATCATCATCATCATCCTCAAGCAGCCATGGGCTACGGAGGTCCAACCAGACGGTGCAGTTTAGTTCTCCAAGCAAGTCCATCCTGAGCTACATCTACTGCATCTGGCCACTGCACACCAATTCTAACAAGGTCCTGTTTGACATCGTCTGCCCACCGCATCCTAGGTCTCCCCTTCTTTCTGAGGCCTTTAGGCACATTGTTCATAACCCTACTCGCCAATCTATAATTATTCATACAGGCAACATGGCCAAACCAACGGAGTCTCTCTCTGCACAATATGCTGCTTAAAGGAGGTTGCAAACTCCTTTGCCTAACCTCATCATTAGTTACAAAGTTGAACCACCTAATGCCCAAGATACTGCGCAAGCATCTGGAATCAAAAACATCTAGTTTCCTGTTATCTTGTTTAAAAGTGTCCAAGTTTCACTACCATAATTAACCCTAGAAAGAACCAAACTATTATACAGCCTAATTTTAGTCTTTAGGTGTATACACCTATTTCTCCACACTCTCCATAGATTCTTAAAAGTCCCAGCAGCAATCCCTATTCGTCTGTTAATATCATGCCGCACATCACCATTATCTGTTACATACCTCCCAAGGTAATTAAACTGTGACACCTGCTCAAGACTGCAACCATTCAGATTAACTGAATCACAGCCTGCCTGACCAATTTTCATCACTTTAGTTTTCTCTCTGTTTATAACCAAACCTACTCTACTACCAGTCTCATCAACAGCTCGAATGAAACAGTTCATCTCATCAACATCATTTGCCAAAAGGGCTAAATCATCAGCATAATCTAAATCAGAAATTTTCGTATCTCCAGCCCATTTAAGGCCAAAATCTTTCCCTTGAAGTGAATTTCGCATAACATAATCAATAATCAAACTAATGAGAAAAGGAGACAAAATGCACCCTTGTCGAACACCAGAAGTAATGCTACACCAATTGCTACAAGCCTTACCAACTCTCACACACGACTCAGTGTTATTATAGAGAGCTTTCATTATGTTAATTAACTTGTCTGGTATACCATATGATTTCACAATCAACCACAAATTATGACGATCAACAGAGTCGAAAGCCTTTTTGAAATCAACAAAGCTAGCAACCAAAGGTTTCTGAAACTCTAAACATTTCTCAAGAATCTGCCTAAGTGAAAATATCTGATCCACACATCCCCTACCACTTCTGAATCCACATTCCTCATCACACAATTGACTGTCAACCAGATTCTTAATTCTATTAAGCACAATCATGGAAAGAACTTTACCTGGAACAGAGAGTAGGCTAATACCCCTATAGTTATCACAAGAACTGCGATCACCTTTTTTGAAAATAGGGATAACAATAGCTCTGATAAAATCCTTAGGAACCATGCCTTTATCATAAAAGATATTCAGAATTTTAGTCATCCAAGTGGTAACTGAAACATTCCCAGCTCTAAGCATTTCGGTAGTAATTTCATCTACCCCTGGGGATTTATGTAGTTTAAGTTTAGAAATAGCCAAAATAACTTCAGATTGTGTTATAGGGCCAACATTAAAGCCACCAATGCATCTATCATCATTGCAAACAATGGGAGTAGAACTAACTACATTGTTTAGAACATCACTGAAATGCTCAGCCCACCTAGCCATGACAGAATCCTCCCCTTCTATAACCTTACCTTGTTTATCCTTCATTCCTTGTATACCTGTCCGTTTTCTACCACACAAAACATTAACTATCTGGTACAGCTCTCTGCTGTTGTGCTGTCTAACCGCTTCCTCGGCTTTGTCAGCCAAACCATCAAGCCAAAGATTCTTATCAGCAGCTAACTATTCTTTTACACGTTTATTAAGTTCTCTGTAATGCTTTCTATTAGTACTAGTAGGGTATTGATTAAGGACATTCCTGCAGTTCTTTCTTTCTGAAATAAGCTCAAGTGCCTTATCACTCAGATAATTCTGTCTCTTCTGCTCCTTTTTTCCTAAAAGAGTACTGTTAGTGTCCAAAAAAGCATGTTTAAAATGATCCCATTCTTCCTCAACTTCAGTAGTAAGCATACCATGACTGTCATAATGACTAAGTAACCTATCATGGTAAGCTTTGGCTATAACTGGGTCTTTCAGAGCTTCAGTATTAAAAGCAAATTTTTTAATCCTAGCACAACACTTTTTAAGTTTAAGTTGCAAGACACTTTTAACAAGGTAATTGTCAGATCCAATTTCAGCTCCCCTATATGCCCTGGTATTTCTAACAGAACTAGCCCATTTGCTGTTAATTAATATATAATCAATCATATTCCTATGCAGCCCATCAGGTGAAACCCATGTGTACTTATGTATGTCGCGGTGTTTGTAATATGTGTTAGTTATTCTGAAACCATTGAGTTTACTTACCTGTAGGAGACGTTGCCCATTGCCATTGCAGCTACCAATACCAAAAGGGCCTATTACTCCTCCCCAAAGGTCAGAGTCAGTACCAACTTTGGCATTGAAGTCACCAAGAACAAGGGTAATATCTCCTTTCTTGACAGAATTCAAAATATCCTGAAGTTGTTCATAAAACCTATCCTTCTCATCCTCAGTGGGGGCATAACAGCAGATAACATTCAGGTCTTTAACGCTTGTCTGAAATTTTGCTGTAAGAAACCTTTCATTAATGCACTCATATCCTAGAAGAGCATCACTAGCGTGTCTGCTGAGAAGTAGACCCACGCCTTGGTGATGCTTATTGTTGTCCCTCCCTGAAAAGAGAAATTTAAGATTATTTTTATGAATCTGACCTTTATCTGTCCATCTGGTATCATGAAAAAAATTTGAAAAAAGAAATTTTATTCATTTAAGAAAAACTTTATTTCTTCTTATACATAAACAAATAGCCTTTCTATTGATATGAATTATAATCATTTTGTCAATTGGTTTTTTAAAATAAATTTCTATTTGCATTGCAAGATGCATTTGTTAACTACATGCCTGTAAAGAAGCCCTATTAAAACTAGTCATCTTTTTTGTTAAATATTTTATTTTCAGAAAATCCAGAATTGGCACTAATTTGGCGATACAACATGCTTTAATTTCTCTCAGTAGTTATTTGGCAAAAAAGTTCTAAAGCTCACCTTTTTTCCAGTTGAAAAAATAAAGCATGGATACAGGGTACAATTCAATTTTTCAGGCCTGGCATGGTAAGGGTTAAAACCAAATTATGTGGTGGAATATGCTCATCTTAGGAGAGTGAAATATAGTTTTCAATTTCATTAAGGAGTGTTGGAATTGTGAAGAAAATAAATGTAATTTTCTTTTTTAAACTATGTATAAAAAAAGTTAATGATGATTTATTGAATCTTTAAATTTCTTTATTTTTATGGCTTTTACATAAAGAGAATTATAATTATACTTATAAACTGAAATTAATGAATATTTTTGACTTAGATTTTGAAAAAAGTTTAATGAAATTGCAATGTATAAAAAATCAGAAATTAAACAGATGGCAATGAAATTTCCTAGTGAGTTATGCCACTCTGATTACAACACATACTTTTAAGAGTTGTACAACTTATGTAGTGTTATGAAAAAAATGCACAATGTCCATAGCTGATTCTAGATATTAACCTGATGAGGAGACTATGCAGTTTCTTTTTTTTTTGCAAAAGTGCAAGTAATAATCAGCATATATATGATTTCCTGACGATATTTCCTTGGTGCTCCAATTTCTCTGTCTGCCTTCATTCTCTTGGCAATTTTCACATGTGGCTCCTGACTGGCACAGCACAACTTTAGTAGCTGGCCATAATTCTCATTTTCCTGCCAGCTTTCAAAGCATTTTGCTTCCAGTTCTATATCTGACTGGTTACTTGCTTTGTTAATTGCTCTTCTTCTTACTTGAACTGCTTTGATCATATTTTTGGATATGCCTAGTGACCATATATGTCATTGTGGCAGAATCTTGTTAGAGTGCTTCACTACTCAATTTTGCATAACTTGAGACCTGATGTAAACAAACAGTTCTTTGCTTATTGGTTAGAGACCTCATCCTTTTTATAAGTGTACTTGTCTATGTAAAAAAATATGTTATGATATATTAATTTCAACAAAGCAATGGTCAGGAGAAATAGATTTAATTTACTTTATTTGGTTACTAAATGATGAACTCCAACTACATTAACACTTAATACCAATAATCAGGAGCTTTATGCATTCCAAACAGCAAAACGAAACTAAAACCATAAAGTCGCAAAGAAGACAAGATGGCTACAGTTATGTGCACAGCCAAAAGAAGTTTTAACTGAATGTCAAGGAAATATCAATAAAGAGAGTTTCAAATGGATTTTCTTAAAGTATCAAGTCTGTAAAAATTTTCGGTACTCCAGGTAAGCAATGCAAATAATTAAATAATTACAAAAATGTGATCAATTACCTTGACGGCTATCAGGAAAAGGATTCTAGAACTCTTTAAGAAAAATAAACTGCTGAATTTAAAAAAAAAAGTATTAATATCAATAAATTCATAATTCAAATATAGCAGTTTAAGTCTCACATTATACATATATATGGATTTAGATTTTCAACTCACAAACATGAAATTAAAAGTTCCATCCAATCATGAAAGATCATCAGTTGTTTTCAATTAACTTCCTGATGATATGAAAGCTCATCGGTTGCTTTCAATTAACTTCCTGATCTATTGTTACAGAATTTCAGCAATTATTTAACAGTATTGTGTGCAGGGGTGGATCCAGAAAATGTCTTTAGGGGGGCGATATACAATGTAGGGATCCTTTTCGAATTATGAGATCTGTTGGCGAAAAAATGGATTTTGCAACTTTACTAGGTCTTTTGGCTGAAAAGCAGCCTATTCTTTTGCACACAAAAGCAATTTAATGAAATGAGATTACACCTGTCCTTTGATTTACATGGTATATAGGTTATGTTGTGTCAATCAAGGTAATTTTTACACTATAGATTGGTTCCCGGGATACTACTGTACAAGTCAAAACCTACAGAAAGAATAAGAATTGGTTCCCAAAAAAATTCTTGTTATGACTAAAATGTACATTGACAGTTTTATTTATACATATTTATCTCAAATTTATCTCTGATCATCAATCTCACATCTGATTTTGTTATCAGAGAATGAATTGAGTCAATATACAGTAAATCCTCAACTTCCATGGTTAATTCATTCTGAAGGTTTCTGTGCAAGTTGGAAAACCACATAGGTTGAATGGTGCTTAAATACAATGTATTTTTGATGTATATGTTAATTTCAAAGGTTAATTAAAGCTAAACAGGTTCTGCTTACGAAAAGACACTTTGAGATACTGAAACTTTATTCTCATCTGCTTTATGTATATGCTTACACTATATTCTCATCACTTTTACGTTTCTCATACATATTTCAGGTTTACATTTTGTTTACAATAAGTACTATGTAGGTTCACTAACAAGACACAACTTGCACTCAACGTAGAAACAAACAAAATAGTGATGACACTCAGCTGCATGTAAGCTTACTAGGAACACCACCTATTATGTTCAAAGTAGCACTTGATAGATGGGGTTGCTAGTCATAAGTTGAAGTACCACAACTACATATCTAAGAATCCACCTAAGTGCATAGCTGCACGTGTATCAAAAGTGGTGGTAGAAAGGCAATTATTATTCCCTTAAATAAAGAAAGGTGGTGCAGGCTGTGACATTGAAGGGATTTGGGCTTGGCATCATTAGCAAGCAGAGAAATATCATTTGGGAATCTCACTTTCCAAACTGTGGATGACATTTCTGGGAGCCGTTGCTGACCAGTGGAACTGACTATTGCCATTGGTGTATACATCTCACTAGATCCCGAGGGAAGAACACATCTGAAGTACCTTATTTCAGCTCAGGCAGGCCATTTGAGGAGTAAAGAGGTTGTAGAGTTTTATGTTGCCTTATGGGTGGAAGTTCAGTGGTGCTAATAGTCAACACTTACTGTTGACCCACCTAGGCCCCACAATAGATATTTTGCCAAACAGAGTGAACTTTGATATCAGCCACCTCTTTCTTCAGATCTGTCATTAGCTCAGTCAGCTTTACAGCAGTTGTGGTTAGCTTTTTGGCAAATTAGCTGCATGGTGCTATATAACACTGGCCCTGAACCTTCTGGTTCTAACTTCTTCTAGTATGAATCATATGTTTGCACTAAAGGAGGAGTCAACAACTTGAGGTCAACTCAGGCCTGGTACACGTGTATTTATTTTTTAGAGTATTTTGGGGATTGGAACCTCTGCAGCTGTTAAAATACACCAATATACTTTTGGAGTTGAGTTAAATATTTATATTCATTATATTTTATTTTGCTGTTTGAGATAGCTTTCTGTAAATGGAAAATTTTGAGGGAGGAAGAAATTATGAACATTTTATTTGCCACTTTTTTATTTACTTATTATACTGATAATTTAGAGCAGTGGTTCTCGAACTTTTATGCTTCACATACCACCTGGAAATGTGTATGTAACTCGTGTACCCCTTATATAGATAGATAAAATTATAGTTATAGTATAACAATGGTTATTTTTGCTTTGCTACTAGTTTAGCGACTTTTGAGCTAGCAACCCCACATTGAGAACCTCTAATTTAGAGACTGAAGTCAACGAATTCAGATTTTCTGAAAAAGAGAATGTTTCAATTGCAAACAACCAAGAGTATCAAGCTGCAATGAATGGTGAGCAGGAAGGATTTTTCAGCCCTACAAAGTACTGACAGAGGAAATGATTTCAGTGATATTTATTGGTTCAACCAAATTGGTAATTAATCATTGACATGGTTTGCTCATGAAAATAGAGGTGGACAGTTCATAATCAAGGGTAGGATTAAATAATAGATAATTCCTTTGGAATTTTAAAATTACTTCTGGGTAACAATAAGCGTGAATTGATTATGAACACGAACTGATATCTGACCATCTAAAGCAGGCCCACTCAATCTGCGGCTCATGAAACACACATAAAAACATACTGAATCTGGCTCATTTCTTTCCAATTATTCTAGTCAAACATATTTATGTGCATAGTTTAATGATTTCATCAATTCCTAATAGTAACAAAAAAGTATGTATTTGTCTAATCAAGATATTTCATTTATTCCTTAAAATTATTTTTTCCCCCAAATTCCTTTGAAATGTATGTTTTCCTTTTTTTCATTGAGAATTTTTTCCTGCTGCTCTTTCAAAATATAATTTTTTTCCATTATCTCTTAAATAAAACAACCAAACCAAACACTTCAATAAGTTTGGATTAGATGGTTCTGATCTAAAAGGAAACAAAATAAATACGAATCTTAATTGGAACCCCGTCAATGATATTAATGAAATATGGAATTTCTTTATCATTCTTTAATTATAAGAACTTCAAAATACCCTCAATTAAAAGATTATTGTTCTGATAATCCCATTTTAGGGAATCAAATGACTAAATGCCTCTTGATCATTTTGTGATCATCCTGAGGTAGTTTAACCCATCTGATTGCACTTTTGTGAACTCATGACCATACATAATGCATTCAATAGATTCTTAAATGGAAATCAATTTTTTCTCTGTTCTTCTTTGGGCTCTAGGGGGAGGGCTATCATCCCCCTTCCTGGATACACCACTGATTGTGCGATTGTTTCAAAATAACTAAACAGAAAATAATCTTATTTAATAGACAAGGAAAATAATCGTATTTCATTTACAAGAAATAAATAAACTTGAATTTTTCACTTTATGAACAAGTGGACATATTAGTGGCCAATTACTACTGATTATCATTGAGTGACAATTCTTTCCATTACAATACTATTTAACCAAATCATGAATCGATACTTGTTTATTTACATATTATTATACATGTTTATTTGAAACAACATTCCCTTAAATAGTTGTGAACTCTCTACTTGAGAACTAGAATTGACATGATTCAAAGCAACTTTTCTTTACATACAAAAACTAATTATTAGCTATGGCATCTAAACCAACAATTCATGCACTTACCAAAATTCAAAGTAACTTACTAGCTTTTTTACTTCTATCAAATTTTCAAAACTGAACTGTCTATTCAATTAAAAACATGATGCATTTTCACAGCACATGTCATATCATGTGATAAAATAATCACATTGTATTGTCATGTTAATGCCATCCAACTGGAAATTAGCTTTATCACCGAGACAATTGTTAGAAACATTTTGTGCAGATAAAATTAGAGATGGATGGGGATTCCCAAATTCTTGAAATAGCTTTCGTTGAGCAACTGCTTGGTAGGAGCACTAGCATCGATTTTGTGCTACAATAGGCATATACAGAACTTGTCTATCTGTGCTAGCTACTTAATCTGCGATTCATACATACCATTGGTGATGCCATTTAATAAATGTTAAGTTGATGATAAGTGTGATTACCAGTCCTTTGGTAGTGCTATACTGAAAGTACCTGGTACCCAATGCTTAAAGTGGAATGCATACACACAGAAATCCTGTAGGTAGTGATCTATTAGATGAAATCACCAATATGTGTGAATATGCTAGCCAAGAGCCACATGAATAAATTGCCAAGCAAATGGGCCACAGGCAATAAGAACTTCAAGCACAGAAGAAATATTGACAGGAAATCATACTCACACTAATGAACATAAACCATACAACTCTTAAAGTATGCATTGTAATCAGAGTGGCACAACTCACTAAAAGATTTCAATATCATCTGTTTAATTGTTATTTTATATACAATGTAATTGTGAATTAAACTTTTATTTAATATTATTAGACAGTTCAGTAAAACATATAAAATATTTAGATTTTGATGAAAAAACATGTAAAATTTCATTATTCCAGACCAGGGACATCAAACTTTCTCACTGGCAGGATATTTCTCAATAGTGAAAGCAATGTTATAGTTAGAACCCTGCATGGATGTGGATATCCACATTTAAAAGCACTAGTGCATAAAAAAATTATTGTTAACGCAGATAAAATAATAAGTCACTAAAAGTGGTTTACATTAAACTGAAATTCAGCACGTGAAGTATTTGTGCATTGCAATAAATTGTCAGACAATGAGTTGATAACAATCCTTTGATTTTGTCAGGATCAACCAGATCAGCTAGGACATTATATATTACATTATATAAAGGCAAGTCCCAGATGTTCTGCAACATAAGGCTGCACTACATCTACAGGGAGAATGCCATGAAACACCACTACCTACACCGGGGAAAGACAGTGCCACAAGGACACAGCTCATCCACGGCTACCTATGGCGAACAATCCTATAGAAGGTAGGTTCATCCATCGGTCAAAACCTAAATTTAATCTGTTCCCTGGTTAGCCACAAAGATGGTATATAGAACCAAGTTGACTCAGCTCCCAGGTGGAGACTCTTAGTCTGGCTTTTCCATCGATAAGCCTGTCAACTGGGCCATATTGCAGTCACAAGCCAACTTCGTCCTCTCCATAATGCCACGCACCCGCTGCCCCCCAGAAGCAGTCTGTACCCCAACTTCACTGAGGCTGCACCGATGAGCCCACTGGACTGTGTCCCTCCAAGCCCGGTCCACAGCACTCTCAGCCACAGCCCCTCCATCGGGGCTGTAAACCTAAAGCTTCCCTGAGCAAGTGAATAAGCCCACTGGACCGACCCCACCCAAAGCCAGTCCGCAGACCCTCAAAAGCTCTGGCACCAAAGGCCACATCCCATCATGAAAATGAGGAAACGGGTCGTGACCCTACTTCACAGAGGCACCATTCAGCCCCCCCCCCCCACCACGTCAAGGTGGTCCCCTATCGGGGGGGGGGGGATCAGCTAAGACATTTACATTATGTAAAGGCAAGTACCAGATGCTCCGTACTACATCTACAGGGAGAATGCCTGAAACAACACTACCTACGCCAAGGCAAGGCAGTGCCATATGGACACAGCTCATCCACGGCTCCCTATGGCAAACAATCCTATAGAAGGAAGGTTCATCCATCGGTCAAAACCTAAATTTAATCTGTTCCCCGGATAGCCACAAAGATGGTATATAGAACCAAATTGACTCGGCTCCCGGGGTGGAGACTCTTAGTCTGGCTTTTCCATCAATAAGCCCGTCGACTGGGGATCCCACTCCCAGCCGCGAGCCTTCAACTTCATCCTCTCCATTGTGAGCGGGCCAAATCCCCCCCAGTGAAGTCTTCCGACCCATGATATCACTGAGACTGCATCGATGCGCCTACTGGACCGGTTAACCACTCCTAGTCTGCAGAACCCTCAAGTTCGGGGTTGCAGCCCCTCGACGGGGGCTGCAACCCGGAGCTTCTCAGGGGACAAGTCAATAAGCCCACTAGACTGGCCCACCCAAACCAGTCCGCAGACCCTCAACAAGCCCCTCCACCAGAGGTTACAAGATCTCATGAACGCCGGAGAACCAGCGAACTGAACCCAACTTTTCAGAGGCACCATTCAGCCCACCACCACCACCACGTCAAGGTGGTCCCCTATCGGGGGTGGGGTGGGGATCAGCTAGGACCATATGAATCCCTCCTTCCTTTCTTTCTGTACCTACATGAACAGGGAAGGTTACACCCTACCTGTATTCCATAAGTATTAGCTCTGCCGTGTTGATTGCACAAGTAGGGCTGGACAGGCTCGATAGCAAGAGCAGAAGGGACAAAGGGGGTCGGTCTATGAACAATAAAATGGAGAACTTGAAGTGCAGTCTGCAGGTAGCCGTGCTCAGCGCTGGCGATCCTATGTGCAAGTGCCAGATATAATTGGTAAAAAGTAGAAAAATAGTGGGAAACTTGCACAGAGAATAGTAATCTCTGGCAGGGTAATTTATTGTATATCTTCACAAAGAAAACAAAGTGTTTTGTTATTGTTACTTAAGTAAAGTGGTTTAATAAAACACAAATATAAGCTATTGTTGTAAAACCAACTACATTAATTCTCTCACTCAAAGGAGGAGGAGCGCACTAGTGTAACAGATTCAACATAACATCATTGGCACATGGCCTTTTCTGCTAATATTCATCTATTATTAATGATGTTAACATATTCATTCAGCTATATATACCTTTGAATATCAAAAGGAAATTAACATGAACAAAAAATTAAAACTACCATTTGTATAGAAGGCTGGCTCAGTAGCATATGAATCTTCACTGCAATGTGATTTGTCTTGCGATGGTTATAAACAAATTTGTTGTAATATCACAATTTTCATAGCAACCAGTCCTTGTAGTTAATAAGAAGTTATTATGCTGACATAGATGTACTTGTATCATTCAGTTCTACAATGTTCCATGTTGCAATTTCCGTGATTTACTTTACTATGATGTTGTAGTATTCTTTATTAATCGTCATTCATTCTGTAAATGGTAGCTAGGCATAAACTGGAAGGAGAGCTGTGTACCAATCCCTAGTGATGATGCACAGAACTGGCCAGGTCTAGCACCTAATGTATGACCCTGCCTTCTTGTGGTGCAGGTCGTTAGTACCTTTCAAAAGAGATATTCTCATTTGGAAGAGAACAGAATGGGAGGACTGCCAGTTCAGTGTGGCCTACTGATCTGGTCATCTATGGCCACTTTTTTCTTTTTTTTTTCAACACTGCTGAGGAGTGCTCAACTTCACAGGGTCCTGGTGCTGACCATTTATACCTACTAGACTGGACTTGTCTATGGATTTGAGCTTGATTATGGATCCTGGACTTGCTGCACTGGTGGGCCTCTGTTGAGGGAGAATCTGCCGCTGTGTTTTCTGTATGCTTCTGGGTTGCCAGCCCTAAGTGAACAGAAGCATGGGATACGTTATATCAGCTGGTGGATAATCCTAATCAGAGGACATCGCAAGTATCTGAACCTTACTTAGCTAGTTGCGCATTGTCAAACCTAAACTGGAGTAATATGTCTCAGGCAGGCCATATGGCTCTTGAAAAAGTCCACTTGAAATGGTGGTGCCTGAAGTTCCCACCAGCATCGGTGACTTCAGCCTTTAGTGGAGGAGGAACAGGTCTTTGCCCCATGCCTGCAATCAGGGGGCTGTTTAATTTTGTTGGCACTACCAATCTCAATAAACCTAGTTTCTTTAAAAATCCTACTAATCATTTTCTCTCTGCAGAAACGTGGAACATGAGGACATTAGAGATTATTCTCTTGATGTCTTCACGAATCATATAATCATATATTTATAGAGATTATTCTCTTCATGTCCTCAGGAAGGAATTCCAGCGCTATAACCTAGATATTCTAGGCTTGCAAGAGACCAGATGGACAGGTAAAGGTGAGATACTTAAAAATAACTTTAACTTTCTTTTTACAGGGAGGGAGGATGGAAAGCATCACCAAGGCATAGGTCTGCTGCTCAGCAGACATGCTAGTGATGCTCTTCTAGAATATGAGGGCATTAATGAAAG
Source organism: Ryuthela nishihirai (assembly GCA_038380435.1). Classification (NCBI taxonomy): domain Eukaryota; kingdom Metazoa; phylum Arthropoda; class Arachnida; order Araneae; family Heptathelidae; genus Ryuthela; species Ryuthela nishihirai. The sequence goes on along the minus strand of JAWZYU010000020.1, from coordinate 4,663,282 downwards.
GTTTCTTTCAGCAAAATTTCAGACAAGCATTAAAGACTTGAATGTTATCTGCTGTTATGCCCCCACTCAGGATGCCGATGAGGATGAGAAGGATAGGTTTTACGGACAACTTCAGGATATTTTGAATTCTGTCAAGAAAGAAGATATTACCCTTGTTCTAGGTGACTTCAATGCCAAAGTTGGTACTGACTCTGATCTTTGGGGAGGGGTGATAGGCCCTTTTGGTATTGGTAGCTGCAATGGCAATGGGCAACGTCTCCTACAGGTAAGTAAACTCAATGGTTTCAGAATAACTAACACATATTACAAACACCGCGACATACATAAGTACACATGGGTTTCACCTGATGGGCTGCATAGGAATATGATTGATTATATATTAATTAACAGCAAATGGGCTAGTTCTGTTAGAAATACCAGGGCATATAGGGGAGCTGAAATTGGATCTGACCATTACCTTGTTAAAAGTGTCTTGCAACTTAAACTTAAAAAGTGTTGTGCTAGGGTTAAAAAATTTACCTTTAATACTGAAGCTCTGAAAGAACCAGTTATAGCTAAAGCTTACCATGATAGGTTACTTTGTCATTATGACAGTCATGGTTTGCTTAATACTGAAGTTGAGGAAGAATGGGGCCATTTTAAACAGGCTTTTTTGGAAACTAACAGTACTCTTTTAGGAAAAAGGAAGGCAGAATTATTTGAGTGATAAGGCACTTGAGCTTATTTCAGAAAGAAAGAACTGCAGGAATGTTCTTAATCAGTATCGTACCAGTCCTAATAGAAAGCATTACAGAGAGCTTAATAAATGCATAAAGGATCAGTTAGCTGCTGATAAGAATCTTTGGCGTGATGGCTTGGCTGACAAAGCTGAGGAAGCACTTAGGCAGCACAACAGCAGAGAGCAATACCAGATACTTAATGCTTTATGTGGTAGAAAACTGACAGATATACAAGGATTGAAGGATAAACAAGGTAAGGTTATAGAAGGGGAGGATTCTGTCATGGCTAGGTGGGTTGAGCATTTCAGTGATGTTCTAAACAATGTGGTTAGTTCTACTCCCATTGTTTGCAATGATGATAGATGCATTGGTGGCTTTAATGTTGGCCCTATAACACAATCTGAAGTTATTTTGGCTATTTCTAAACTTAAACTTCATAAATCCCAAGGGGTAGATGAAATTACTACAGAAATGCTTAGAGCTGGGAATGTTTCGGTTACCACTTGGATGATTGATATTTTGAATATCTTTTATGATAAAGGCATGGTTCCTAAAGATTTTACCAGAGCTATTATTATCCGTATTTTCAAAAATGGTGATCGCATTTCTAGTGATAACTGTAGGGGTATCAGCCTACTCTCTGTTCCAGGTAAAGTTCTTTCCATGATTGTGCTTAATAGAATTAAGAATCTGGTTGACAGGCAATTGCGTGATGAGCAATGTGGATTCAGAAGTGGTAGGGGATGTGTGGATCAGATATATTCACTTAGGCAGATTCTTGAGAAATGTTTAGAGTTTCAGAAACCTCTGGTTGCTAGCTTTGTTGATTTCAAAAAGGCTTTCGACTCTGTTGATCATCATAATTTGAGGTTGATTGTGAGATCATATGGTATACCAGACAAGTTAGTTAACATAATGAAAGCTCTCTATAATAACACTGAGTCATGTGTGAGAGTTGGTAAGGCTTGTAGCAATTGGTTTAGCTTTACTTCTGGTGTTTGACAAGGGTGCATTTTGTCTCCTTTTTTCTTTTGTTTGGTTATTGATTATGTTATGCGAAATTCATTGCAAGGGAAAGATTTTGGCCTTAAATGGTCTGGAGATACTAAAATTTCTGATTTAGATTATGCTGATAATTTAGCCCTTTTGGCAAATGATGTTGATGAGATGAACTCTTTCATTCGAGCTGTTGATGAAACTGGTAGTAGAGTAGGTTTGGTTATAAACAGAGAGAAAACTAAAGTGATGAAAATTGCTCAGGCAGGCAGTGATTCAGTTAATCTGAATGGTTGCAGTCTTGAGAAGGTGTCACAGCTTAATTACCTTGGGAGCTATGTAACAGATAATGGTGATGTGCGGCATGAGATTAACAGACGAATAGGGATTGCTGCCGGGACTTTTAAGAATCTATGGAGAGTGTGGAGAAATAGGTGTATACACCTAAAGACTAAAATTAGCCTATATAATAGTTTGGTTCTTTCTAGGGTTAGTTATGGTAGTGAAACCTGGACACTTTGTAAACAAGATAACAGGAAACTAGATGCTTTTGATTCTAGATCCTTACGAAGTATCTTGGGTATTAGGTGGTTTAACTTTGTAACTAATGATGAGGTTAGGCAAAGGAGTCTGCAACCTCCTTTAAGCAGCATATTGTGCAGAGAGAAACTCCGCTGGTTTGGCCATGTTGCCCGTATGGATAATTATAGATTGGCAAATAGGTTTATGAACAGTGTGCCTAGAGGCCTCAGAAGGAGGGGGAGACCTAGGATGCAGTGGGCAGACAATGTCAAACAGGACCTTGTTAGAATTGGTATGCAGTGGCCGGATGCAGCAGATGTAGCTCAGGACAGATATGCTTGGAGAATAAAACTGCACGGTCTGGTTGGACCTCCGTAGCCCATGGCTGCTTGAGGATGATGATGATGATTCTGATGACCAAAAGAGTTCATATCTGCTGTTAAGGAATTGCTATAAATAGCATCAAAGGTTTCATAAACCCTTATAGCAGCATAATAACTTTATATTCAATTGCAGAATATCATTGTAGTTGGTTTAGCATATAACTACACAATTTGGAAACAGTTCTAATTAACTCACTTTTGCACTATCCTCCAACTTTGTAGTTTTAAAAAGACATAACAAGTTTACCCATCCAAACCAGCCAAATAAACATTTAACTAAAGAATTAAAACATTGGCCCCATCAACTCAAACTGCAGAGTGACGTGTTTCCCCGTAGACCAGTCCACGGCTTCATCAAGCTTGTACAATGTTGTAAGTCAACTTTCTTATATGTGAATTGCGCCAGTGATGTATTCACCCAGCATTCCATGTATATATGTAATTCATGTGTTGATGAAATGTGCAAGGACATTTTATTGCAGCAGGACAATATAAAATCACCTTACCAACAACGGTTACACATACAATAAAAAACTGGTTATTAATGATAGAGGCAAGAACCCACCCATGAGAGGCATCTATGAGATCAATTTACCTGATCCCACTAAAAAAAACTAAAAGGAAAAGAAAATTACATAGAAAAAACCTTTATGCAATATGGCACCAGAATGAAGGAACGTGATGAAGATATTAAAAAGCAAAAAGCAAATAGGGATTTATCACAAACTGTTTTAGAAAATAATCTTCAAATCAATATCATAAGTTATAAATCATTAATGGCACCAAGAACTAAATTTCAGCTTCTGTATGCTGAGAAGCTATTAATTAATACAAATAAGGACAGAATATGTGGAGTCTCCTGCTGCATAACATGTCCTTACACATAAATATACATCAACATGTAAATTACATATCTACATGGAATGCTGGGTGAATACGTTACTGGCGTGACTCACATATAAGGAAGTTGACTTGTAACGTCGTTACGAGCCTGATGAAGCTGTGGACTGGTCTACGGGGAAAGTGTCACTCTGCAGTTTGAGTTGATGGGGCCAATGTTTTAATTCTTCAGTTAAATGTTTATTTGGCCGGTTTGGATGGTTAAACCTGTCAATGTCTTTTTTAAAACTACAAAGTTGGAGGATAGTGCAAAAGTGAGTTAATTAGAACTGTTTCCAAATTGTGTAGTTATATGCTAAACCAACTACAATGATATTCTGCAATTGAATATAAAGTTATTATGCTGCTATAAGGGTTTATGAAACCTTTGATGCTATTTATAACAATTCCGTAACAGCAGATATGAACTCTTTTGGTTATCAAAATGAATGATGATTAATAAAGAATACTACATCATAGTAAAGTAAATCACGGAAATTGCAACATGGAACATTGTGATATTGCAACAAATTTGCTTATAACCATTGAAAGACAAATCACATCGCAGTGAAGATTCATATGGTCCTGAGCCAGTCTTCTATACAAATGGTAAATAGTTTTAATTTTTTGTTCATGCAAATTTCTTTTTGATATTCAAAGGTATATATAGCTGAATGAATATGTTAACAACATTAATAATAGATGAATACTAGCAGAAAAGGCCATGTGCCAATGATGTTATGTTGAATCTGTTACACTAGTGCGCTCCTCCTCCTTTCAGCGAGAGAATTGATATAGTTGGTTTTACAACAATAGCTTATATTTGTGTTTTATTAAATCTATTTATCTAGCTGTATAATTTATCATTTTGTATAAGTAAAGTGGTTTTGAGTCTGATTAAACCAAGGTACCAGAAAGGAGTAATATTTCATCAAATTCGTTTAAAATGTGTATATGCCACCCCATGTCCAGTACTGCATACCACTCGGCAGTTGAGTTCACAACATATTTCTTGTAGAAAATTTTAAATATCCTTGAAGATCAAAGTAGCAAATACCTCTTGCTACTTTGCAGTACCTCTTAACTACTACTATTTGCAGGCAAATAATTAGTAGTTAAACCACAATATTCTGTGATAATTCATCATCATCATCATCATCCTCAAGCAGCCATGGGTTACGGAGGTCCAACCAGACCGTGCAATTTAGTTCTCCAAGCAAGTCTATCCTGAGCTACATCTACTGCTTGCTGCAATATGGGTCATTTATCTTACATAATATCGCAATGCTCTGTGTAATACCCTATGTGGAAGATCTATTCAATTAAGTTTAGATAAGTCTATGAAAATAAGCTATGCATAACAAGCTTGTAAAACTAATTTCCAAATATTTTAGTTATAGAGTTTTTACCTTTTTTCTGAAATTAACAAATAGTAAAGGCAGAATGTAAATTGTAAAATATCTTTACATTCTGCCTTTATTACTTTTTACACACATTTATAATACCTTTCTATTTATACGTTTTTTTCATTTACATAATACATATAAATGCAAGAAATAAAGCTTTGTCCGAAATCTTTATATGTATTTTAGCAACTTGAAATTTGACAATAACTTTGTTGTTGAACATCTACCAAGAATTGCTCCAGAGTGCTGATAGTGCACTGTTTCATATTGTGTTGTAGCACATACATTAATGAAAACACTATAGCTGACAGAGCAGAGATTTTAAGTAATTTTTTTATTTGCTTACCACTGCCCTATGCATAGGATGATTATAATTAGCCCACCTGAAAACTTCCCATCCTGAACAGTAATAACCTCTCTTTATACCTTGTCAGTGTTGTCAACAAGTTTACTGAGTTCAATGGTCCAAATTCGCCCTTTATTTTGAGAAATTTAGAGCTATGATTTTATCAAAATTGTACAAAACTAAATCCCAAGGGGGGAAAAAAACAGATTTTTTGTTATATTTATTGATATAAGATATATGTTTTTGCATGGAGATGTTAAACATAGATGATAATCGCAGCATGACCTGATGCTCTTTTGGCATTGATAAATCAATAAATATTTAGCAGAAATTTTTTTTGCTGACATAAGGGAATCAAACCCGCATCTCCCCAGAAATATGCCAGAATGTTCTTACCAGTTGAACTAACGCCAGCTCATCTTTTTTTCACTTATTTTAAGACTAAACTCATCCTCAAGATTTGTGGGCCAACCATTGGCACCATCTATGATCTTGGGTGGCAATCATTACCGAAACATTGCACAGAGTGAGATGGAAATAAATAATAGTCTCATCACGCTATTTAGCATTATTAATGATTTAAACTGCAATGTGAATTAACACAAGCCCCTTGAAGCCTTAATAGTGATAATAGAGTTGAATTATTCAAATAAACTTTATTTCACTCTGGGATATCGTTCTTTTTCATTGAAAAAAATCCCTCCTGAAACAACCATGGCAGTGGTGAAGTGTGACATTTTGAGTAGGGGAATCAATTAACAAAAGCACTATTGCAACTAAATCAAACATGGTTCCGCTATTCTCTGCTTCCAAGTCATTGAACCGGAACATCATTCCACTACTCTATGTTTCTAAATCATTAAAATGGAACACCGTTCTGCTACTAGATATTTTTGACTCATTGAACCAGAGCAGTGTTCCGGTACTTGATGTTTCCGAGTCATTGAGTGAAAGTAGTTCTGCACTTTTTAAATCAAATGTTAGTAGTATATATACAGTTTAGTAGTGAAGTAGGGGTGGGGGTTGAGAGTGAAACCTCCCTATCATTGAGGAAAGTTATTTTTAATAAACTGTTCATTGGCATTCCAATGGCTGGGAGTTAGCATGCTTGGCTACTAACCTTAGGAACCTGGGTTCAAGCCCCAGCTATAATGCATGAATTTTCTCTTTCTCTTAAGGTCTCGCCTTTCTCACAAACCTTCTCTGTGGCGTACTGTACTGACAGGCTCCTGTCAGTTTTCTGGGTTCAAGCAGCTGTTTGAGGGAAAATTTGTTTGTTCATTAACTGGTATTAATAAAATTGATAAAAATTTTAAAAAGCCCCATTCCTCCAAAAAGTAGAACTGACAGATAATTAATTTCAATCTCATTTAATTTAGCCTACAGTGGCTTGAGACGGTATTTATTTTATTATTTTACAAATTAAATTGTATAAATTTAATACACTGAATGACTGCGCAAAAGCACTATTTTGTTGATAATGTTAAATAAATCTGTATTATGTAAATAGTAAAAAAACGAAAACAATTTTTGTGTGATTGAAGAAATCAGCATCATTCATAAAATTATACGTATTTAATGTTTTACAATTTTAACCCATTTGGTTTTTTGTCCTGTAGTCGAGTGGTTAGTGTACTTGGCTATTATTGAAAAGGACCTGGGTTTGAGGCCCGTTTAAGGCATGGATATTTTTGTTGTTTTTCTGCTGTGGTTCTGCCATCCACCTGTCTGAAAGAAATTTATCTAAGTGGTGCAGAGAGGATCCTAACTTATGGAGCGGGCACCTGGTGGTGCCCGAAGGACTACTCCATCGTGTAGAAAGCTGCTCGCAGCCCAACGACCAGCTTTACTGCGAATCACCAGGGCTTACAGGACCACATCTACAGATGCCCTCCTGGGGTTAGCAGGGATCCCTCCATTGTTTCTAACGGTTGGGAAAGAAGCGATCATTTTCAGAGTCCTGCAAGCTAGGGAGAAAGCAACATTCCTTGGAGTCCAGTATGACCCCGAGGTTTATGACACAGAAACAGCTAAATGGGACATCCATCCCACCAGAAGACTGGGTGTGTCATTGTCCATCAGGTCGAGGAATTGAAATATGTACTGACGGTTCCAAGAGCGAGGATGGTATGGGCTTAGCCTACACTGTCTACAATCAAGGAGCCAAAGTGTAGGATCATAAAAGGAAGGTTTCAAATAATGGCTCAGCCTTACAAACAGAGCTGCATGCCATCAGAGAGGCCCTAAATTGGGCCCTCAATGACGGCAATCAAAATGGCGACATCTGGTTGTACACAAACAGCCAGGCAGCTCTGCAAGCGCTTGAAGATGAAAACAACAGGCATCAAACAGTAAATGAGATCAAGCATCTCCTGGGCAACAGAACATGCCCAGAGTTTCCTTCTCCTGGATCAAGGCACACACAGGTCATGAAGAGAACGAGCAGGCAGCCCAACTGGCCCGCTCAGCAGGTACTAATGATCAGATAATGAAAATTGAATATCAGATAATGCAAATTGCAATATACTCAACCTAAGATAGTGGTAAAGACTTATAAAACTACCCTGAAGTCTATATTATGTCAAAGAGTTATGGACGAGTGGCGGAGGCTCTGGGATACAACCGAGAATGGTCTTCAAAGAAAGCCATTCTTGCAAAGGGTTGGTCTATCTCTGATGTCCTCAGACCACTACCTAACGCAGGTTCGGATGGGACACGGGAGTTTCCCAAAATATCTGGAGTGTTTTAAGATCACTACCCACAGTTACTGTGGCTGTGGGGCTCCAGATGCAGACATTGGGCACTATATCCTCTGGTGTCCGATTACGGAAGGGTTCGCCAACAAACTCAGGAGCTCCCAGGCGATCAGTGAGGTAGCAGATGGGGTGGTCACGGTGTCCATCAGGAGTGCCCAAGTTAGGGTGCACCTGAGGGACATGGGCTGGCTCGTCTGCCGGCTCCGGGACTCACTCCTTTGAGTCAGGAGCTGCTTTCGTTCTTTTACTTATTTTTCACTTCACTCCCGGGCTGTGCTCCGCATCCCCCTTAATGCCACCCATACTCCAAGTCCCTACTGGTCTCCTCTGAGACAAACTTAATCTTCTACTTCCAGGCTTCTCATGCCAGCTTGTGTAGTGTCTGAAGACGGAATACGAGCTTTTCCCCATGGGGGGCGGGTCCTTCGGAACCCACCACTCACCCAAATTATTGAGACGTGAGTGTCTGTCCTCTGTGACAAACAACTGCTTAAAGGGGATATTTATTTATATTTTTTTAGACAGGGCCAAATTTACACCTCATGAGCCTCAAAGTACATGAAGTGGTAGTGTGCTGTTTTGAACAATACTTCTTACAATTTAGTATAAAAATATTTTCTTTCTTTCATAACCATGAAGAATAGAATGTATCGAAATAAATGATAATATAGAAATTATAATGATAATAGAGTTTAGTTAATAAATAGTGATATTAATGCAATAATTTAATATTATGGATAAAATATAACTTGTATTCAATATGGAGTAATATTACACAAATATCAATTTAAATTTCAAAAAATATTTTCTCGGTCCAGCGCTCTGAGAATGATTAATTTCACTTAATTATCAAATATATTAAGACACTTTCATATTGTGCAAAAGCTGTATTCAAATCTTCCTATCTCTGAATTAAACTTTCGTAGCAAAATATTAGAAGAAATGGAAAATCTAAACGTAAATCTAAATGAAAATTTACTCATAAGAATTTACCTTAAAATTATAAGAAATTGTTTATTAAAATAAATGTAATTCAAAAAGTTTGGGTAAGGTTTTCACTTTGCATCAGTTTTGAAACTGTGTTTAGGACGAATATAACAGTAGTATTGGCTGTCAAATATTTCAGCTTCAACAACTCTTTTAAATAACATTTCATTAATATCAAATGCTTTCAAAGAGAATGAAGTTTACAGTTTTTTTCTGATTCAGATTATGCTGATAATTTAGCCCTTTTGGCAAATGATGTTGATGAGATGAACTCTTTCATTCGAGCTGTTGATGAAACTGGTAGTAGAGTAGGTTTGGTTATAAACAGAGAGAAAACTAAAGTGATGAAAATTGGTCAGGCAGGCTGTGATTCAGTTAATCTGAATGGTTGCAGTCTTGAGCAGGTGTCATAGTTTAATTACCTTGGGAGCTATGTAACAGATAATGGTGATGTGCGGCATGAGATTAACAGATGAATAGGGATTGCTGCCAGGACTTTTAAGAATCTATGGAGAGTGTGGAGAAATAGGCGTATACACCTAAAGACTAAAATTAGCCTATATAATAGTTTGGTTCTTTCTAGGATTAATTATGGTAGTGAAACCTGGACAATTTGTAAACAAGATAACAGGAAACTAGATGCTTTTGATTCTAGATGCTTGCGCAGTATCTTGGGCATTAGGTGGTTCAACTTTGTAACTAATGATGAGGTTAGGCAAAGGAGTCTGCAACCTCCTTTAAGCAGCATATTGTGCAGAGAGAAACTCCGCTGGTTTGGCCATGTTGCCCGTATGGATAATTATAGATTGGCAAATAGGTTTATGAACAGTGTGCCTAGAGGCCTCAGAAGGAGGGGGAGACCTAGGATGCAGTGGGCAGACAATGTCAAACAGGACCTTGTTAGAATTGGTGTGCAGTGGCCGGATGCAGCAGATGTAGCTCAGGACAGATATGCTTGGAGAATAAAACTGCACAGTCTGGTTGGACCTCTGTAGCTCATGGCTACTTGAGGATGATGATGATGAATAACAATAATTTCAACTAACGGATGAATCAGATAATGCAAATTGCAATATATCATTTTATCTATAAATCATAAAAAATTTTATTTCTTAAAACAAAATGAAGCTAAGTGTCTGCATACAAACAGACGAAAAAGGGGAAATAATTTTTTTGTGAAACTAGCTATAGAAAATACCCATATTTTATAAAACATTGAGTGTATACCTAATTACCAGCATTTGTCAGCATCAATAATGAATGTGGTCGTTTGCTATCAGTGCCAGTGAAATTACAGTTTAATTTACAAAACATTTAGCAAATTTTCAGAGACCCAGAACTTTTCAGAAAATTATCTGATTCATCTCATATTTCTCATATGGAGTTTCCTTGGGTAATACTGTATTGTGTTCAAAAATCAAGTCATTTTTAATAGAACTGGGGACAGAATTTTAAAGTGCATTTTTTACCATTCTCTTGTCTAAAGCTGTAATAGAAAATCCAAGTTCACTTCTGACTGCAGAATAGCACATGCATTTCCATCCCCTCCAAATGTTAGGGGGGCTATCTGCTAATTAGATACCTACATTAAAACTTTTTAAATGAATAAATAACCATTATTCATTTGAAAAGTCCAATTTGAAATTTTCTGCATTTTCATATATCTCTTATATTTAAAAAACATTTTAATGCATCTAATTACACCCAGTATTAGCTTCTCTTTTTACTTCGTTTTTACTATCATGCAATTAGAGGACGAATTCACAGGAACATTCAGACAGATGAGAAACATTATCAAATTATCATAATTTAGGTATGTAAACATCATCTGTACCAGTATCAGACACCCTAGATTTCACAACTTTCTTCTGCTCTTTTTGAAATGAGCTTGTCAGATTACTTAAAAAAAGACAATAAATAATAATTAAACTAGATCACTGCCTATATTTAGTTTTCAAATATATTAATACATATTTACATAACTTCCAATTTCAAATTTTCTACATTTTGGTATATTTCTTTTATATTTTCAAAAAATTTGAATGCAGCTAATTAAACATATATGAATGTAGTGCAATACAGTAGGCACAACTTAACATCATTAATTTGTTCTTTAAAACACATAGTTAGGCAAAAAACATTAAACTTATTGATGTCAGTAAAATGTATTGCATTATACACAGTCGTATCAGAATAATATGACCACCCACAGAATCACAGTGTACCCACCCAGGCACGTCACAGAGTGCACATGACAAGGTCAACCACACAGAAATATAAGCAGCTGGCCAGGACAGATAAGCCACAGTGTGTAATGTGAGCACAATAGGCAGAGGTATTGATTTGATGGGCATTCAAAGAGGAATGATCATCGACTACCATGGCAAGGGTGGAAGCATCTCGAAAACAGCAGACTTTGTGGGCTGTTCGCAAAGTGCTGTAGTAAGGGTGTACCAAGAATGGCCGCTGGCATTCTATGAGTACCTCCAGACGTCATAACTGTGGAGTCCCAAAGGTCATTGATCCCAGAGGAAAACGTCGCCTCCGTCAACTGGTAAAGGGCAACCGACACACAACAGTGCAACAATTGACCACTCAAATGAATGCTGGGGCACCCAGGTACATGTCCCCAATAACAGTAGAGACCTCCGGAGACCCTGTTACACATGGGTATCCGGAGTCGAAGCTGCGTAAAGGTGCCCATGTTAACCAAAGTCCATTGGCAATGACGCCTGCCGTTCGTACGGGACTACTGTCATTGGACAGTGGAAAAAAGTTGCTTTCTCTGACGAATCAAGGTTTCTACTCCACAGAAGTGACGGGCGGTGGCAGATAAGGCATCAGACACATGAGAACCAACACCTGGACATGCTTGTCAGTCAAGTACAGGCTGGCAGTGACAGTGTGCATGTCTGGGGGATGTTTTCCTGGTATGACCTGGGACCACTGGTACCACTGGATGGGTCCCTGAATGCCAATGACTACCTGTCCATCCTCGCTGACCACATGCATCCCTTCAAGTTGGATGTTTACACTGGTGGTGATGGTGTCTACCAACAGGATAATGTGCCCTGCCATGACGCTAAGGTGGTGCATGATTGGTTCCAGGAACACGACAGCGATGTCTCCATTTTCCCTCGGCCAGTGAAATCGCCCAACCTCAATCACATAGAGCACTTGTGGGACCATTTGGATCGACAGGTTAGGCTTGCGGATCCACAATCATGTCATCTCCGGAACCTCACTGCTCTTCTGGAGTCCGAATGGGCACGTGTGCCTCTTGCAACCTTTCAGTGCCTCATTGTGTCCATGCCATGCTGTCTCGCCACTGTCATCTGTACCAAGGGTGGTTATTCCCACTATTGTTATTTTTTAAAATTATTTATTTTGGATTTAAGACAAACAACAAAAGAATCACTGTGGCTGTGTATACAAATGCTGCATGTCCAAACTTCTTCTTTTTGTAATTGGAAAATCAGCAAAACTCCGAGCATTCAAGCATTTAAATTTAGCTGCTCTGCCAGTTTACTACAAAGCTTAAAAGTCTGCTTGGATAGACTCGTATTTGTTTAAAGAGTGGTTCTTTAAAGAATTTGTTCCAAAAGTGAAAAAACACTTGACAAGTCAAAACAATTCTGATACGACTGTGTATATTTTTCCCAGTACACTGACTGAATGTAGCCTTGACGAATTGTAGTATTAGTACTCGTGGGTTACTTTATTCACAAAATATTGCAATTATTTTGCAATTAGTATTAATAACATTATTTTTAGTTATTATGGTAATGAGAACAGTAACATGTAGTTAAGAAGTTATAAACCACTTCAGCCACTGTCAATGGGAGGAATTAAGCTGACAGACATTGTAATGTGATATGACACAGTTTACGTTACATACATTCAATGGTAGAGCAATACATATAAAATTCATATAATTTGGAATGAGAAAGTCAGATATAGAAAAACAAAGGTGAATTCCACCATGTTTTTAAAAATATTATTTAAAAAATTACCATTACTTTCAACAATTCCTCAGTCAGCGACATTGCTGACAGTGTCAATGACTCTAGTGGCCTCTAGTGGTTAATGTAAAATATTATGTATGCTTAAAAGCAATGGGAAAAGTGCTTCCAACAAAAGAAATTCTGCTCATTGAATTCTGTAGATTGAATATGGAAGATTAACTGCCACTGTAAGATATGATAACCAATGCAGTAGAGAGGAAGCAATTCTTCATACATTCCTAGCTCAACTAGACTGGCAAATAGGTGCTTCTTTTAATTAATATAACAGAAAAATTCAAAGAATATTATATATAAACTTTGTTAGAATAAACTTATTAAATTTATGAAAATATTTTTATGTCAAAACATTTAAATATATTTAATTTATATTTCTTATTTTTTATGAGAATTTTAAAGGAACCACTGAATTATAGAGATAACCATAAGAGCCTGTCAGTTCATTATGATGCCACACTAACTATAATAACAGACTTCTAAACTAAGCATTTTATGAGAAAATGCAATGGAAGAAAAATTAACGATCTCAATCAAATATATCCAAATCTCGATTTTCAATAATGTTCACTTTGTACTTAAAGAGTTATGAACTTTGAATATTTAACAGCAACAATGCAAGTCAGAAAAATTGAAAAATATCGAAAAATCATTTACATTAACTTTTCAAATATACATCTGTTGCATTAAATAGTGTGAAATAATACTTCTTATTCAAATTATAATTAACTTCTGAGTTAAATTCTCCTTAGGCACTGCTGCTGTTAAATATTCAAACTTCCATAACTCTTTAACCCCTTAACAGTTTTGCCCGAACACCGCTCGGGTGCTGCGAAAGGTCACTTTTCTGATTTGCCCGTATGCTGCTCGGGCATCTTATTTTTCTACGCCAATCCAATGATTTGCCCAGCTTTTTAACTTCTTTTTCGTTTGCAATGTTTCTAATAGATGACTCTAGTAGTCCAGTAAAGATTGGAATGCAAAACATGTGTACACCGGTTTTAACATTAGGATTTACTGCTTTTCGTTTACATGGGAGAAGGAGTTTTGCCCGAACACCGCTCGGGTGCTGCGAAAGGTCACTTTTCTGATTTGCCCGTATGCTGCTCGGGCATCTTATTTTTCTACGCCAATCCAATGATTTGCCCAGCTTTTTAACTTCTTTTTCGTTTGCAATGTTTCTAATAGATGACTCTAGTAGTCCAGTAAAGATTGGAATGCAAAACATGTGTACACCGGTTTTAACATTAGGATTTACTGCTTTTCGTTTACATGGGAGAAGGAGTGAATTTTGTTTTCACTTGTGTAGTGTATCACACGTTGCGAATACTATTTCTTTTGAATTTTGTGCTAAAATAAAAGGAGAATGAGTGACAGTGAGTGGCTCATAACAGAATATAATTCTGATATTGGATCAGATAATGAATCGGAAATTTCTCTAAATGATATTGGAAGTTGTGAAAGTTCGTTATTGGACTTCTCTAGTGATGAGGAAACGGAAAGTTCCGATGATCTAACTCAGGTGCGGAACTTTTCTGAAAAAACCGATTGTGATATAGGACTCTGCTTATCTCCATGTTTTAAAATTGATCATACAAAAGCTGAATTTTGAAATTAAATAAAAATGTAAGTATTAAAAAAAATGCATGGTCTTTTCTCACATCCATTTCTGTCAAGTGTTCTTAAAAGTTCTTGTTCAGAAAAGCCAACTTTAAGTAAAAATGCCAATTTTTCACTATAATTAAAAATTATCATAAATTATGCAATTCAATACTTGTAACAGTTTTGACTGTTGATTTGAATTTATATGATCGATTTGAATACAAAATTGTTTATAAAAAATGTGCTTATTTTTGGACACAATATGGCAGAAAAAAGAAACTGTTAAGGGATTAAATTACTAAGGGAATATTGCTGAAAATCGAAATTTAGATAGATTTCTTTGAGATCTTCAATTTACCTTCAGTCCCAATCTGTCATAAAACTCTTTTTTTTAGAAGTTAATAGAGCTTCAAAGTTCACTTACACTGACAAAACACAGAGATAGGTGGTCATAATTTAATTAGCACTCAGTGTAGAAAATCTATTAGAAATGCTGGCCTCAGAAGAATGGTCCCAGCAAGAAAAACATCCATTACTTCCTACCAGAATTCTCACCAGGTCCCTTTCTACCAAATGCTAAGCATGCAAACCACTTGGTCATGGGATGCATAGTGATGTATCTATAATTTTTTTTTATAATTAAATTTTTTATTCTTCTTGTTTTTATTAATTCTTTTAATAATTTTATTTTATTAATTTTTTTTACTAATTCTCTTTTTATTAATTCTTTTAATATTCTGCATCATATAAGCTACAGACAATACAGTAATAATGTTATTTAACCACCTTGGAACTTTTCCTTAACCCTAAAATTTTCCTAACCTCCACCTTGGAGATTATAAACTTATATCTAATATATAAAGAAGAAAGTTTGTTTGTTTGTGTGTCTGTCCATTCATGCACTCAAGCCCCCAGAAGAGTTAGAGGCTCAAAACTTTGCACGAACGTTCGCTTCATCTAGGGGAAGAATATAGGCTATTTGCAAACCTGCTGGGTTCAACCAAAATTGGGGTAGGCGGGTTTGAATTTCCAAAAATCCTCATAGACTTAACATTAACTGTTGAAAATTATATTCAAAATAACTGTCAACAATAAATTTGAAATAAGGAATGCATCAAACTAATTTTATAATTTCACAAGATAAAGTCATTATTCAGTTTGTTGGCTCAAGAGCATGAGCGTTTGTGGATATTTGAAGTTGTTCTAATTAAGTACGATCAGAACATAAGATTATTTATTGAAATGAAAGCTTCAAAAACTATGAATTCGCATTGGAAATTAAAATCATTAACTTAATTTAAAAAATATGTAAAAGTTAATAAATGTAATATATTAATTAATAAAAGTTTTAATGTGTGAAGTAATAAATAATTTTTTCATTGTACCTATATATATTTTTGGGCAATTCAGATCGCATTTAAATTTCTTTTTCTACAAAGTTATGTATGCCTGGCAAACTCTATCTGAGGAACTCTGGTGGGTATGAAATGATATGAAAAGTGCGATTATCTGAGTGAGGCAATTCCGTTTTTTGGTTTAGAAACTTGTGATGTGGGGATGTTCATAAGATATCTAAAAATATGTCAATTTCTTTCCTTCCCTAAAAGAGAGGGAGAAAAATTAAACTGGAGACAATTGATCATAATGATTTTTATGCCAAATGAAAGTTTGCAATGTGGGGAGTGACATCTATTCTATATTCTAAAGAGTTTCAGACCTGAGCAATGCTGGGTAAATCTGCTAGTATATAAATATAATTAAAACTGACATTAAAAATAAATACGGTCTGCATAGCTGCAGTGAAATAAATGTAATTATGTAACTTTATGAAGACAAATTAAAACCTAAATTAAAATTATCTACTATGGTGTGTTAGCTCATTAATTTTTTGTTAGAATTAGTTACAGTTACAAAACTAACATCCTAAGAATTATATGAAAAGCAGAAATTTCTAGGAAATATAATCTTTTTTATTCATTACTTAAAAAGAACACATGCTCTTTGCTTATGGCACACTGTTTCTTATGCTTGCCAATCAGATGGTACTGGATAACCGAGTTCTAATAGAAAAGCTACATTTATCTGGTCCTGCTTCTCTTGATCAACACCTTTGGCAGGCCTTTGATGCAATGTTTCTTCTTCAAAGATTTCGTTCTTTGAACAAATGCCTTAAATTATGCATGTGAGGATGGCGACATTTAGTAAATATGAGTGTGAATGCCAGCAGCAGGGAAATGTTACATTCAAAAAGGTGCACAAGAGGGCGACTTTTCTATAAAGCATTACTCAAATTGAAATAAGAGAACCCTTCTTCCTTCTCCCAGTGGACAGTCTCTTTGATGTGGTATAAATGCTTCAGCAGGCAGCTAATAAAAAGACATGTGAATTAACTTTATAGTTCCAATAATACTTTTTATTTCCGATAATAATGCAGTATATTCTAATGGTAAACAACAACAGTTTCATTTAGTCAGATATAAATTTTTATTTATTGGTCGTATCACATTTGCAAATCAGGCAATCTAAGTTTTAAACTTTATTTTTTTCATGTGTTCGTTGCTAAAATGGATTTTCCTGCTTTTTTTTGAAATAAAGAATATAGATATCAATATTTCTATAAGATTTTAGGCAAAATTAATAATGAAAAAATTATTAAATTGAAATAAAGAGATTACGTGTTTGTGCACAAAACTAAACCGAAGTCAGTAATATGGCAAACATTTGGCTACATTTTTAAAAGCGATAATAAAATGATAAAGTGAAAAATATAGTTGGTTTTTTCAAGTGTAAAAAAGCGTAGACTTACATTGGACATAACTCTGGAACATCGAACCTTATTAAGCACAAATGTGATATAGGAACAGAAGGGCTTAACCAGTTATGCAACAATGAAACTAGAATCAGAAAAAAATTGAAGTGTCTGCAATACTGAAATAATCCACTACAAAACACTTAGTGAATTTTGTGACTAAGAGCATTTATACTCTTCGAGATTATATCTGGGGATGGTTTTGTACGACTTGACCCAGGTATAAGGAGTAAAAGTGAGAAAATGTTGTTAAGATGAAGTTTGATCTTTAATATTCCAATTTTTGCTTGTGAGGAATGTTCTTTATGATGACTAATAATAAGAAATATTTCAGCCTTCAAAATAGGGTTTTAATGGCTTAATGATATCAAATGAACAAGAATTAAAGTTTTTTAGTATGGTGAATCTGGAGCTCAAGCCCTTTGATTCCCTTCATGTCAATATTTTTCATAGCTGACTTGCAGAAAGATTCATACTTATGCAGCCTGCGAAATGTAATATTTGCCTATCCTGTGATTGAGCTTTGAAGTTAGCTTCTCATGAGATTCTAATTTTTTCACACCAGCGTATATTGGATAACACCTACATACAGTTTGTGGATCTTTAATGATTGAGATTGTTCCATTTCAAAAATTTTATTTCTAGCAGCTTTAAGAGGTCTTTTGATATTGCCATTAACCCACCAGAAGTGGCATACAGTCTGTCAGACTGAATGAAAAAATATTTTCTAATAATTTTGCAACACAAAAGTTTAGGCACAAGCGCACTGTAGTACCTTTCTAATATGATATACTAAATCTAGGTTGCAATATTTAGTATGTCCGATTACTCTGGATTAAGTTACATGTCAACTCGATCTGTCACACCGATGCCACTCTTGGTGTTACAATTTAACTTATGTTAGATATTTTTCTGTGAACACAATAAACTGTTTTTTATTTAAATTTAAGTCCTATAAATAATACAAAAGGTAAGTAATGCAGCTCTAATTAGAAGCAGGTATTTTTTTTTAATTGAAGAATACCTTTGTTTATTAGCAAATATTTATTTTTTTGAAAAAAAAATCATAAAATAGACAAAAAACATAAAATTTATTTCAAATTTATTTATATTTATTTATTATAAACTTTTGGAGAACATTTTTACATAATTGGTCTGGAAGACTGACGCCACCTCTTTGTTTCTATCATTCCATGGAAAAATTAACAACGGACTCTCGAGTCCATTGCTAATTTTTCCTTATCTATTGTCAGAACCAAAACTATTTTCATTTAATTATTAAAATATTAAGCTTAATATTATATAAGAACTGAATTGTATAACTGACCCTCCGATATTCGACACAGTGAAGTCCTGCTAAATGAGTTCATTTTCCCTAGCAGCTATTTTTGCTTACACAAAGTTAATTGTCCTTTATTATAATTGATTGAAAGCACAATCTTGCTGTCATGTGTTCTTCTGGTTGTAAGTTTAGGTCGCTTTCTTAACATAAACAGCATAGTTGGTATATCACATGAGCTTCTTAGTTCCAATTCTTTGCAGAAATCTTTTTATGGTGAGTGTAAAATATTTTTGATCACTCACTTTTTATTAATATAATTTTTAATATGCTACATTTACTGTTATTTTCACCCCGTGGCTGAGTGGTTAGCACGCTTGGCTACTGATCTAAGGGACCTGGGTTCGAGCCTGGGGTAAGGCATGGATGTGTGTGTTGTTTTTCTGCTGAGGTCCTGCCATCCTCTCAGACCTTCTACTATGGCATATAAACTGACAGGCTCCTGTCAGACCTCTGTGGCAAGCAGCTGCTTGAGGGGTTATTTATTTTTATTTATTTATTTTATATTATTATTTATCTTATATGTTGATATTACTTTTCATCATTATTTATCGTTACTAAAAGATGCTTATATGAACAATATTTTTTTTGGTGAAGATATCTCATAATTGTGTTAAAAAAGAAATAATTTAATGCTCATAATATTTTAAGAATGCATTAGTAATTTTTCCTAAGGATTAGTTAATATAATTCAGAAATATTTATAATATTAATTATATTAATATTGATTAATAAGCTGGTTTTTTTTAAAATTAAAACACATTGTCAGGCTCATTATAAAAAGGAATGTTTTTTTTTAGCTGCATGCAGCAGCCCTGCTAGAAGGTTAACAGCAAAACTGTAGAAATTAAATTTGGTTTATCCATATATTAGTATTTGTTTAATGCTTGCCACACAGGAATTGGATTCAATAATCCACTAAACTGAATAAAATAAATTTTGAGTGTCCCTCCAATCATGTCAACAACCTAGACCATCAACAATGTAATTTTCAAAGTATAGTCTAGTTCTTGTTAACAGAGGAAAAAATTTATAAGAATATCATAAAAACAACAACCAAAAGCAACAGATTCACTGTACTCACCTTCTTGGCCTAGTGTAATGTTATTAGGTGGATTGCAGTAACGTAGTGCTTTTGCCATTTTAAAACTAGTAGGAGGTGGGAGACGATTCTGATGAAGAGGATGAACTAAAGGATGTAAAGTCCTTCGGAATCTAACTTTTGTGTGACCACTTCTACCCATAAGCATAACTGAAGAAAAATATATTAAAATTAATTTTCATATAAAATACAAACAAAATTTTAAATACAAGATAAGAATACTATATCAATACTGTAACTTCAAATATCTTTTTTTTACTTTTCCTATACTATATTTATTCCAAATTACAAGATTCTTGCTGTTTGTTATTATTTCCTTCTGTTGGTTGCTTTTTCTGTTCCCTGAGTGTTCTTTATATCAACAGTTCTCTCTTCATTGTTCATAGTGAATGTTTTATTTTTCCTTTTACTATCTTGATCATATCCTTGCTTTACACCAGCAGTGGGGAACCCAAACTTAACAAAGAACCTTTTAAAAAATATATATTAGAGAGCCACAGGATTTATCATTCTCTAGTATAGTAATTTGAATCCAACCCAAGCAAAACAGTTATCTGATATTTCTACCTTTGAAGAACCAAAGAACATTAATGAATGAAATAGAAAATTTCCACTCTTAGCTGACATCGATTTTAGAGGAGAACCAAATGAGATACAAACCTACAACCTCCTGATCACGTCAGGTGCTCTGACTGCTAAACTACTGGCCACCAATCAAGATCACCTCAACTTGACAATATGAAGTTTCCTAAAACACAATGCTATATCAATTAAATGTAATTTAATATCTACAATTTCACTGTAAATTTGACAATTTCAATATATTTTTTTTTTAAAACCAATTTTACTTGTCTAAAGCATTTGAGTGCACTTAGTTCACAAGGGTGCCAATTGGTCAAAGGTCTTGTTGGGTGTTCGATTCAGAGTTAATTTTTCAACTTACATGAAGGAATTGTAATTGGCAATGTCTGGTTTGTCAGCGCACGGCAACAGTCTTCAGCATGTAAATTCTTGTAGTTTCTGCAGAAGTGGTTACTGGTTTAGTTTTTACACCAGCTATCACTGGCTAAATGGTTGACGATGAAGATATGCTTTACAGTAAATGGCTTTTGTTTTGGGGAAGGAATTTCAGTCTGAAGTTGACAGTTCATCATTAAGAAATTGTGAAGAGTTTTTCATTATTTTTTGCAATGTCCCCATGATCATTAGACGGTCAAATAATCACTATTTGGTCAAAGTTTGTGGAGTCGGCAGAATCAGGTGATACACACTGTTGTTAACTGTCAACACTTCAGTAGTTTATGTTGTCATAGACGTCTAAGGTTGTGGTGGGTTGTTGCTCTCGTGTGATGATGAGGGGAGCTTGGTTGAGTAAGGCATCCTTGTTGTAAGGGACGGTTCATTAATTAACCTCGAGGGTTGCAGATGCAAGGTGCTCATTTTTAGCAGCAGTAGAGCATAGAAAGATTGTGAGCAAAGAGCTAATTGCTTAGTCTAGTAGACTTTAAAAGTATGAAAAGTAATTTAAACAAATTAAAAAAAAATGTCTAATGCATTTCAATATTTTACATTATGGCATCTTCAGGTGACTAAAGTAAGTGTATATCCTAGGGTTAAATAGCATTGTCTCTCTATCAATGTTCGCTAAAACTACATATCATATTACATAATAGCAATCTCCAATATGGGGGTAAGGCATAATATATGTGTTAAATATTTCTTAGTTGACTTTAATTAGTAGGTTTTCCATATAATTGTGTTGAAATCGGGTTAGAGGGAAAATGTTTTGGTGAGATTATTGGTAATTATGGCTTGGGTTAATGCAATGTTTGAAATGTTGCTTGCTAAGTCATGTAGGTGCTCTTCACGACTTATGTTAAAGGTTCTGCCAATATAATTATCTTTGCATTGTAAAAGGTGGTTAGGGTCATCTATATAAAATTTTTGTATGCCGCTTGTAAGGGGTACAAGCCTCAACCATTCATAATTAATAGCTTAATTCGTTTCGAGTGACCATAATCAGTAATAATAATAATAAAAAGATTTATTTTGCAATATCACTGTTCGGAGAGCTTTTTATTAATAGCTTAATGGTAAAAGTGACAGTGATAGGTATTTTAAGGTGTGTGAAATTTAAATTTGATTTTTATGAATATTGTCAATCTGCTTCCTATTAAATCTTGCCTCCTGTCCATTTGCATATAGATATATGTTTAATTTCTTGATTCAGTAGTTGATGTGTGGAACAATAGCAGTAGGCTCTAATGAAGTAAGAGTTAAAGGCTGCATATTTATAATAATTTGAGCTCTAATTTTTAAGCAATGAAATTGGATATAGATAACAGTTTCCAACACAAGGAGCATCTTTGCTTATGTAAACTAGGTATATGCCTAGGGCCCATAAATAAGGGGCCCAGAATGGGCTCGGAAAGCGTGAAGAATGATAATAGATTTTATTACTTTGTGACAATTTAGAATTATAACGAATTTAGCAAATGCACTTGCGAGAACTGAATTGATTCCAATATTACAACATACCCTAAATACTAGATGTATAGCTGCCAAGCTGAGAAGAAAGAAATTTAGTTGACATTGACTGGCATGCTATTTTACGATATCACTGGTAGCTTCTAGTATATTGTTATTTACACTAGGTATATAAGGTCTGAGAGGGATGGCAGGACCTCAACAGGAAAAGAACATGAATATCCATGCCTTACCCAGGGCTCGAACCCAGATCAGTAGCCAAGCGCACTAACCACTTGGCCAATGAAAATCCTGTATTCATTGCTTCACCATTGCTTATCAAATTTAATCCATACTCTCATGATGGCAGAGTAATGTAATGTTCTCAAAATCATTTTGAATCAAAAATTCTCAATTGTTTTGCCAACTATTTTTAATGTATTGCCACTTCCCGTACAGATTAATAAATGGGATTCAAATTGTTGCATTCTTTCTTCTGGCCCACTAAAGCCTATTGAGTGAATATCATAGTATATTCTGTGTATGTTCATTAAGCTTTAGAGGTTCAGATAGTAAGTCTCATTTTGTGAAACTGCAAATTAGTGGATGTAAAGATTTTCATCAATCCAGTAAAAATTACTATGTTATAGTTAGGCTTGGAAGCATTTTCGGTTCTTCCTCCTCTCCAATGATAATCAATTATGGTCTGGATTGTTCCACATGAAGAGTTTCTGGCACAGGAAATATATTTTCCTTTGGGTAGGACTTAAACTATCTGGCGTAAGAACTTCTTCAATGATATTTGAAAAATACCTGTGAAGATATAACTGAAAAAGTACTGTATTTTCTTATTAAAAGTACTGAAATTTTAATTTCAGATTAAATCAAATAGTTACCTGCTCAAATTTAAAATAATTTTAATAATTAATGAATAAATTCCCATAATAGAAAATGAACAAAGTAAAATTATTATTTCTATAAATGAATAGATTTGTTGAATGTTATGATGCATGAAAATAGGGAATGTTCATTACCTTGATTTCTGTATTGGCCACTCTTTTCCTGAAAATGGAGAGTGTTTCTCAAAACGTCAATTAGCATTAACATTTCATATTGTATAACACCTCACAAATTGACTTAATATTCAAAAATAGAATACAAAAATAAAAATTCATTATTATTCTTTATTGATTATTTCTGCTTATCCAGTTTTATCACTGCATAATTGTCAAAGTGTAAATGGGTATGACATTGTGGTTGTTTTGATTACAAAATGTCTATAATATATATACTTTTATTTTTTTGCATTTATTTAACTATATTAAAATATGGCTTTTTACAAGACTTTGAGGAATGTTGAAAAAGAAGACAGAAAGAGGTTTTTTAGAAAACAACTTGAAAGCATCAGATTGAGATTGCGCCAGGCTCATAATCTGCAGTTCCCAGGATTGAGTCCCAGCTGGGTAAGCATTGAGATTTTCCTCTGCAACCCCTCCCCTCTCCAACCCTGCCCACAGTCAGCAGGACAAAAAAAAATTGGAAAAAAATTGGAAAGGCTGTCATCTGTCAGATGGGATGCTAAGTCATGGCCCTGTGTGCAGGAGAGCCATACTCTGTGCACATTAAAGAACACGATGGATTGCCTTGATGGGAGGCTACAATATGTCTCCCAACAGCTGTTCCAGTGGGTCCCCTCCCCCAACCTTCTCTGAGCCTACGGGATCCATGTGACCTGGCCATTTAGCCCATGGTGTGCAAAAAAGTGCCGCTCAGAGGTAAAACAACCCAACCCAACCCCTCCCCCAACCTTCTCTGACCTTGTGACCTGGCCATTTAGCATATTCTGTGCAAAAAAGTGCTGCTCAGAAGCAAAACAACCCAACAACTCAGACTGATATAGAATAGCTTCAGCAGAACTCTAATGTAACCATACAATTTCAATCCATTCCTTAAAGCTTGTGAAGATGTCACTCAAACTCAATTATCCAATAGATCCAATAGAATAAACCTCAGATCCAGTCTAATGAAAATAATAAATCTCAATATTCCAAATCATACCAATTTAATGAAACTAATAATTTATTGCAAAAAGATATTGATTCATGGGCTAGAACAATAATTTCAGCTTCCCAAGAATTTTACTTAAAAAATTAGCCTAAAATTGATTTTCAAAACTGTTGAATCTTTAAAAACTGAATTCAAGTAAGGGTCAAGGAACATAAATAGCTCTCTAAATAGAAACACATTCATAAGAACTAATAAATGTGAGATCTTTCAATGAGAATGGTTGGTGTACACGAAAACTAACAAGAAAGCATATTTCTATATCATCATCATCGTTAAGCAGTCATGGGCTACGGAAGTCCAACCAGACCATGCAATTTAGTTCGCCAAGCATATTTGTCCTGAGCTATATTTCCTGCATCTTGCCACTGCACACCAATTCTAATAAGATCCTGTTTGACATTGTCTGCCCACAACATCCTAGGTCTCCACATCTTTCTGAGACTTTTACGCACCCCTTTATTTCATAACCCTATTAGCTAATCTATGATTATCCAAACAGGAAACATGGCCAAACCAATGGCGTCTCTCTCTGCACAATATACTGCTCAGAGGAGGTTACAAATATTACAGTAGAAAAAAAAGGGGTTGTCGATTCATTTGCCTAACCTCTTCATTACTTACAAAGTTGAACCCCTTAATGCCAAAGATACTGTCTAAGCATCTAGAATCAAAAGCATGAAGTTTCCTGTTATCTTGCTTACAAAGTATCCAAGTTTCAGAAAGGACCAAACTATTATACAGTCCAATTTTAGTCTTTAGGAGTATACACCTATTTCTCTACACTCTCCATAGATTCCAAAATGTCCCAGAGGCAATCCATATTCGCCTGTTAATCTCATGCCACATATCACCAGTATCTGTTACATAACTCCCAAGAAATTTAAACTGAGACACTTGCACAAGGGTGCAACCATTCAGAGCAACTGAAGCACCAACTGCCTGACCAATTTTCATCACTTTAGTTTTATCTCTGTTTATCACTAAACCAACTCTATTACCAGTCTCATCAACAGCCCTGATGAAAGAATTTATTTCATCAATAGCATTAGTCAACAAGACCAAATTATCTGCATAATCTAAATCAGAAATTTTGAAATCTCTAGATCATTAAGGACAAAATCTTTCAATTCCAAAGAATTTCACATAACACAATCAATAACCAAACAAAAGATAAAAGGGGACAAAATGCACCCTTGTGGAACACCAGAAGCAATGCTAAATGAATTGCTACAAGCCTTACCAACTCTCATACGACTCAGTGTTATTATAGAGAGTTTTCATTATGTTAACTTGTCTGGTATGCCATACAATCTCAAAATCAATCACAAATTATGACAATCAACAGAGTCGAAAGCCTTTTTGAAATCAACAAAGCTAGCCACCAAAGGTTCCTGAAACTCTAAACATTTCTCAAGAATCTGCCTAAGTGAAAATATCTGATCCACACACACTTCTGAATCCACATTGCTCATCACGAAATTGACTGTCAACCAGATTCTTAATTCTATTAAGCACAATCATGGAAAGACTTTACTTGGAACAAAGAGCAGGCTGATACCCCTATCATCATCATCCTCCTCCTCAAGCAGCCATGGGCTACAGCGGTCCAAACAGACCGTGCAATTTAGTTCTCCAAGCAAGTCTATCCTGAGCTACATCTACTGCATCTGGACACTGAACACCAATTCTAACAAGGTCCTGTTTGACATTGTCTGCCCACCGCATCCTAGGTCTCCCCTTCTTTCTGAGGCCTTTAGGCACACTGTTCATAACCCTATTCGGCAATCTATAATTATTCATATGGGCAACATGGCTTAACCAACGGAGTCTCTCTCTGCAAAATAAGCTGCTTAAAGGCGGTTGCAAACTCCTTTGCCTAACCTCATCATTAGTTACAAAGTTGAACCACCTAATGCCCAAGATACTGCGTAAGCATCTGGAATCAAAAGCATCTAGTTTCCTGTTATCTTGCTTACAGTGTCCAAGTTTCACTACCATAACTAACCCTAGAAAGAACCAAACTATTATACAGTCTAATTTTAGTCTTCAGGTGTATACACCTATTTCTCCACAATCTCAATTGATTCTTAAAAGTCCCGGCAGCAATTCCTATTCATCTGTTAATCTCATGCCGCACATCACCATTATCTGTTACATAGCTCCCAAGATAATTAAACTGTGACACCTGCTCAAGACTGCAACCATTCAGATTAACTGAATCACAGCCTGACTGACCAATTTTCATCACTTTAGTTTTCTCTCTGTTTATAACCAAACTACTCTACTACTAGTCTCATCAACAGCTCGAATGAAGGAGTTCATCTCATTAACATCATTTGCCAAAAGGGCTAAATCATCAGCATAATCTAAATCAGAAATTTTCGTATCTCCAGTCCATTTAAGGCCAAAATCTTTCCCTCGAAGTGAATTTCGCATAACATAATCAATAACCAAGCTAAAGAGAAAAGGAGACAAAATGCACCCTTGTCGAACACCAGAAGTAATGCTAAACCAATTGCTACAAGCCTTACCAACTCTCACACACGACTCAGTGTTATTATAGAGAGCTTTCATTATGTTAACTAACTTGTCTGGTATACCATATGATCTCACAATCAACCACAAATTATGGCGATCAACAGAGTCGAAAGCCTTTTTGAAATCAACGAAGCTAGCAACCAAAGGTTTCTGAAACTCTAATCATTTCTCAAAAATCTGCCTAAGTGAAAATATCTGATCCACACATCCCCTACCATTTCTGAATCCACATTGCTCATCACACAATTGACTGTCAACCAGATTCATAATTCTATTAAGCACAATCATGGAAAGAACTTTACCTGGAACAGAGAGTAGGCTGATACCCCTATAGTTATCACAAGAACTGCGATCACCTTTTTTGAAAATAGGGATAACAATAGCTCTAGTAAAATCTTTAGGAACCATGTCTTTATCATAAAAGATATTCAGAATTTCAGTCATCCAAGTGGTAACCGAAACATTCCCAGCTCTAAGCATTTCGGTATTAATTTCATCTACCCCTGGGGATTTATGAAGTTTAAGTTTAGAAATAGCGAAAATAACTTCAGATTGTGTTATAAGGCCAACATTAAAGCCACCAATGCATCTATCATCATTGCAAACAATGGGAGTAGAATTAACCACATTGTTTAGAATATCACTGAAATGCTCAGCCCACCTAACCATGACAGAATCCTCACCTTCTATAACCTTACCTTGTTTATCTTTCAATCCCTATATACCTGTCCGTTTTCTACCACACAAAACATTAACTATCTGGTACAGCTCTCTGCTGTTGTGCTGTCTAACTGCTTCCTCTGCTTTGTCAGCCAAGTCATCAAGCCAGAGATTCTTATCAGCAGCTAACTGATCTTTTACACGTTTATCAAGTTCTCTGTAATGCTTTCTATTACGACTAGAAGGGTATTGATTAAGGACATTCCTGCAGTTCTTTCTTTCCGAAATAAGCTCAAGTGCCTTATCACTCAGATAATTCTGCCTCTTCTGCTCCTTTTTTCCTAAAAGAGTACTGTTAGTGTCCAAAAAAGCCTGTTTAAAATGATCCCATTCTTCCTCAACTTCAGCAGTAAGCTTACCATGACTGTCATAATGACTAAGTAATCTATCATGGTAAGCTTTGGCTATAACTGGGTCTTTCAGAGCTTTAGTATTAAAAGCAAATTTTTTAACCCTAGCACAACACTTTTTAAGTTTAAGTTGCAAGACACTTTTAACAAGATAATGGTCAGATCCAATTTCAGCTCCCCTATATGACCTTGTATTCCTAACAGAACTAGCCCATTTGCTGTTAATTAATATATAATCAATCATATTCTTATGCAGCCCATCTGGTGAAACCCATGTGTACTTATGAATGTCGCAGTGTTTGTAATAAGTGTTAGTTATTCTGAAACCATTGAGTTTACTTACCTGCAGACACTGCCCATTGCCATTGCAGCTACCAATACCAAAAGAGCCTATTACGCCTCCCCAAAGGTCAGAGTCAGTACCAACTTTGGCATTGAAGTCACCTAGAATAAGGGTAATATCTCCTTTCTTGACAGAATTCAAAATATCCTGAAGTTGTTCATAAAACCTATCCTTCTCATCCTCATCGGCATCCTCAGTGGGGGCATAACAGCAGATAACATTCAGGTCTTTAACGCATGTCTGAAATTTTGCTGTAGGAAACCTTTCATTAATGCACTCATATCCTAGAAGAGCATCACCAGCGTGTCTGCTGAGAAGCAGACCCACACCTTGGTGATGCTTATTGTCATCCCTCCCTGAAAAGAGAAATTTAAGATTATTTTTAAGAATCTGACCTTTATCTGTCCATCTGGTCTCTTGCAAGCCGAGAATATCTAAATTATAATGGTGGAATTCTTGTGTGAGGACATCAGGAGAAAAGGCTCTGTGCAGAGTCCTCACATTCCAACTACCTATGGAGAGAAAACGGTTAGTGGGATGTTTAAAGAAACTATGTTTATTGAGAGAGGGAATGCTGACATTATCAAACAGCCCCCGAATCGCAGACATGGGGCAAAGACCCGTTCCCCCACCACTAAAGGCTGAAGCCATCTGTACTGGAAGACTTCCTCCAATGTAGAATTTGATGATGCCAATAGAAGCAAAGAGTTCAGGTGGCTGCGATGACCTCTGCTCAGGATTATCCACCAGCTGATAAACATATCCTGTGAATCTATTCACTTGGGACTGTCAACCCACAAACAAACAGAAAACACAGTGGAAGATTTTCCCTCCACAGAAGCCCACCAGTGCAACAAAATCAGGATCCATAATCAAGCTCAGAGCCATATATCAGTCCAGTCCAGTGGGTTTATATGGTCAGCACCAGGACCCTGTGTAGTTGACCACTCTTCAGCAGGGTAGAAAAAAAAAGAAAAGTAGCCATAGTTGTCCAGATCAGTAGGCCACACTAATCTAGGAATGGAAATTATTTAATATTAAGAGGGTTGTTATTGAAATTGCTAATCATTTGTTTTGTAATGTTATGGCCACATCCTTTGGAAGTGGTATGTGTGTGGGGAATGTTTTTCATAAGTTCTTTGGAGCATTTGAAGGGGAAGGGAGGAGTAGTTAGATTTAAAAAAATTTTCTGCATTTAGTATGATGTAGTATGTGTTTTGTTGAAGAAAATGGCAAAAGTTTGGAATGTGGGGAAATTAAGTGGTAAAAATGAGAAAGTTTTTATGGGGTAGGTTTTTAGGAGAATAGTTTTTTGTGAAACATGTACAGTGAGTTTTCTGAAAATTCTAATGTATTAGGGGAGGGGGAGTATGTTTGAGGTAAAGAATGTTGGAAGTTTTTGCATGAGGGATTGAACCATGGTGGTAGTAAAGAACACGTATTTTGTTTTAGTAGTTTCAGATAAATTGAGTGATTAGTAGTTATATATAGTATACTAATTAATGTATTATAGCGATACATTAATTTCGTTCAAGCAGCTGCTTCAGGGCTATTTATTTTGTTATTATTATATATTTAAGGGTTGGATTGTTTTACCTCTGAGCAGCACGTTTTTGCACACAATTGACTAAATTGGCCATTTAGCCCATTAGGTCATTTAGCTCATATGGCAAGGACCCCGAAGGTTCAGAGAAGGTTGGGGGAGGGGTCCTGTTAGAACAGCTGTTGGGATATAGTTGGTAGCCTCCTGTCAAGGCCATACAGCATGTTCTTTAACATACACAGGATATGGCTCTCCCGCACACAAGGCGACAGCTTAACATCTCATCCGATGGACAGCGGCTTTTCCAAGCCCATTAGTGTCCCCTACTGATTGTGGGCAGGGTGGGGAGTTTTGTGGAGATAAATCTCAATGCTGATCGCTGGGGCTCGAACCTGGTAACTGCAGACTATGAGCCTGGTGCACTACTGACTTTGCCACCCCCACCCCTATATATATATGTCTTTTAAAGTTACTGATATGATTTGTTGTTAATATCTGGAAGCATTTGGAGGCTTTTTTTATATAGAAATTTTAGATATTGTAGAATTGTCGGTGTGGAAATATGTTTTTTTTTATGGAGTTAGGAAGATTAATGAATTGTTATGTAAAAGTTACTTTTGTGTTCCAATTTTGTTAATAATAAATAAAAATAAATTAACTAAATTTAGGGGGTTTTTTTAGCCATACAATGTGGGGGTATTTTTTTGTTGTTTTCTGTAATGGTATTATTTGGTTTCAGGGTGTTTTTTCCAACTGGGATCGGCAGTGAGTTCTTTCTGATTTTCCTGTTCTTTAAGATGTGTTGTCTCTGATGAGATTATTTAGTTCTGGGTGCTTCTTTATAATTCAGATTGGTGGTGTACTGTTCCTGATTTTCATATTCTTTGGTATGTATTTTCTCTGATGACATGACTTAGTTTCAGAGGCTTTTTTTACGATTCACATAGTGAGTGTACTGTTTCTGCTTTTCTTTTTTGGTGTGTTGTCTTTGATGACATTATTTATTTTCAGGGCTTCTTTTATAATGCTAATCAGGACAAAATCGTTTAGTTATGCACTTAAAATGTTTGATCTAAGCAATTAAAACAAATGAGCCAGATCAGCATAATCTGCATCAGCTCATATTGACATATTCAAAATCCTTTTTTTTTTCGTATTTACTTACGACGATCAGCAATCACGGAATCATACTAATCTAAATCAAATTTTATGAACTAAATGATAGAATCTGCTATTGATGCCTAGGCAACACCAAACTTAAATTATGCATTGTAATCAATGTACACTCATACTAAACTGTAATTTACCTGTAAAAATCATACCAATGATCCACACAAGGAGTAAAGAACAAAATAACACTTTATGTCTAGCAATGAATTTCATTACCGCTAATTTATTGCTATCAACCATTCCGCTACGATTATTGTAAACTTATTTTGAATACGTCATAATTGTTTTGTCTCAAATATTAAAACTTCTTTCACTAAGCATGAACATTAAACTTTTGTTTACCATTAACGCATCAACACACGTCGAAAAGTAAATTTGTTTTCTTCCTTTGCACGTAAGGTTAAAGCTACATCAAGTTAGAGCCCTATATAGGTAGAGGTTGGCCATCTCAAATTGAACGCCATGTTTTGTCGTCGCTCGGATTGTTTAGCATGCATAGCTGAATGGCATAGCAGGTAAGGTAATATGTGATACAGATTTCAGTGCTCATGATTGGAAGCACTTTAGAAAATGGCTGAAAAGGAAAAATAAATTATAGAATTTTTTTTTATATAAAAAGATATAATTTCGCTTTGCTGTCTGTCCATCTGTAGACATCAAACTTTTTTGTTTATACAGGTAAATAAAAAATTCTCTTTTTGTTAGATAGGTATTAACGATATATTAAAATTTGCACTTTGCGAATTTCTCAAAATCGATAATTGCGCCCTCTACCGGTGGGAAAAAAATAAGAAAAACCCAAAATTTAAAACGAATATTGCAAACTATGCAGTTATGCTAGAAATTTGAAATTTTGGTGGTGGAATATATGACACTCTTGAAAATTCCATTGACAACAATAAGTTGACCCTAGACCCAGGTAGGTAAGAAACGGAAGGGTTTTGTTTTAACAGATAATTGGAAATCTATTTCTTAGTTGGTTGTTAATGAAATGTAATTCGCATTTTCAAAGATAGTTTTAATTTATATCATTAGAGTCACTAAATATCGGAACTGCAAAACTTACGAAATATTTCAAGTGATCTGGTTACGGTAGAAATTTCGGGGTTATAGTTCTGTTATAGTAGAAATTCCATTGACAGTAATGATCTGCCCACTATTTTCAGATGAGCAAGAGAAAAGCAACTTTTTAAATTTAAAAACAAAAAGACAAATACTTTTATGTTTTATAATTACTAATAAAATACTACTATGTGCATTTCCCCCATCGTACATTAAAAATAAATAACTCTTCAAGCAGGTGTTTGTACAGAGGTCTGACAGGAGCCTGTCAATTTATACGCCATAGTAGGATGTCCATGAGGTGGCAGGACCTCGGCAGAAAAACAACACGAACATCCATAATTAAAACTTTTAAGGAGTGAAAAAGAAGGAAAAAGAAGAACTTCATTCTCTTTGAAAATGAGATTCCCATAGGCCCCAGAGGCAATATGCGTTCTGGTTATTTTCAACATTCAGCACCCTCTGTCAGTGGAAATTTGAACTACTGTATAATTGAGAAAAATAAACTGTTAATATTTTATTAGTACCTGTATTGGGCAAAAAGAGTTTTTCATTTATATCTTAAAGCAGAAAAGTTGCATTTTCCCACAGGACAAATCATTACTGTTAGGGTAAACCACTTGACCATTACACTCTATGAACAAAAATTAAGGTTTCTAGCAAAAATAGATCGTTTGAAATATTTAAAGATTTGGTATTTTTCAGCATTTTTCCGCCGCTAGAGGTGACCTTTCAAGTGTTTATATACCGCCTTTAGCACTCTCTAACACTGGAAATTCCACTGATGGGGATTTGAAAAATGTAAATATTAATAATTTTGAGGAAAAAAATTTCGCCGACATATGGGATTCGAACCCACATCTCTCCAGAAACATGTCAGAGTATTCTAAGCTGTTGAACTAACGCCGGCTTTTTTCACAAATATTATTGATTTATAGACGTTTAAACGTCTACAGGTAACGCTGAGATCACCAAATATTGTTTAAATCATTAAAGTTTTGTTAGTGCCTGTAAAAACAAATATATATATATATTTTCGTTTACCTCTTAAAAAAAAAGTTTCATTTTCGCACCCCCTTTTGGCTAAGACGGCAAAGCCTTGTTGCCATTTTAAACCTTGTGACCATAACACTCTACTGCTAAAATTTCAGATTTCCAGTGTTTGTTTGTTTGTAACATTCGTTTGAAATTCTAGCATTTTCCATCTTTTCCCATCGCTAGAGGGCACTATTAAAGCCATTGAAAATTTTCAAATTTACGCAATATTTGTTCGACAAAAATCCAACCCAAAATGAATTTTTTCACTTAGCTCTAAAAGTAAAAAAAAATATTGTCTGTAGACGGACAGACAGAAAACAGTTAGCAGAGAGATGGACAGACAGTCGAGCACGTATTGGCATAGGCAGGCGACAGAGTGGAAACATTAGCTCGTTTTTCAAACGAACTTTAAACGAAATTATTTGTTGGTTTTCAGTTAGCTCATTTTACTTTTGTAGCCGATTGCCGTCTTCTGATGGAGTTTCTCGGAAAAAAATATTCATTAATTTATTCCTTTGAGTGAAATTTTACACCCAAATGCAGCGCAGTAAGGCATTCATAAAATATGACAGCTTTTATAGACAAAAATGTGGTATAAATATATAAAATTATAACTGAGAAGTTTTAACTTCGTACATACACTAATAATCATATGCTTTCGTCTCACGGTAGGACAAAACATGGCGCCCATAAACCACGTGACTCAATCAACCAACGGCAGTGAATCACGGAGAAGGCCAGCCTCTAATTGTACATGACCAGATGATAAAGGGGCCAAGGTCCCTTTTACAAAATGGTCCAGTTTTTAAAGAAGGATGTTAGACTCTAACTATACAGGACCTCTACGTCAAGTTAGAGGCCCTATATAGATAGAGGTTGGCCATCTCAAACTTGGACGCCATGTTTTATCGTCGCTCGGATATTTTGGCGTACAAAGCTCGATGGTATTGCACAGATATTTATGGATTCCGGAAAAGGGTAGGGTAACATTTTATACAGATTTCAGTGCTCACGATTGAAAGCACTTTAGAAAACAGATAAAAAGGAAATGTAAATTTTAGGGCTTTTTTTTTTTATAAAAAAATAGATAATAATAACGCTTTGTTGTCTGTCCATGTGTAGACAATGAACTTTTTTGCTTATGCAGAAAAATAGAAAATTCGTTTTGTGTTAGATAGGTATTAATGAAATATTGGGATTTGCATTTTTCGAATCTCTCAAAAGTTATAACTGCTACCTCTAACGGTGGAAAAAGAAAGTTCCAAAATATCAAATGAGCATAACCAAACGATGTAGTTAAGTTAGAAATTTGAAATTTTGTTGTTGAGATACAAAGGTTACGAAGTTACCATTGGCAACAATCACTTGACCATTTAGACCTGGGGGGGGGGGGCGGATGTGCAATTTATTTGTTTTAACAGAAAATTGTACGATTTTGGAGATAAATTTAAAATCATTTTTTGGGTTGGACAGGTAAATCGAAAAATCCCGAAATTTAAAACGAATATTGCAAACGATGTAGCTATGTCAGAAATTTTGGTCGTGTAATATAACAGATTTGAAGATTCCATTGACAACAATGCGTTTACCCCTACGCCCAAAGTAGGTAGGAAACAGATCGGTTTTAAGAGATAACTGGAAATCTCTTTTTTAGTTGGTACTAATGAAATATAATTCACATTTTCAGAGGTAGTTTTAATTTATATCATTAGAAAACACTAAATATCCAAAGAATAAAACTTTTAACGAAAGTTAAAAGTTTTGCTCTTTTGATATTTAACGATCTTGCCTGTAGATTCTGTTATGGTAATTACTAATAATATCTACTCTATGCATTTTACCCCATCATAGATTAAAAAAATAAAAAACCCTCAAGCAGCTGCTTGCCACAGAGGTCTGACAGTAGCCTGTCAGTTTATGTGCCATTGTAGGTCTGTGAGGATGGTGGGGCCTGAGCAGAAAAACAACACGAACTTCCAGAATTAAAACTTTTAAGGAGTGAAAAAGTAGGCAAAGAAAGAGCTTCATTCTCTTTGAAAACTAGATTCTCATATGCCCCAGAGGCGATATGCGTTCTTCTAGTTATTTTACAATTTCAGTACCCTCTGACAGTGGAAATTTGAACTACTGTATAATTGAGAAAATAAACTATTAATATTTTATTAGTACCTGTAAAACACAAAAAATATTTTTCATTTATCTCTTATAGCAGAAAAGTTGCATTTTACCCACAGGACAAATCATTACTATTAGTGTAAACCACTCGATCATTACATTATATGACCAAAAATGTCAGTGTCTAGCAAAAATAGATCGCTTGCAATATTCATTTAAAGATTTTGCATTCTCCAGCTTTTTCCGCCGCTAAAGGTTGCTTTTCGAGTTTTCATTTATCACCTTTAGCACTCTCTAACACTGGAAATTCTAACTGATGGAGATTCAAAAAATGTAAATATTAATGTTTTTTTCTGAAAAAAAATTTCGCCGAAATATGGGATTCGAACCCGCATCTCGCCGAAACAAGCCAGATTATTATTATCAGATATTGTTTAAATAGTTAATAACGCTAAATAGTGTAATGTGACTTCATTATTTATTTCCATCTTACTCAGAACACTAAAAAAAGGTTGCCACCGAAGAACGTAGATGACGCCATAAGGTGGCGCCCAAAATTCACGGTAAGAGTGATAGTCATTATTAGCGGAAAAAAATTGACACAGCTTTAGTTCAACAGGTTAGAATACTCTGGCATGTTTCTGGAGAGATGCGGGTTCGAATTCCGTAAGATGGGGAAATTTTTCCCACAAAAACATTTATTGATTTACAGACGTTTAAACATCTACAAGTAATGCTGATATTATCAAATATTGTTTAAATTCTTAATATTTTGTTAGTGCCTGTAAACCAAAAAAAAATATTGTTTCGTTTGTCTCTTAAAAAAAAGTTTAATTTTCGTACCCCCTTTTCGCTAAGACGGCAAAGCCTTGTTGCCATTGTAAACCTTCTTCTCATAACACTCTATTCCCAAAATTTCAGTTTTCCATTTTAATAGTTTGTGTGGAACATTCGTTCGAAATTTTAGCATTTTCCATCTTTTTCCTCAGCTAGAGGACGCTATTAAAAATGTCGAAATTGCGAATCGCAATATTTTTTCAACACCTATCCAACCCAAAAAGAATTTTTTATTTAGATCTAAAAGTAAAAGAATTGATTGTCTATAGACGGACAGACAGGTGGAAAGAAAGATGGACACATATGTTGTTGAGAGACGGACAAACAGACGAACAATTACTGGAATAGGCAGACGACAAAGTGAGACATTAGCTCGTTTTTCAAACGAACCTTAAAAGAAATATTTTGTTGCTTTTCAGTTAGCTCGTTTCATTTTTGCAGCCGATTGCTGTCTTCTGATGGAGTTTCTCGGAAACAAATATTCATTATTTCTTTGAGTGAAATTTTTAAACCCAAATGTAGCGCAGTGAGGCATTCATAAAATATGACAGCTTTTATGGATAAAAAAAGTTGTAGAAATATATAAAACTATACCAACTTAGGAATTTAAATTGGTACATATACTAATTCATAGGCTTTCGTCTCACGGTACGACAAAACATGGTGCCCATAAACTACGTGACTCAATTAACCAATGGCAGTGAGTCGCCGAGATGGCCAGCCTCTGATGATAAAGGGGCCAAGGTCCCTTTTACAAAATCGTCTACTTTTTAAAGAAGGATGTTAGACTCTAACTATACTCCTGCAGACTCGCCATCTCAAAATGTGAAATAAGACTCTACTCCCTGCAGACACCTCCTACTCAAAAGATCCATTGGATACCAAAAGATCCAGATGCCAAAAAGATCCAAAGGGACAAAATAGATCCAGTACAGGGACAAAAAAGAAGCATTTTGGACACATTATTGCACCACCTTATTTCCTTAGTGCAATTGTATTGATGTTTTCCAAAAATATATATACATAATTATACTCTGTAACAATAGACTAGAACTCCCAAAGTATTCTTTTTCAAAAATAATTACTAGTGGTGGCAAACCATCTTCCTGACCAATTTTCATCACTTTAGTTTTCTCTCTGTTTATAACCAAACCTACTATACTACCAGTCTCATCAATAGCTCGAATGAAAGAGTTCATCTCATGACCATCATTTGCCAAAAGAGCTAAATCATCAGCATATTCTAAATCAGAAATTTTAAGATCTGCAGACCATTTTAGGCCATCCTTAATTGTATGAGATTCGGGGCGATTTTGAATATTTTCTTTGCATCCTTCTTACCCCTCCCGGCCAACATGGGCCACACAATGATCACACACTCCACAATTTTCACTCCCAGAAGAATTTTACTCCAAATCTCTCCCCTCCCCACCCCTTTGCCACAAAACTACAACGCAGCACTTCCTTGGCTCCAAACTTCAACCACCTCCTTCATTATTAGGCGGCCTGCGGCCAAAAGCCTACCGCCAACATGTAGGGTCGTTAGCACTTCACTGTACAGGTCCCTATTTTTTGAGGCACACAAAAAAAATTTTTCTCGTTGACCAGATGATAAAGGGGCCAAGGTCCCTTTTACAAAATGGTCCAGTTTTTAAAGAAGGATGTTAGACTCTAACTATACAGAACCTCTACATCAAGTCAGAGGCCCTATATAGGTAGAGGTTGGCCATTTCAAAGTTGGACGCCATGTTTTGTCGTCGCTCGGATTGTTTAGCGTGCATAGCTGAACGGTATTGCAAGGTACTTATGGATTCCGGAAAAGGGTAGGGCAATATCTGATACAGATTTCAATGTTCATGATTGGAAGCACTTTAGAAAACGGCTAAAAAACGAAAAGTAAATTTTAGTCCTTTTTTAAAAAAAGATATTTCGTTTTGTTGTCTGTCCTTTTGTAGACATCGAATTTTTTTGTTTATACAGAAAAATAAAAAATTCTATTTGTGTTAGATATGTTATAGTGCCTTGAAGCATTTATGCAATGATTTTACCATTCAAATGCACATTATTCCTAAGTATTTTAACTGAACTAGTAAAACTTAGAGAACGCTTGAGCAAGTATATTTTTTTTAAAACGAAGAAAGTTGATGTCGTTCGATCAAAAGAAACCGCATTCCTCTTTATGTATCAGAGCGCTGAAGTGATCGTTTTGATTGGCTCTTTGGTAAAACTCTTCGAATGACACGTGATGTAACATATGTTCTAACATGTGACGTTTGGACTCGCCAATTGTAATAGAAGTCTTATGGCGTAGATATCCTTGTAAATTGCAAAAGTAATTTAAATTTGTTGTAATTGGCTAAACAAGAATGCAAGTTATTAGTATCATGATTATTCTTTCTTGTTTAGCCAATTATAACGTTTTAAATTGCTTTTGCAATTTACAAGGATATCTACGTCAGGACTTCTATTACAATTGGCGAGTCCAAACGTCACATATTACTACGTATGTTATTTGTCACATCTTCAAATTATAAAATATACTTCAAGTAATAAAAATTTCAATTAACTGATAGGTTAGATCATTTTAATACTGCAAATTATTAGTATCATGATTATTCTGTATTAAAATTATCTAACCTATCGATTATTCAAATTTTTATTACGTTGTACGCTATGAACGGTAGCAAATAATTCATTTTTGCAAATAATTTATCCAGGCCTGTCGTTTTTATGGATATTTCAAGGCTTAAACGTATAAATTTAAAAAACGCTGAATATTTCTGATTATTTTTGGTTTGTGAACTTACAAATTTACAATTCAACGTTCATATATATATAGACGATTTTAAGTGAGTGACTGAATGCTGACTAACAGTGGATCATTCTATGGTGCAGAAATGGTACAACTGTGAAAATTTGCACCTAGGGGTAATCCGGGTCGTAGATCTCGAAAAAATCCTAAATTTGACCTCTGACGTGTTTTTTGAGGCGAAATGAAGGTCAGATAGACCTCCATTTCACCGGTTTGATAGTTTTTGCATAGGTCAAACCGTGATCTACGAGTGCTAGAAACGCGAAAATTGGCGTCTGCAGGTGTTTCGGGTTGTAGATCTCGAAAATGTTACGGAATTTCGGATCCGGAGGGTACTTTGCAGTCAAATTTAGGTCTATCGATGCTAAGGAGCTAAAAATTGGTTCCTGGGCATTTTGAGTTGTAGATCTCGGAAATGTTGCAAAATTTTGGATGTGAAGTTTCCTTCATGGTCAACAGTAAAATATCGATCTACAGGGGTTAGAGGGCTCAAAATTGATGCCTTAACATTCATCTTCAGATCAAAGATACTATAAAGAATACTAATATTCTTTCAATACTATAGGCCAATCGTAGAGTGTTGCCTAGTTCTACCACATAGCAATGTTACTGTAGAAAGAATATTCAGCAATCAGAAGATAGTGAAAACTGCAAAGAGATAATCTTTTAGAATCACTACTGCAGAATAACATGAAATTTGGGGAAGGATTTCAAACCAGTTGACGAGGGAAAAGCAAATTTGAAGATGACAAGTTAAGCAGTATTGTTTTTAAACAAGAATTATGTAGAAGTGACCCTGTTATCAGATTACGTGTTTTGTTATACATAGAAAATTACACTGTTTAATAACTTATGTCCTCTACTTTTATACAGAAAGAAATTTTGATATTATCGAGTTTCTGTGTTAAATTTTTATTATTGGATGGAAAAATGGCCCATGTTAATCAAGGTCCATCGGCAACTTCAACAATTCTTCCTTCTTCCCTGGACCACTTTGTAAAAGGGGTATCGACCCCTTTATCGTCTGGTCCAAACGCAAAATTAATTTAGGTCGCTGTGAGCATCGACTGGCGGACAAGGACCGTAAAGTGCTGGTTAACCTACATTTCGGTGATTATGCTTAAGGCTCGCAGGACGCCTAATTTCATTGAAAAATGCAATAAGATGCAAGGGGAAGCTGCTACGTCATAATAGGTGTTAGAGGGTGGTGGGGAGTAGTAAAAATATCTTCCATGGGGATTGATATAATTATTAGTGTTTTTGTGGGACATGCTGTGAATTGGTGTTATAATCGCTGATTTTAGCGCTTGTGTTGTGTTTAATAACATTCGTAACGTAACGTAGCTACCTATAGCTTGGGTTGGACTGTAATTGAAGTTTTGAGGATGAGAGAGTTAAAATATTTGATGGGGTGGGGGGTGGAGTTCGGATATCCTGTATAGGGGTTGAAATATGTGCCCTGGGGAGGGCTAAGTTAGAGAATTAATATGGATTTTAAATCCACTTGCAAAATGAATTTGCTGTGGAAATGGGATAGTGGGGTGAGGCCTTAATTAAATGCCTTATAAATTATAAAATGTGCCTATGATTAACTGGGGGTATGGAGTAGGGGATATGGGGGTGAGGGGATGCGAATTAGCCAGTAATTTAACAATAATACTAAATAAGATTGCAGTGAAGTAAGCTGGAAAGGGTCCAATTCAGACTTGGTATATCCATAGTGGTGAAGAGGGGGTTGTGAATTAAGGGGTGGGTAGAAATTTATGCTTGAAAGTGGGCATAAATAGGGTGAATAGGTGAAGGTGTTGTCATAGTCAGTGTTTGTGTTCTTTTCCTGTGATGTGAATGTTATAAAAGTAATGTCTAATAGTTTGTATGACTTCAATTTGGCAGTATATGGAGTGGCAGGAGAGTAGAGTATGAGTAGAGGTTCATAAATTGTCAAATTTTTCAGTGGGAATCCAAGCATCTGGCTGTTGGTGTTGATTTATATATCATTTTTTGATGGTATGGTTCCTCTATTAGAAATAATTGGCAATTTGATAAATTTGTTGCTATATTAAATTGTCCAAAGTGCATCTTTTTTGTCCTAATTGGATCTTTTTTTGTCAAAATGATCTTTTTGGCACCTGGATTTTTTGTTTGTCCAATGGATCTTTTGCTAGAGGAAGAGAGGGAGAAATTCAGAGAAATTTGCCAGTGCTATGAATATAGTGGGCAAACCTCTTGAATTGTGCCTTTGTCTGTGTATGAGTGGGGTTTAATATGGTCTTAGGTGTGTATGTAGTGACTCCAAAGTTTGCTAGTGTTTGGTATAGTTTTTGTCTTTGTGTGATGTATTTGTTGCAATGTAATAAAAAGTGTGGGATGTCATCAATGACCTGACATGTGGAGCAGAGTGCTGTGGGGGATTTATTAATAATAAAGAGATCTTTGTTTAAGTTGGCCCTGCCTCTTCGTAGTCTGTGTATTACTCTTTGTGAACTTCTGGGTACAAAAATTAAGGTACATTGTGTTTGGAGTTGGGGATATGGTGGCTCTGAATGTATATTTATTAGTAGCTT
Organism: Ryuthela nishihirai; assembly: GCA_038380435.1. Classification (NCBI taxonomy): domain Eukaryota; kingdom Metazoa; phylum Arthropoda; class Arachnida; order Araneae; family Heptathelidae; genus Ryuthela; species Ryuthela nishihirai. Next base: position 4,621,792 of record JAWZYU010000020.1, on the reverse strand, counting down.
CTTGAATCCATGTTTATGTCTAAGTAGAGTGGAATGTTTTGTTGCAGATTTTAATGTGGTGTTTGCAAGTGGTTGGAGTGTGGTAATTGGGTGTGGGGAGGGAAAGTCATTGTTTTGCTAATTTATCTGCAGTCTCATTGCGTGTGATGTTACAATGGGAGGGTATCCAACAGAGTGAGATAGTATTTCCTTTGGCAATTATGTTGTAGATAAGTTTCTGTATGTGATATGTGGAGTATTATTGTGATGGTTAATAGTTTTGTGGATTTGTAGTTTGTAGTGCTGATTTGGAGTCTGTAATAATATTTATGTTTTGTGGTTTCAAGTGTGTGGACCATTCCAGAGCCATGTGGATGGCTGCTAGTTCTGTTGTTGTGCTGTTTTCAGCCCAGTTAAGTTTAATGGTGTATGAAAATTTAGGTGATGGGGAGTGAAAGGCTGCAGATCCAGTGGTTGTGTGAGGAATGTATGAGCCATCTGTATAAATTGTGAGGTCTGTGGTAGGTAGGTTGAATATAAGTTCATCTGCAGCTGTTTTTAGTTCAATGGGGTGGTGAGATTTCTTATTTTTAATGTGAGGTAGGGTTAGGTGAATGTGTGGTTTTCTGATTTGCCAGTATGTATGTATTTTGGTTTGAAGGGCTTGATTTGTTTCCATGTAGTGTAAGATGTGTGTTTGATTACTTGGGCAGTAAGAGTTGTGTTGGTGATGTCTTCTATTCTTTTGATTGAAGGGTGTGAGAGGTTGAAGTGCTTGAGTTTAATGTATTGTTTGTGTGTGAGGTAGTGTCTTTTAATGCTTAGAGGGGGCATGTTAGCCTATGCCCATGTGGCCAGGTTTGGGCAGTTGGCTTTAAGACCCAGGGCTAGTCTGATGGCTTTTGTTTGTGTAGTTTCAAGGTTTTTAATTTGAGTGGGTGAAGGTATCCATCGGCAACGACGCCTGCAGTTTGCACAGGATTACTGTTATTGGACCGTGGAAAAAGATTGCCTTCTCCGATGAACTGAGGTTTCTACTCCACACAACGGGGTAGAATAGGATAGAGTGCTCAACCGGTTTGGAAATTGAGGCGAATTGAATGACTGACGGCCATGTAAAGGGTGTAAATCAGTGATTATGAACCACTTACCATTTTTGCTGAGAATGTAATTCAATACATTTCTGTAAGTGTTCCAAGAAAATATAGAAAGAAATCCAAATGCCGGCTTTGTACTGAAATTACAGTTTCGGACACAAGAAAAAGCACTCTTATAAATACCAAAAATGATGGGGGATTGGTAAATGCTTCTTCTGATGATATATAATAATAGTCTACTAAAAGGGATCCAGTAGAATCTAGTTCACATACTATTGTCAGCATGATGGGATTCATGAGCTTGAAATAATCTTGAAATAATTTATTGCTTATGTAATTAGAAAATGTTGGAAATTTAAGTGATTTGGGCTTAGTATGTTTTCATAGCAGTAAATTTAGGCAGTGATTCTATAGCATTCCCAAATATAGTTATGTCAACTGAAATAATCATAAAGTACAAGTGTGTAATCATAAAAAATGTCAATCTCGAATAAACATAGAGGTAAAATTGTGATTAGCCACATGGGATCTGAACCCATGACCTGATAATATGTCGGGTGCTCTTACATTTTTCAAGATTTTTTTTGAAAACCCATAAAATGGAGAGGGGAAATGTTATATTGCATTAGAAATCAAGTGTCTTGCTTCCCTTTCAAATTTTCCTAGATCTGGGCCTGGTCATTGGGGATGTGTCTGACTGTAATTGGACTGGTTCTGTCTAGAAGCTACTTTCCAGGTTAATGCACACAACCAGCACATGTCAAGATGCATTGCTTTTCTTTTAAGTCAACATACTTTGTATCAAGCATAAGGATTAGTTGTTTGGCAGCTGGTAGCTTAGTGATCAGAGCACCTGACATGTTATCAGAAGATTGTAGGCTCAGATCCCACCCAACTAATGAATAAATAAAGGGAAAAATTGTCAACATATCACCAACAGGTGCATATCTTGTGATGCCCCCTCGTTCACTTTTACTTTACCTTAACCAGTTTTGTTTAATTTACGTTACATTTATCATTTTGGAGATTTTTATTTCCTTTTTGGCATCACAGCGCTCGTTTCCAAAAGTTAGGAGTTGCTCATGCGCAACTCCGATCTTCCGACTGTCACCTGCTAAAGCGCGTGCACAAGGATACGCCCCCTCTTGCGTCATAGCTTGCGTCGCTCGTCAGTTTATTTAAATGTCTTTCCCAGCGTGCAACATGACACGTTCGGCTCTTGTTAAAGTCTGGTGACATGCTAGTCACAATAGCACATAGTGAGTGCACGTTGCACAGCACAGCGCACTGTAGCGCAGAGAGCATAAGCATGTAGCACGGAAGAGTGCTCAGTTAATATATCTTCTTCATTGAAGTTTTGGTGAGTGATTTTTGGAAATAAATTTGTTTGTTATTTAAACCTTTTGAATCTTTACAAATTTTTTTCTCTTGAGCAACATTTGGTTGATTAGTATTTAACATTTTCATTTTGACAATCATTTTTTGAATTCTTACTCATTAACGCTCGCTGGTATTTTGAACTCTAATTTAACTTTATTTATTTATTTGGCAATTTGTTAATTATTGCCTGGCGCCCATCTCAGCTAACCGGAGCATAAAACTATTTGGTTCAGAAAAAGGGTCCAAACTTATAAGTATTTTGCATTTCTTTGGAGCCTTACAGAGCTAAATAAAAGAAGTGGCGCAACGAACAGGGACTCGCCAGTAGTAAAAGATAGTCCAAGAATAGGGACTGTATATTTGTGTATAAATTTTGTATGTTATTTAACGTGATTGTCAAAGATAGTAATTTTTTAACTCATTAGTTGTACGTACTATTTATAGATTTAACGGCAGCTTAAGCCGAAATTTTTTGTTGAGCAAGAAGCTTAACTTTTTTGTGTATTAGTCAAAGGTACTGAAGTTTCAGCGCAGTTATTGTTGATAATTAAGATATTTATTGTATGTAAGGATTAGAAGTGTCCGGACACACACGTACACAGGCACGATAGATTAATTTTTTTGATAAGCAAATTTATATTTTTGCAAGCTTAGTTGTAGCTTTAGTATTGTTGTATAGCAGTACCTTTGAGCGCTGCTCAAGATTAAAAAAAAAGGTTTCAAAATTTCTAAAATTCAAAATTTTGGCAGACCGCTAAACATGTCTGCTAACAATATGGCCGATTCTGTCATAATGACTCCCGACTTAAAAAGAGTAAAGGGTAGGTTGCAAGATGTAATGATGGAAGCAGAAGTGCTAATGAATCTGCTTGATGATAATCGGGAGAAAAGGGGAACGACAACAACCCCTAAATTTGCTGACAATGCTACGTCAGTTCACCGACGAAGAAACTTTGAACGTAAAGTTCCATTTTCTGTTCCGCCAGACGCAAGCGATAGAACAGAGTATTTTCAACCGCCACAACGACGATTTGCCAACCCATCCATTAACTATAGTCCTTATGTTAATTGGCCTTTACCTGAGATAAGGTTCGACGGTTCGAAACGTCCGTCATCATGGACATTTGTCAAGTCCATGGAGGAGCACTTCCGTTTACATGAAGTGTCAGGCAACAAAAAATTTGTTTTAGCAGTATCTTGTCTAATTGGATGTGCTAAGCAATAGTGGAATAACGTAGGATGTCGTCATGGCATAGAATTTTGGGAAGAATTCAAAAGTGAAATCATGGACATATATCCGGCTTATAATGATTTTACAGAACTAGCTACAGAGTTGTTTTCACGAAGACAAATAGAAAGAGATGACATAGAAAAATTTATATGGGGTACAGTAGAGTTATACCAGCTGTACGATGCTGATGCCGCTGAAATTGATATTGTAAATTGCATTTTGTCTCAATTGCTTTTACCCATTAGAGAATTCTTAGAAGTACGAAACGTGAATTCAATCTCAGATTTAGTCAAATTGGCTCGGCAATACACTGCAAGAAGAGAATCTGCAGCAAATGCACTTAACCAACAATGGATGCCATTCCCGTCAAAGCAACCCTATCAGGTTGAGTCTCGTAGAATGACTCCCGCACGACCGGAAGTTACACGGTCCCGACAATTTGCGCCGAACGCGCCTACAACGATGCAGAACCAACGAAGCAGAGAATTTGTTCCACGTCATGCTTCGAACAATGACACTAGACCTAAAACATATGATAAGAACAATAGAGAAACTTTAAGATGTGATTTTTGTGGCCGACTAGGACACACGGAACAATATTGTTATGGAAGGAATAAAAATTCGGGAAACTTGAATTAGGATCTTTGAAGCGAGAGGCCAAAGTTCCTCACGAAAAGCCCTCTCATGAGTTATGTCTTGCCACTATGGCTTTACCTTTTGTTAATGCTTGTCACGAAGAAATTAAACAAATAGATCGTAACGATACAGAAGCCGATCTTTCGTTTTCAAAGGAACAAGTTTTAGATAATAATTATGACAATTGTCAATTGACAGTGCAGCCGCGGTCCCGTGGACTTTTTGAATTACCTTGTAGTCCAAAGCAGAATGTTAAAGAAGTACCTATAAAATCTCCCATTAGTGCAAATAATGCAATTTTAGATAACGAAGTTTGTGAAGTAGAACAACCTTATGAGAAAGCCGTTTTAATTGATGGAAAGGTTTCTAAAGTAGAAATTTTAACGGAAATTAATAATGATGAAAATAATTTTGAGTCTGATTTAAGGAAAACTAATTTTAATGAAGAAAAATGCAACCAAGAAATTGTGCCAACCGCAAGTATTCCTGACGATGCTGGCAAGTTTGGAAGTCCTCAACTGTTGAAGCATCATTTGGAGGCGGACACCAATAAGCTTAGAAAGTACAAAGCCAGATTCTTCAAAAATCCGCACGTAGCGACGAGATACCGACACAACAACCAGATCCTGCAGAGCGACAACCGGCAGCGAAGCAGTCAACGTAGCAAAGATGACGTCACAAGCGAGATCTTCAGCAACGATTTTACAGCAAAAGAAATGTAGATAAAGGTAAAACTTCTCAGAGTACCCAAGTGTCATAAATAATTCAAGATACCAGGCATATCATTAGTTCATAAGGAAACCTTGAAAGGTTAATTGACTTTAATTGGTGAGAGTTCAAAATTTTGTGTAATTTTCTTGGAAAAATTGCAGGGGGTGCTGTAGTACCCTATGTTACTCATCCAGGGTTAAAATGAAAGTTGTGCTAACTTTCACATGAAATGTGGTGGCAGATTCAAACATTCCCCCCCCCCCCCAACATTTATTAAACTGGATTTTAAAAAAATTCAAAATATACCCTTCACATTCTGCTTTTAACAGAATTCTGTCAGAATTTGTCACAGAAAAGATCTGTGAGGAAGATCTCAGCAGAATGGCAACAGAGCAAAACAATACAGAAGAAAACCATGAGTATACTGACCATCGTGGAATATTAGTTACCATTAAAAATCAATCCAAAATGAATGCACAGTATTCCCTGTTAAGATAAACATCAAACATTAATTAATAGATTCTGAAAAAAATTCATCACCGCCACTGCGGGAATCGAACCCGGGTTCGATTCCCGCCGTGGCGGCGATGAATTTTTTTCAGAAATCTATTAATTAGTTACCATATATATGTTAAAAAAATTCTGCTGACAGATATTACCCCAAATACATGCTATTCATACAACATGGTCTATATTTGCCTTATGGAAGAGCCACTATTTGAAATATGTACATTTTCAAAAGATTTGCCAAATGCTGTTGAATATATGTACTTTCCATACAAGAGGAATTACTTGTTTATAAAAAAATATTATCTTTGCCATGATGTTTATTTTATATATACAACTCTTCACTTGAAGTGTTCAGAAAACATGTTCAAAATAAACCAGGCATTCTTGGCTATAATTAACTTGTACATGTTAGGTATTTTATTTTCCAATTCTCTCCATATATATATTAATAGAAAAGCACTTCTTGTTTTTTCTATTCATTCTTCAGATTTTGCAGATAGCTATTAGAAAACAACCCTCAAAATTATAATCTAAGAGTAATGAAGACTACATCTTTATAACTCATACTTTATGATTGATTGTACTTTATTACATGAACATTAGCAGTGATTCTAGTTGTTCAAATGGGTAGTATTTAATTCTCTTTAATACATATCATATTTGCTATGATTATTATTTGCTAAAGATTGTAACAGTTGATATTATAAATTTTTCTTTCATGAAATCAAACTTTAACTAATTTCTTACTTGTGAAATGCGATATCTCTTCCTTTTTCGGCACGAGTGGTGCAATTAAAACTGACTGCCGGTAGCAGCCGATCTCGGGGTCACTTTGAACAGTCATGACGTGTTTTTGCAACGCTTCTGGATTACTTCAAAGTTTATTTATTAGCTAACTATTTACTTAAATTTCCTACTAGCCTTGGGAAAGACTGGGTGAAAATCCCAGTGGAGCCCTTGGCAGGAAGGGTAGCTAGATTAGCTTAACTCTTTACTTAAACTTGTAGTTGGGTTTTTCAGATTTCTGATGTGTAATTAAAGTCTACAGTGGATTCTAATTCGGATACACTTTACATTTGATTAGTACAGGCCAGCAGCCTGTACAATCAAACCTCCCCATAGTCAAAACCTCCCCATAGGAAAAGTACACGCCAATAGCTGACTTTAAGTTGGCCGTTATTGGCGTTGGAAGAGTACACACTGATAGCCGACTCAGCGCTTGGCCGTTGTTGGCTTGGAATTTTACTATTCAGGTAACCTTCCTATTTTAAAAATCCTCCGTTGAGGTATTCTAGCTTTAAGTTTTTTGTATTTAATTCGATTCTAGTTGCTACTGGAAAGTAGCTTTTATTTGTATTTCATCCCTTTTAGTGTTGTAAATTTAGATTTATTCTTGTATATTTTTAGTCATTTCGAGCCTTAAGATTGTTTTTGGATTAATTACTGTTAGTTTACAGTAATTTATCCTTTTGCAAAACTGGTCTGAGCCGGGTTTTTCAGTTACAGTCGCAACTGTCAATTTTTACAGTTGCAACTGTTCGAAAATTTCATATTTTTGCTTTTTGTAATTTTTTCCTATCCAATTGATATATATATATATATTCTAATATATATCCTTTAATATTGTTTTATTTTCACTCTTTGCTTTTATTTCAAAAAACTCAAATAGTAAAGTCAAGTCAAGTCAAAACTTCCCTCAAACTCTTCTTCTCCAAAATCTTCTGAAACTCGAAAATTCTCATGAGTTTCAACTCATCCAGAAAACGTTTTCTGCCTGAATTAGAAAGAAAAAAAATGAGAAAAATGTAAATAGAGGGATATATCATAGCATTTTTATTTCTATGTAAAGTGAAAATTGTTATAATTCTTCATGTTGTATAGTGATATTAACTTGTCATTTTGTTATGAATTTTTTCATGTTGGTTGTGTGTGTATTTGTGTTGTTGTTTATGATTTATTCATGTTGTTTGTGTTATCTTGTATAAAGAAAGAAGAATTAAATAGTGTCCATAAGGGAACAATTCTTAAAAAATAAGATGATGAATTTATATAGTTTAATTTTTATTTTAATATTGTCATGATGTAGCATTGTTTTAAAATTGTACTCTGTTATGTTAATTGTTTTTAGGTTATTATAGTATTTTATTCTTTGTGTTTGGAAGAGTGGGCAGTCAAAAATAATACGAGATAAGGTATGTGGGACATTGCAATAACTGCAGTTTGGGGAATTTTTTTGTTTAAATCTGTATAATATTGTATTTGTATAAGCATAATTAGTTTTAATTTTAATAATAAGGTTAATTTCTTTTTTGTTTAAACCGTAGTCATTGAATTTTTGAATTTGATTTGATGTGTTAAATCTATGTGAATTTATTGCATGGGTAGAATAATAATTTTGTAGTTCATTTTTACATTAATTTATTGTTTTCTTGTTTGTGAAGACAAACAAAATGAGGAAATTGTATAAAGGTTTGTTGTTTTAATGCGTTTTAGCAAGTTTGTCTACTTGTTCATTGCCTTGTATCCCAATATGGGAGGGTATCCATTAAATGTGTAAATAATTATTTTGAGATAAATGTTAATAAATTAGTATTAAAGAATCATTTGTAAAAATAGGGAAATTTGATTTAGTTAGGTTTTGATTCAATAAGTTAATAAGCTGGTTTACAGTCAGAAATTATTACAATGTTTGAATTGTTAAATTGGAGAGCCCAGTTAATTGCAAACAAAATTGCTGTTGTTTCAGCTAAGGTGATAGGTATAGGATAATTAATTTTAAAAGATTTATTTATATTGAATTGTGGACAAAGAAATGCTCCTGATGTGTTTTTGGTGAGTTCACAAAAGGAGCCATCTGTATAAATTTTGATAAAATTTTTATATTCCAAATTTAAGTGTGATGTGGATAGTAAGTTTAAAGTTGGTGTATTTAATTCTTTTTTAGAAGTAATCCCAGGGATATTTAAAGAAATACTGGGGAGGGGGCAGCTTGTCCAAAAAGGGAAAGATGATTGTAGATTTCCACTAAGATGTTTATTAATAATATTCAAAAGTTGATCATTATTATTAAAGTTTGTGAGTGTATGATTTTGATGATTTGATGTAATTTTGTCTATTATGGTGTGTGATTTGTTTTTTAAAATAATTCTGTAAAGTAAATTTGAGAAGGTATATTTTTTTTGTATTATTAAAGGTGGAATTTCAGTTTCTGCGTATAAGTCTAAGGAGTTGCTACCTCTAGGTAGACCAAGAATATGTCTTAAGATATTTGTTCGGGTTTGTTCAAGTCTTTTAATTTTATATTGACTTAAGTTATTTAAAAATTTTAGGCCATATTGGGATTTGCGTTCAAAGATGCCTTTGTAAATATATAGTAAATTCTTTATACCACATCCCCATTTAGCATTGCCTAAAAATTTTATAAGATTAAATAGTTTGTTGCTTGTATTAATTGTTTTTTCAATTTGTTTAGTCCAATTAAGTTTAAAATTTAATGTAAGCCAAAAAATTTTGTATCTTTAACAACTTTAATTTTTTTATTATTTAAGGAAATGTTTAAATTTTGGAATGGAAATTTGGATATGTGAAAAGGTAAGATAATAGTTTTTTCATCTGATAAAGTAAGGCTCCATTTAATACAGTAGGTATAAAAATTATTTAGATTTAATTGAAGTGTATGATTTATTATTTTTGAATTTTTATGTTGAAACCAGATGACTATGTCATCGGCGTAGATTCCATAATTTAAATCATGGGTAAAAATTTTAGGGAGGTAATGTAAAAAGATATTAAATAAATTTGGGGAGAGTATATCTCCCTGCATTAGTCCTGTTTTGATTAAATATTTTTTTGAGTAATGATTTTCAATTTTCACTTTAAAAATTTTTTGGTGATGATATTAAATATAGCTTTGTAAATATTACCTTCTATATTTAAAGTTTTTAATTTATGTAAAATTGCACTGTGATTTATGGAATCAAAGGATTTTGTATATCTATAAAAATAGCTACCAGATGCTGTTTATTAATAAAAGCAGATTCTACATCTGTTAGTAAATGTAAAAGTAAGTCTTTGGATGATTTTCCAGGTCTAAAGCCATAAAAATGTTTGTTTAAAATATTTTTTTTGTTCTATATACCATGTAAATCTGTTGTTAATAATTCTTTCATATAATTTTAACATATTTGAAGCTAAGCATATTGGTCTGTAGGAGTTGAGGTTTTTATAATCTTTTTTAGGTTTTCGTATAAAAATAATATGATTTAGTTTCCATTGTTGTGGTATGTTTCCTGATTTCCAAATATAGTTAAAATTTTAAGAAGATAAATTATTTAAAAAATTAACTCCAAATTATTTACTTTATTTGAAATTTGATCAGGCCCATTGGCAGTTTTATTTTTTAGTTGTTGTATGGCATTTTTAAGTTAAAAAAGTTTAAAAGGTAAATTTAAATTATTATATTGTCTTTTTGAAAATTGATAAAAATAGACTTCTTGACTATATTTTTTGGTTAGGGATAAGGAATCATTTGTTTTGTTTAGGTGGTGTGTAGTGAATTTTTCTGCAATGACAGGTAATGAAATGTTCTGATGTAAAGCAAGCGATTGGATTGGTTTTGTTGTTGTGGATGATTCTTGGTTATTGTGTAGTTTTTTAAAAATTTTCCATAAATTATTTGTGGTTGAGTTTGGTGATAAAAGGGATGTAAATGTTTGCCAATTAGCTTTTAGAATAGTTTTGATTTTTTTTAATATAGCTTTAGATAGTTTATTGTAATTTTGATAATCTTTAAATGTACCTTTGTTAATCATGTTTCTTTCTGCTTTTCTTTTTATAGCAATTAATTTATTAATATATATTATATGTGAATTATTGTGTGGTAATTTTTTTGTGTGGGATGAGGTGTGTTTTTTGTGATAATTATTTATATTGTTGTAGAATTTTTAATAATCGAAGTTGGTTTCATCTAGTTGGGCCTGATGTAGGGCATTTTGTAGCAAGGGCCAGTTTGTTAAGGAAATAGAAGGTTTGTTTGTTTTTAATGGTAAGAGGAAAATAAATATGGGAAAATGATCACTACCAAAAGAGTCTAAAGAGATGGTCCAGTTAAAAAATTTAGTAAATTTGTTGAAATTAATGTAAGGTCTATAACAGAATGAGTATTGTCAGGGTTTATAATTGTTTTATTTTTATCGTTTAGAATAATGAGGTCATGTTTGGTTATAAAGTTTAATAATTGTTTACCTTTATGGTCAGTTTTCCAGGAGTTCCAACAGGAGTGGTGGGAATTAAAGTCACCACAAATAAAGACCTCTCCTGGCAGATAAGATAAAAGTTTGGAATAGATGTTTTCATGAATATGGTTATAACAATCATGGCCTGGGTTATAACAATTTAAAATAAAAACATTTTTTTGAATAAAGTGACTTTTATAGCTATAATTTCAAGTGAGTTGTGTAGTGGGATTTTAATTCTTACCTGTGGTATCCATTTTTTCAGATATACAGCTATGCCTTTGGAATTTGGGGAATTTTTTGTATATATGAGGTGTAACCATTTAATTGAGGGATATTTTCATTGAATATTTCTTGTAGACAGAGTCCATATATGTTATGGATTTTAGTTAAGTATTTTAAGGTAGGAGATCTAGAAAACATACCGCGAATGTTCCTTTGAAGAAAGCATGGTTTTGCACTCATGCAACACAGTTGATGGTAGATAGTAGGATGTCATTAATTAATGACAAGTGTGGGCTACTGGGTAATATCAAGTTTAAAAGTTTTAGAATAAGGCTGATAATCTGACCATTAGATTGAAGGTTAAAGGCCAGTCCTTCTTCAGGAATAATTTGTGGAATGTTAGGAATGTATTCTTCCGTAGGTTTATATGGTCCTGGATTAGCTGGAATGTAGGTATTCTTTTCCATTTTTGGCATCTTGACTGTGTTGGCAAAGGACGTATCTTCAGATATCTTTGAAGGAGTGTTGACTTTCTTTGTTTTATCCTTCAAGGAAGGTGATGAGATTGTTAGAGTAGGAAAAGCATCTGTGTCCAGAGGAGGTGACTCTTGTTGGAGTATGCCATCTTCTTGATATGTATTGCTGTTTCTATTCAAGTAGTTGTTGACTTTAAGATCGTTATTTGACATTTGTTTTTCTTGAAAAAACAGTTCCGTCCCGGTCCTGACAGAGAGCTTCTGTCATAGTGACGTCAAACCGGACGGCACAGAGACCTCTGCAGATCATGTCTCGTTGGAAAATTCTCAGATGATTTACAGTGCACAAATTTGTGCTTTTCTCTCTGAGAAAAATAAAATATCAGTTGATTTTACTCAACAATTGCTAAAATGCCTTCCATGAAGGACATACACAGCCTTCTTCATGAACTGAAGTTTAACGATGTAATCTTGGATCGATTTTACATCGAAAAAGACATTAATGAGCATGTCTGAAATGATAATTGCTCTAGTCAGACAATCGTTTTGGAGTCTACCCAAAACTTGAATCCTATCCCAAAGCATGGGATGGACATTTATCAAGATGGAACCAATGCCTCTGTCAAACCAAAAAGGAAGGGGGTGGGAAAAAATTCCAATAAAGGGAAAGGACCTAAGAGGGCCTTATCGCCAAATACAGTGTCTACATTCGCCTCCAAGACTTGTTTTTCGGCCTTCGAGGAGGAATTTTTGGATGCTCCAGCCTCTGAAATGGAAGCATCAGATTCTACTTCTTCCCCCAAGGAGAATAGAAGTAATAAAGGAAAAATTCCCCCTATCATTATTCGTTCTCCTAAGAACTGGCTGAACACACATAAAGAATTAACAAAAATTGCTGTTGAGGCATTTACTGCCAAGACTTCTGGCGAAACTGTCAGATTACAGACTAGATGTTCAGATGACTCTAGGTCATTTGTTCGATTCTTCGAAGCCTCAAAACAGCAATTCCATACCTACAAATTAAAAGAAGAGAAGAATCTCAGGGTAGTCATAAAAAATCTACCCTATGACATAACTTCTGACGACGTGCATACTGCTCTAGTTGACTTAGGCTTTACAGTCATAAAAATCTCACAGATGAGACGTGGCAAAGATAAAAGCCTGATCCCTGTCTTTTTGGTGGAATTACCTAAAGACACAGCCAATAAAAATATATACGATATAACTGACCTCTTCCATCTGAGGATTCACATCGAGAGTTACAGAACTAAGAAAACTCCCACACAGTGCCATAATTGCGAGCGTTATGGCCATGCACAAAGTGGATGCTTTAACCATCCAAGCTGCGTGAAATGGGCTGGAAGTCACGTAACGAAGGACTGCCTTAGAAAAAAGGAAGAAAGTCCGCCTAAATGCGCCAATTGTGGCTTGGCCATACGGCCAATTACAAAGGCTGTTCTTACTATCCTACCAAGGAGGTTGTGACTACTCCAAAGGAAAAAACTAAGATAGCTCCACCTTCAAAGGCTGTTAGTACTCCTGTCACACCCGGATTATCTTACGCAAGTGTTGCTGCGAAAGGCGCACCTGCTCCCAAACCCATTGGTAAAGAGAAACCTTTACCTAAGAGGAAGCATCCAACTGCCGTACCTCCCGCGACAGCTACTTCTACAAGCGAGCAGTTTGATGCAACCATCTTAAACGATCTGAAGGAAATCTTTTTGATCTTCAAAAATCTGAATGTCTCCAATATTTTATTAATGGCTAAGTCATTAATTAATGAATATCAGAATGCCAACGGCCTTATGGGCAAACTCACAGTTGGACCATAACTCACAGGGGACTTTAGCAGTTGGGCTAAAAGCGTTCGACTATTTACTCTCTTCGCTGTCGTCAAATGGAGCACAACTGTAAAAAGAACCACCTCAAGTTTTTTTATTGGAACGCGAATGGCATTCTCACTGATCTATGGGAGTTCAGTCACTTTTTGACTGACTCCCAAGCTGATATTATCCTTTTGGGCGAAACCCACCTTAGGGCTTCTGACAAATTGAAGTTCCCTAACTTTGAGGTCTACAGATCGGATCGACAGCATAACAGAGGTGGAGGTACTACTGTTATCGTCAAGAGATCCATCAAACACCATCTTTTACAAACTGTAGGCTTCGATACGTTGGAGGTTACTGCTATTGCAGTTGATGATATCCTTTTTGGAAATCTAAATATATATGCGGCATATAAACTGCCCAATTCTGATATTATTTTGAATGATTTTAAAATAATTTTTAATACCAGTACTCCTACAATTTTAGCAGGAGACTTAAACTCAAAAAATGTTACCTGGAACTCCAGATCTTGTAACAAAAATGGAAAAATTCTTTTAGACTATGCCACAGCCAACGGCATTATTGTGGATGCTTCCAGTGAGCCCACATTTTATCCCTACAACTCCATGCACCGACTAGATATTATTGATCTGGTCATGTTCGGTAATTTTTTACCATCTTATGACCTCTGTATTCCTGAAGTTTTAAACTCTGACCATTTACCAGTCTGCCTGACTCTTTTCTCGTCTGTCACCCTTGTCCCAGACGACTTTAGAGTCGTAAACTGGGAACTTTTCAAAACTACAGTCAACGGAAAAGTGTCCGAATCTTGTAATCCTCTATCTCTCAGGAAGATTGATGATACAATTATCACCTTTACAGATCTTTTGAATCAATCTAGAATTGATGCTAGTACCATTCATAAACCACATAAGGATTTCCACATTCTTCCCAGATTTCTTTCTGATCTTATTAAAGAGAAAAATAAAGCTAGGCATAAATGGCAGAGATCGAGAGAGACTCGTGACAAGAATGCCTGCTATGCACTTAAGATGGAAATGAGACAAGAGCTCTCGGACCACCGAAGTCTTACTTGGAACAAGATTACCTCACTCTCTACAAGTGACGGCTCCATCTGGAAGATGGTTAAGACCTTAAAGAATCCTTATGTTAACTACCCCCCCCCCATCCATGGAAAGGATGGATTATGTTACAGTGAGGATGATAAATGCGAAGCTTTTGCGGATGCCCTTAAGATTCAGTTTCAAGAAAATTCTGATCTCTCCAATGATAACACCTGTGATAAAGTGGGGGAAACTCTTTTCCGTTTCTCTCAAGTGGACAGATCCAGAATTCGTTTTACATCTCCACCTGAATTGACTCAAGCCATCCGCAAACTGAAACTCAATAAGGCTTCAGGTCCTGATGACATCTCCAACAGGATGCTGAAGAACCTTCCGATAAAGGCTATCACGCATCTGTGCAATATTTACAGTTTCCTTCTCCGGCATCACATCTTTCTGGAGGTCTGGAAAATCGCTTACATCAGGCTCATCCACAAGCCGGGTAAGGACCCATCCTTAGCTGACAGCCATCGTCCTATAAGTCTTCTATCCTGCTTGGGAAAGTTGTTTCAGCGAATTTTGCTCAATCGACTGGATGAATTCCTTTTAAACCATCCTATCCTTCCTGAGTCACAGTTTGGATTCAGACGTAAAAGATCAACTCAGCACCAAGTCCTCAGGGTAGTGGAGACTATTGCTGAGGCTCTGAATGAAAAGGAAGTTGTTGCTGCCGTCTTTCTAGACGTGACCAAGGCTTTTGACCGCATCTGGATGGACGGCCTCATCTACAAACTGATCAAGATTGGAATTCCTTCGGGCTTGACTAGTATCCTTCAAACTTATCTTTCAGATAGAACCTTCCAGGTTCGGAGATCTGGGCATCGACCATATTTACTCTTATATCAAGTTTTTATCACGTGGTTTCTTTGAAGCTGTTCAAAGCAATCCACATGGAATTATTTCTTGCTTATTCTACTACAATCATGAAGTCATGAATAGTTACAAGAGGAATAAAATAATGGTTTTCAGCAAAGATAGTCATCCATTTTAGGTCTCTTGTGCATCCTTACTGTTTTTTACTGTTGATTTTTATTGTCCTTTTTTGTTTTTGTGGGTTATCCTCTATTTCTACAAAGAGAGTGGTGGCCGCTGGAGTCCATCAAGGCTCTCTCCTAGGCCCCACTCTCTTCTCATTGTACCTTTTTGACAGCCCTTCTTTTGACCGGATTGTCATTGCCCAGTATGCTGATGATATTGCACTCCTCTCCCCTTCCTTGGGAGTTGAATATGCAGTTAGAAGACTCCAGAATTGTTTGGATGAGTTAGACTCATAGTACGATACCTGGAAAATGAAAATCAATGCTGACAAGAGTAATGCCATAATTTTTAGTGGCAAGAGATCAATAACCCTCAGACATTAATTTTTATGGATGAAGACATCAGATGGCAAGACACTGTCAAATACCTTGGAGTCACCTTGCAGAAGAAACTTATATGGGATACCCACATTCACGGGATCATTACTAAGGTGAACACCGTGCGATGTCAGCTGGGACCTCTTCTCAGAAGAAACTCCGTCCTTTCCATTGACCACAAGCTTTTGCTCTACGACATGGTCATACGTCCCATCATTTCCTATGCTTCCCCTATTTGGGCGAACACTACTGCAACCAATATACATAAGATTCAGGTCTTGCAGAACAAGATCTTGAGATGTGCGGTCGCTGCCCCTTAGTTTGTAACGAACAGACAAATCCACAAAGATCTGGGCATCGACCATATTTACTCTTATATCAAGTTTTTATCACGTGGTTTCTTTAAAGCTGTTCAAAGCAATCCACATGGAATTATTTCTTGCTTATTCGACTACAATCAGGAAGGCATGAATAGTTACAAGAGGCCTAAAATAATGGTTTTCAGCAAAGATAGTCATCCATTTTAGGTCTCTTGTGCATCCTTACTGTTTTTTACTGTTGATTTTTATTGTCCTTCAGGACCCACCATTGGTGGTTTATTTTATTATGTTGTGTTTACACTAATGCCAACTAGGCACATTTTCAGATGGAAGAGGTTATGGGTACCCATGTACCTGGGACTCTGAAAAATCAATAACCGATCTGCGATCTACGAGCCGATCTCGGTATGATGGCATGGAAAGCGGTGGGTTACCATAGTCACAATCAAGTTTCCCGCTTGCAAAATTAACCTTAATCACAACAATGAATGACTAACAACCTACATGTAGTCATCATTCATCAATTACTAATCGATAGCTGAATTAACATTAAAATACTAAAGCAGTTGTCGGAAGTATATATCACAGAATGCTGGAACGTGTTCTATCGAGATTTTCCAACCGATATTTTCCCATTTAATTGGATGTCTCGAATTTAAACATTGCGCAATTACATATTCCTATAATTGTTAACACATTTGTGCATCTGAATATCACTGACAAATTTAACGAAATAATTCGATGGGGTACAACTCTTGTTGAAATATCATTAAATGATTATGATAATTGTAGAATTAAATTATATGCAAAAAATTGCATATGCATATATGTATAATATCATTCACAAAACATATTTCATTGCAGAGCAGAGTGAAAATTTTGAAAGCTGTATAAGGATTTACAAAAATTCTAAAAACATAAAATTCTGTATAAATAGATTGGGAGGACTTATTAGTTATTGTGTACGATTTTTTCTTATGTAATCCGCATAATTTTACAATGATCCTAAGTTCACATTCTTGAATATAACTGCTGTTACCATTTATTATAGCACCATATCTCACTACCTGCTAACTACTTCAAACAGAAGAACCCTGCAAATCAGATAAAAATCATCACCAACAACCAGATGCTTGGATTCCTACTGAGAAATTTGTCAATTTATCAACTTCTATTCCTACTCTGCACTCCTGCCACTCCAAATACTGCCAAATTAGTCATTCTACATCACAGACAATACCAGTTATAACATTCACATCACAGGAAATGTACACATGCAATGCTAAGGCAACATCTTTACCTATTCACGCCTACTTTCAAGCATAAATTTCTACCACCCCCGGCCAACCCACAACCCTCACTTCACCACTCTGAATACACCAATTAGTCATAAACAGACCCCCATAACCCCCTTACCCCTCACTATAAGGATAATTCTTTTTATGGTATCAAATATCCTTTAATTCACAAGGAATACAGTTTGTACTGGACCCCTTCGAGTATACTTCACTGCATTCCACTTCATTATTATTGCTAATCTAAGTGGCTAACAACCATCTCCTTATCCCCATATACCTCAATTCACATCCCCATTAAATTAATGGCACATTTTAAAAATTTTAAAGGCAGTTAATTAAAGCCCCCCCTCCCCCCCTAAAAATTCCATTTTTGCAGTTAACTCCCTCCAACGCAAGTGGATTTAATGAATATAAAAGTTCTATCTTAGCCCCCCAAGGCACAAATTTCCACCCCTATTCAAGACCCCCTCCTCCCCCACGTCATTAAAAATTTATAACTATCTCAATCATATATCTTTAACTACAGTCTAACCCATTTCCTAGGTAGTTATGCTACGTTATGTAACGCAACGCAAGCGCTAAAATATACGTTATTGAGACCAACTTACAGCATGTCGCACAAAAAACATTATACATTTCACCCTCCATCATGGAAGATATTTTAACTACTCCCCACCACTCTCTAACACTTTTTACGACGTAGCAGCTTCTTTGCTTCTTTTTTTTCATTTTTCAACGAATCTAGGCGGCCTGCGAGCCATTAAGCCTAATCGCCGAAATATGGATAACCAGCACTATACGGTCCTGGTCCCGCCAGTCGTTGCTTAGAGCGCCTAAAATTGAATTTTGCGATTGGACCAGATGATAAAGGGGCTGAGGCCCCTTTTAGAAAGTGGTCCAGGAAAGGATGAAGGATTGTTAAACGCTGTTACCATCCCGTGCTGAATGCCACAGCATTTTATTACTGTTAAGTGCTGGAACATAGGTCATGTAGTTGACAGGAACCAATAACAGCTTTACCGTACCCACAATGCATATTAGACTTGAATGTTCTTAAACGTAAAAACAAAACCTCAGTAATTTATTTATATTTGAGTAGAATATAAAATTCTAAATATTACTCTTAAAAATTCTCGTCTTAACTGCACTGTGTAAAAGAAAGTTGTTATACTGAGAAGGCGACACAGTATCCAGCAAGTTGTACTTGAAATTGTATTAAATGTCACGTGAGGTTAAATACGAGCAAATATAAACTATATAATTCTCTCCTTTTCATAACGTTAAACATAGGAACACTCAAATTTACAACACTTCTATAAACGATAAATTATGCTAAATACATAAAACAAATTAAAGGTTTATTCACTTATTGAATGCTATTTCTTCTTTCCGGGTGATCTGTAGATGGATTTGTTAGCCACACAAATAACTATTTTCAGGAAATCAAATTTCCTTACTGCACAACTTACTCCAATCCTAGCTGTGGTACTAGTAAAAATAAAAACAGCCATTTCCGAAACCACTATCATAACAACAGAATATGTTAGACAGCTTAATAGATTAATTCTATCATATATTATAAATTAATCATCTTTTCACAATGAATAATATATGCATATAGAGTATCTATAGAGGTCTGTAAATGGTAGCTAGGTAGTCACTGGAAGGAGAGCTATGCACCAATCCCCTGTGATGATGCATAGAACCGGCCAGGCCTAGCACCCAATGTCCGACCCCGCCTTCTCGTGGTGCAGACCGTTAGTACCTTTCAAAAGAGATACTCTCTTGTGGAAGTGAACGGAAGGGGAGGGCTGCCAGATTAGTGTGGCCTACTGATCTGGACAACTATGGCTACTTTTCCTTTTTTTTCTATCCTGCTGAGAAGTGGTCAACCACACAGGGTCCTGGTGCTGACCATATAAACCCACTGGACTGGACAGATATATGGCTCTGAGCTTGATTATGGATCCTGATTTTGCTGCACTGGTGGGCTTCTGTGGAGGGAAAATCTTCTGCTGTGTTTTCTGTTTGTTTGTGGGTTGACAGCCCCAAAGTCTATAGATTCACAGGATATGTTTATCAGCTGGTGGATAATCCTGAGCAGAAGTCATCGCAGGCACCTGAACTATTTGATTCTATTGGCATCGTCAAATTTTACATTGGAGGAAGTCTTCCAGTGTAGATGGCTTCAGCCTTTAGTGGTGGGGGAACGGGTCTTTGCCCCATGTCTGCGATTCGGGGGCTGTTTGATATTGTCGGCATTCCCTCTCTCAATAAACATAGTTTCTTTAAACATCCCACTAACCATTTTCTCTCCATAGGTAGTTGGAATGTGAGGGCTCTGCACAGAGCTTTTTCTCTTGATGTCCTCACACAAGAATTCCACCATTATAATTTAGATATTCTCGGCTTGCAAGAGACCAGATGGACAGATAAAGGTCAGATTCTTAAAAATAATCTTAAATTTCTCTTTTCAGGGAGGGACGACAATAAGCATCACCAAGGCATGGGTCTGCTTCTCAGCAGACACGCTAGTGATGCTCTTCTAGGATATGAGTGCATTAATGAAAGGTTTCTTACAGCAAAATTTCAGACATGCGTTAAAGACCTGAATGTTATCTGCTGTTATGCCCCCACTGAGGATGAGAAGGATAGGTTTTATGAACAACTTCAGGATATTTTGAATTCTGTCAAGAAAGGAGATATTACCCTTGTTCTTGGTGACTTCAATGCCAAAGTTGGTACTGACTCTGACCTTTGGGGAGGAGTAATACGCCCTTTTGGTATTGGTAGCTGCAATGGGCAACGTCTCCTACAGGTAAGTAAACTCACTGGATTCAGAATAACTAACACTTATTACAAACACCGCGACATACATAAGTACACATGGGTTTCACCCGATAGGCTGCATAAGAATATGATTGATTGTATATTAATTAACAGCAAATGGGCTGGTTCTGTTAGGAATACAAGGTCATATAGGGGAGCTGAAATTGGATCTGACCATTATCTTGTTAAAAGTGTCTTGCAACTTAAACTTAAAAAGTGGTGTGCTAGGGTTAAAAAATTTGCTTTTAATACTGAAGCTCTGAAAGACCCAGTTATAGCCAAAGCTTACCATGATAGGTTACGTAGTCATTATGACAGTCATGGTAAGCTTACTGCTGAAATTGAGGAAGAATGGGATCATTTTAAACAGGCTTTTTTGGACACTAACAGTACTCTTTTAGGAAAAAAGGAGCAGAAGAGGCAGAATTATCTGAGTGATAAGGCACTTGAGCTTATTTCGGAAAGAAAGAACTGCAGGAATGTCCTTAATCAATACCCTTCTAGTCGTAATAGAAAGCATTACAGAGAACTTGATAAACGTGTAAAAGATCAGTTAGCTGCTGATAAGAATCTCTGGCTTGATGACTTGGCTGACAAAGCAGAGGAAGCAGTTAGACAGCACAACAGCAGAGAGCTGTACCAGATAGTTAATGTTTTGTGTGGTAGAAAACGGACAGGTATATAGGGATTGAAAGATAAACAAGGTAAGGTTATAGAAGGTGAGGATTCTGTCATGGTTAGGTGGGCTGAGCATTTCAGTGATATTCTAAACAATGTGGTTAATTCTACTCCCATTGTTTGCAATGATGATAGATGCATTGGTGGCTTTAATGTTGGCCTTATAACACAATCTGAAGTTATTTTGGCTATTTCTAAACTTAAACTTCATAAATCCCCAGGGGTAGATGAAATTACTACAGAAATGCTTAGAGCTGGGAATGTTTCGGTTACCACTTGGATGACTGAAGTTTTGAATATCTTTAAATTAAATCTTTATATTTCAAAATTAAATCTTTATATTTCAAAATTAAATCTTTAAATTTCAAAATTAAATCTTTAAATTTTGAAACTGGTAATAGAGTAGGTTTGGTTACAAACAGAGACAAAACTAAAGTAATGAAATTGGTTAGGCAGACTCTGATTCTGTTAATCTGAATGGTTGCAGTCTTGAGCAGGTGTCACAGTTTAATTATCTTGGGAGCTATGTAACAGATAATGGTGATGTGCGGCATGAGATTAAGAGACGAATAGGGATTGCTGCTGGGACTTTTAAGAATCTATTGAGAGTGTGGAGAAAGAGGCGTATACATCTAAAGACTAAAATTAGACTGTATAATAGTTTGGTTCTTTCTAGGGTTAATTATGGTAGTGAAACGTGGACACTTTGTAAACAAGATAACAGGAAACTAGATGCTTTTGATTCCAGATGCTTGCGCAGTATCTTGGGCATTAGGTGGTTCAACTTTGTAACTAATGATGAGGTTAGGGAAAGGAGCTGGTAACCTCCTTTAATCAGCATATTGTACAGAGAGAGACTTTGCTGTTTTGGCCATGTTGCACGTATGGATAGTTATAGATTGTCGAATAGGTTTATGAACAGTGCGCCTAAAGGTCTCAGAAAGAGGGGGATACCTAGGACGCAGGGGGCTAGATGCGGTGGGCAGAAAATGTCAAACATGACCATATTAAAATTGGTGTGCAATGGCCAGATGCAGCAGATGTAGCTCAGGACAGACTTGGAGAACTAAATTGCACGATCTGGTTGAACCTCCGTAGCCCATTGCTGCTTGAGGATGATGATGATGATGATATACAGGGTGATTCAAAACTTATCGTTCAAATTTCGTGGGGAGGTAGGGAATACGTCAGGAAACCGATTTCACATAGGAAAGTATGTCCGCATACGTCATCTACATGAACAAAATGGACAAGTAAAGTGAACACAAGGAAACAGTACAGTTAAGTGGTAACGAATGTGACTTTTATTCCAACAAGGTAAAGTACAGGTTCACAGTAGGTGCTCAAAATTGCGACCATTTACACGGACACAGGATTCACAGCGCCGTTGCATTGACCGCCGAACATTTTCAAAAACGCCTGGCATATCACGGACAATGCCTGCGGCGGCCACTATTCATGCAACAAGGTCCATTTCACTGTCGACGGGGGTCTTGTACACATGGTCTTTCATGGCCCCCCACAAAAAGAAATCCATGGGCGATAAATCAGGTGACCTTGGTGGCCAAGCGATCGGTCCACCTCTACCGATCCATCGAGCTCCGAATGTTCGGTTTAGGTAATCACGCGCAACAATTGTGCTATGGGCTGGAGCCCCGTCATGTTGATACCACATATCTCGGCGGATATGCGCAGGAACAGCGCCCAGAAAAGTCAGTAACACTGTCTCGAGAAATATTAGGTATTTCCGGCCGTCCAATCGGGGCGGTAGCAAGTAAGGTCCCAACAAACAGTCACCAATGATTCCAGCCCACACATTTACGGCAAAACGATGTTGCGCAGCGTGACCTCTCGTACCATGCGGGTTGTCGTAAGCCCACACATGTGAATTGTGTGTATTGAACACACCTTCACGACTGAATGAAGCTTCATCTGTAAAAAGGACAGAAGCTGGAAAACTGGGGTTCACGGCACCTTTCTGCATGAACCATTGTGCAAATTCCACACGCTTCGGATAATCGTCAGGATGCAGTAACTGCACCCTTTGCAGATGGTAAGGATGCACACGTTCCTCGTGCAGTATCCGCCACACTGCTGACTGAGAGACCCCAAGCTGCTGAGCAATAGCTCGGGTTCTGGTATTCGGATTATCTTCGATGGACTGTAGGACTTGTTCTGCGATGTTGACAGTCCGCGTCAGTCGTCTTCTCCCCGTATCCTGCATGTTGCTGCGCAGTGAACCACGTTCGCACAGATTGCGATGCACACATGCAAACATTTGATGCTGCGGTATTCTTCTGTTGGGGTATCGGTCTTCGTAAACTTGCCTAGCTCGGCGGCTACTTTCGCCAGCTGCCCCATATGCGAGATGCATATCCGCTAGCTCTTGATGCGTAAAACGATTCATCTTATCACTAGTAAGTCAGCTCGTACACTGATGACAGCGGGAGTGGTCGGGCGAGCTGTACACTGGTTGGGTACACACAGTGCCCTCTACATACGCATGCGTACATTTGCGGACATTCTTTCCTATGTGAAATCGGTTTCCTGACGTATTCCCTATCTCCCCACGAAATTTGAACGATAAGTTTTGAATCACCCTGTATTTGTATCCCAAGTTGGATCGGAATGTCGCAAATTTTAGTAGTGATAATAATGATTTAATTATTTTGCTACCGGATGTGAACGTAAGTCGCAACGTAACTGATGAAAATTCGACTGAAAATTTCACTTTTGAGAGCATTGAGGAGAGCACAATAAGTCTATTTCTCTAATCCCCAGCTCTAAAGAAAGCTTCATCTCATCAATATCATTTGCCAAAAGGGTCAAATCATGAGCATAATATAAATCAGAAATTTTCAGATCTCTAGACCATTTAAGCCCAAAATGTTTCCTTTGCAGTGAATTTCGCATAGCATAATCAGTAATCAAACTAAAGAGGAAAGGAGACAAAATGCACCCTCACGAACACTGGAAGCATTACTAAACCAAATGTTGCAAGCTTTACCAAATCTCCCACTGACTCAGTATTATTAAAAAAAGCTTTCATTATGTTAACAAACTTGTCTGATAAGCCATAAGATCCCACGATCAACCACGAATTATGGCACTCAACAGAGTCAATAGCCTTTTTGAAATGTACGAACTGGAACCCATAGGTGTTTCAAACGCTAAACATTTCTCAAGACTCTGCCTAAGTGAAAAAAACTAATTAATATATCCCCTACCACTTATGAATACACACTGATCATCACGCAATTGTGCACCAGATTCTTAATTCTAGCAAACACAATCATGCAAAGATCTTTACCTGAAACAGAAAATAGGCTGATATTCCTATAATTATCACAGGAAATGCAAACCTTTTATAAAAATAAGAATAATAATAGCTCTGGTAAAACCTTTAGAAACAGTGCCTTTATCATAAAAGATATTCAAAATTACATTCAGGCATGTGGTAACCAAAACATTCCCAGCTCTAAGCATTTTAGTAGTAATTTGATCTACCCCGGGAATTTATGTAGTTTAAATTCAGAAATAGCCAAAACAACTTCAGACTGTGTATTAAAGCTAGTAATGCATCTATTCTCATTACAAACAATAGGAGTAGAACATAGCACATTATTTAGTACATCTTTGAAATGCTCATTCCACGTAGCCATGATAAAATTATCCTGTGCTTTGTCAGCCAAAACCATCAAGCCAAAGATTCGTATCAGCAGCTAACTGATCCTTGACTTGTTTAAGCTCTTCGTAACGCTTTCTGTTAGGACTAGTAGGGTGTTTATAGGACATTTCTCTAGTTCTTTCTTTAAAAAAATATCCAGTGCCTTATCACTCAAATAATTTTGCCTCTTTTTTATCCAAGAGAGTAGTGTTAGTTTCAAGAAAAGCCTGTTTAAAATGGTCCCATTATTCCTCAGTTTCAGTAGCAAACAAACGATGACTCTCATAATGACTAAGTAACCTATCATGGGAAGCTTTAGCTATAACTTAGTCTTTCAGAGTATCAGTGCTAAACGCAAATTTTTTTAAACCTTAGCACAACATTTCTTCAGTTTAAGTTTAATGACACTTTTATCAAGGTAATGGCCAAATTCAATTTCAGCTCCTCTATATGATCTGGTATTCATAACAGAAAGCCCATTTGCTGTTAATTAATACACTGCTTGACATAGTTCAAGCGGTGTATTAATGCATAATAATATAATAATATAATAAATGAATTAATGCATAATAATATAATAAATAAATACTCCATGCCAGGAAGTATTTGTCGGAGTGCCATGCAAATACACTGGTAATAAAATTAAGGAAAACTCAAAAAAATTATGATAAACGAAACACTATATGAATTATTTTCACTACTGAAAAAAATAAACACTCTATGAATGATATTTACTGTATGAATGATTCAGAATGGCATAAAATATTTAAGTTTACCACTA
Organism: Ryuthela nishihirai; assembly: GCA_038380435.1. Taxonomy (NCBI): domain Eukaryota; kingdom Metazoa; phylum Arthropoda; class Arachnida; order Araneae; family Heptathelidae; genus Ryuthela; species Ryuthela nishihirai. The sequence continues at coordinate 4,596,435 of JAWZYU010000020.1, read as the reverse complement.
AAATATATAAAATATTTTAGTTTACACTAGAAATATTTTTTATCAAAATATAACATTTACAGGAACGTGTCCAAAAATGAGGTGTCAGAATGCAATAGGCAAAATTCTTTAATAAGGAGTGTGGTCACCCCTTACAGCAATGCAGGCATGACAGCGATGTTCCATGCTGTTTATGATGTTGTGAATCAGCTCAGTAGGGTGTAACGATCATTGTTTCTTTAATGCAGTAATAAGATCCCCTTTGTTTCAGGTGGCCTGTTAAGTTCAGCAACACGTCTCCCTAGAGTATCCCATACATGCTCAATCGGATTTAGGTCGGGAGATGGAACTGGCCACTCCATGTACATAATGGTCTTTTCATGAAGGTATTATTCCATTAGTCGAGCTGTGTGTGGAACAGCGTTATCGTGTTGTAAGACGAAAGTTTCATCCATTGCGCCAGCATAAGGACGTACATAAGGTCCAGGATGTCATCTCTCTATACCTTTGAGCCTTGAGGACTCGTCAACACATAGAGGTCAGTGCATCCTCCTAAAGAAATGCCACCCCAAACACATATGCTACCTCCCCGTAATTCGTTCTCTCCACATCAATCAATGTCCAGAATCACTCTGCAAGCAATATCTGGACTCATTTGTGAAGAGTACGGATCTCCATTGCTCTTCTCTCCAGTTAACATGCATGTATGCCCAATTCAGCCACGCTCTCCTGTGACGTGACGTGAGGGGGTATACAAATTACTGGCCTTATAGAGTACAGACTTCCCTCATGAAGCCTTCTACGCACAGTAGAAGCTGATACAACCCTCCTAGTGGCTGTTGCAAGAGAGGATCATGGATGAGAGGGAGTAGACGTCCTGCTCCTTCGTGCTGTTAATCGCAAATGTTGGTCTGTACTGCAGTTGTAACTCTAGACCTTCGTCGTCTAAACCTCCGAGATGCGGAATCCGTGCTAAGAAATTGATTCCACAATCTATGGACCACAAAAGGACTCTCACATTCATCCATCATGCCACAACTAACTGACTTTGGCCTGCTTGGAGACGGCCAATAGCTCTCCACCACTGTTCATTTGGCAAATGATGTGTTGAGGTCATTCCTACAAAATGGCTATTTCGAATTTCTTTACTCACATTTACAACATAAAATAATGATCCACTCCAAAACACCCATTTTTATGTCACTATCTGATTATGCAAATTGATACAACCTAGACTAAAATTTATACGATATGCTCACTCGTCATTACTTTACTGGTTACGTAAATAAGTTTGGTGAATATCGCAATTTTTTTCATTTTTCCTTAATTTATGACTAATTTTCATACGATATGTTCACTCGCCACTACTTTACTGGTTAAGTGAACAAGTTTGGTGAGTATCGCAATTTTTCTAATTTTCCTAACTTTATGGAAACCAGTGTAGGTGGGATTGTGTTGACAGTTGGGTTATGCAAATGAGTGCAGTTGTGAACCAATGACGTGATAGGTGAATGAGATAACAGTGCAAAACCTTCACCACCAGAGGCTTCAGTGTAAGGCTAAGTAGGGCTGGTTGGTTCCTGCATCGCATCGTGGTGGAAATGGATCGGGATGAAAAAACTGTTGTCCGAATTTGGCGACAGTGGTTGGAGGTTACCTCTGAGCGGCACTTTTTTGCACACCATGGGCTAAATGGCCAGGTCACATGGACCCCGAAGGCTTAGAGAAGGTTGGGGGAAGGGACCCACTGGAATAGCTGTTGGGAGACAGATGGTAGCCTCCCGTCAAGGCCATCCAGCGTGTTCTTTAACGTGCACAGGGTATAGCTCTCCCGCACACGGGGCCACGGCTTAACGTCCCATCCGACGGACGGCGGCCTTTCCAAGTCCATCGGTGTCCCCTACTGACCGTGAGCAGGGCGGGGAATTTTGCAGAGATAAATCTCAACGCTGACCCAGCTGGGACTCGAACTTGGGAACTACAGATTACGAGCCTGGCACGCTACCGACTGAGCCACCCCCGCCCCTAGTGGTTGGAGGAAGGTAAAGTGTATCTCCTTGGTGCGACTGGTGTGTGTAGGAGAACATCTGAAAGCCTCGATTGCCACATTCGACAGCAAACCGTAGTAGCCTGACAATCCACAGCGAACGACATTCGACATGTTGTACAGGCAGCTATGAACATCTCTATGTGGTCATGGACTGTGAATCACAGATTGGCTGAGGCAGGTTTGCATTCTTAATAGCCATTGTGATGACTGCCACTCACTGCAGCACATCGTTATGCAAGGTTGCAGTTGTCCCGTACCAGACATGTATGGCAGGACGAATAGACTCATGCCATATTCCCTGATGAGTCTCTCTTCTGTCTTAGCAACCGACGATCGCACATTTGAGAGTCTGGAGACGAAGTGATCACCGAGATGATCTTACTGCCATCTGTAAGCTTCATACGGCTCCTCAGCCTGGTGTCATGGTTTGGGGAACTATCAATTTCAACAGCCATTCACCACTTGTAGGCATAGAGGGTATAATGACAGCACAACGATATGTCAGTGAGGTTATGCAGCCCATTTTGTTGCCATATCTCTGTAGTATCCCTGATGCCCAGTTTCAAAACGAAAATGCCCACGTGCACATTGACAACATCAGCACACAGTGACTACAAAATGTCCAGGTGTTGCCTTGACCAGAGCGATCCCCAGACTTCTCCGCAATAGAGAACATGTGGGATGTAATTGGCAGACGACTTCATGCCACTGCACGACCCCCTCGCAATGTGGATGAAGTATTGACACAGGTCAATGATGTGTGGTCTGCAATACCTCAGCTTATCATCTGAGGAATACCTCAGCATATCATCTGAGGAATACCTCAGCATATCATCTGAGGAATTTTCCGCTCAATGCCACACAGTGTTGCCGAATGAATAGCCCATGGCGGTCATAAGACCAACTGACTCAGGCCACATTATACTGTCTCCTCGCACATCGCATTCATGAAATCCTTCAGAAATTAAATCACTTCTTTCCCACCTACTTGTATACAGGAGTGGTACGTTTCATCTTATTTCGTGCATTCCTTCACGGTGGGGCATTTTACATGTCGAGCAGTGAATATAATCAACCATATTCTAATGCAGCCCATCTGGTGAAACCTATATGTACTAATGTATGTTGCGGTATTTTTAATAAGTGTTAGTTACTCTCAGACCATTAAATTTACTTATCTGTAGGATATCCTGCCCATTGCAGCTACTAATATCACAAAGGCTTATCACCCCACCCCAAAGGTCAGAGTCAGTACCTAGTTTAGCATTGAAGTCGCTTAGAACAAGGGTAATATCTCCTTTCTTGACAGAATTCAAAGTATCCTGAAGTTGTCCATAAAACCTACCCTTCTAATCCTCATCGGCATCCTCAGTGGGGGCATAACAACAGAAAACATTCAAGTCTTTAGGTTTGCCTAAAATTTAGCTGTGACTAAATCACACTCGTTTCCTTTTTCACTTTATCGTTTCACGTTTTTTCACACACGTTTCCTTTTCATTTAACTGTGAGTAAATCGCACTCGGTTCCTTTTTCTAGGATACGAGTGCATTAAAGGTCAGACATCTTCTACGATCCTAGAAGATCCTAGAAGAGGATCATTAGCATATCTGCTGAGAAGCAAACCTATGCCTTGGAGATGCTTTTTTATCTTTCCTCCCTGAAAACAGAAATTTAAGATTATTTTTAAGAATATGACCTTTATTTGTCCATCTGGTCTCTTGCAAGGAGAGAATATCAAGGTTTTAACGGTGGAATTCTTGTGTGAGGACATCAAGAGACTAATTTCTGTCTGTGCAGAGGCAGAGTCCTCATATTCCAACTACCTATGGAGAGCAAATGGTTAGTGGGATGTTCAAAGAAACTATATTTATTGGGAGAGGGAATGCCGACAATATCAAACAGTCCCATAACCACAGGCATGGGGCAAAGACCCGTTTCCCCACTACTAAAGGCTGAAGTCATCTATACTAGAAGACTTCCTCTAATGTAGGATTTGACGATGCCAGTAGAAGCAAGAGTTCAGGGGCCTGGAATGGCCTCTGATCAGAATTTATCCAGCAGATGATAAACATATCCTGTGAATCTATTCAATTGGAGCTGTCAACCCACAAACAATGCAATGGTAAAAAAAAGCGGCAGATTCCCCCTCCACAGAAGCCATTGCAGCAAATTCAGGATCCATAATCAAGCTCAGAGAAATTATTCCATTCCTGTTGGTGACTTCAGGTGTATATGGTCAGCATCAGGACTCTGTGTGGTTGACCACTCCTCAGCAGGGTAGAAAAAAAGGAAAAGTAATCATAGTAGTCCACGTAGTAATCCACAGTAGCTACACTGATCTGGACTACTATGGCTACTTTTTTTTTCTAGCCTGGTGAGAAGTGGTCAACCACACAGGGTCGTGGTGCTTAACATATACACGAAAAGGAATGGAATAATGGCTCTGAGCTTTATTATGGATCCTGATTTTAATGCACTGATGGGTTTCTGTTGAGGGAAAATCTTCTGCTGTGTTTTCTATTTGTTTGTGAGTTGAACGCCACAAGTCAATATATTCACAGGATACGTTTTATCAACTGGTCTCTTGATGTCCTCATAGAAGAACTCCAACTATATACCTTAGATATTCTCGGCCTGGAAGAAACCAGATGGAGAGATAAAGGTCAGTTTCTTAAAAATAATCTTAAATTTCTCTTTTCAGGGTGAGCAGATGGAAAACATCTAAAAGGCGTAGGTTTGCTTCTCAGCAGACACGCTAGTTATGCTCTTCTAGGATATGATTGAAAGGTTTCTCACAGCTAAATTTCAAACAAGCATTAAAGACTTCAATGTTATCTGTTGTTATGCACCCACTGAGAATGCTGATCAGGATGAATAATACAGGTTTTACGGATAACTTCAGGATATTTTGAATTCTGTCAAGAAAGGACATGTTCCCCTTTTTCTAAGTGATTTCAATACTGCTGTATTTGTACTGACTGTAAACTTTGGATAAGGGGTGATTGATCCCTTTGGTATTAGTAGCTGCAATGGCCAACGTTTACAGTAGTAGCATAAATGAGAGTTATGGCAGAGTAAAAGAGGGTCGAGAATTCTATGAAAATCTATGGGAAAAGTTATGGGGATGAGGTAAAAAGTATGTTTCTTGTGGTTTTTGTGAAAATGTGTGTGAAAATTAGAAAAAAAACGGAGGTGTTTTTTAGCATGTGAAAAACTAATTTTTTTTAAAGATGAGTTTTAAACTAATTTGTGAATTAGTTTAAATGAATTAGGTTGAAATGAGGTGTGTATATATGAGATAAAAAATGATGTGTTTTGTTGAGTTATCATACACTTCACTGGATTATTGGGCTGTTGGGTGTAAAAAATAGGTAAATTGGAGAATTCGACAAAGTCAGATAATTTTGGGAAAATTTGTTTGAAAAATATGGCAAAATCAACAGGTAAAATGACATTTTCTGGGAAAAATTGTGATGGAAAGATGGACTTTGAAGTGATATCTGTGAATGTATGAATTTTCTTTGCTCTCCATGTTAACCTATGAGAGAGATTTTGAGAGATGAGCATTTAAACTAAATTTCTAGATGGGGTGTGGTGAAAGAGATAAAAAAAGATGTGTTTTGTTGAGTTATCACACACTTCACTGGATTATTGGGCTGTAAAAGCCAGGTAAGTCGGAGAATTCGACAAAGTCAAACAGTTTTTGGAAACTGCAACAATCATCAATTAAAATTAGGAAAAGAAACAGACAAGATGAGTATTACTGCAATGGAATTAAATGGCACACTCACATATGACACTCGAAAAATTTTAAAACACATACATGACCAATTTTCAATACAATACCATGACAAACAAACAGACACAACTAAATTTTATTAGACAGAAAGGTTAGCAACGAAAATCAACCACATCACACAAGCCAATTTAGAAACTGAAAATTCCCTGAAGAAGTGAAAATTTCCATTTGACAACTCGAAACAAATAAAAGCCCTGGTATGGATAGATTTCCCATCGAATTTTACGGAACTTTTTGGTATATACTGGAAAAAGAATACAGTGAGTTCTTACAATACACATTAAATCAACAAAAACATGACAAATGATATGAAAATAGGAAAAGTTACACTCTTATGTAAAAAAAACTTGAATAATTACACCTACTCACAAACTGGAGACCCATTACACTTTTAACTTATTATGATTACAAGATATTAAGTAAAATCCTAACCAACAGACTTACACAAACGATGCCACAGATAATTTCACAATTTCAATCATGTGCAGTACAGAACCATACACAATAATAACAGATTAATAACAGAGACCATTGAATATATAAACCATAAAAAAATATTACGTCAACTATCATTTCACTTGACCAACAAAAAGGTTTTGATACACTCTCTCATGAGGCAATATACACCTTCATTAGAGATTCATGGCTTTGTGGAAAATTTTATTAATCCTTTAAAAACTTTGTACCATGACATCACATACAGAATTGAAATAAATGGCCATTTCACAAACAAAATACCAGGGAATAAAGGTGTTAGGAAAGGCTGCCCATTGTCTCCACTCATATTTGTCATAGTCTTAAATATTTTAACCAGAGTAGTAGGTTAAAAAATAAACCTTAACAGAACCGCCTAAAGAAAGAATAATTGAAACACTTACGTTTAAAACTTCCATATAACTGGTGAAATCGAGGCGAAAGAGAATGACTCAAAAACCGCTGGTGAAATGACTGTCGTCGGGGAGCTCTCGCGATAAAGCCAAAAATGAATTCTCCATTCCACTGCAGCCGCGACACTCCCTGCGGCGAGCTTCCGTTGCCGATGCCGGCGTACTACCTGCGCCATGCCGTCGGCTCCGTTCACTAATCTATCTAAATAAAATGTACTTACCTTTAACGGAGATATTTTATATTATTCCGCAAAGAAGATGATCTTCTTATATAGAACTTAATTCAAAAATTTCTGTGAAATATTTCACTTATCCAGAAGAACTATTTTCGAGAATGATCTTTGCTTGGCTAAAAATGGATTCTCCATTCCACTGCAGCCGCGGCACTTCCTGCAGCGAGTTTCCGTTACCGATGCCGCCGTACTACCTGCGTCATGCCGTAAGCTCCGTCACTAATTTTATCTAAATTAACTTTAGTGGAGATATTTTATATTATTCCGCAAAGAAGATGATCTTATATACTACTAAATTGAAAAATTTTTGTGAAATATTTCTCTTATCCAGAAGAACTCATTTCGAGAATGATCTTGGCACATATCTATCTCTAAACCTATTGGCTGGCTGTGTTTATTTAATATCTAATCTGTGTTTATTCAATAGCATCCTGTAACTTGTCTTGTGTTACCTTTACGAAACTGAAAGTGAACTTTAGCCAAGCAAAGATCATTCTCGAAAAGAGTTCTTCTGGATAAGAGAAATATTTCACAGAAATTTTTGAATTTAGTAGTATATAAGATCATCTTCTTTGCAGAATAATATAAAATATTTCCGCTAAAGGTAGGTATATTTTATTTAGATTATGAACAGAGCCAACAGCATGGTACAGGAGTACGCCGGCATCAGCAACGGAAGCTCGCCACAGGGAGTACAACCGGCATCGGCAACGGAAACTCCCCGCAGGGTGTGTCGCGACTGCAGTGGAACGGAGAATCCATTTTTGGCTTCATCGTGAGAGCTACCCGATGACAATCGTTCGGCAGCGGTTTTTGAGTCATCCTATTTCGCCGCGATTTCATCAGTTATATGGAAGATTTAAACGTAAGTGTTTCAGTTATTCTTCCTTTAGGCGGTTCTGTTAAGGTTTATTTTTTAACCTACTACTCTAGTGGAAATGATAACTTATGCCACGTGCAAAGATTGCACAAAAAAAACCCGATTGTAGTAATATTTCTTTATTAAATTGTGACTAAAAATGTTTGCGAAGGTCCATCCTAGGTCTCCCCCTCCTTCTGAGGCCTCTAGGCACACTGTTCATAACCCTATTCGCCAATCTATAATTATCCATACGGGCAACATGGCCAAACCAGCGGAGTCTCTCTCTGCACAATATGCTGCTTAAAGGAGGTTGCAGACTCCTTTGCCTAACCTCATCATTAGTTACAAAGTTAAAACACCTAATGCCCAAGATACTGCGTAAGCCTCTAGAATCAAAAGCATCTAGTTTCCTGTTATCTTGTTTACAGGGTCCAAGTTTCACTACCATAACTAACCCTAGAAAGAACCAAACTATTATACAGTCTAATTTTAGTCTTTAGGTGTATACGCCTATTTCTCCACAATCTCCATAGATTCTTAAAAGTCCCGGCAGCAATACCTATTCGTCTGTTAATCTCATGCCGCACATCACCAGTATCAGTTACGCAGCTCCCAAGGTAATTAAACTGTGACACCTGCTCAAGACTGCAACCATTCAGATTAACTGAATCACAGCCTGCCTGACCAATTTTCATCACTTTAGTTTTCTCTCTGTTTATAACCAAACCTATACTCTACTACCAGTCTCATCAACAGCTCGAATGAAAGAGTTCATCTCATCAACATTATTTGCCAAAAGGGCTAAATCATCAGCATAATCTAAATCAGAAATTTTCGTATATCCAGCCCATTTAAGGCCAAAAGCTTTCCCTTGAAGTGAATTTCGCATAACATAATCGATAACCAAACTAAAGAGAAAAGGAGACAAAATGCACCCTTGTCGAACATACAAGTAATGCTAAACCAATTGTTACAAGCTTTACCAACTCTCACACACGACTCAGTGTTATTATAGAGAGCTTTCATTATGTTAACTAACTTGTCAGGTATACCATATGATTTCACAATCAACCACAAATTATGACGATCAACAGAGTCGAAAGCCTTTTGAAATCAACAAAGCAAGCAACCAAAGTTTTCTGAAACTCTAAACATTTCTCAAGAATCTGCCTAAGTGAAAATATCTGATCCACACATCCCCTACCACTTCTGAATCCACATTGCTCATCACGCAATTGCCTGTCAACCAGATTCTTAATTCTATTAAGCACAATCATGGAAAGAACTTTAACTGCAACAGGCTGATACCCTTATAGTTATCACAAGAACTGCGAGCGTTGAAGAAAAATCCTGAATTCAATCAAGGATTCTGGGACAGATATGAAATTACAAAGAGTAGTCAAAATGTAAATTTTTTCTTACCACTGAATATGCTATTTGGATTCTTCCGAGACGTGGATAAAGTGTTTCGCGGTGTAAAACGTATCATAAAACTAGAAAAAAGTGACGACAAAGACATCATTCAGAGAGTTGGGGCTACGTTGTATAAATTTGAAATACCTCACGTATCTTGTTTTATTCCAAAAGTGGAACCATCACTATAAGTACATGCATAACTAGAATCTCAGTTCGCAAGCAGCAATCCACATGAAATCTTTTGGGAATCGTGCAAACTGTACAAATTTGATACTCGAATTGACTCTCATGTCAGTTGGTAGGTTACTACAACTCAACATAAACCCGTCCATCTTTATGTAGTCTTACAAAACTCTAACCGATTAAATAATCAAACCAGAAACAATATGGTATTTGATCACATGTTACTAGAACGGATATAGCTCAGAGTGAATAGCAATCAGTTTCCCGAACAAGAATTCGAGTGAAACTTTGAACCCAACACTTTAGATTATGCGCGAGTTTACAACAGCTTTTTAGCTGCCAAAAAATGTGGACATCGATTCGGTACACAAGTCAATTCTCAAGATTTTGTGAAACTGTATCCGATATTTCACTTCAATGTCAACAAATACAAATCATGTCAGTAATTTGTTCACAACGCCCCCTATGACCTAAGATGTTATGTAACGGACCACGCCCCTTTATTAATATTCATAATTAATAATTCATAATTAAAAAAAACCTTTTTACCCCCTTTTTTTTCAACCCCTGGCGCCATGTGGTGACAATGAGGAGTACTAATTTCGGAAAAACCTCTATTTTAACTCTAATTTCCCGATTTTTAACTCCCCCTTTATAAGAAATTCCTCCCCCTTATTAAAAAAAACCCCTGGTGTCTATGAGGAGCATTATTTTCCGAAAAAACCCCTATTTTAGCTCTAATTTCCCATTTTTGGACTCCCCCTTATTAAAAATTCCTCCCCCTTATTAAAAAAATCCTGGTGCCATCTGGTGACAATGAGGAGTACTATTTTCGGAAAAACCCTTATTTTAACTCTAATTTCCCGATTTTTGACTCCTCTCCTTTATAAAAAAAATTCCTCCCCCTTATTAAAAAACCTCTGGCGCCATCTGACGACTATGAGGCGTACTATTTTCGGAAAAACCCCTATTTTAACTCTAATTTCACGATTTTTCTTTATTTCAGACCCACCAATATTTTAAGCCCCCCTTCTCGATTTTTCAGACTCCCTGGTTGACCCACCTATATTTTAAGCCCTCCTTCTCGATTTTTCAGCCCACCTATATTTTAAGCCCCCTTCTCAAATAAGTCCCTAGGAATGGCAACGATCGGCTGATGCAAGCCTCAGAATAATTGCATGGCTGGCAACCTCACACAGAAAGGGATGATACAAGTCTCTAAATAATTGTAAAAGCAGCTCCTCACATAAAATCAACTCCCATAGCTGTATATTCTATATATTTATTCCTTATTAATTAAACACTCGTCAAAACTGTCTCCACCCCTCATTAAAAATTTAAAAATCATTTCCTGTATTTAAAAACTCATCACAAACTCCCTCGGTTTCTATCCTTTTACAAGTCCACTAAACTCTTTTTGAATGGTGACACTCGGAATGTCTAATGCAGGTCTCTAAATAATTGTAAAACTTTCATTAACAGTCGCTCAGAGAAAATCAGCTCCCAAATTTATATTACCCATTTTTACTCCTTATTAATTAAACACCTCCCCTTTATTAAAAGCTCACTAAGCTCCTTTGGTATCCATATTCATTTTGACAAGTCCGCTAATCAATTCCATAGTAATATAAACCCTTGTATTAAAAGTTCGCCAAACTCCTTTGGTATTCATCTGAAATTTTCCAAGTCCACTAATCAGCTCCCTAGTAATTAAACACTTATCAAAAACTCTGTTCATCATCATTCCCCACGGTCGAAATATAATGTGGAAAATCAGTTTTCTCTAGACGCGTTTAATCGGAACAAAAAAATTCTTACCTGACACAGTGATTTGATCCCGCTACCTCAGTGTCCACGTTCATTTTGCCAAATCCCAGCTGAAAACACCCATCACTGAATGGTTGATGCAATCTTTGAACGAGGTCCCCGTATTTTGCGCCCTTCACTAGAAGAAGGACTCTCACACAGTAACTGTCAATGAAAAATGCCATTGGGTAAAAATTAATAAAAAAAAATCTGATTTTATTTGTCATTATGTAAAAAGGGTAATATGGCGACCTATAACTTTGGTACATCTCCTGTATTTAAAAAAAAAATTTCTTCCGACAGCGTGATTTGATCTCTCTACCACGGTGTCGATAGCTGGACATTATTGCACTCGACTAGGGCTTGTACTTCAGGATGTGGCTTAGATGCGTGTCGAACGGGGTATAACCGTATGAATTACGTATCTCTATATTACAGCTTGAGTTTTTTATTTCAGATATCAGCGTCGGTTTTTTATTACCCTACGTTTTTTACAACCTTCGTATTCTTTATAACTAGCTTTTTCCTGTGTATGCATATTTCTTATAATGAACCCAATAGTCCTTTCACATTAATATACGTATTTTTATAACTGTCATATTTTAAGACCATTTTAGTAACACTTATTTCTTTTAACTCCGTGACTGATGGTTGTCGCATTTTTATTAGAAGAAGGACTATCCCGCAGTAACTGTTTTAAAAGACTGTCCCGCAGAAAATGCCGATGGGTAAAAAATTTATAAAAGGAAAAAATCTTAAAAACTTATTCGTCATTATGTAAAAAGGAGTAATATGGTGACCTGTATTGGTGTCATAAAAGTACAGCTTTAGAAAACACGTTCGGTACCGGACCACTGATGGACTAACCGTCAACCGACAAGTCCTGCAAAATTAAAAAATATTAAACGGTGAATCACAAGGGGACCACGATTTACTGATGAATGGTTAAGCCCTGTGAAATTAAAAATTATTATTCCAAACGGGGAATCACAAGGGTTTCATTGATGGATGAATCTTGGTTCACCCCTGTGTGGTTTCCGTATCAGGAGCGCTGCCTTACATCGTGAAAACCCACTGGCACTCTTTATCGTGGTTTTCGGACTCGATATTTTTCCAAGTCCAGAGACAGTTCTCGGCACTCCCAATTCTACCCTTTATGATTGGTCAGTGTTTCAATGTACCCCATTTCGACAAACCATTTTGAAATTATGCATCCTAAACCTCCATGCGCTGAGCTTATTAAAATTAGTCTCCATCGGGTTGGTGCTGTCAGATATCTGTGTTTCCACATAGTAACGCTACTCCGAAGAAAAATCAGCTAAAACAGTTTTAAAAATCGTCTCTCCCACCGTTTGCGTGCGAATGTATGCCTCATCACGCTGATGAAATCGGGTAAAAAATAACTTTTTTTTGTACGAGGTAGAATGTTAAAGAAAGTAAGAATGCTAAAAAACTTTAGTTCCATCATGAATGCATGTTAATGGAGTAGGGGGGCATTAGTTTTAGCAAATACTTCAACTATAAAAATAATACGTTGCCTCATTCGAGCGTACCCTCCCAACTTACCTGCACTAATCCACTGAAATTTTATTTGCAACTGGACTGATAGTCAAAATTTAGCAAATACTTCAACTATAAAAATAATACATTGCCTCACTCGAGCGTACCCTCTCAACTTACCTGCACTAATCTACTGAAATTTTATTTGCAACTGGACTGATAGTCAAAATTTAGCAAATACTTCAACTATAAAAATAATACGTTGTCTCACTCGAGCGTACCCTCTGAACTTACCTGCACTAATCCACTGAAATTTTATTTGCAACTGGACTGATAGTCAAAATTTAGCAAATACTTCTTCGAAACCGCCTATGCTCTGACATATATGTTCTGATAGGGCCTGAAAATTCTGTACTCATGCTGATGTTCTCACGTAGAGCTTACAAGAAGCGACCTTCTCTCCCGTTTCGACACTGTTACAAAACTTTCCACACACATCACCATGTGATCTGCTGAAACGACAGACAAACCATAGCAACAAGCTGGTGACGAACAAAGGTCATGGAACACTCCACTAACGCTGACCTATGAGACAGCGGCGGGAACAGATAAAAGAATGCTTCGGCTACTTTGAAAGGAACAGTCACTTCGTGTTTACTCTTTTGCACAAAATTAAATAATTACTCGTTTCTCAACGAAATACAGAAGGAATTCTTCTACCGATACACACACTTAAAAATAAGAATCTATGAAATTCAAAGGGAGATTGTTGTTTTCCATATTATTGGGATTGAAATTAATACCGATTCCTTACAGATGGTTGTCCTTTATGTTATGAAATATAACGGGAATCTTATTAGAACACTTAAAATTGAGACGACACACATTATGACCGACTCCTCGGAGAACTGCTAAATCTATGTGGCAGATATTATGAAATTGATATCTGTCGTGTTTACACAGATCTAGCCTTCATACCCGAAGATGACAAATATAATTGATGAACTACAATGTACCTTTGCATGAGACATACGAGAGGGAATTTCAGTGAATCGTTTTAGCACGGCAAGCAACAAGTATTTAGAATGAAAGACCGATTGCAAGTTTGTTTAAACTAACTCTTCACATTCGTAAAACTCTCATTATGTATTCTTTCTCTCACACATCTCACAAGATAATTAAAGTTCAAACACTAATACATCTTCCCTTTCTTATAAACCATACGACCAAAGTAGATAAATCGCAAGCATCATCAGATATGGTTCCATATATCTGCTTACGACGAAAATCTCAAAATAGCCTGAAATGGACAGTACTTTACCCACAATACAGTATGTGACTAGGTCGTTTAACCAAATTACGTGCATAAACGAAAATTAGAAAATGTAAAGGGTGTTGGAATACCTGTAAATTCGCACACATTTCACAATTCTTTGGAAGGCCGAATAACTGTAAAATATAGTGTGACGAGAGAGAAAGTTTCACATTTCACAATTCTTTGGAAGGCAGAATAACTGTAAAACATAGTGTGACGAGAGAGAATGTATAAAAATGCAGTGGGATGGCTGTAAAAATCGCTTCAAAACAGCAAATTGCAGCACAAATACCGTAAGATAGAAAAAACGACTATTAACAAGTGCCATCTAAGGAGTGACCGATAAAAGCACACCTTAGCGGAAGGAGTAATGCAGGAAAAGTCATAAAATATTAAGATCCCACGCTACTAAATCACAGTCCATTGCGTACACATGGATGGATGAATATCAACCACAGAAGTTTGGAAATTAAAAAATCTGAAAACTTACTAGAAAACAACAATATTTCCATGAAAAGTTGGGTCCCAGAATCGAGGCTTAGCTCTGCATTCACTGATTTCAACCGCCGATAAAACGTAACGTAAGCTCTCTCGGCAGTTATTCCAAGACACTATCTCTTTTCAGAGTTCCTGGCCCCCCTCGGAACGTTTGAATAAGTGCGGGTGAAGGTGGTTAGTTGCAAACACAAGTTTGTCGACAAAGATAGGATGTTTCACTACACGAGGAAATCTAACACACAAACACATACATTTTCATGTCTAAGAATCGATTTAATTATTTTTTCTGCATGAGAATATTTCTACACTAGTGTGGAATCCTTAGAACAAATGGTACTATGTTCGTGTGTAAAGTGGTTAGAGCAAGCACACGTTTTTGATAATGTTATGTATCTTGTTTGGAAATAACACTGTCTGTGGAGCATTACTCCTGTAAGCCAGTACTAATTTCGATTCTGAGGGGCCCATAACGGATAGACAATACTTTGTGTTTCAAACGGACCTAACGTATAAAGTCTTTCAAAGTCAATCATCAAGACAAACAATATTGCTGAAGTGAGATTGAGAAAGAGAAGCGATAGGAAAACACACTACCTAGATTCTCACATTAAAAGAAAACGTAAGCATTCGAAAACAGAGGGCGCCCTGTGCAGCTTAAAAGGCAACAAGAAGGCTGGTAACAATGGTTTAACCATTCATTTTTAAGTATTAGGACATTCATGTTACAATTTCTTGCAACAACGTTCATAGCTAGTGAAGATACAAGTCTGCAACACTCACTCTTCTGTGTAAGCACGCAAATATTACATTTCAGCTATATGTGAACCAAACATTCAATTGAGAAGTATATTTAAAAATATCAGTGTGAACTCATGGATACATTAAAGGTGTCTCCTTCTTGTGTCTCTTCATATCTATATACTATTCTTACGAGCACAAAAGATGGAACTTTCGAAGGAAGATGATCAGTGCAACAGTTAAAAAAAAGTGATTTACTGTATTTTGGGCTTTTCACCAACGCGATCTAGTGGCAAATATGTTGATTGATTCGAGTAAAAAGAAGATTATTACTTTCAAGCAGTCTGTTTATGAATATGTAGGAGAATGTTTTTCTGATCTTATGCAAAGTATATTCTTGTGTGGTGCGTGGTATTATTCAATGGATGTCTTTCTAAGTGTATGCATATATCCGTACGATGGACTAAGTTTTTTCTCGCATATATGTTTCGTCTCTGTAATTGTATGTTTGTGCGTGTGTGTGTGTATGTTTGTTTCTGTGTGCGGGTGAGTGTGTGCGTGCATGCGTATGTTTTCATGTTTGTTTCGGTGCATCGGATGTGTGTGTGTATACGTCTTCGTGTCTCTCTCTCTCTCGGTGTGTCTGTATGTCTTAAAAGTGTCTGTATGTGTATATGTTATCGTATGTGTTTGTTCACATGCAAGAATAAACATATTGTCTTACAGACGCTTGCTACAGAAGAAGCTAACAATTTAAAATGAGACTGGTGGTTATGCGAAACATTTCATCACAGATCTTAACTTGAATACTCATATTTCAGGAGGTGTAAGGATTTTTCTTAAACACGTTCGAATATTTTTTTTGAGCATGACTGTCTTACGTTACGTCTTACATTACGTTTCCTGTCAGATGTCTCGTAACGAACAAGATGTGTGTGTTTTTTGCTAATATAGAAGAGGACATACAACCGAGAATATTTTCAAACTTAGAATAACACAACATCCTGATGCGTTAAGAACGAAGCGGTGGGATACTAACAACTGTGAGGTGTTAATCACCCCACTATCCATGGGGTGATTAAACGTAATACTTCTGAAAAAAATCCTTGTACCATAAAAGGTCCTCTTTTTTTTGAAACAACTGGATTTCCCTTTTCCGATTATTACATGTTTTACATCCTTCGCCCATCTTGCGCGAAACAACAAGGATTTCGACAGTTTCAGGTCATGGTTCAGCTGTTAGTATCCCACCGCTTCGTTCTTAACGCATCAGGATGTTGTGTTATTCTAAGTTTGAAAATATTCACTGTTGTATGTCCGCTTCTATATTAGCAAAAAACACACACGTCTTGTTCGTTACGAGACATCTGACAGGAAACGTAATGTAAGACGTAACGTAAGACAGTCATGCTCAAAAAAAATATTCGAACGTGTTTAAGAAAAATCCTTACACCTCCTGAAATATGAGTATTCAAGTTAAGATCTGTGATGAAATGTTTCGCATAACCACCAGTCTCATTTTAAATTGTTAGCTTCTTCTGTAGCAAGCGTCTGTAAGACAATATGTTTATTCTTGCATGTGAACAAACACATACGATAACATATACACATACAGACACTTTTAAGACATACAGACACACCGAGAGAGAGAGAGACACGAAGACGTATACACACACACATCCGATGCACCGAAACAAACATGAAAACATACGCATGCACGCACACACTCACCCGCACACAGAAACAAACATACACACGCACAAACATACAATTACAGAGACGAAACATATATGCGAGAAAAAACTTAGTCCATCGTACGGATATATGCATACACTTAGAAAGACATCCATTGAATAATACCACGCACCACACAAGAATATACTTTGCATAAGATCAGAAAAACATTCTCCTACATATTCATAAACAGACTGCTTGAAAGTAATAATCTTCTTTTTACTCGAATCAATCAACATATTTGCCACTAGATCGCGTTGGTGAAAAGCCCAAAATACAGTAAATCATTTTTTTTTAACTGTTGCACTGATCATCTTCCTTCGAAAGTTCCATCTTTTGTGCTCGTAAGAATAGTATATAGATATGAAGAGACACAAGAAGGAGACACCTTTAATGTATCCATGAGTTCACACTGATATTTTTAAATATACTTCTCAATTGAATGTTTGGTTCACATATAGCTGAAATGTAATATTTGCGTGCTTACACAGAAGAGTGACTGTTGCAGACTTGTATCTTCACTAGCTATGAACGTTGTTGCAAGAAATTGTAACATGAATGTCCTAATACTTAAAAATGAATGGTTAAACCATTGTTACCAGCCTTCTTGTTGCCTTTTAAGCTGCACAGGGCGCCCTCTGTTTTCGAATGCTTACGTTTTCTTTTAATGTGAGAATCTAGGTAGTGTGTTTTCCTATCACTTGGTTAGCGCGCTTGGCTACTGATCTAAGAGACCTGGGTTCGAGTCTCGGGTAAAGCATGGATGTTCGTGTTGTTTTTCTGCTGAGGTCCTGCCATCCTCTCAGATCTTCTACTATGGCATATAAACTGAGAGGCTCCTGTCAGACCTCTGTGGCAAGCAGATGCTTGAGGGGGTATATATATATATCTCTTTCTCAATCTCACTTCTGCAATATTGTTTGTCTTGATGATTGAGTTTGAAAGACTTTATACGTTAGGTCCGTTTGAAACACAAAGTATTGTCTACGCATCTAAGCCACATCATCAAGGAAAGCCCTAGTCGAGTGCGATAACGTTCGGCTATCGACACCCTGGTAGAGAGATCAAATCACGCTGTCGGAAGAATTTTTTTTTTTAAATACAGGAGACGTACCAAAGTTATAGGTCGCCATATTAACCCTTTTTACATAATGACAAATAAAATCAGATTTTTTTTTTATTAATTTTTACCCAATGGCATTTTTTATTGACAGTTACTGTGGGTCCTTCTTCTAGTGTAGGGCGCAAAATACGGGGACCTCGTTGAAGGATTGCATCAACCATTCAGTGATGGGTGTTTTTAGCTGGGACTTGGCAAAATGAATGTGGACACAGGTAGCGGGGTCAAATCACTGTGTCAGGGAAGAATTTTTTTGTTCCGATTAAACACGTCTAGAGAAAACTGATTTTCCACATTTTATTTCGACCGTGGGGAATGATGATGAACAGAATTTTTGATAAGTGTTTAATTAATAGGGAGCTGATTAGTGGACTTGGAAAATTTCAGATGACTACCAAAGGAGTTTGGCGAACTTTTAATACAAGTGTTTTAATTATTATGGAATTGATTAGCGGACTTGTCAAAATGAATATGGATACCAAAGGAGCTTAGTGAGCTTTTAATAAAGGGGAGGGTGGGGTTTTAACGAATGTTTAATTAATAAGGAGTAAAAATGGGTAATACAACTTTGGGAGCTGATTTTCTCTGAGCGACTGTTAATGAAAGTTTTACAATTATTTAGAGACCTGCATGAGACATTCCGAGTGTCACCATTCAAAAAGAGTTTAGTGGACTTGTAAAAGGATAGAAACCGAGGGAGTTTGTGATGAGTTTTTAAATACAGGAAATGTACTGAAATGCGCATTGAATGCCACCGATTAAATTTTTAATGAGGGGTGGAGACAGTTTTGATGAGTGTTTAATTAATAAGGAATAAATACATAGAATATACAGCTTTGGGAGTTGATTTTATGTGAGGAGCTGCTTTTAAAATTATTTAGAGACTTGTATCATCCTTTCTGTGTGAGGTTGCCAGCCATGCAATTATTCTAAGGCTTGCATCAGCCGATCGTTGCCGTTCCGAGGGACTTATTCGAGAAGGGGGCTTAAAATATAGGTGGGGCTGAAAAATCGAGACGGAGGGCTTAAAATATAGGTGGGTCAGCCAGGGGGTCTGAAAAATCGAGAAGGGGGCTTAAAGTATAGGTGGGTCTGAAATAAAGCAAAATCGCGAAAATTAGTTAAAATAGGGGTTTTTCCGAAAATAGTACGCCTCATAGTCGCCAGATGGCGCCAAGTTTTTTTTTAATAAGGGGGAGTCCAAAATCGGGAAATTAGAACTAAAATGGGGTTTTTTCCCAAAATAGTGCTCCTCATAGCCACCAGATGGCGCCAGGGTTTTTTTTAATAAGGGGGAGGAATTTTTTTTATAAAGGGGAGTCGAAAAATCGGGAAATTAGAGTTAAAATAAGGTTTTTCGGAAAATAGTACTCCTCATTGTCACCAGATGGCGCAAGGGTATTTTTTAATAAGGGTGAGTCCAAAATCGGGAAATTAGGGCGAAAATAGTTTTTTTTCGGAAAAAATGCTCCTCATAGCCACCAGATGGCACCAGGGTTTTTTTTAACAAGGGGAGGAATATTTTATAAAGGGGGGAGTCAAAAATCGGGAAATTAGAGTTAAAGTAGGGGTTTTTCCGCAAATAGTACTCCTCATTGTAACCAGATGGCGCCAGGGGTTAAAAAAGTGGGTAAAACGGGTTTTTTAATTATGAATTATTAATTATGAATATTAATGAAGGGGCGTGGTCGGTTACGTAACATGCTACGTCATAGGGGATGTGGTCAGTGACGTCATGACGGGGAAAGCACCGTGCAAAGGGAGGGTTCCTCAGTGGTGAATAAACCACTCATGTCTATATGATTTATCAGCAACTGCTGACATCGCAATATGATTTAAATTAAATAGACCGCCAAACGAATTATTTCATGTATATTGCGTAATTGTCTCAGAACGGAAAGCAACTTTACAACCACTAGAGGGAAAACTTTTAGTTGTTGGCAAAAAAACTGTTTTAAATACAATCAAAATTTACATCTATTTGCACGTTTAAAAAAAATATGTATGTTCCCCACTTCTAATTGAATCTGATGAAATGTTTTTAAGAGAAAATTTCGATTAATCCGTTCAAATATTGTTGAAGATCCTAAAAATTCTGATCTGTTCAAATGTTATTTAAGGATTTTTTTTGCTTCAGGAGACAGTCTTTTCAAACTTCTCTAATGAATGCTGGACTTTGAATATTGACGGGCACTCGCGCCAATGGGCGACCAGCGATTCAACTAAGCAACTTTGAAAAAAACATACAAAAAACATACAAAAATATCTTCTTACTCTTCAGGAGGGGAAAGCCAAAGTGACTTGGAATCGCTTGAGATCCTTCTTAAATACTCCACAGAACCAAAACTGAATTTTGAACTTTGGTTTTGGATAAAAATTTCAGTTTGATAGAAAAATTATTACTTGGACTTTGCTACTGAATCATGAACTTTGTTTTTGGATAAAAATTATTACTTGGACTTTGCTACTGAACTTGAAATTTGGTATTGGATAAATATTTCGGTTTGATAGCAAAATTATTACTTCGACTTTGCTACTGAGTCTTAAACTTTGGTTTTGGATAAACATTTCGGTTTGATAGGAAAATTATTACTTGGACTTTGCTATCAAACAGAAATTTTTTTATCCAAAACCAAAGTTCAAGATTCAGTTTTGGTTCTGTTGAGTATTTAAGAAGGGTTAAAGCGATTCCAAGTCACTTTCACTTTCCCCTCTTGAAGAGTGAGTACAATTTAAATAGATTTAATTGTAAAGCTGGAACGAGAATTATTACGTGGACTTTAGTTAGATAAAGTTTTAATATTCTTGTAGCAAAATTATTATTTGAACATTGATTAGATTAAAATTCTAATATTCTTCTCTGTTAAATTATCATACACTTCAAAAAGTTTGGTTTGATAACAGAATTATTTCTTTGGACTTTTATTAGATAAAAGTTTTAATATTATTGTAGCAAAATTATTACTTAAACGTTGCTTAGATAAAGCTTTTAATATTCTTGTAGCAAAATAATTACTTTGGACTTTGATTAAAAGTTTTAATATTTTTTCTATGATAAGAAATTTATTCACTTTTGGATAAAACTTTTAATATTCTTCTTTGATAACAGAATTAATACTTTGGACTTTGCTTAGAAAGTTTTGATTCTGCTGTATTCAGTGAAGTGTATGATAACTCAACAAAACACATTATTTTTTATCTCATATATACACACCTCATTTCAACCTAATTCATTTAAACTAATTCACAAATTAGTTTAAACCTCATCTTTAAAACAAACTTAAATTAGTTTTTCACATGCTAAAAAACACCCCCGGTTTTTTCTAATTTTCACACATATTTTCACAAAATCCACAAGAAACATACTTTTTACCTCATCCCCCATAGCTTTTTTCATGGATTTTCATAGAATTCTCGACCCACTTTTACTGTGCCAGAACTCTCATTTATGCTACTACTGTCTACAGTTAAGTAAGCTTATTAATTTGAGAACTAAAAATACTGCGACATAAGTACACATGGCATAAGAAGATGATTGATAATATATTATTCTCTTATGAATACCAAGTCATATAGGGGAGTTGAAATTGAACTTGGTCATTACCATAATAAAAGTGTCATCCAACTTAAACTTACCTTTAAAAAATACCCTAAAAAATTTACATTTAACACTGAAGCTCTGAAAGACTCAGTTTTAGCTAAAGTTTTCCATAGGAAGTCGCTTCGAATTTTGCCAAGTTGCCTCGATTTTACCAATTCCCGTTAATTTTACACAAAAAATGTCAATTTCCACAACCCATCTGAATTTTACCAAGTTGTCTCGAATTTTGTCAGGTTGCGTCGATTTGTGCAAAGTTGCCTCGTTTTTGTCAACTTGCTCGGCTTTTCATACTTCAATTAATTTTACACAGAAAAAAATTGTCCCTTTTCACAACTCAACTGGATTTTACCAAATCGCTTCGAATTTTGCCAACTCTGATTTCGTTTGGGAGGAGAGCATTCCAGCATCCTCCATAGCTAAGGCCCTGGGCCTTAAGCCTTCAGTGGTTAGGAGAAGGTTATAGATATTTGCACCGTACTTGAGATAGGGGGAATTTGATACTGTCATTAGTCATTAGTACACTCTGATCTCTCTGTACTGTAAATGGTAGGTAGGTATTCACTGTGAGGATGACTTAGTCATTATGACATCATGGTTTGTTTACTAATGAAAGTGAGGAAGAATGGGCCCATTTTAAATAGGCTTTTCTTGAAAAAATAGCACGCTTTTGGGTGAAAGGTACAGACGAACCAAAAATTATTTGAGTGATAAGGCAGTGGAGCTTATTTTGGAAACAGAAAACTGCAGAAATGTTCTCGATCAATATCCTACTAGTCCTAACAGAAAACGTTACGAAACCCTAATAAACTTGTTTTAAACTCTAAATAAATGGATTAATTAGGAGCTGATAAAAATCTTTGGCTTGATGGCTTGACTGACAAAGTATAGGAAGCAGCAAGAGAGTATAACAGCACAGAGGTATACCAGATAATTAATGTTTTGTGTGGGAGAAAACGGAGAGGGATGCAGGGATTGAAGGATAAATAAAGTTATTGAAGGTGAAGATTCTGTCATGGCTAGGTGGGCTGAGAATTTCAGAGAAAATGTTCTAAACTGCATTACTGGCTTTAGTGTTGACCCTATATCATGTCTGAAGTTATTTTGGCTATTTGTAAACTTAAATGTCATAAATTCCATGGGTAGATGAAAATACTACTGAAATATTTAGAACTGGGAATGTTTCTCTTACCACATGGTCGATTGAAATTTTGAATATCATTCATGATTATAGCATTGTTCCTAAACATTTTACTAGAGCTATTATTATCCCTAGTTTTTAAAAAAAGTGATCGCAGTTCTTATGGAATCTATAGACGCATTAGCCTACTTTCTCTCCAGGTAAAATTCTTTGCATGATTCAGCTTAACAGAATTGAGAATCTAATTGGTGGATGACTTATGAGCAATGTGGATTCAGAAGTGGTAAAGGATGCATTGATCAGAATTTTTCGCTTAGATTCTTGAGAAATTTTGAGAACTTCAGAAATCTGTGTTTGCTATCTATAATAACACTGAATCAGAAAATCTATCTATAATAACACTGAATCTGTTAAGCTTCCAAAAATTGGTTTAGAATTTCTAGTAGAGTTAGACAACGGATGCATTTTGTCTATTTTTTCCCTTTTCTTTGATTACACTTGGCAACACACAAAAATACTTTGAAATGTAAATAGCCAATCTTTACTAATTTCGAGGTGCTAAGGACGAAAATGACAATAAAATTTGTCAATTGGCTCTTGTTTAGGAGAGACAGAGATGGTCAGGTATAAACGACTCAGTCCGCATTGAGTACATAGGTAACAATTTCGTTCGTAACGCTGTATTTTAAACTCCAGATTGCGACATCTTGCGTTGTATTGCATCAGCCCGACTAATGTAGTTGATCATGACATCGCGGCTTTACGATCGCGGACAACAGACGATGCAATCCTTAGTTGTATACGACGTCTTGTAGGGTGAGCAAGTCTTTCTAGCGACTCCCATTTACCCCTGAGTCATAGGTACAACACAATGTGAACGTTGCAGTTTAATCCAGCAGTAGTGATTCCTCGTAAATGTGTTAACAGTGCATATACATTTTGTCACATTTGAGGGGAAGTGACGTTTGCAAGCCAGAAAAGGGCCATCACTCCAATAGTGAAAGTGGCGTATGAGTTTTATTTTGGATGCAAGATCGGGGACCAGGATAAGGTCTGGGCTCCACAAACGCTACACTACTGTGTGCAAGAAATCTTCCAAAGTGGCTGAAAGGCAAAAAAGTGGCGAGGCCGTTTGCTGTTCATATGGTTTGGAGGCCGTTTGCTGTTCCTATGGCCAAGAAATCACACAAATGACTGCTACTTCTGCCTGGTTCCACCTGCTTCTGGAGGCATCACAAGGAAAAAGAATAACAATCTGCTCTCTGAACCCAAATATACAATCTGCTGTCTGACCAGTTTGACACTGTCAAGGCCTTCCCATTCGCGAACCTCCAAAAGAATTTTCCATCGATTCAGACGATGAGGAGGGAGGCGAACCGGCGTCGGGTTCTCTACAGCCTTCGGTGTATAATGATGATCCATACGTTTGTCATGGTGTGCCATATGCACCACACATTCTCACCGGAGAAGAAATGAATGATTTAGTTCACGATCTGGAGCTGTCCAAGGCCAAAGCAGAGTTACTTGGATCAAGACTTAAACAATGGAATCCTCTCAAGGTAAAGGTCCGAGTGACTTCGTTTCGAACTGTCATGAGCAATTTGTGCCTTATTTGAGAAAGGAAGATGACCTTGTGTTTTGCTCTGATGCAGATGGCCTGATGAATGCCTTCGGAATCAAACATGACTCTCAAGAATGGCGACTATTCATAGACTCCTTCAAATTGAGTCTCAAAACGGTTTTGCTGCATAATGGAAATCGATTTCTATCCATTCTGGTCGGACAGCTGTCTACATGAAAGAAACCTACGACAACCTAAAACAGCTGTTGAACTCTCTTCAATACAGCAAGTATGGCTGGCATCTCTGTTGTGACTTGAAGGTAGTGGCCCTGTTGATGGGATATACGAAGTAATGCTGTCTCCGATGTGAATGGGACAGCCGAGCCAAGACTTTGCACTACGTGAAGAGAAACTGGCCTCAGAGGAAATTTCTGAAGGTCGGAGAGAAGAATGTGGAACACCCAGCACTGGGAGAAATGCACCAAATCATGCTACCGTCCCTACACATCAAACTCGGTGTGATGAAAAACTTCGTAAAGCCATGTTGCGAACCACTCATTTATAGGAACATTCTTTTGGAGGTCACAACAGAGATGCTTGCTGTATTTAAGACTGTATATATATATATATACTTGCTGTATTATACATATATACTTGCTGTATTTGAAGAGAGTTCAACAACTGTTTTAGGTTGTCGTAGGTTTCTGCATCAGCTTTCAAATACTTGGCTGACAAATTCCCTCGACTCAGCGAAGCGAAAATTAAAGAGGGAATTTTTGTGGATCCTTAGATCCGCGAGCTGTTCAGAGACCAGATGTTCGACAACCTGCTTCAGGGTAAAGAGAAAAAGGCTTGGAACGCGTTTCGTCTGGTGTCAACTAAATTCCTCTGAAATGTCAGGGCAGACAACTACAAGAAACTGGTTTAGGTCATGTTGTCTCTGTATCACAAACTTGTCTGCAATATGTTTTTAAAGATCCACTTTCTCCATTCCCACTTAGATTTCTTCCCCGACAACTGCGGCGTGATTAGTGATGAGCACAGTGAAGGGACATTGCAACGGTGGAGAAATGATACCAGGAAGACTGGTCCACTTAAATATTGGCTGACTAGTGACCACTTAAATGTTATGTGAGCAGCTGTACAAGCGACGGGCAAAGCGACGTCAGAAATAGAAGCAGAGTTACATGCTTCTACTTACCGTTACATGTCATATGTACGTATTACTCTATTGTATAAGAAACGATTGCGGATTTCTCAGAAATCTTAGCAAATTTTGAATTTTCATTCTCATATTCGTGTTCAGCACCTTGAAATCTTTAAGAAATGGCTACTTTTTCTCAGACTTTTATGAAAATTTGTTGCCCAGTTCCGAATTATTGTTATTCGGAATTAACTTCAAAGGGAAGATTCCGGGCATAAATATTCTAGAAATTTCAAAATGTCTGATGTAGATCATTCGGATAATTCGGCCCTTTAAACAAATGAAGTTGACGAGACGAACTCTCTCATTAGGTTCAAGTTGGTGAGATTAGTAGTAGAATAGGTTTGGTGATAAACTGAGAGAAATCTAAAGTGATGAAAATTAGTCATGCAGGCTGCGATTTAGTTTAACTGACTGGCTACCCTCTTCAGCAAGTGTCTCAATTTAATTATATTGGGATCTATGTAGCAGATACTGGTGGTGTGTGGCATGAGATAAACAGAAGAATAGGGATTGCTGCTGGGACTTCTAATCTACGGAGAGTATGGAGAAGTAGGCATATACTCCTAAAGAATAAAAATGGGGCGGTATAATAATTTGGCTCTTTGTAAGGTACTGAAATATAGACCGTTTTGTAAACTGGATAACAAGAAACTTGATGCCTTTGAGTCTAGATTCTTACGTAATATCTTTGGCATTCAGTGGGTTGACTTTGAAAGTAAGGAAAAGATTAAGCGAAAGAGTCGTCAACCTCCTTCGAGCAGCATATTATGCAGAGAGAGACTGTTGGTTTGGCCATGTTGCTCTGTTCATCACAATAGATTAGCGAATAGGATGCGATGGGCAGGCAATGGCAAACAGGAGCTTATTGAATTGGCGGAAAGTGGCAAAATGTAGCAGCATCTGTTGCTCAGGACAGTCTAGTTCTGGTTGGACTTGTGTAGCCCTTGGCTGCTTGACGATTATCTCTGTATGTATGTACGATCTTTGGTTTTTTGTACTGCATTCTTTAAATTCAATTTGGTTCATTTTGAAGAAGTAGAAAGTAATCGAAATATAAAAATCGGTTCTTACATAATTTCTATTAGCAAGAGAAAAGAAATATTAGCTGCATCGATATCCTGGTAATAAGTTCATCTGACTTCAGGTTGTTTGGTTTAGAAGAAAAGGATAAGGATCTTTACAAAACGCGTTTTAACGAATGTTCGATTAGTGAGAAAACAGATGGTCCTATGCTGTGTGGTTTTCTGTATTTTATTATTTGACTTACATTTGCTTCATTTAGAAGAAGCAGAAAGAAACAGAATTATAATTTAAGTTTTACGGAAATTGGACTTCGGAGAGGAGAAAAAATATCGGCTCTTTCCATATCCTGTAAAATGTTCATTTGATTTCTGACTCTTTCGTTTAGAACAATGGTTCCCAACATTTCTGAACCTTGCGCCTCCTTCACCCTTTCTATCGCATCCTTTACTCCTTCATCGTGGAATTAAAAGTTTTTTTCGTGTTTAAAACTACACTGGTTTCCATAAATTAAGGACAAAACTTATACAAAACTAAAGAATAGTGAAAGAATTCTTTATACAAAGTTCTAAAAATGCAAACTTATTTCATTAAACCCTTTGATACAATACTTATTACTAAGTTTTAATTAACTTCTGAAGTCAATTTTTGTGCCTGGCCTTGTTATCGCTAAATATTCAAACTTCCATTACTCATTAAATATTGAACGAATATTGTCGAAAATCGAGATATTGATTTATTTGATTGAGATCATTATCTGCAATCACATTTTTCAAAACAAAATAACTTATTTTAGAAGTTACATAGCTTTGACTTTAGCTTCCCATTGACTTAACATAGGGATTTTCCTTAATTTATGGAAACCAGTGTAATTGAAATTATATTTGTCACTATTTTGATTACTCATCCATTAATGTCTTAAGTTTTCTGTCGAAACAAAACATACATAACTATAAAACAGTTAAGTTTTATTTTAAAACAATAGAAATGTATTAAATAAATATCGAATAGTTATTCTAATAACTATTCGATATTTCTTTAATACATTTCTAGCAGAAAACTTCAGAACTTCCCCAAGATTTCTAACCACTTTCTAAACAAATTCTTTACAAAATCCGTTTTATCGAATATCGGATAAGTGAGAGTACGTGTGGTTGTATTATCGTTTGCTTTCCTGTAATGCGTTCTTTCCTTTTCGTTTGTTTCATTTAGAAGGGATAGACTTCGAAAACAATCCTCCTTAGTGAATGTTCGACTACAGGGAATAGACATGACGAATCATTTTTGAGTTAAAGATTAGAGGAAAATAAATACAAATACGGATTCTCTTGCTTTCTTATGGTTAGATTGATTTTGGATAGTTTTGGTGGGAGGAAATAGTTTAAAAAATTATCTCTTTTGCAAGTCGGATTAAATAATATAGGTAAATATAGGCTCTGCTAATTTTTCAATAACTTTATTTTGTGTGGTGTCGGATTGCAGAGCTTTCCGAAAATATATTAAAGCACATTAGAATTAATAGTAGTAACATCAAATTATTCTACCATTTCTTTTCTTCCACTCAATTGTCGTATCCACACAACAGTCGTTCACCTAATTGTCATTACCACCCAATCGCCGTACCCACCCAATTGTCTTCCTCCCAACTGTCGTCCATCCAGTTGTCACATTTACCTAATCGTTGTCCACTAAATTTAATTTAGTGGACAAATTGACGTGACTTATTTCTTTTGGGTTAAGCTGAAAATTTATCCTCTTTTAGAAACTCTAGTCCAAGGATGCATTTATTAAGGATATGGGTTAATTGAAACAAAATGACGTATAAGACAACTACCAATCCGGTGGTAAGATGGAGTTGATCTCTATCTTACCACGATCTCCAGTCACCATCCGAAGAATGATTTGATAGGACGTTCGGCTCGATTGCAGAGTGAACCTTCCAACAACAACATGTTGTATCCACTGTGTAGTGCCAACAGATGGGCGATTTCCTCTGGAGTAACCAACCATAATAAGCCAGCCTGTGCCCTCCAAGAAGAATCTAATTTGCGTTTCTCTGTCACATGTTTCATCTGTCGCTTTCGAAGAATGTTTTGACGAATGTTTCCAATTTTTCCACGGTTCCAATGACGATTAACAAACTTTCACAAGTACATTGTAAAAAACGAGTGTAGAGTTTCACCAATTTGTGGTTACTTTACACCACAAACTAGTGTGAGGTGCGTAGGTTACACTGTTGTTTAGGTAACCCCATAAAGTAACACCGATTCTCTGTTATAATAACCAACTTGCCTGTACCACAGAAACGTCCAATGCATAGGATCATTAGAGAGAAAGCCCTTTTACAGGGTTTGTCTCTCGTCTGTACAGGCAAGTTATTTTATTATAACCGATGACTACGTAATGAGAATGCCTGCCGAATTCCAGAGGTGAAGAGAGAACAGCACTAGTTACATTTTCGTCCGGTGTGGCGATAGCAATCCTTTGTTTTGCTTGTTGCTTGCTTCTGCTAGATTTAAATTGGATTCTGATACGGATTTGTTCATATGTGATTTATTTATTATTCTGTCGATTTGCAGCTATTTTTAACTAGAAGTGTGAGCGATGGTGTAAGTGCTGTATGATGTTTTGCAGGAGCAAAACTTATGAAACATTAAAAATTTAAACGTATGAATCTATCGAATCCCTTCTAAACTCGATGTGCGATACAAGTGGCTGACTAAATATTTCGGTAATGTAATGGCCGAGTGGCTACTGATCAAGCCAAGTGACTCTCTGATCAAGCCAAGTGACTCTCTGATCAAGCCAAGTAATGGCCCGGTAAGGCATGGATGTGTGTGCTGTTTTTCTGTTGAGATCCCGTCACCCTCACAGATCTTCTACTATGGCATATTAAACTGACAGGCTCCAGTCAGACCTCTGTGGCAAGCAGTTGCTTGAGGGGCTATTTATTTTTTTGATTTTAAGGTTGACTGAGAAATTTGAAAAATAATTTCCAGATATTAATTTTGAATAAACAATATTTTGGAATTTCAGGAATCGTAGCTAAGGAAAGTTATTCCCATTAGCTGAAAACGATGAATATATTTGCAATATATGGAACTGAGTTGTAACTCCCTACCAAAATATTACAGAATTTGCATGTTATGTGAATGGGAATCCAACTTCGGAGCTGTATAACTTCAAAAATATGCATTTAGTAGATAAATGTTACTGAAAATGAATTAAAGATCATTATCAAATCCATTTAAATCTCGATTTTAACAATATTCGTCCAGTATTTAAGGAGTTATGGAAATTAGAACATTTCACAACAGTAATGGGTCATAAGAATTTACCTCAGATATTAATTAAAACCTAAATAACAAGTATTCCTTCGAACCGTGTGATAAAATATATATATTTTAAAAGTTTGCGTAACGAATATTTCGATTATTAGGAATGAGTTTTATAAAACAAGATTGTTATATATCCCAACTTCCATAATTCTTTAAAAACTGAACACATATCGATGAAGTAGCGAGATATAAATAAATTTGATTATGATTTTTATCTTCGTCACATTTTTCCAGTAAATGCATATTTTAGAAGTTATAGAGCTTCGGAGTTGGATTCCCGTTGACATAACATGGAAAGATAATGCTTTAGCTATTCTGAGCTATTAAATACTGCCACTGTCAAATTAAATATCCAGTCCACTATTAAATGACATTATTCGAAATATTGATCATGATGATTTGAAATATACTTGAATTTGTACTTACAAAACTTGAATTTGTAAGCATTTTTAGCTGTTAAAATACGTTTTTCCCAAACTTGAGCTTGAAGGGAAAACAATAAACCCTGTTTCCATCTATATTTCTGTCAAAGTTATGCAAAAATAAATTATTTCATTGTTGCTTTAATAGTCAACACCATGTAAAAAATCTTTGCGAAATACTTATAGTTAAATTTTTAAAACTATTTGAAATAAATTATGTCAGTAAATGCACTGAAGAAGTATAGAATTGAATAGGCTGAATTCTAAATCCTTCGCAAGGAAAATACTTAAATTGAAACTATTTCAGCTGTCGAACTTGTCAGCATTATATCAGCTCTCCTTTCATGTTATCAGAAATGAAACATAAATCACTGAGCAAATAAATGAAAGCACCGAGCGTACGCCACCTTGCTTTGAGTAAAATAACGCTGTTAACAATTTAAAAATTTGCACAAGTTGAAATATATGTTTATTTTTCTTATAGAAAATCTTATTTTTTCCAGAAAAGGAGATGCAATAGTAGTAGCATAAATGAGTGTTCTGTCACAGTAAAAGGGGCTCGAGAATTCTATAAAAATCCATGAGAAAAGTTATGGGGTATGAGATAAAAAGTATGTTTCTTGTGGTTTTCTGTTAAAATATGTGTGAAAATTAGAAAAAACCGGGGGTGTTTTTTAGCATGTGTAAAAGTAATTTAAGTTTTTTTTTAAAGATGAGGTTTAAACTAATTTGTGAATTAGTTTAAATGAATTAGGTTGAAATGAGGTGAGTGTATATGAGATAAAAATGATGTGTTTTGTTGAGTTATCATACACTTCACTGGATTATTCGGTTGTAAAAGCCATGTAAATCGATGTTTCTTGTTTTTTTTTGTGAAAATATGTGTGAAAATCAGAAAAAACCGGGGTGTTTCATGTGAAAAAAAGTAATTTAAATTTTTTGGGGCAGACGAGATTTAAACTAAATTGTTTAACTATTTTCAGAAAAATGAGGTGTGTGTGAAAGAGATAAGAAATGATGTGGTTTGTTGAGTTATCATACATTTCACTGGATTATTCAGTTGTAAAAAGCCAGTTCGACAAAGCCAGACAGTTTTGAGAAATTTGTTTGAAACATATGACAAAATCAACAGGTAAAATGACGTTTTCGGTGGGGGTCTGATGAAAAGATAGACATTGAATATATGAATTTTCTTTTTAAGAATGAGAGGGTAATAGATGAAAAAAAAGTTTGAAGTGAAAAGTGATTTAGGTTACTTTTTTAAATAATTAGAAAGAATTTTAAAAGTGAAAAGTGATGTAGGTTAGAATAATTTTGAGAATGTATGAAATCTGTAAAGAGAGAGAAGAGTTTTATGTTATTGTGCTAAATGGAAATCAGTCTCGATCTCCTCAAAAGAACAATGGGCTCGAGATTTAGTTTCATTTCACTGAACCTCAGCATTAAAGTGAAAAAATACTGGTTCGGGAACATACATTTTTTTAAAGAAAACGTACAAATAGATGTAGATTTCGAAATGACTGTATTTAAAACAGTTTTTTTAGACAACAACTAAAAGTTTTCCCTCTAATGGTTGTAAAGTTGCTTTCCTTTCTCAGACAATTACGCAATATGCGTGATATAATTCGTTTGGCGGTCTATTTAATTTAAATCATATTGCGATGTCAGCAGTTGCTGATAAATCATATAGACGTGATTCGTATTTGCTGACATTGAAGTGGAACATCGGATACAGTTTCATAAAATCTTGATAACTGACTTGTGTACCTGAATCGATGTCCATATTTTTGGCAGCTAAAAAGCTGTTGTAAACTCGCGCATAGTCTAAAGTTTTGGGTTCAAAGTTTCACTCGAATTCTTGTTCGGGAAACTGTTTGCTATTCACTCTGATCTATATCCGTTCTAGTAACATGTGATCAAACACCATATTGTTTCTGGTTTGATTATTTAATCGATTAGACTTTTGTAAGACAACATAAAGATGGACAGGTTTGTTTTGAGTTGTAGTAACCCACCAAACTGACATGAAAGTCAATTCGAGTATCAGATTTGTACAGTTTGAACGATTCCCAAAAGATTTCTTTTGGATTGCCACTTGCTAACAGAGATCCCAGTTTTGCAAGTACTTGTAGTGATGGTTCCACTTTTGGAATAAACTTATATATATGAGATATTTCAAATTTATACAGTGTAGCCCCAACTCTCTGAATAATGTCTTTGTCGTCACGTTTTGCTAGTTTTATGGTATGTTTTACACCATGAAACACTTTATCCACGTCTCTCGGCAGAATCCAAACAGTCGATTCAGTGGTAAGAATAAACTTACAATTTGACTATGTTTTGTAATTTTATATCTGTCCGAGAATCCTTCATTGAATTCAGGATTTTTCTTCACCGCTTGTGCAAAATCCTTTAATTATGTCCAGTTTATCTTCGCCTCCGTCGTACAAATACTTATTCATTTTCGAACTGTCTTCGGTATCTTTGAACCACATCATACTTGTGGCAGCACTGTGTGAAAAGTCTCCCGTAAAATCAATTAAATTGTGAATCGTGGTCGTCACTCCTGGCAATTCAATATCTTCTAATTCTCTGTGTTCGATATAATATTGAGCTCTCTTAAAAATGTTGTACCCGTTATTGACCATCGTAACTACATCATTGCCGCCAATATCAGACCCATCTAATTTCAGTATTTTGCATCTGACGTGTATATAATTGTTGTGCGGATGTAGAAAAACATCCATATCTTTGGTAAATATTTCGTATTTTTCGAGTTTTTTAACATTTAACATTGGTTTCTCGATATTCTAAGTACTCATATTTTGTCGTCGAATTATCGTCTATTGAGTCTTCGAACAAATTCCAGTAAGTAGCTTCAGCGTTCATCCTATACTTGTTTATGACTTTATGATTTTTAGGCTACAGCCGTCCCGTGGCCGAGTGGTTAGAGCGCTTGGCTACTGATCTAAGGGACCTGAGTTCGAGCCCCGGATAAGGCATGGTTGTATGTGTCGTTTTTCTGCTGAGGTCCTGCCGTCCTCTCAGTTCTTCTACTTTGGCATATAAACTGACAGGCTCCTGTCAGACTTCTGTGGCAAGCAGCTGCTTGAGGGGGTATTAATTATATTTTTTTTATTGCGTAAATTAACCGATTAAGAATATTTCTGCTCTTAGGGTATATTTTCTCGTTTTTTCGAACGAAAGGCGACGGATTTGTATAAAATATTTTAATTCGCTTTTTCGGTATCTTCGTCTTTATTTCGATCTGATGTGTAACATATACGTCACGCTTTCCTTATTCATGTCAATTACTTTATTGTCCTGATCGGTTATTTTCATTCTAACATTGTAAATGTGATCAGTTTTATTCAGCGGTAAATATATGGGGAAGAATGGATGTGTGTCGATTAAACTGCTAGGCGGTGTTTGAGGCATGAAACTGTACAACACGTCGCTCTTCTGGTTATTGAGATAGGAGGATTCGACAATAGAACAGGGAATTAGAATGCTATCCACCTCTCTCGTTATGTTGGGTGGGAAATTTCGTTCGTTTGTTGCTGCATCGATAATTTTCGATTCGAACCCTAGTATTCCTCGTAACTTTCCTTCAGAAAAATTTATTTTATATCCTCTTGCCAAATGAATTAACAAATCTTAATGTGGGGAGGTTGCTTTCTAGTATTATAGGGCTAGGATCCCCAAAGACATTTTTTAAAACGTCATTGAATCCGTCTATATCGTACATTCCATTCGGGAAAGTTGTTTTATTCCATTGCCTTCCATTGAAGTATTTCAGAGTTTTATTGTTATATTTGTGTTGTAACAGGAATACCACATATTGCTACCGATCAGTGCTATCTCGTATTCACCATTGAGTGTGATCGGCGTTTCATAATTAATTTCCAAATCATCGGGGTTGTATGCCGTAATAGTAGAGGAATTGAGAGTTATGAGTACCATCTTTATTAATATAGTGTAGTACTATGCAGTACTTATATGCTAGTTGTCACCAACAATTCATTCCTATCGTTAGGAATTTGTTGAAACTGATACAATACATCATATGGTCTTATGTTATTGTTCCTTCGTTTAATGTAATAGTTACAATAGTAACCGCATTTTACAGAGTAATTTGCTGGAATTTGCGAAGAGTTATACACGATCGGCTTTGAAGATGTAAGTAAATAGTGTTTTATTTCTTCTGGTGGCGATAAACCGAATGGATCAAAGTATTCGAAGTAAGGAAACTTTGCATCATTGAAATAAGCTACCCAATGAGTTCCTGAACCACGGGAATCGTCAAAGTTCACTATACCATTTTCGTCCTTGAATATTTTTGTTGGCAAATAATCGATAGATAAAATAGGAAATCTTTTTTGTTTTTCATTATATTCTCGATATCTAAATTACTTAATGGCTCTCTTTTTTTTTAAATCCCTGAGTTATTTGTTTTCCTGGAATGTACGAACCTTTTCCCTTTCTTTTATTTTTTAGATAAGCCAGCTTCTCTTTGCTTTCCAGGAATGTATAACCCTTTTCCTAGAACTTTTTGTGCAAGCTTAGTACCAGCATATCCCGCAGCTGCAACTGCAGCTGCTTTTCCCAATGCTTCGAGTGCAGGTATTAAGAACGGCAGAAATCCACCTAGCTGTGTTTTACTGAAACGAAGTCGAACTGGCGTTGTAGATTTTTTCAGTTTAACGATTTGTCTCTTTGTCAGTTTCAAAGTATCGTTACCTTTCTTCTGTGGATCAATAGTTAAAGTTATAGGATTCTTATTTACAAATAAAAAATAATATAAATACCCCCTCAAGCAGCTGCTTGCCACAGAGGTCTGACAGGAGCCTGTCAGTTTATATGCCACAGTAGGAGATCTGAGAGGATGGCAGGACCTCAGCAGAAAAACGACACACACATCCATGTCTAATCCGGGGCTCGAACCCAGGTCCCTTAGATCAGTAGCCAAGCGTGATAAACACTCGGCCACTTGATGGCTTGCAGTCTTCAATTTCTGCTTTTGTCCAGGCGTTAAACTAGTCAGATAACTGTGATGCATTATACTTTATTTTTATAAGTGTCACGTACTTATATTTTATATATAAAAATTAAGCATGTACTGTGTAAAGTGTGAAACGAAAACTTTAACGGATAACGTCGAATATGTCACTTCAAAGAATAAAAGAGTAATGATGAGAGGTAGAGGTCGAACGTGTGGAAAAATTAAATATAAATTGTGAAACAGAAAGGAAAATTTTTAAAAGGTGAAGATATAGTAAGGTGGATTCAAAAAAAGTTTAATCCACCCGAAATGCAAATTCCAGGTTACCAGTATTGTGGACCTTTTACAAAATTGGAGAAAAGGTTAATGCGAAGAGATCCTGGTATTAACCGTGTGAACAAAGCCTGCAAAAAGCACGACATTTCTTACAGCAAATCTGCAGAAACTAAAAAGAGACACGAAGCCGATCAAGAATTATTAAATGATTTGGATGAACTTCAGAATCCAATTTTAGGAGAAAGAATTTCAAGAACGATAATCAAACCTATCATTAAAACAAAGAAATGGTTTGGTTTAGGACACAAGAAATAAGATGCTTTCTTCCGTTTGTTGGCAAATAATCGATAGATAAAATAGGAAATCTTTTTCGTTTTTCCGTTAAAGGGATTTTCTGGTATAAAAGATCTAATGCGCAAAACTGGATTGACGGAAAAAGAAGTAAAAAGATTTCTCCAACAACAAGATGTATACACGTTACACAATCCCATTTATAAAAAATTCCAAACCAGACGGGTTTATGTCTCGAATGCAGACGACCAGTGACATTGATTTAATCCATATGCAAAATTTTAAATTTCACAATAACCACACGAATTACATTTTAACCGTGATTGATATTTTCACAAATTCGCATGGGCAATACCTATTAAAAAGAAAACGGGTAATGAGAAAAAACAGTGCATTTTGTCTCCTTTTCTCTTTAGTTTGGTTGTTGATTATGTTATGCGAAATTCATTTCAAGGGAAAGATTTTGGCCTTAAATGGGTTGGATATACGAAAATTTCTGATTTAGATTATGCTGATGATTTAGCCCTTTTGACAAATGATGTTGATGAGATGAACTCTTTCATTCGAACTGTTGATGAGACTGGTAGTAGACTAGGTTTGGTTATAAACAGACAGAAAACTAAAGTGATGAAAATTGGTCAGGCAGGCTGTGATTCAGTTAATCTGAATGGTTGCAGTCTTGAGCAGGTGTCACAGTTTAATTACCTTGGGAGCTATGTAACAGGTAATGGTGATGTGCGGCATGAGATTAACAGACGAATAGGTATTGCTGCCGGGACTTTTAAGAATCTATGGAGATTGTGGAGAAATAGGCGTATACACCTAAAGACTAAAATTAGACTGTATAATAGTTTGGTTCTTTCTAGGGTTAGTTATGGTAGTGAAACTTGGACGCTGTGCAAACAAGATAACAGGAAACTAGATGCTTTTGATTCTAGATGCTTACGCAGTATCTTGGGTATTAGGTGGTTTAACTTTGTAACTAATGATGAGGTTAGGCAAAGGAGTCTGCAACCTCCTTTAAGCAGCATATTGTGCAGACAGAGACTCCGCTGGTTTGGCCATGTTGATAATTATAGATTGGCGAATAGGGTTATGAACAGTGTGCCTAGAGGCCTCAGAAGGAGGGGGAGACCTAGGATGCGGTGGGCAGACAATGTCAAACAGGACCTTGTTAGAATTGGTGTGCAGTGGCTAGATGCAGCAGATGAAGCTCAGGACAGATATGCTTGGAGAATTAAACTGCGCGGTCTGGTTGGACCTCCGTAGCCCATGGCTGCTTGATGATGATGATGATGAATGAGATTACCAAAGCATTTGTCGAAATTTTTAAACAACGTAAGCCATCGAAGTTACAAACGGATAAGGGAACTGAGTTTATCAATGAAGAAACTCAAGCATTGTTTAACCAACGAGGTGTCCATTGGTTTGCCATTGAAAATGAGACTAAAGCTCAAATTGCGGAATGATTTAATAGGACTCTAAAGACAAAAATGTGGAAATATTTCACTGCCAATAAAACTAGAAAATGGATGGATATCCTACCAAAACTCGTTAAGAATTAGAATACTTCTTATCACAGATCAATAAGAATCACCTCAAAACAGGCAAGCTTGCAGAAAATCAAAGATATTGTGTATTTTAATCTGTTTGGTAAAAGAATTAAATCTATTGCAGCACCAAAATTTAAAATTGGCTACAGAGTGAGAATCGCCAAGTACTAGACACCGTTTAAAAAAGGTTATCTGCCCAATTTTACAGAAGAGATTTTTGAAATTGATCAAGTTCTGAATACAGATCCCGTAACCTATAAGATCAAGGATCTGAAAGGAGAACCAATCATTGGTAGTTTTTACACCCAAGAAATGGTGAAATAAGAAAAGCAAGATGACATTTATAAAGTTGAAACCATTCTGAAAACTAGAGTGAAGAATAATAAAAAAGAGTATTATGTTAAATGGTTTGGTTATGATAATACATTTAATTCCTGGGTCAAATAGGATGATCTTTTTAAATAAAGCAAATGGAGATTCAAAATTTTGACTTTGAAGAAGATGAGAAATTCTTGAAAGAAACGTATTAGCACCTCTCTGGCCTTTTAGACTTTTAATCTGTGGTCCATCGGGCTCAGGGAAGACGAACCTTTTGTTGAACTTAATATTTAAACATCTCTACTATAATAAAATCTTTTTATATGCCAAAGATTTAACCGAGCTGAAATATCAGTTTATGCAAGAAATATTCGACGATTTGCACGAAATTTTGGAGAAAACATTTGGAGAAAAAATCTCAATTGCAACTTTCTCTGCCAGTGAAGAAGATATCGTCAAGGTCAACGAACTGGATCCCGACATGCAAAATTTAATTGTTTTCGACGATTTCGTAACGGAAAGAGATCAAAATCTCATCGAAGAATTATTCGTCAGAGGAAGGAAAAAGAACATATCATTGATTTACCTGACACAGAGTTATTCTTCGACTCCAAAAGACATTCGACTACAGTGTAATTATTTTATATTCTTTAATATGCAGAACAAGAGATAAATGTTGCAGATACAAATGGATCATGCAACAGAAATCAGGAAAGATATTTTTATGCAGTTTCAAAACCACACGATTTCTTATTAATCGATAGAAAAACCCAAGCACATGCCTCTCAAGTACAGAAAAACTTTGGTAAATATAGATCAATTACTTGACAAAGTTTGGCGTCATCAGCTCTGAGACCTGCCCCGAAAGAGGACCAGCGGGAATTCCAGGTGTCGGTTGTAAATTGACACACGATGGGGACTACGACGTGAGTAATAAAAAATTGAGAAATGTCGCCAATCCCGAAGAGGGTTCGGACTCTGTGACAAAACAATATCTGCAACAAGATTCTATAACACTGAATCACAGGGGAAATTATGACGCATATACTAAAAGAATATCGAATGTAGGCAGACCTATAGAAAATGGAGATGCCGCTACCATTCAATACGTTCTTTCTTTCTTAATTTTTTTATTTTTCGGAACAATCGCTACGTTGCGCGAAGCAAATAAATAATCAATGTTACTGAACAGAATGCAGATTCTGGAGTAGTTACAAAACGATATTTGGAAAAAAGAGCAGTTTGCAATGACAATGATAATTACGATGCAACCGATAAACGCATTATAAATCTTGCAGAACCGATCGATTCATCCAATGCCACTGCGAAACACTACGTCGACAACTTGACCACTGTTCAAAATAGTCCAATGAATACATTGGTTAGAAATAAAGATGGGCTTTACGTTCCACGAAGCAATGCATTCGACGGGCATAGTTTCAATGCAAAAAAAAAAAACCCTTGATATTGCCGATCCCGAGTCGGATTCTGCTGCTGTAACTAAGGGATATTTGGAAAAAGTCGCATTAACAGGCGAGGATGTCTTTAATGCGAACAATAAGAGAATAGGAAATCTCGGGGAACCGAGGCACAACAGAAATGCTACAACAAAACGTTACGTTGATGGCTTGACAAAGTTAGATCCTAACCCATCTCAGATCCATCATTTCTCAGTAGAGCATTATGCTCTACTGAGAAATGAAAATGGACTTTTTGCATCAAGTGGGAGCAGTTTCAATGGCGATGCAAATGGAAAACGAATTACGAATGTTCGCACCCCAATTCCAAATAATGATGTTGCTATAAAACTATACGTTGATAAAAAAAATACTGTAATTTGCCTTACCTATGGTGATAAAGAAGTGAAAAAAGACATATTGCAGTCTCATCCAATTACAGAGATAAACACAAAATTCGACCAACTAACGCCACCTATTTTCAAAGATAATTACCATCTATGCATTTCTAATGGATATAGAAGCGAGGTAATCTGCTGCACAACAAATCCCTCATTTAGTTTAAATTATAGCACCAACTTGGACGATCAAAAGTTCATTGAAATAGTAAGACCACAAGTTTAGCAGTTTTTTTCTGTTATTCCAGTAAAGAAGAAATTTGACATGGGCAGCAAGGCTAGTGTTCACTTGTTAGACACTATCCAGATCCAAAAGAAAGAAGAAAAGTACCTGGAGGTCTTGTTTCAGACTTTCGTCACTGGGTATATGTCTTTATTGTATATGAATAAAGATGAAAGATCTTAAGCAATTATATAGTATTATAAATGAAATCTTGAAATCGCGAGCTACTACAAAATCGAAAATTGAAGACACTCTTTTGGGAGAGGAACGAGGTAAGGAAACGCTCGAAGAATTTCACAAGCCAGTGTGGAACGGATAAAAGGTCTGGAAACTGTGCGTGACGAAACCTTGACCACTGAGATGCCAGAAAAAATGTTAGTTTATAATCCAGATTCCAACTTGTAAGATGAAATATTACACCAATATAAACTAAAACTTCCGAGTGATATCTTACAGGCGAGAAACCCAATTCCTGAGCTGAAAGAAATGATTTACCAAACAATCGGGCATCTTCAGAAACTGGGGGTTGAAAATAAATACAGGAAATAAGGTTACAGAAACCAAACGCTATTGGTAGAACTACTGAGAAATATCGAATTATCGATAATCACATTGAGGCACTTAGAAAATATTTAAAATCGATTAAAATGATGCTCACAGTAATAGAAAGTCAACAGTTTGGTTCTGGACTATTCAAGAGTTTCGACGACATATGTGAAAAATTATCAATCTTGGTTGCCAGTAAACGAGCTGGAAACACCAGTACAGAAGTAGTAAATGAAATTGTCGATATTTTGGATATTTTGCTAAAAAATGATATTATTGACAAAAAGGAACATTAGATTATGTTCAACAATTTTGGTATTGTTTAGAAATTTACTCTTGGACACACACTACATTCATGTCTATTTCCATTTCCGATTATGCAAAAAAAAATTCCGATTTTTTTCTAAAACGGACCACGATTTTTAGACAATGATTTTTAGCTACTATATATAATAAAGAGGGTATAACTGCTAACTCAAAGATGAGTTCAACTATTCAATGTACCAAATGTGGGATATCTATTCGCAAATCCAATATGAACCGTTTTTGCATGCACTTCTCGCACATTTGAAAAATGCGAATTTTCCAATTCCAGCTTTAACAGAAAAGACAATTACAATCATCATCTGAATCAATATCATATAAATAAAAGCGGTGCTTTTCGGAAAACGTTTCGCACATATAAAATTGATAACATAAATATCAGAGAAGGCATAAAAAATTTCCTCGAAAAAAATAACAATAAATAGAAATATATAATTAAGAATAAACTCAGTCAGCCTTTAAAGTTAGATTCATATTACAAATAAAATTTAAAAAGCAAACGGATCCTGAAGGACAGAAAGAAATATATGCACATTTTTCGACATGTAACGAAATAATCAGTTTGCCTACCTATCTCAATGAATTACTAAAAAATGCTTATGAGAAAATTGATAACGACTTTGAAATGTTTATACAAAAGGGAAGTGGATGGGTGTTTGACAAAATAATTTCTATGGAAATTCAAATGTCTCAGTATAATGCAGTTGGAGCATCTGCTTTCGTAAATTTACCAGAACATCTGAAATATACAAAAGGAATAGTGAATGTTAAAAACTGCGACAATAAATGTTTCTTGTGGTCAGTATTATCAGCTCTACATCCTGCTAAAGACAATCCACAACGTGTGGAAAAATATAAAATATTTGAAACGTCTTAGACACATCTTCATTGACTTATCTGGTAACCCTCGATCAAATCCCGAAGTTCGAGGTTTTAAATAATCTTTCTATAAATGTTTTCAATTCTAAGAAAGATGGTTTGCATACATTATATATTTCACAGAATCCTGTTAAAATACCCATACAACTTTTACTTTTAAAAGACGTCAGTAATTCTCATTATTGTTGGATTAAAAATATTAGTAGGTTTACAGCATACCTTTCAAGTCATAATGGTAAATCTTATCCCTGCCCATA
Source organism: Ryuthela nishihirai (assembly GCA_038380435.1). Taxonomy (NCBI): domain Eukaryota; kingdom Metazoa; phylum Arthropoda; class Arachnida; order Araneae; family Heptathelidae; genus Ryuthela; species Ryuthela nishihirai. Next base: position 4,554,504 of record JAWZYU010000020.1, on the reverse strand, counting down.
CTGTCTTCATAATTTCACTCGCGACGATTTATTGAAGAATCACGTAGATAATTGCAAATCAAACACTTTACAAACTATCAAGTTTCCCGAAGCAAATAATACGAAATTCTATACAATTAAAAACGGCTTGAAATACCCATATGTGATTTATGTAGACTTCGAATGCTTTTCGAAATATAGAAGAATTGAGATTGATCCATGTAGGGTGCGAACTAAGTATTTAGTACCGTCAGGATTTGCATATATTATAGTTGGACCGGAAGGTAAACTGATAAAAACCAGAATGTACAGAGGGAAAAATGTAGCAGAACAATTTTTGAATGAAATGATCGAAGCCGAAAATTTCATCAATCATTTGAAGAAAAGAAATATTAAGATGACAGATTTGATTGCCAAAATTTTACTAGAGCAAAATATTGTATTATTTGTGGGAAAATTCTAGGAACTAATAGAGTAAGGGACCACGATCACTTAACTGGAAAATACAGAGATGCTGTTCACAACAAATGTAATCTTCAATGCAAATTCTCACTTGAAATACCAGTATTGTTTCATAATCTCAAAGGATATGATGGTCACTTTATAGTAAAAGATTTGTGGAAATTTAAAAATAAGAAACACATTTCTTGTATGCCACAAACTACAGAAAAATATATATGCATTAAATTCGGTTAAATTAAATTTATTGATTCATTCATGTTCCTCAGTTCTTCACTGGATTCACTGTCGAAAAATGTGAAAAATTTCTACATCCTAAATCAATACTGCAGACAACATAATCTGAATGACTCGCAGAAAGAACTTTTGAAAAGCAAAGGAAGTTTTCCATATGAGTAATTGTATGAGAAATTGTATGAGTTTCCAATGAACAATACGAAAGAGCTCAAATTTTGTGGAAAGCCTTTTCTATTGCTCCTCCTCCTCCTCCTCCTCCTCCTCCTCCTCCTCCTCCTCCTCCTCCTCCTCCTCCTCCTCATCCTCATCATCATCATCATCATCATCATCATCATCATCATCATCATCATCATCATCATCAAGCAGCCATGGGCTACGGAGGTCCAACCAGACCGCGCAGTTTAATTCTCCAAGCATATCTGTCCTGAGCTACATCTGCTGCATCCGGCCACTGTACACCAATTCTAGCAAGGTCCTGTTTGACATTGTCTGCCCACCGCATCCTAGGTCTCCCCCTCCTTCTGAGGCCTCTAGGCACACTGTTCATAACCCTATTCGCCAATCTATAATTATCCATACGGGCAACATGGCCAAACCAGCGGAGTCTCTCTCTGCACAATATGCTGCTTAAAGGAGGTTGCAGACTCCTTTGCCTAACCTCATCATTAGTTACAAAATTAAACCACCTAATACCCAAGATACTGCGTAAGCATCTAGAATCAAAAGCATCTAGTTTCCTGTTATCTTGCTTACACAGCGTCCAAGTTTCACTACCATAACTAACCCTAGAAAGAACCAAACTATTATACAGTCTAATTTTAGTCTTTAGGTGTATACGCCTATTTCTCCACAATCTCCATAGATTCTTAAAAGTCCCGGCAGCAATACCTATTCGTCTGTTAATCTCATGCCGCACATCACCAGTATCAGTTACGCAGCTCCCAAGGTAATTAAGCTGTGACACCTGCTCAAGACTGCAACCATTCAGATTAACTGAATCACAACCTGCCTGACCAATTTTCATCACTTTAGTTTTCTCTCTGTTTATAACCAAACCTACTGTACTACCAGTCTCATCAACAGTTCGAATGAAAGAGTTCATCTCGTCAACATCATTTGCCAAAAGGGCTAAATCATCAGCATAATCTAAATCAGAAATTTTCGTATCTCCAGCCCATTTAAGGCCAAAAGCTTTCCCTTGAAGTGAATTTCGCATAACATAATCAACAACCAAACTAAAGAGAAAAGGAGACAAAATGCACCCTTGTCGAACACCAGAAGTAATGCTAAACCAATTGCTACAAGACTTACCAACTCTCACACATGACTCAGTGTTATTATATAGAGAGCTTTCATTATGTTAACTAACTTGTCTGGTATACCATATGATCTCACAATCAACCACAAATTATGACGATCAACAGAGTCGAAAGCCTTTTTGAAATCAACAAAGCTAGCAACCAAAGGTTTCTGAAACTCTAAATATTTCTCAAGAATCTGCCTAAGTGAAAATATCTGATCTACACATCCCCTACCACTTCTGAATCCATATTGCTCATCACGCAATTGCCTGTCAACCAGATTCTTAATTCTATTAAGCACAATCATGGAAAGAACTTTACCTGGAACGGAGAGTAGGCTGATACCCCTATAGTTATCACAAGAACTGCGATCACCTTTTTTGAAAATAGGGATAATAATAGCTCTGGTAAAATCTTTAGGAACCATGCCTTTATCATAAAAGTTATTCAAAATTTCAGTCATCCAAATGATAATTGAAACATTCCCAGCTCTATGCATTTCCGTAGTAATTTCAACCACCCCTGGGGATTTATGAAGTTTAAGTTTAGAAATAGCCAAACTAACTTCAGATTGTGTTATAGGGCCAACATTAAAGCCAACAATGCATCTATCATCATTGCAAACAATGGGAGTAGAACTAACCACATTGTTTAGAACATCACTGAAATGCTCAGCCCATCTAGCCATGACAGAATCCTCACCTTCTATAACCTTGCCTTCTTTATCCTTCAATCCCTGTATACCTGTTCGTTTTGTACCACACAAAACATTAACTATCTGGTACAGCTCTCTGCTGTTGTGCTGTCTAACTGCTTCCTCAGCTTTGTCAGCAAGGCCATCAAGCCAAAGATTCTTATCAGTAGCTAACTGATCCTTTACACGTTTATTAAGTTCTTTTTAATGCTTTGTATTAGGACTAGTAGGGTACTGATTATGGACATTCCTGCAGTTCCTTCTTTCTGAAATAAGCTCAAGTGCCTTATCACTTAAATAATTCTGCCTTCCTTTTTCCTAAAAGAGTACTGTTAGTTTCCAAAAAAGCCTGTTTAAAATGGCCCCATTCTTCCTCAACTTCAGTATTAAGCAAACCATGACTGTCATAATGACAAAGTAACCTATCATGGTAAGCTTTAGCTATAACTGGGTCTTTCAGAGCTTCAATATTAAAGGTAAATTTTTTAACCCTAGCACAACACTTTTTAAGTTTAAGTTGCAAGACACTTTTAACAAGGTAATGGTCAGATCCAATTTCAGCTCCCCTATATGCCCTGGTATTTCTAACAGAACTAGCCCACTTGCTGTTAATTAATATATAATCAATCATATTCTTATGCAGCCCATCAGGTGAAACCCATGTGTATTTATGTATGTCGCGGTGTTTGTAATATGTGTTAGTTATTCTGAAACCATTGAGTTTACTTACCTGTAGGAGACGTTGCCCATTGCCATTGCAGCTACCAATACCAAAAGGGCCTATTACTCCTCCCCAAAGGTCAGAGTCGGTACCAACTTTGGCATTGAAGTCACCAAGAACAAGGGTAATATCTCCTTTCTTGACAGAATTCAAAATATCTTGAAGTTGTCCGTAAAATCTATCCTTCTCATCCTCATCAGAATCCTCAGTGGGGGCATAACAGCAGATAACATTCAAGTCTTTAATGCTTGTCTGAAATTTTGCTGTAAGAAACCTTTCATTAATGCACTCATATCATAGAAGAGCATCACTAGCATGTCTGCTGAGCAACAGACCCACGCCTTGGTGATGCTTTCCATCCTCCCTCCCTGTAAAGAGAAATTTAAAGTTATTTTTAAGTATCTCACCTTTACCTGTCCATCTGGTCTCTTGCAAGCCTAGAATATCTAGGTTATAGCGCTGGAATTCCTGCATGAGGACATCAAGAGAATAATATCTATGTAATGTCCTCACGTTCCACGTTCCTGCAGAGAGAAAATGATTAGTAGGATTTTTAAAGAAATTAGGTTTATTGAGATTGGTAGGGCCAACAATATCAAACAGCCCCCTGATCGCAGGCATGGGGCAAAGACCTGTTCCTCCTCCGCTAAAGGCTGAAGTCACCAATGCTGGTAGGAACTTCAGGCACCACCTTTTCAAGTGGACTTTTTCAAGAGCCATATGGCCTGCCTGAGACACATTACTCCAGTTTAGGCTTGACGATGCCCAACTAGCTAAGTAAGGTTCAGGTACCTGCGATGGCCTCTGATTAGGATTATCCACCAGCTGATATAAGGTATCCCATGCCTCTGTTCACTTAGAGCTGGCAACCCAGAAGCAAACAGAAAACATAGCGGCAGACTCTCCCTCAACAGAGGCCCACCAGTGCAGCAAGTCCAGGATCCATAATCAAGCTCAAATCCATAAACAAGTCCAGTCTAGTAGGTATAAATGGTCAGCCCAGGACCCTGTGAAGTTGACCACTCCTCAGCAGGGTTGAAAAAAAAAGGAAAAAAGTGGCCATAGATGACCAGATCAGTAGGCCATACTGAACTGGCAGCCCTCCCCTTCCGTTCCCTTCCAAAAGAGAATATCTCTTTTGAAAGGTACTAACGGCCTGCACCACAAGAAGGCGGGGTCGGACATTAGGTGCTAGACCTGGCCGGTTCTGTGCATCATCACTGGGGATTGGTACACAGCTCTCCTTCCAGTTTACGCCTAGCTACCATTTACAAGCCTCTAACCTTCGGGGAATATCACGATCGGTACATGATCACTGATGTATTACTGCTAGGAGATATATTTGAAAACTACAGAAATTCGTGTATGAATAATTACCAACTCGATCCTTGTCATTATTTTAGCTCTCCTGGCTTATCCTATGCTGCCTGTTTAAAAATGACAGAAATTGAGCTGGAACTTATAAAAGGTGATATGTATTTTTTTCATAGAAAGAGCTCTGCGAGGAGGAATAACTTTAGTGTCTAAGAGATTTGCACAGGCCAACAATCCTTTAGTAGATCAATATGAGAGAAGTAAACCACAAACCTATATCATGTACTTTGATGCAAACAATTTATATGGCTGGGCAATGTCTCAACCTCTTCCAACTGGTAATTTCAAATGGGTAAATGATATTGACTTGTTTACTATTTCAGACGACAGAAAAAAGGGTTATTTCTTCGAAGTTGATCTAGAATATCCGGCACATTTACACGATTTACACAATGATTTTCCCTTGGCTCCTGAAAAATTGAAACTCTCTGATAGTAATGTGTCATTCTTGATTCCAAATCTGTTCGACAAGCAAAATTACGTCGTTTACTATAGGCTACTTAAACTCTATGTGGAACTGGGACTGAGGGTGAAACAGGTGCATAGAATCTTGGAATTTGATCAAAAACCATGGCTGAAGCCTTACATAGATTTTAATACAACAAAAGGAATTAATGCCATAAATAATCGTGAGAAAGACTTTTTCAAAGTGATGAACAATGCTATATATGGCAAATGTTTAGAAAATAAACGAAAGAGAATAAAATGCCATATATTGTGAACACTGAAGAAATGCTTAAAAAATTAATTTCAAATCCTAGGTACGTTTTTTGTGTTAAACTTGCAGAAAATTTCGCAATTCTCCATATGAAAAAGAAAAAATATATTAGATAAACCATTTTACATTGGTGTAACGATTTTGGAGTTGAGTAAATTACACATGTATAATTTCTTCTACAATTTTCTGAAACCAAAATTTAATGCTGAATTGTTATTTACCGATACTGATTTCTTCTGTGTTGATATCCAAACAGATGACATATATGAGAAATTTAACTCAGACTACTTTGATTTCTCAAATTATCCCGCAAACCATGCATTATACAATGAATCAAATAAAATGATTCCAGGAAAATTTAAAGACGAATTAAAAGGTCTTCTAATCAAAGAGGTTGTTGCGTTACGTCCAAAATTGCATTCTATAGATTCTCCAATTTCTAATAAAGCGGCCAATGGAGTTACAAATGAATTCAGTCACGAAGATTATCGGGAATGTCTATTTGATGGAAAAATCGTATATACGCAACAAAGGGAATTTCGATGGGAACAACATGATATACATGTATTCCAAATTAAAAAAATTGCTTTATCCCAAGAATACACAAAACGACATATCAATGGAGTTCAAACATATGCTTTTGGAAATTATAGAATCTCAGATATGTATGGTAAAGCAGGCAATAACATTTATGAAACTTTGAACTGAAAACAAATGTAAATATAAATTAAGTGAGTACTAATAAAACATTTGAAAACTGTACCAATTTGAAATTCTTTAGAAATGCTAATAACCAGTGTTTATTATCTCTCTCAATTGGAAGAGGAGCCATAGGGATTCAAATTTAAGTAGTCTCGACTCAATTTCTGTGAAATCGTATGGTCTGAAACCCTTTGTAAAAAAATTAAGAGTAATAAAGTGTTTAGAACAACTTTGCACAAGCGACAAAGCATTAAATATCTCAGCAGTTTATCTAGCTAAAGTCAAATAAATGCATGTATGTATGTATGTATGTATGTATGTATGGGCCTGTAAATTGTAGCTAGGCGTAAACTGGAAGGAGAGCTGTGTACCAATCCCTAGTGATGATGCACAGAACCGGCCAGATCTAGCACCTAATGTCCGACCCCGCCTTCTCGTGGTGCAGGCCGTTTAGTACCTTTCAAAAGAGATATTCTCTTTTGGAAGGGAACGGAAGAGGAGGGCTGCCAGTTCAGTATGGCCTACTGATCTGGTCATCTATGGCCACTTTTTTCTTTTTTTTCAACCCTGCTGAGGAGTGGTCAACTTCACAGGGTCCTGGTACTGACCATTTATACTTACTAGACTGGACTTGTTTATGGATTTGAGCTTGATTATGGATCCTGGACTTGCTGAACTGGTGGGCCTCTGTTGAGGGAGAGTCTGCTGCTGTGTTTTCTGTTTGCTTCTGGGTTGCCAGCTCTAAGTGAACAGAAGCATGGGATACGTTATATCAGTTGGTGGATAATCCTAATCAGAGGCCATCGTAGGTACCTGAACCTTACTTAGCTAGTTGGGCATCGTCAAGCCTAAACTGGAGTAATGTGTCTCAGGCAGGCCATATGGCTCTTGAAAAAGTCCACTTGAAAAGGTGGTGCCTGAAGTTCCTACCAGCATTGGTGACTTCAGCCTTTAGCGGAGGAAGAACAGGTCTTTGCCCCATGCCTGCGATCAGGGGGCTGTTTGATATTGTTGGCCCTACCAATCTCAATAAACCTAATTTCTTTAAAAATCCTACTAATCATTTTCTCTCTGCAGGAACGTGGAACGTGAGGACATTACATAGAGATTATTCTCTTGATGTCCTCATGCAGGAATTCCAGCTCTATAACCTAGATATTCTAGGCTTGCAAGAGACCAGATGGACAGGTAAAGGTGAGATACTTAAAATTAACTTTAACTTTCTCTTTACAGGGAGGGAGGATGGAAAGCATCACCAAGGCGTGGGGCTGCTGCTCAGCAGACATGCAAGTGATGCTCTTCTAGGATATGAGTGCATTAATGAAAGGTTTCTTGCAGCAAAATTTCAGACAAGCATTAAAGACTTGAATGTTATCTGCTGTTATGCCCCCACTGAGGATTCTGATGAGGATGAGAAGGATAGGTTTTACGGACAACTTCAGGATATTTTGAATTCTGTCAAGAAAGGAGATATTACCCTTGTTCTTGGTGACTTCAATGCCAAAGTTGGTACCGACTCTGACCTTTGGGGAGGAGTAATAGGCCCTTTTGGTATTGGTAGCTGCAATGGCAATGGGCAACGTCTCCTACAGGTAAGTAAACTCAATGGTTTCAGAATAACTAACACATATTACAAACACCGTAACATACATAAATACACATGGGTTTCACTTGATGGGCTGCATTGGAATATGATTGATTACATATTAATTAACAGCAAATGGGCTAGTTCTGTTAGAAATACCACGGCATATAGGGGAGCTGAAATTGGATCTGACCATTACCTTGTTAAAAGTGTCTTGCAATTAAAATTAAAAAAAGTGTTGTGCTGGGGTTAAAAAATTTACCTTTAATACTGAAGCTCTGAAAGACCCAGTTATAGCTAAAGCTTACCATGATAGGTTACTTTGTCATTTTGACAGTCATGGTTTGCTTAATACTGAAGTTGAGGAAGAATGGGCCCATTTTAAACACGCTTTTTTGGAAACTAACAGTACTCTTTTAGGGAAAAAGGAGCAGAGGAGACATAATTATTTAAGTGATAAAGCACTTGAGCTTATTTCAGAAAGAAGGAACTGCAGGAATATCCTTAATCAGTACCCTACTAGTCCTAATAGAAAGCATTACAAAGAACTTAATAAACGTGTAAAGGAACAGTTAGCTACTGATAAGAATCTTTGGCTTGATGGACTGGCTGACAAAGCTGAGGAAGCAGTTAGACAGCACAACAGCAGAGAGCTGTACCAGATAGTTAATGTTTTGTGTGGTACAAAACGAACAGGTATACAGGGATTGAAGGCTAAACAAGATAAGGTTATAGAAGGTGAGGATTCTGTCATGGCTAGGTGGGCTGAGCATTTCAGTGATGTTCTAAACAATGTGGTTAATTCTACTCCCATTGTTTGCAATTATGATAGATGCATTGTTGGCTTCAATGTTGGCCCTATAACACAATCTGAAGTTGTTTTGGCTGTTTCTAAACTTAAACTTCATACATCCCCAGGGGTAGATGAAATTACTACGGAAATGCTTAGAGCTGGGAATGTTTCAGTTACCACTTAGATGACTGAAATTTTGAATAACTTTTATGATAAAGGCATGGTTGCTGAAGATTTTACCAGAGCTATTATTATCCCTATTTTCAAAAAGGTGATCGCAGTTCTTGTGATAACTATAGGGGTATCAGCTTACTCTCTGTTCCAGGCAAAGTTCTTTCCATGATTGTGCTTAATAGAATTAAGAATCTGGTTGAGAGGCAATTGCGTGATGAGAAATGTGGATTCAGAAGTGGTAGGGGATGTGTGGATCAGATATTTTCACTTAGGCAGATTCTTGAGAAATGTTTAGAGTTTCAGAAACCTTTGGTTGCTAGTTTTGTTGATTTCAAAAGGCTTTCGACTCTGTTGATCGTCATAATTTGTGGTTGATTGTGAGATCATATGGTATACCAGACAAGTTAGTTAACATAATGAAAGCTCTCTTTAATAACATTGAGTCATGTGTGAGAGTTGGTAAGTCTTGTAGCAATTGGTTTAGCATTACTTCTGGTGTTCGACAAGGGTGCATTTGTCTCCTTTTCTCTTTAGTTTGGTTGTTGATTATGTTATGCGAAATTCACTTCAAGGGAAAGATTTTGGCCTTAATTGGGCTGGAGATACGAAAATTTCTGATTTAGATTATGCTGATGATTTAGCCCTTTTGGCAAATAATGTTGATGAGATGAACTCTTTCATTCGAGCTGTTGATGAGACTGGTAGTAGAGTAGGTTTGGTTATAAACAGAGAGAAAACTAAAGTGATGAAAATTGGTCAGGCAGGCTGTGATTCAGTTAATCTGAATGGTTGCAGTCTTGAGCAGGTGTCACAGTTTAATTATCTTGGGAGCTATGTAACTGATACTGGTGATGTGCGGCATGAGATTAACAGACGAATAGGTATTGCTGCCGGGACTTTTAAGAATCTATGGAGATTGTGGAGAAATAGGCGTATACACCTAAAGACTAAAATTAGACTGTATAATAATTTGGTTCTTTCTAGGGTTAGTTATGGTAGTGAAACTTGGACGCTGTGTAAGCAAGATAACAGGAAACTAGATGCTTTTGATTCTAGATGCTTACGCAGTATCTTGGGTATTAGGTGGTTTAACTTTGTAACTAATGATGAGGTTAGGCAAAGGAGTCTGCAACCTCCTTTAAGCAGCATATTGTGCAGAGAGAGACTCCGCTGGTTTGGCCATGTTGCCCGTATGGATAATTATGGATTGGCGAATAGGGTTATGAACAGTGTGCCTGGAGGCCTCAGAAGGAGGGGGAGACCTAGGATGCGGTGGGCAGACAATGTCAAACAGGACATTGTTAGAATTGGTGTACAGTGGCCGGATGCAGCAGATGTAGCTCAGGACAGATATGCTTGGAGAATTAAACTGCGCGGTCTGGTTGGACCTCCGTAGCCCATGGCTGCTTGAGGATGATGATGATGTATGTATGTATGTATGTATGTATGTGTGTGTGTGTGTGTGCGTGCGTGCGTGCGTGCGTGCATGCATGCATGTATGTATGTATGTATGTATGTATGTATGATTGATTGATTGGTTGATTGATTGATTGATTGTTTGATTGATTGATTGATTGATGGATTGATTGATTGATTGATTGATTCGTTGGTTAATTGATCACTGATTGATTATTGATTGAGTATCGGTTGATGAATTATTGATGAATCGATTATTGATTAGTTATCAATGGATTGATTATTGATTGACTGGATATTGATTGATTGATTTATTGTTGGTTGAATGGTTATTGGTTGATTGATTATTGACTGATTGTTTGATTATTGATTAATTGGTTATTGATTGATTGCATGTATGTAAGTAAGTACATATGTTTGTCTGTATGAATATATATGTTAGTCTGTATGTATATATATGTTAGTCTGTCTGTATGTTTGTTAGTATGATGTGGTTCAAAGATACTCCATACAGTTCGAAAATGAATAATTATTTGTACGACGGAGGCGAAGATAAACTGGACACGAATTATAAGATAAAGGATTTCGCACAAGCGTTGAAGAAAAATCCTGAATTCAATGAAGGATTCTCGGACAGATATAAAATTACAAAACATAGTCAAATTGTAAGTTTATTCTTACCACTGAATCGGCTGTTTGGATTCTGCCGAGAGACGTGGATAAAGTGTTTCGTGGTGTAAAACATACCATAAAACTAGCAAAACGTGACTACAAAGACATTATTCAGAGAGTTGGGGCTACATTGTATAAATTTGAAATATCTCATATATATAAGTTTATTCCAAAAGTGGAACCATCACTACAAGTACTTGCAAAACTGGGATCTCTGTTAGCAAGTGGCAATCCAAAAGAAATCTTTTGGGAATCGTTCAAACTGTACAAATCTGATACTCGAATTGACTTTCATGTCAGTTTGGTGGGTTACTACAACTCAAAACAAACCTGTCCATCTTTATGTTGTCTTACAAAAGTCTAATCGATTAAATAATCAAACCAGAAACAATATGGTGTTTGATCACATGTTACTAGAACGGATATAGATCAGAGTGAATAGCAAACAGTTTCCCGAACAAGAATTCGAGTGAAACTTTGAACCCAAAACTTTAGACTATGCGCGAGTTTACAACAGCTTTTTAGCTGCCAAAAATATGGACATCGATTCAGGTACACAAGTCAGTTATCAAGATTTTATGAAACTGTATCCGATGTTCCACTTCAATGTCAGCAAATACGAATCACGTCTATATGATTTATCAGCAACTGCTGACATCGCAATATGATTTAAATTAAATAGACCGCCAAACGAATTATATCACGCATATTGCGTAATTGTCTGAGAAAGGAAAGCAACTTTACAACCATTAGAGGGAAAACTTTTAGTTGTTGTCTAAAAAAACTGTTTTAAATACAGTCATTTCGAAATCTACATCTATTTGTACGTTTTCTTTAAAAAAATGTATGTTCCCGAACCAGTATTTTTTCACTTTAATGCTGAGGTTCAGTGAAATGAAACTAAATCTCGAGCCCATTGTTCTTTTGAGGAGATCGAGACTGATTTCCATTTAGCACAATAACATAAAACTCTTCTCTCTCTTTACAGATTTCATACATTCTCAAAATTATTCTAACCTACATCACTTTTCACTTAAAATTCTTTCTAATTATTTAAAAAAGTAACCTAAATCACTTTTCACTTCAAAATTTTTTTTCATCTATTACCCTCTCATTCTTAAAAAGAAAATTCATATATTCAATGTCTATCTTTTCATCAGACCCCCACCGAAAACGTCATTTTACCTGTTGATTTTGTCATATGTTTCAAACAAATTTCTCAAAACTGTCTGGCTTTGTCGAACTGGCTTTTTACAACTGAATAATCCAGTGAAATGTATGATAACTCAACAAACCACATCATTTCTTATCTCTTTCACACACACCTCATTTTTCTGAAAATAGTTAAACAATTTAGTTTAAATCTCGTCTGCCCCAAAAAATTTATATTACTTTTTTTCACATGAATCACCTCGGTTTTTTCTGATTTTCACACATATTTTCACAAAAAAAACACAAGAAACACCGATTTACATGGCTTTTACAACCGAATAATTCAGTGAAGTGTATGATAACTCAACAAAACACATCATTTTTATCTCATATACACTCACCTCATTTCAACCTAATTCATATAAACTAATTCACAAATTAATTTAAACCTCATCTTTAAAAAAAAAGTTAAATTACTTTTACACATGCTAAAAAACACCCCCGGTTTTTTCTAATTTTCACACATATTTTAACAGAAAACCACAAGAAACATACTTTTTATCTCATACCCCATAACTTTTCTCATGGATTTTTATAGAATTCTCGAGCCCCTTTTACTCTGCCAGAACTCTCATTTATGCACTACTTGCAATAGAGGAAGAAAGTTGAGCACCATTGCTTTGTTACATATTCATCATCCATACTTTATTCCATAAGATGGTGTTTGCTGAAAGAGAGATAGAAATTGTTTCTTAGCAATATCATTTGCAAAATATCACTAAAATTGTATGTAGGTGTGAAAAAATGAAAAAACTTCAATAGTGTACCAGATTATAAAAAAATATTTTATCAAATTTTTTAGTTTAAAATTTCAGCGTAACTTTGAGAATGCAAGATCTTTTCAATGCGGTATTGACATTTTGAAATTAGAATGGTTATTTTGCTTCTGAGCAACGCTTTGGTTCAACAAAGTCTAAATATTCAGATCGAAATTGTTGAGAGCTCGATAAAAGAAGAAAATCCAGTGAACAGCTGTTGGGACACAGAGAAGGGATTTTGTTCTTTTATCTGCACAGGATATGGCGAAAGTTTTCTCTTTGAGTATTTATTCTTTAAAAATATGAAATAAAGGGACTATGTTACGAGAGTAAAAATAAATCTCAAGCACGCGAACATTTTATTTTCTGAATCGGGGACTATAATTCCTTTCTGAATAAAAAGACTATGTTACGAGAATGTCCATGATTTCAGTTTTCTGAATCGGGGGACTATATTTCCTTTCTGAAATAAAGGGACTATGTTACGAGAGTAAAAAAAAATCTCAAGCACGCGAACATTTTGTTTTCTGAATCGGGGGACTATAATTCCTTTCTGAATAAAAGGACTATGTTATGAGAATGTCCATGATTTCAGTTTTCTGAATCGGGGGACTATATTTCCTTTCTGAAATAAAGGGACTATGTTACGAGAGTAAAAATAAATCTCAAGCACGCGAACATTTTATTTTCTGAATCGGGGGACTATAATTCCTTTCTGAATAAAAGGACTATGTTACGAGAATGTCCATGATTTCAGTTTTCTGAATCGGGGGACTATATTTCCTTTCTGAAATAAAGGGACTATGTTACGAGAGTAAAAAAAAATCTCAAGCACGCGAACATTTTATTTTCTGAATCGGGGGACTATAATTCCTTTCTGAATAAAAGGACTATGTTACGAGAATGTCCATGATTTCAGTTTTCTGAATCGGGGGACTATATTTCCTTTCTGAAATAAAGGGACTATGTTACGAGAGTAAAAATAAATCTCAAGCACGCGAACATTTTATTTTCTGAATCGGGGGACTATAATTCCTTTCTGAATAAAAGGACTATGTTACGAGAATGTCCATGATTTCAGTTTTCTGAATCGGGGGACTATATTTCCTTTCTGAAATAAAGGGACTATGTTACGAGAGTAAAAATAAATCTCAAGCACGCGAACATTTTGTTTTCTGAATCGGTTAAAATTTCTTTTTTTTTTTTATGTAAACTTAACAACTTTTTTAAGCATATTGTACTTAACAACCTCCCCCCCACTTTTGTTATGGAATAGTACTGAGTCGAGATGTTTCTCCACATCCGAAAAAATTTAAAGATTCTTTTTGTTCCCCTAAAAAATTTAATTGTTTACTGGAAGAAATTAATTTTTTCATTACCACTCTTACTAATATTATCAATTATATTTGAATAGATTAATTATAAGGATTTGATTATAAGAATTTTAATAATCGGATACGATTATTAAAATTCTTATGATGATTTTTCTGATAAGAATGAGTATAATGATAAGAATATAATGATTTTACATAATGGGTTTACTGAAATGAAATTTCATTTTTTTTCAGCAAACTCATTATGAAAATGGGAATGAAAGCGAAGAAGTAGTATACTTAACGTATTTTGCAAAAATATTTCTTTAAAATATCACTGAAACAGATAAAAATTATATACCTGAACGTCGTTCTGCTCAGTTGGGTCACTTGCTTCCACCTGAATATTATTCTCAATCCTTCTGACCTGGTATGGACTGGTTGATATTTGCTTAGTAAACATGAATTCATTTTGAAAATAAAATTTAAAAAGTTTATGTGTTGCTCCTAAACGAAAGCAGGAACAAAATAAAATGAAGTCTTGAAGAAAAAAATATCTACGGTATCGGCAAATGATTTTTTTTTATTTTACAAATGAATAAAAACAACAGCTTCATTAACTAAATAACATCAATTCGTACTTTCAAAGAGCTTTTTAGAATAGAATTAATTGTTTAACCAAATTCAAAAATTTTCTCATTGTATTTATTTTACAAGAAAATTCCATTTGAAATCTCAGAGTATGACCGCTGCGGAAAATGTGAAAAATAACATTGCTTCCTAAAGAAACTTTCTCAGTGAGTTTAGTTAGCATAATGGTTCAGGTGATACCTTCTTGTAGGTTTCTTTACTATATAATTGATGTGTTTCATTGAAGGCAAATTTAATTCGGGTGTTATGTATTTCGTCCATGATTTCAGGTGTTTAAAATAGGAATATTTTCTCTTTTAAACTCATTATACTCTTTAGTATTATTATTGCTATCTCATGTGGGATTTTTTCATGTAGTGGGCTCCCTGGCGAGTGGATATTTTATGTTGTTACCTTACACCTGTTTCTGGGATAACGTTTCACTTCCTCTGGTGTAACTTTACTCTAGAATATGGTGTCATATATTAGAAAACAATAAAATGGTGGTAACCTAGCTGCCACCATAAACTATTGTAACGCTACACCGATTTTTTACTGTGTAGTCACTCTCTAAATGATACATATCAGATAGGTATAGAGAAAAAATTGTCATTAGCCAGACGCGATCCGAACCTACGACCTCCTGATAACATGCCAGGTACTCTGACCGATGAGCTACCGGCTGCAGAGCATCTGACACGTTATCAGGAGGTCGGGGGTTCGGATCCCATCCAGCTAATGATAATTTTTCCTCTCTACTTTTCTAAATCCAATAATGAAGTCTGGCAGATGTTCATGGCGGATTTTTTTAATCACTCCTTTGAATGGAGATAGAATATGTTGGTGAACTTCATTATAACACAAGATATATTTTCGCCACTTCAGCTGTTGCTATCTTCAGGGCGCACTTGAACCTGTCCAGCACACTCAAACTTCGTAATGTGAACCATATCTGATTGAAGAGATGTACAGTACATCATGAGTATCAATTGCCAAGTTTCTGGATCGTTGATGGCTCCTACAAACTGCTCTTGTACAAAGTTGTCCTGTGCATCTGCAGAGTAATGGCCATAAGCCAATGTATGTCACTGGATACTTCTTGCAAAGTCTCATACCACCTTTAATAGCTGTCGCCTAACCCCTGTTGTTGTACAACTACCACACTATCATAGTTCAAGCAGTTTCTTTAAGAATGGTTTGTAAAACTTGAACTTTCAATCTGGGGCGTTAGGGAAGATGTACGGAAACTAGCCTTATCTAAGGCATCACATCCATTCCTTTGATTCTGACCTCAAAAGAGGTTTCAAACACTGTCCAAGGTGTTGTAGGGTACTTTTTTCCAATTGTTTGTTTACCAACTTACCTCGATATTTTTTTTAAATATAAATTAGCTATATTACCTATTTTCGACTCAATGTCGCTAGATAAATTGCACGTTTCAGACCTCATTCCATCATTTTGACTTTTGATTTCACTACCTTATCTTAGCAATTCAACCATCTTCCTCGTTATTGGCAAAGCATTCCGTTTCCTAATAACAGAATGCTCTAAATTTTGAACAAGGGGACGAATTAACATACTTATAAGATTATTTATAGGAACTAAACACTGTTAGGAACAAGCATGTGATTATTTGAGTAAATGCCACGAACAAGTACTTGATCACTTGGTTGATATCAGAAACAAGTACTTGATCACTTGAGTTAACGCCACGAACAAGAAGATATAAGAAACAAAGCATCTACTATTGTAAGCAACTGCCAAGACTATTCTAGCATGCTATAAGTGATATACAGTTTACATTATTGCATCAAAATTAATATATAACACTTACACACGAAACTTTGAATTTATGACCTTGGTCACGATTCGTCTTGCCATAAATATCTGAACGATTTACACTCTTTCTCTTCGAATATGCCAACTATCCGCACTTTTTATTCTCTTTTCCTTCTTGCTTACGAGAGATATCTTTTATAACGTTCTCAGTTCCAGAACTACTTCTGTAGTTCCAGATAAGGTGTAGATATCCTGCTACCCCCAGAAACTATGGACACGTTTCTATTCCGTGGTTTTTCTTTTCTGAGGTAGTATTGTCTTTTTCACGGATGTTCTCTATGAATTCTTTAACTAAGAGTTTCCTGCCAGACCTCTATTGCTTGAGAGTTATTCAAGGTCACTCTGCGATATTGGCATTGCACTACCCAGAAGAAGTGGCTTTAATCAGACGAAAGTCACAGACAAGACAAACTAGCAGAGCAGTAAGACACAATTACAGTTACTGTAATAAAGGCAGAAACTAATTTCCCACATAGATGGATTATGTGGTGTTATGTCAATATTTGTAAATGGACCATGGTTCATAGTACACGCAGTTACATTACATGACCTGGAGTCACACTGGCATCGAATAGCATCGGGACATACAGTCCACCATGCCTGTTGCAGCTGCTCTCTCATGCAGTTACAGTCTGCGATAGTTTCGGATGAGGCTGCAAATGACCTTCTACTAAGTCTCAAACATATGCTATCTGGGACCTGGCAACAGTCGTAGACATTCCTGGGTGATGTTAGCGACATGTGGCCTGGCGTTATCTTGCTGAAACAGGAAGTCATGTACTACTACGATGCAGAGGAGTACGACGGGTTTCAGGATGTCATTGACATAGGAAAGTATGGACAAAGTGTCTGGGAGACACATTAGAGAAGACTGGCTATCGGTACCACAATGCCTGCTGCTTGGGAAGTGTGTCGTTTGTTGGTGGCAGCTGGATTGCAGTGTGAACCACATTGTCTCTTCGCTTGTACATCGTAATCATTGGCTTCAATGCAGGATTGGTTGATAAAGATGACACGATGCCATTCTGTATCCCAATTTTTTCGAGCTTGGCACCACTCTAGGCGCTCTTGACGATATTCGGCAATGCAATGGACGACGTAATGGCTCTGTAAGTGATCAGGAACTAGTTCGTCATGGTATGGGGTGATGCAAGACGAGTAATCACTCTGCTGATGGTTACTAGCATCGCTATTGGAGCTGTGAACACCTGTCACCAAACCTGTCAGTCCTCCCTCCAAAGTTGGTTTCCTCCGGCATTCACGAGATCCTTGCGGAGGACTGTTGCTTCTAACATAGAATGACTATTGTATGATTGCAGTGGGAGCGCGACAACTGGGTGGAAGACAATTGTGTGGATGCGACAACTAGGAGGATATGACAATTGGGTGGATGCAATAATTGGGTGAAGGACAACTAAGTGGATACGATAATTGGGTTGAGGACAACTGGGTTGAAGAATATAAGGAAAGTGCGACAATTGGGTGGAAAAAAGAAATGGCTAAAAATACTTCAGTAATAACTATAATGTAATAAATAACAATAACTTTTATTACTGAATAATTTAAATAACGCTATCCTGAGGCCGAGTGGTTAGCGCGCTTGGCTACTGATCTAAGGGACCTGGGTTCGAGCCCCGGGTAAGGCATGAATGTATGAGTCGTTTTTCTGCTGAGGTCCTGCCATCCTCTCAGACTTTCTACTATGGCATATAAACTGACAGGCTCCTGTCAGACCTCTGTGACAAGCAGCTGCTTGAGGGGGTATTTTTTTTATTTATTTTTATGAGCGTGAGTGACAAATATTCTTCCATCATATGAGGCAGCTAGGTTGCACAATTCTCAGCAGTTGCCGCCAGTGGCGAATCAACACAGTATGCAGGAAAGCAAACATCTTCGCGCGTTGTTGAAGAAAATGGTCAGTCTCTGATGGACTAGTGGTTATGGCGCCAGGCATGCTTCGGACAGATATGGGTTCGAATGCCACTCACGAAGAAAGCATATTTATTTCAGCAAATTATTCCAAATGGTTAGAGATGATATAACGGTTAAGATGGTTATAATGGTTAGAGATGATATAATTATACGCAAAAAAAAAAAACTTTTCCGAAATTTTTGCAATCCGGTATTTTACAAAGCAAAATTGTTTATAAATCAGCATAGTCGATGCTTATATAAACTCTGGTTAATCCGATCTCGAATAAGACGAATTCAAAATAAGCCTATTTCTTCCGAATGATACAATGCAAAATCAAACGACCGCACTACACTTAAACAGTGGGGTCACTATTGGGATAAATCTCACTAATTCTTAATTCAATAAAGGGTTCACGTCTGTTCTCTATAATCTGACATTTCACTACAATGGAAAAAACGCTGTATAGAGCTCTCTGTATTCTCACTAATCCGTCTTTGGATAAAATGTGTTTTGTAAATGTCACTATATTCTAAACGAAACAATGGGAAATCAAACGAATACATTACACGATACCGAAACAGCCGATATTTTTGTCTATATTTGCTAATCCGACTTCGCTTAAAATGGATATACCTTCTAAATAAAGCAAACTAAAATAAAAAAAAACGCAGTGCAGAATACCTAACCGCATTAGAAAATCGGTATTCTCATTAATGCAATGTTCGATAAAAGTAAAGTCGAAAATTAAAGCAACTCGTACAGGAAACTGAAACAGTTGATATTAACATCTGTCCTCAATAATCCGACTCTGGTTAAACTGGATTTATATATTTCTATTCATTTCTGCTCCTTCTACAGGAAACAATTGGGAATTAAAGGAATTCATATAGGAAACTGGAACAGCCGTTATTTCCACCTCGGTAATACGACTCTGGTGAAAACGGATATTTTTATTCGTTTTGTCTCCTTCTGAATGAAACAATCCAAAATAACTGGAATTCATACAGGAAACTGAAACAGCTAGTATTTAGAACTGCTCTCAATAATCCGACTTTGGTTAAACAAATTTTCAAACTTCTATTCATTTCACCTCATCCTAAATGATGCAAACAGAAACCAGTTGAATTCCTTCAGGGAAATGAAACAAGCAAATTTTCACCTGTTCTCGAAAATACGACTCCGGTCAAAACGAATTTTTACATTTCTCTTTGTTTCTGCTCATCCTAAATATCCCCTATGCAAACGAAAGGAAAAAACATTCAAGAACTTGAAACATCTCATATTATCACATATCCACGATAATCCTACATTTGTTAAAAGGATTTTATATTTACATTCATGACTGCTCCTTTTACAGGAAACTATTGAAAGTAAAACAAAAAAAATACAGGAAACTGAAATGGGCGATAGTTACATCTGATGTCGATAATCCAACTCTGAATGAAAAAGATTTTTATGTTTCTATTCATTTTACACCATCTGATATTCAGTAAATCAATTATATATATTTTCTTTAGTTGAAAGTTCCAATGTAAAAGATTTTTGAAATTCTATTCCTTCCAAAATATTTCTGGTCAGACTTCATAAAACCAATTATGAATATATTGAATCTAACGACGTCTTTCAATTGCTTCGATTAAACATGTTTAGGTGAATAACCCAACTATTGTGCCAATTCGTAGTACTCATTAAACATACACTGAAAATACAAATTATTATATACACCCCAATAACAATATGCAAAGTAGAAGTATCGCGTCCAGCCATGTGGGATGCTGAAACTGCCAATGCCTGTAAATAGAGCAGGTCTCTACGTATTGGCAACTAGTCACGAAAAAGTAATCATGGGTAAAGGCATCCATGTAAGTGAGTTTGATCATGGCCAGATAGTAGGTGTGAGAGAGACCG
The DNA here is from genome assembly GCA_038380435.1 of Ryuthela nishihirai. NCBI lineage: Eukaryota > Metazoa > Arthropoda > Arachnida > Araneae > Heptathelidae > Ryuthela > Ryuthela nishihirai. The sequence continues at coordinate 4,534,104 of JAWZYU010000020.1, read as the reverse complement.
GATTATAATCACTGCAACTGCTGAACTGCTGGGATTCCTCATCAGACCGTCGGTATGTGGGTTGGGTTGGGTTGTTTTACATCTGAGCGGCACATTTTTGCACACCATGGGCTAAATGGCCAGGTCACATGGATCCCGAAAGCTCAGAGAAGGTTGGGGGAGGGGACCCACTGGAACAGCTGTTGGGAGACAGATGGTAGCCTCCCGTCAAGTCCATCCAGCGTGTTCTTTTTTTTGCACAGTGTATGGTTCTCCCTCATACGGGGCCACGGCTTAACGTCCCATCCGACGGACGGCGGCCTTTCCAAGCCCATCGGTGTCCCCTACTGACTGTGGGCAGGGCGGGGAATTTTGCGGAGATAAATCTCAACTCTGAGCCAGCTGGGACTCGAACCTGTGAACTACAGATTACGAGCCTGGCGCGCTACCGACAAAGCCACCCCCGCCCCCCGTCAGTCAGCCCCTACAAATTGTAGTCGCATGTGTATACCAAGACTATGTGAAATATGAAAAAACTTCCAACCAGCGGGGGAAATGTGGATGTAAACGTGCAATTCACTCTCGAGATGAGCACAGACTGTCCCACATCGTTACAAGGAATCGCACCGCTACCGTGGAGCAGATAAATGTCGGAATTGAAGAAATAGGTATAATAAAAATAAACCTCTTTCTTCCTAATGATACAATCCAAAATCAAACCACCGCACTACACTTAAACAATGGGGTCACTATTGGGACCAATTGGAAAGGTGTGAGTGTGCGTCCACAAGCTTATGCACGAAGATTATCCGTCATGCCATCGAAACAATAGACTATGGCAGTCGACCTCCCCACCGTGTCCCCTTGTTGACTGCAAGGCACCGAAAGATTAGGCTGCAGTTTAAAAAGGCCTATCGCAAATGGAGTGTGGAGGACTGGAAATCACGCCGATGGGAGGGTGCGTGTGTGGCGTAAATCACACGAAATGATGGACCCAGCTTACCAAATTGGAGTAATTGATTTGATTTGCGACATAATAGGACAGAGAAGAATCCTGGAAGCTACTCCTAGCATAATACAGGCCTTCTCATACAAGGACATGCCTTACTACGGCCGAAGTCACTGCTGACCACTGCCTTAGTTAGAGCTAACACAACACACAATGTTTGCCTTGCTGGAACAGTCGCTAGCTGCCTAACCACTATGCCAGCTAAGGCTTTTTTTTTATGTTTGGGATGTATTTTTCATTTTCTTGTCAGGCAGGTTGTGGCGGTGTAATAGTTTGGGGTGCGTTTACCTGGGTTTCCTTGGAGCCTCTCGCGCCCGTTGAGACCTCTGTCACCGGCACAAGGTATGTGAACATCCTCGCCAAACGTCTGCACCCGTTCGTAACGATTCTCTTTTCACATTATGATGCCATCTTTCAACAGGACAACGCTACACCGCATACTTCCCGAGTGGCGACCAATTGGCTCTAGGAGCATTTGAGCAAGTGAGTTTAATGAAATAAATAATTAACATTCCTAATAATTGTATTCATGGCTGTCATAATAGTTAGTTAATTGTAGTTAAAAAAAAACTTAAGACAAGAATTCACTTACTTGTGAGTAACTTTCCTGATATTTCGACCCCTGACTGCGGTCCTCTTCCGAGGAGGTTGCAACTTTCTTGGAACTTTCTTTCTTTTGTAGTAGTGGTTCCCAGATTATAGGGAACCAATAACCAAGTATATCGTTTATGGCGTCATCTATTGATTTTATTAATAATCCTTCTTCTGCTTTTCTTATTTATGCCTTTTTTTTCTTATTTAATTATTGTTGTTGTGTTCCAATTTATTTTATGATTAGTTTTTTCCTGTGTCTGTCCAGTCCTGTTTTATTTTGTTTTTTTTTTATTGCTGCTTTGTGTTCTTTTATTCTTGCTTCTAGTGTTCTTCATGTTTCTCCAATATATGGTTATTTTACATTCACATGATACTTTATAAATTATTCCACTTTCTCTCTCTATATTTTTATTTTCTTGTCGTTTGATGTTTGGGATGTATTTTTCATTTTCTTGTCCAGGTCTGGTGCTATTCTTATATTGAATTTATTGCTTTCTCTTTGGAATTTTCCTAAAAGACCTTCATGAAAAGGCAATTTTTTTTAGTGAGATACAGTTTTTCTTTTGTTTTATTTGATTTATCTACTTTTTTGTTTTTTATCTTTAGGATGAAATTGGCAGGATTATGGTTTTGTGCAAGGTTTTTTTCAAGTTTTTTAATTTGCGCTATTGTTTGTTCTTCCTCTGTGTTTTGTAATTGAATTTTCTTTATTGCTTGGTCGATTAATATTTCTTTATTTGGGTGATTAGTTGGTTAGAGTGAAAGTCTAGTATTTTTCCTGCATTGGTTGGTTTTTTACAATTAGTGATTGAGATTTTTTCATCTGTTATTTTTAGCGTGATATCTAAGAAGTTGATGATGTTTTCTTTTCTTATTTCTATTGTAAATTTTAAGCATTTTTCAAATGAGTTAATTTTGTTTCAAAAATCTTCTGGGAGATTTATGTCGGTTGTGCTGAAGATGCAGAGGATGGCATCCATTTATTTTTGGTAGAATTTTGTTTCTGGCCGAGAAATAATTTTTCCCCTCAGTGATAGAGCTAAAAATTCGCTAGATACGGAGCTAATGGTGAACCCATAGCTAATGGTGAACCCATAGCTAGTCCTTGATTTCGTTGGTAGAATTTATCTTGAAATTGGAAAAAATTGTTATCTAGTGAAAATTTCTTTAAATCCAAAATTGCCTCTCAGGAGGATCTTTTTAGAATATCTGTATTAATAATGGTATACATGGATTCCACATCATAAATTGCAATTGTGGGGTTATCAATTCTTTCCATTGTTTTTAGGTTTTCAACTAGTTCTACTGAATTTTTTAGAAGAGTGGGAGGTGATTCTATCCATTGTTTTTTAGGATATTTTTTTCAATATTTACCAGTGGTGTGTTTTGTTGTCTACTATGCGTCTTAGTGATTTTTTCTCTTTATGTAATATTATTGTTCCAAACAGTTGTGTCGTTCTCATATTTATTTGGTTATATGGTTTAAAGTCTTCACTTAGTTTTTTTAATATCTTTGTCGTTTTGCAATGAGATTATTGAGTTTTTCAGTGCATTTTCTGTTGGATCTTCTTTTATTTCTGTTAACTGTTGTTTCTTTAATTCTTCTTCCATATTTTTCTATGTAATCTTTTCTGTACATGATGGCTGTTGTTCTACTTTTGTCTGCTTTCAAAGCCATTAGGATATTATTGCTTTTAAAACTTTTAAGGCTTGATGTTCTTCTTTTGAGATATTTTTTGATTTTCTGTTGTAATTCGGTTTATATTTTAAAAAAAATATTTGCATATTCATTTCTGAGTTCTTCGCTTTTATTTCAATCGTTTTTTTCCCAGATTATAACAAATATTTTCTGAATGGATGGCTAGGTATCTTTTGTTTGGAGGTTTTTCGTCTTTATTAAAGTCCAATCCTTTATTTAGTGCTGTAATTAAATCCATAGGTAGGGTCTCATTTGTAAGATTAATCGTATGTTCTACTTTGTTATTTATTTCATTGTTCTCTTTAGTTATTTTGAAAATCATTCTTTTTTAGTATCCTTTTCATGAGGTTATTTTTTAAATCATCTGATATTTTTGCCAAATCGTTTTCAAACAGGTTTTTTTTCTTCTAGGTTAATTTATTTTATCTTAGTATTCTTCTCATTTATTGTCAATTTCAGGTTTTTTATATTTAAGTCAATTACTTTATTATTTATATTGATAGTCCTTTTTAAATGAATTGGTAGTCTAAGGGATGGAGGAATAAAATTATTTACCTTGCATTCCTTCAGGAAACTCAGTTGATGTCGCGTTTTGTCCAAACTGATCCTTCATTGTTCCAATTTTCTGCATATTTGTCACGTTTCTCGTCCGTGTGACGATCTAATTTCAGTAATAATTGCATTCATGGCTGTCTTAGAATAGTTAGTTAATTATAATTTAAAAACAATCCTCAAGTAGCTGCTCGTCACAGTGGTCTGACAAGAGACTCTCAGTTTATATGCCATAGTGGAAGGTGTGTGAGGATGGCAGGACTCTCAGCAGAAAACCAACACGATCATTCAGCCTTACCGGGGCTCGAACCCAGGTGTCTTAGATCAGTAACGAAGAGCGCTAGCCTCCTCGATCGCCGGACCTCAACCCCATTGAGAATTTGTGTGACCAATTGGAAAGGTCTATTCAAGTTCGCCAAACCCTACTAGCAACTGTGGATGCTCTACGACAGGCTATTTTCGTTTCATGGGCGGCAAGACCACCTCTGTGTTTTCAACACCTCATTGAGTCCTTACCAAGATGAATGGCTGCTGTTGTGAGGGTAAAACCTGGATCAACGGATTATTAGGCAGGTGTATATAATTTGTCTATTCAGTGTATATAGTTTTGCTTTTCAATCAAGATCGTTTCTTGATTCCGTAAAAATATAGATATTTCTTCACTTTTTGCACATTAGTAAATGTATATTTCAGTTTCTACGTAGAGAATTTTCCTGCTAAGCGCATAAAAATCGAATGCCCAAATAATGCACCACAACAAATCAAACCGTGTATATCTATAAGTATTCTCATTAACTGGACTTTCAATGAAAGCAATTTTCTTATAGGTTGTTTCTTTCTTAAAAGAGAAATCGCAAATGAACCGAACAATGAACACTACAAGAAACTTTTACAGCTAAAATTTGCATCGCTGTTACGTCTAATTCTGTAAACAGATTTTCATTTACATCCATTATTATAAAGAACATACAGAGTATAAATAGCTGATGTTTCAGTTTCCCGTAAGAATTTCTTTGATTTCTTAATGTTTCGTTTAGAAGGAGCAAAAATAAGTAGAAATATTAAACAGAGACGGTTTATAGGGGAAATGATGTAAATATCAGCTGTCTGAGTTTCTTCTACGAATTCCTTTGATTTCCGATTGTTTCTTGTATATAAAGAAATGAATAGAAATAAAAAAAATTCGTTTTATTCAGAGTCGTATTATTGGGAACATATGTAAATATCTGCTACTTTAGTTTCCTGTTTGCATTACTTTGATTTTCATTTGTTTCCTGTAGAAGGAGAAATCATCAATGGAAATATAAAAATACACGTTAATATAGTCGGATTATCGCAAACGTATGAGAATATGGGTTATTTCAGTTTCTTGAATTTTTTTTAATTTTTGTTTGAAACTTTTAAGAAAATCCGTTTAAACAAAAATCCGATTATTGAGAACAGATATATGGGATGTTTCAGTTTCCTGTATGAGTTCCTGTGATTTCCGATTCTTTCGTTTAGAAAAACCAGAAACCAATAGAAATATCGAAATTTGTTCCAGCAAGAATGGGATTATTGAAAAAAGATGCGAATGCGAGCAATTTCAGTTTCCTGAATGAGTTCAATTAATTTTCGATTGTTTCATTTAGTAGCAGCAGAAAAGAACAGAAATATCCACTATAACCGGAATCGGATTATGGAGAACAGATGAAAATATTAGCTGTTTCAGTTTCCTGCATGAATTTCTTTGATTTCCGTTCCCATCCTTTAGGAGGAGCAGAAAAGAAGTGTAAAAATCATTTTTAACCAGAGTCGGGTTATCGAGAAGAGATGCAAATATGAGATGTTTTATTTTTCTGAACGAGTTCCACTGATTTTTATTTACGTACTATAGGAGAAGAAAAAATGAATAGAAATATGAATATTCGTGTTAACCAGAGTCGGATTATTGAGAGCAGTTCTAAATACTAGCTGTTTCAATTTCCTATATGAATTCCAGTTATTTTGGATTGTTTCATTCAGAAGGAGACAAAACGAATAAAATTATCCGTTTTAACCAGAGTCGTATTACCGAGGTGGAAATAACGGCTGTTCCAGTTTCCTGTATGAATTCCTTTAATTCCCAATTGTTTCCTGTAGAAGGAGCAGAAATGAATAGAAATATATAAATCCAGTTTAACCAGAGTCGGATTATTGAGGACAGATGTTAATATCAACTGTTTCAGTTTCCTGTACGAGTTGCTTTAATTTTCGACTTTACTTTTATCGAACATTGCATTAATGAGAATACCGATTTTCTAATGCGGTTAGGTTTTCTGCACTGCGTTTTTTTTTATTTTAGTTTGCTTTATTTAGAAGGTATATCCATTTTAAGCGAAGTCGGATTAGCAAATATAGACAAAAATATCGGCTGTTTCGGTATCGTGTAATGTATTCGTTTGATTTCCCATTGTTTCGTGTAGAATATAGGGACATTTACAAAATACATTTTATCCAAAGACGGATTAGTGAGAATACAGAGAGCTCTATACAGCGTTTTTTCCATTGTAGTGAAATGTCAGATTATAGAGAACAGACGTGAACCCTTTATTGAATTAAGAATTAGTGAGATTTATCCCAATAGTGACCCCACTGTTTAAGTGTAGTGCGGTCGTTTGATTTTGCATTGTATCATTCGGAAGAAATAGGTTTATTTTGAATTCGTCTTATTCGAGATCGGATTAACCAGAGTTTATATAAGTATCGACTATGCTGATTTATAAACAATTTTGCTTTGTAAAATACCGGATTGCAAAGACTTCGGAAAAGTTTTTTTTTTGCGTATAATTAGTGTTAGTAATAGCAAATTATCTCTAACCATTTTTTCTCCACCCAATTGTCTTATCCTCCTAATTGTCTTCCACATATTGCCGCCCAGCCAATTGTCGTCCACCCAATTTCACCCAATTTAAGTCCTCCCAGTTCTTACTCATCCAACTGTCTTCCACCCAGTTGTCAGATATCCAACTGCCGTCCACCCAGTTGTAATAGACCTTGTTGGAGTCCAGATGTTCTGCTATTCACAGGCTTGATCACCCACTTCATGGAGTCCGACGATCCATGCTCTCCTAAACACGATAAGTTGAGAATAGGTTGATACACACGTTGCCTTGGTCATTCGGCATGTGATGCTGTTCCTATGGAATTGGTTCTGTGGGTTCATACTGGCCGCAAACTTATGGAGCTGTTACTCAAGGCAGCAGCATGTCTTCTCAATTATTCCTTATAACGCGGAACCTCTGCGTCCCATTTTTGTGACCATAGGATCATTTACATATTCCGCTGCTGCCCTCAGCTGTAGGTTTGCATAAATATCGGAATACTATTCTGGATGGTGCAATTTCATTGCCACAGAGTGTATATTGAACTTTTTTTCAATGAATGGATTGGTTATAGGAATAAATTTTTAGTTTTGAGTCTTGAATCTTTGCCCACATTCCCCGTGAGTCTTGAATCTTTGCCCACTTTCCCTGTGAGCCACGAACAGAATCCCCTATTTCCCGAAAGTTTTCGTTTCATATTCGTCAATAGGTTTATACCCTACACCTTCATTAAATATTCTAGATTGGAATAGACCGGAATTAAATACTGCCCAATCAAGAAACCACTAGTACGCAGTTTAGCAAAAAACAATGTTATTTTCACACGAATTGCCTCGTATAACAAATCAGTAATTTCATGCTGTCAAAATACGGCATAAAATTTTACCTTCATGATGATTCATTCAGAAAACATTTCAGGGAAGAAATAATTGATGGGCATGGGGGGGGGGAGGTGAGAGGCGTTTCTCCTTAAGCCACAACCGTATTTAAGATTCTGCCGAAAACGTTTCTAATACAGGAAAATTTGCAAACCTCATAAACAAAAAGTCAACAGATGTTTCCCTTATGAGTCTATTCTTCTGAATATTCGCCAGCAACAGTATTTACTTCTGTGCCTGTACCAAACATGGAAGAAATATCAGAAAACAGTGATTTTGAACTGAGCATACAAATCAATCTTCTTCACAGCAAATATTTTTGAACGTACACTGAGATGGCATGTTATTAGGTACAACACCCCTCTTCACATCAATGGTTCATTCCAACACGTAATACGTCACGTAACCGCGTTGTAAGGTATAAGTAGGCAGACCAACTCTTCGAGCTTTGTTAGAGTTGGATTCAACATCAGAATGCGTAAAACGATCGACCTGAGTGACTTTGCACGTGGTATGATAGTTGGTGCCGTGCGTGGAGGCATCTCCCAAACGACCATCCTCCTGGGCTCTAGGTCGGTAGCGCGCCAAGCTAGTAATCTGCAACAAGATCCCTGCAGTTCCCAGGTTCGAGTCCCACCTGGGCCAGCATTCAGATTTATTTCTGTAAAATTCCCACCCTGCCATCGGTTAGTAATGGATACTGATGAGTTTCGAAATGTCACATCCGATGGCATCCCCGTGTGCCAGAGAGCCATAGCCTGTGCACATTAAAGAACACACTGGATGGCCCTGATGTGAGGCTCCCATTTGCCTTCCAACAGCTGTCCAGTATGTTTCAACCTGGCCATTTAGATCATTTTGTGCAAAAAAGTGCCGCTCAGTGGTAAAACAATCCAACCCAACCCCAGGCTTTTTATTTCACAGCCATTTCAAAAGTTTACCAAGAATGGTGCAAAAAGCAAAAAATTACCATTGATCGGCGATCCTCTGTTGACGAAAACAGCTTGTGGATCAAAACGGTTAAATGAGACTGGCGAGAATCGTGCAAAGCGAACAGACCAGGGAAATCAAGTGGAATTAAACGTTGGTGGGCAGAAAGTCATCTCCGAACGCACCACGTATCGGACCTTGCCGCGAATGGGCTACAACAGTGGCCGATCATGTCAAGTGCTGATGCTATCTGCCAAGAACACGAAAGCGCGTCTCCAGTTGGTACTGGAGAATCCACACTGGACTATTGAAGACTGAAAAAATGGTAGCGTGGTTGGACGAATCAAGGTTCTTTTTGCATCATGCTGATGGAAGGATCAGAATTTGGCGCAAGCAACACAAGGCCACGGGGCCATCTTGTTCCATCTTGTCCGGTGGTGGCAGTGTGATGGTGTGGGAATCTTTTCCTGGCAAACATTAGGCCCCCTGATATCCATCGAAGGACACCTAAATGCCGCAGTATATTTGAAAGTCATTGCTGACCAAGTTCATTCCTTCATGGCTACAGTTTATCCTCACTCAGATGGACACGTTCAGCATGATAATGCGCCTGCTCACAACACACGTATAATCACCGAATGGTTACAGGAACATACCGACGAGTTTTCCTTGCTTCATTGGCCTGCACACTCCCTAGATGTGCCCTAGATAAACCCTATCGAGCATCTTTGGAATGAGGTGGTAAGGGTTGTTCGCAGCGAGACTGTGCCGACTTCCAGTTTGCAGCAACTGCACGACACAATTATTTCTGCATGGTACAACATTCTTGCACAACGCATCCAGCATCTTGTAATTTCCATGCCCTGACGAATTCGATCGGTTCTCCAGGCTAAAGGAGCCACGACACGATACTAGGTAGGTGTCCCTAATAAACTGGAATCTCAGTGTAGCTTCTCTGTTTTGAAATACGATTTCTCATTATCATATTTAGTGCTGTGGCAATTTACAGTATTTTATTTGCTGTATTGTTAAATTTGCTGTGATTTTATTTTCTCTACTTGCCATTCATTATTTTAAGTTCAATAGTTTAAGGCTATAATAAGGCCCTGAAATTTACTGGCACGAAAGAAAGTTTTTTATGTTCATTCTTTCAGAGAATTTCGCGTCACTTAGTGGTATGTTCTTCAAACAGAGGAAATTTAAATTCGCAAACTTTACAGTCATGTCCGAGTTTAGATCTTATTTTACGGACGGTTTTCAACTCTGGATAGAAACAAGAATTCTGAACGATAAATGCGGTAAATACGATGAAACAGTGAATACAAGGAATTTAACATGGAACTGTAACAAGAATTATGCAAAGTAATCGATGCATCGTGGAAACTGTTCCTATGAGAATGACGGGTCCCTTCCTTTGTATATGGTAAGTTAAGAAAGTGAATTCATCAACAGTTCTAACTGCAGACTTGCATGAAATGAATCGCCACAAAGAGGAATGATGGTGTGCATATTGGGAAATTTGTCGAGGTTCTGCTGTTTATTTAGAGAGGTTTTGTTTGTATAATTATTTTATTGTGGGAAAGGGGTGCATTAATGGAAGAACTTTTTTAGTAACAATAATTCTGCACTTTGAGGAAAATGACTATTTTCAAACAAGCCTTTGGAAAGTTTATATCTAGAAGCCTTGAATCCATCTTGAGAGTAGAAATAATTTCGGCAGATCGTTCTTTCTTTTTTCTACATAAAACCATAGTAAGCCTTGTGGGGATTGGGGATGGTTCTGAAACGTCCTGCAGTTAGTCATACCTTATCTGTTGTTCAAATATTTCTGATTTTACAGTAATGGAATGGGTACCCAACTGATTTCAAAAAGTAAAAGTGTATGATCCTAATCTTATCTTTCTAAGTTCCCATATTAGGGTGTCAAGAGTTTGGAAATAATTTCTCCTGACTTAACACAAAAATTGCGGAGTGGAAAAAGGTGATGTGCCCACGAGAGGATAATCGAAAGGCAGTGAAGTTCATCAGATGTGGCTTTTGAATGAATGCTTTCTTTCCTTAGAAAAATGCGAGGAGCTTGATGTTAGACTCCAGTTTCATCTCCACATTCCATTTCAGTAACTGACTTCTTCTCACCGATGTTAAGCTTTTATACGCTAAGAACTTGATGACACGCCATCAGACAAACATTTCGTATTCTCGCTGTTCTTCTGTGCCAGAATGGGAGAAACAAATTACAGGATATCCCATACCAGAAACGAGGTGCTCTTGCTTAACTGGCATTCCGTGATATTTCATGTACTCTGTGGGCCATGCTCGGAGGCCTCAGCCCCACAGTCGACACTTCTTGCTTGGATTCATCGGACTTCCAGCTGGACAATTGAATGCTGATGCAAAGTCTGGCGAATTCAGCAGCGGCACGTTGGCTCTGTTTGGGGAGAAAGAGAAATCAATTTAGACGCATAATTTGCTATGAGAAATAACCAGTGGAGTACCCAGAAACTTTCTATCGTTGGGAATGGGGACGTTTCGACACATTTGGCTACAATCGAGGTGTCTGAGTTAACAAGAGGGAAAGTTTTACGTTCTCGAATTTTTATTTTCGAAGGGATTCCTTAGATCAGTTGTTCTCAACCTTTCATGTATACACATTTCCAGGAGTACCTCCTGGAAATGTGTATGTATCTGGCATACACTTTGTATAGATAGATGAAACTATAGTTTTAGTATAACAATGATTATTTTTACTTTGTTACTAGATCTAGACACTTTTGAGCTCTCTCGGCGTACCCCAAAAAATTTTACCGCGTACCCCACATTGAGAATCCCTACCTTAGGAAATGCAAAATAATCAACAGAGTGGTGCTATGGTGGAGGTTATCATTACCCCCCCCCCCCCAACCACCAACACAAAAACTTTGGGTACGTCACTGGAACTGCTTACTAATAAAGATGATTGAATAGAATTCATAAAAATTTCCGATGTAACAGTTGTACTGCTGATAAAGCATTTTTTTTTCCTAATATGGTGGTTTTTCATTTATATTATTGTATTACATTTTGTGAAGAACATCTTTTTTCCAGTGTTTGGAAATTCATTCGAAGCGGAAATTAGCTAGAGGGAATTTTGTTCGAAACGAAAATTTGTTCGACAGGAATTTGTTCTAAACGAAAATTTGTTCTACATAGAAAATTTGCTCGAAATGGAAATTTGTTCGACGTAGAAATTTGTCGAAATCGGAAATCTGTTCGAAATAGAAATTTGCTCCAAACGGAAATTTCTTCGAAACAGAAATTTGCTCCAAACGGAAATTTCTTCGATGAAATCTTGTTCAAAACGAAAATTTCTTTTTACACAGAAATTTTTTGAAAACGGAAATGTATTCAAAACAGATTTTAGATTGAAATAGAAATTTGCTCGAAATGAAAATTTGTTTGATGGAATGTTGTTCGAAACGAAAATTTGTTCAGCACAGAAATTTGATGACAACGGATTCTTGTTCAAAGCGGATATTAGCTCCAAATAGAAATTTGCTTCAAACGGAAATTTGTTCCACAGAATCTTGTTCGAAACGGAAATTTGCTTGATACAAAAATTTGTTGAAAACGGATATTTGTTCGAACTGGATATTTGCTCAAAATAGAAATTTTCGCGAAATGTAAACTTGTTCAATTGAATTTTGTTCGAAGCAAAAATTTGTTCGACACAGAAATTTTTTGAAATAGGAAATTTTTTTAAAACGAATATTGACTCAAAATGGAAATTTGCTCTAAACGGAAATTTGTTCAAAACAAATATTAGCTCGAAATAAAAATTTACTCTAAACGGAAATTTGTTTTATGGAATCTTTTTGGAAAGGGAAATTTGTTTGACATAGAAATTTGTTGAAAACGGAAATTTGTTCAAAATAGAAATTTGCTCGAAACGGAAATTTCTTAGACGGAATCTTGTTTGAAATGAAAATCTGTTCAACATGGAAATTTGTTGAAAACGAAAATTTGTTCAAAACAGATTTTGGCTTCAAATAGAAATTTGCTCGAAATGGAAATTTGTCCAAAGGAATTTTGTTCAAACGGTTGAACATAAAAATTCATGAAAACGAATATTTGTTCGAAATAGAAATTTGATGAAAATGGAAATTTGTTCAAAATAGAAATTTGCTCGAAACGGAAATTTCTTCGACGGAATCTTGTTCGAAACAAAAATTTGTTCAGCACAGATATTTGTTGACAACGGATTTTTGTTCAAAACGGATATTAGCTCCAAATAGAAATTTGCTTCAAATGGAAATTTGTTCCACAGAATCTTGTTCAAAACGAAAATTTGTTTGATGCAAAAATTTGCTGAAAACGGATATTTGTTCGAAATGAATATTAGCTCAAAATAGAAATTTTCGCAAAATGTAAACTTGTTCGAAGCAAAAATTAGTTCTACACAGAAATTTGTTGAAAACGGAAATTCGTTCAAAACGAATATTGGCTCGAAATGGAAATATGCTCTAAACGGTAGTTTGTTCAAAACAGATGTTAGCTCGAAATAGAAATTTACTCTAATCGGAAATTTGTACTACAGAATCTTTTGGAAACGAAAATTTGTTTAACATAGAAATTTGTTGAAAACAGAAATTTGTTCGAAATAGAAATTTGCTCGAAACGGAAATTTGTACAATGCAATCTTGTTTAAAACGGAAATTTCTACGACGGAATCTTGTTCGAAATGGAAATTTGTTCGAAACAGAATTTTTTTAAAATGGAAATTTGCTCGACAGATAAATTTGATTTAAATGGATATTGATTTGCAATGGCAATTTTTTTTGAAACAGAAATTAGTCCCTTACGGAAATTTGTCCGCAATAGAAATTTACTCCAATAGAAATTTGCTCCAATAGAAATTTGTTCAACCGAATCTTGTTCGAAACGGAAATTTGTTTGACACGAAAACTGGTTCGACGGAAATTTGTTTGACATAGAAACTTGTTCGACGGAAATTTGTTTGAAATGGAAATTTTTTGAAACAGAAATTAGTTCGAAAAAGAAATTTTTCCGAAGAGAAAATTTTTTTGAAACAGAAATGTTTTCGATGGAATATTGTTCGAAGTGAAAGTTTGTTCGACAGAGAAATTTGTTGAAAGCGGAAATTTCTTGAAATGAGAATTGTTTGAAACAATAATTAGTTCGAAAAATGGAAATTTTTATTTGCTTGAAACAGAAGTTTATTAGACTGATATGTGTTCGAAACAAAAATTTTTTAGATGAACATTTTATCGAAAGTTTGAGAATTGAGAAATAAAGGTAAGGTCTTCTCTTCTGCTTTGCCACTGCGGAATCATTGGATTAGGGAAGAGAAGCAACGGAAGAGTAGATTCAGTTTTAGATAAGGCAGAATAAAACCATTGTTTCCTAGATAATATGCAGAAATTCCTGCCCGTTATAACATGGTTCACACAGCGCTAATTCGTTATAGCGGTGCTGTCATTATATACCTATACTTCTTGACATGGCCTGAGTTCTAACAGTGCCAGCCTTTTGAATATTAAGGATTAAATTGTGAAATCGCCTAATCTTTTTCTATCATTAAAAATCTCGTGAACCCATTTAGCGCGTTTTTTTTCATTATTACGTGTATGATTAGCCAAGGCAAGTAATAATAACCGTTTACAAAAGAGCCAACTTCTTTTCCTGGACATGATGTTTAAAATAGATTGAAAGCAATGTCAGAAAGCGCGGTAGATCTTGCAGAGCAAACAAAACACGCTCCAGGTTGTTTGCAGCGAGAACCAATGAGAATAGTTCTTTGTTGCAGACCGCGTGTTTAAGAGTGAAGGCTATACTCGTCGCTTGCGGAGCGGCGCGGAGATGCTGGCGGAGATGCGAGTGACGTCACAGTGCGTTTGCGGAGCGACGAGCGATAATGTGTAGGAGTCACAACCGCGGAGGAGCCAATAACCTCCTAGAACGAACAAGCCCACCAACCTGTTTTTGACGTTACACACACTGGGCCATCGCTGCGTTTGCTGGCTGCTGGTTATTTCCGCACATCGCTTCATTTGAATGAAGTTGAAAGGAAAACTATTTCCTATGGTTTCAAATGAACCAATTTTTAACGCAGATGCAATTTATCAATCTTTGAATACAAATAATTCCTCGACAAAAATGTAAAAGTAAAAAATGGAAAATATATCTGCCGAATTTTGCACTCAGTAAAACAAACGTAGTTAAAATTCAATCGCTGTATCCTTTCTGATAACAATTTCAAAAAACAATAAGGAACTTTTGAATATTCTGATGTGGACAGTAGTTATTCAAAATTTCTCTTGAAATAACATTTTTTCACTAAAAACAAACAAATAAAATCTCAGGTAAAAACAACGTATCTTTCACGATGGTGTGAAAATTATCAACTTTTATAAGTTTAGTAATTTTTCATAAATATTTAGATAAAAAATAATTAACGCGATTAGCAACTATACCTGGAAAAGAAATGCATAAATCTAGCAAAATGAGTGATTCATTTCTAACATATATGCTAAATCTCATTGAAGAAATTCATAAAGCTTCTAAAGGTGAGCAGGTGAATATTAAAAATTGCAAAATATTTAAATGTAAATCATGAAATGATATATGCTAAACCAACCTAAGCAATGCATAAATCTCCTAGAGGGTGAGGGGAAAAAATTATTGAGAATTTCGCAAAACTAGGAGTAAATAAATTAATTCATATATAGTAAACCAACTGAAGAAATACATAAATCTCCCAAAGTGGAAGAATATTAAATATTGCACAAAACTGAAGTGATTTAATTAATATATGTATCATAAACCTAGCCGTCCCGTGGCCGAGTGGTTAGCGCGCTTGGCTACTGATCTACGGGACCTGGGTTCGAGCCCCGGGTAAGGCATGGATGTTTGCGTTGTTTTCTGCTGAGGTCCTGCCATCCTCTGAGACCTTCTACTATGGCATATAAACTGACAGGCTCCTGTCAGACCTCTGTGGCAAGCAGCTGCTTGAGGGGGTATTTATTTATTTATTTTTATCATAAACCTAATGCAGAAATGCATAGAGCTTTTAAAGTGAGGAAATATTCGCATAAAATTAGCCTGAGGGATTTAATGAAATCGTATACTAATTAAAATGAAGAAAAAAAGTTGACGGAAAAATATAAAGGAGATAGAAAATTAGCAGGGGTAATCATTATTTTAAGTGTATCAGTGTCATAATATTCTGATACGACTGTGTATATACACAGTCGTATCAGAATATTATGACCACCTGCCATAGTATTTATATGGTAGGTGGTCATATTATTCTGATACGACTGTGTATATATATATATTCAAATAACTTTAAAATACACATTAACTTTTCTATGAGTAATGGAAAGAAAAATTAGTAAAAGTTATCAAATTCAGTGATTCATTTTTATCATATACTTTGAACTAGATGGAGAAATATATATGCTTTCTTAGAAATAAGAAATGGTTCATTTTATATATGTATGATAGAGAGTGAACAAGATAAGTGATCAATTAAATCATATGAACAAACTAATTTTTGATATATCCAGAAAACATAACACAAAAGCTGCAGAGTAGTGATTCAGATTATGGCATACACTAACACATTAGACTACCAAATATGTCAATAAACAAGCATAGAAGGTACCTAAAAATGGTGATTTAAATAAATGATGGGGATTATGTAATTGACATTTTGGCCTTATCATAATTAGACTGCTTATCCCTCATACAAATTTAGGTTTTTTAGTAACACTTATCAAATTAAGCTAAAAAAAAACAAGTGTTCATAATATTTCTACACATTTAACGGCATATACTTTCTCGCTCTAGATATTAATGAAATGCCAGCTTGAACGAAATCATTTTACATTCAAAATGCAATAACATATCAGTTCAAATGCAATGGCTATAAAGTCTAATTATTTTACAACTGAAATATCAGTGGTAGTCAACTCTAATCTAAATCAATTTAGCACTAAAATATCAGCGAATGTAAAATTTAGGTCATTTTACCATTTTATAAGCGAAATATGAACTATAGAACCGAATCATTTTTACCAATTAAAGATCAGCGTATGTAACATATACTGGTGATGTGTGTGTGACATGAGATTAGCAGGCGAATAAGGATTTCCTCTGGGACTTTTAGGAATCTATGGAGAGTGTGGAGAAATAGGCGAATACACCTAAAGACTAAAATTAGACTGTTTAATAGTTTGGTTCTTTCTAGGGTTAATTGTGGTCGTGAAACTTTGTAGATAACAGGAAATGCGATGCTTTTGATTCTAGATGCTTACACAGTATCTTGGGATTAGGTGGTTCCCCTAGTTTTTGGAGTCGTGTTTAAAGAGCCTATGCCATTAACCTGTTCAGTGGCCAGTGTTGTAGTCTGCGATTGGCACCCATAGGCCGACTTCTTTTCTCAGTATATATATCTTCTTTCCTCAAATAGCTGTTTTCTCAATTTAAGATGTCAGACCAGTTATGAAGAAGAGATCTCAGAAGATAGACAATGCGAGAAAGAATATTCATAACTATAGGGTCCTGAACCTAGGCCCCATATATGGATGCTTGTATTGTTTTTCTAC
Source organism: Ryuthela nishihirai (assembly GCA_038380435.1). Taxonomy (NCBI): domain Eukaryota; kingdom Metazoa; phylum Arthropoda; class Arachnida; order Araneae; family Heptathelidae; genus Ryuthela; species Ryuthela nishihirai. Next base: position 4,517,014 of record JAWZYU010000020.1, on the reverse strand, counting down.
TGAGGTCCCCCCCTCCCATACTCATAAATATTCTCTATGGTGATCCAGGTTCGAATCCTGTACTGGCATGGTTGTTTGTTCTGTGCTATTCTTGTAGAAGAAGGCCTGTAAAATCTAGAAGTAGCTCTGTCCTCTATGTAACTTATGAAGAAAAATGTTGTAAATACTTCGCTTACAGTTAGGGATGCCACCTTTCCGGTTTTCATCCCGAGACTCCACGTTTTGAAATCTATCTCAAGACTCCGGTTTTTGAAAGCAAATTTCTGTTTTCTGCAATTACGGTTTTGAAATGATCAAAGAGTTGCCGCCATTTGTACTACCATGGCCTACGCAGGTTTTGAAATGGGCAAAACCGTAGACTGTACACACGATTACCGGGTTCAACCAAGCTCAACTCGCTAAAATGACTAGAGAAACCAGCTCCAAAAATTAGCACTTCCCTTAAAAACCAATGCTAAACACATTTTTAAAAAAATGTTGTGAAAGCCAAAACGAAAAAAGGCCAATTCCTTTTTTTTCTGGTGAGTATGAGGGGGAACTCAGTAGAAAAACAATACAAACGTCCATGCATTATCATGGGCCTCGAACCCAGGGATTGGGACGAAGCGATAAAAGGCCCTATATTTCGATTTTGAAACAAAATGGAAAAGATTCGAGTGAAAGCAGAATTATGCACGAAAACTGATTATAATGTGAATTGTGCAAAATGTTTAGAATATATTCAGAAGCCGGAACGAAAGTTTCTAAAAAGATTGTAAAGATAATTGAATGTATGAATCTAAATTTAAATAATAATATATATTTTTTAATAATTAATAAAATTTTGAAACAACAATAATGATTGAGTTGATTATTTTAAATAAATATATTTTTTTTTGGGGGGGGGGCGAGCGGAATTTATTTAAAGCCAGCTTTATGATCTCTGGATATTTAAATCTCAAAAGGTGACAGCTTTATTTATAGTGCTAATCGAAAATTATATTTACGAAAAATAATGGCCAAGTTTTATGGGACCCTCTCCCAAACTTCAAACTCATTAGTTAAATTTGGGGAAGTATGTGCCCCATCGCCCCACATTAAATTGCCTTCCGTTATGCTCAGAAATGTTAGGATTTTCAATTCAGCAATATATAAATTATATGCAAAAATATATTTATACCAGAAGTCGCTACTTGTCGCAGAGGTCTTAGAGGAACCTCAGATTATATGCCATAGTAGGTTTCTGAGGATGGCGGGACTCCAGAAGAAAAACAAACATTCATGTCTTACCCGAGGCTCGAACTCAGGTACCTTAGATTAAAAAGACGAAAATTAGAAAATTAGAAATATTATCTTGCAAAGGATTACATTTCAACGTCTAAGTCGGTTCATATCCTTTCTTTGATCTGTCATCCCTTTTTCCCATTTCTGCTTCTGGTAGGGATTAAGACCGAACCCAGACAGCTACGGCGAATGAGCATTGTCCGTGGATACTTAAAGAGTCCCCGAGGGACGGCTTTGGTTGGAATCACCTTTCTCTGTCTAGTTGTGTTCTCTTTCCCCAGTCTGCTTTTACTAATTGCTCAAAGAGAGAAAGCACTACTTCAGATATTTGGATTAACATTCCGCCTTGGCACTCCCTGTCGGCAGAAATGGAACCTCAAACTCCTTAAGTATGCGGTTTTCAAGCAACCTGTATCTAAAGGGTTAAACTATAGTAGTATAATTAAAAATCGAGGAATTTTTCTTAAAAGGAGCGATTCACTTTAAAAAAAAAATAAATGCTCGGTTGAACAGCATTAATGTGTAAAGAAAATCATTAACGGAGCCACTAATGAAAAATGTTTTATTGGTACGCCGTACCGGCAAATAATTTCTTGCTGGTACGGCGTACTGGCGCATACCAACCTACTTTCACCACTGGCTATAACTAAGTCTTTCGAAGCTTCAGAATTAAAGGTAACTTTTTTAACCTTAGCACAACACTTTTTAAATTTAAGTTGCAAGACACTTTTAACAAGTTAATGGTCAGATCCAATTTCAGCTCCTCTATATGAGCTGGTATTCTTAACAGAATTAGCCCATTTTCTGTTAATTAATATATAATAAATCATATTCTTATGCAGCCCATCGGGTGAAACCCATGTGTTCTTATGTATGTCGTGGTGTTTATAATAAGTGTTAGTTATTCTGAAGCTATTGAGTTACTTACCTGGAGGAGACGTTGCCCATTGCAGCTACCAATACCAAAAGGGCCCATTACTCCACCCCAAAGATCAGAGTCAGTACCAGCTTTGGCAATGAAATCACCTAGAACAAGGGTAATATCTCCTTTCTTGACAGAATTCAAAATATCCTGAAGTTGTCCATAAAACCTATCCTTCTCATCCTCATCGGCATCCTGAGTTGGAGCATAACAGCAGATAACATTCAAGTCTTTAACGCTTGTCTGAAATTTTGCTGTAAGAAACGTTTCATTAATGAACTCATATCCTAGAAGAGCATCACTAGCGTGTCTGCTGAGAAGCAGACCCACGCCTTGGTGATGCTTATTGTCGTCCCTCCCTGAAAAGAGAAATTTAAGATTATTTTTAGGAATCTGAACTTTATCTGTCCATCTGGTCTCTTGCAAGCCGAGAATATCTAAATTATAAAGGTGGAATTCTTGTGTGACGACATCAAGAGAAAACGCTCTGTGCAGAGTCCTCACATTCCAACTACCTATGGAGAGAAAATGGTTAGTGGGATGTTTAAAGAAACTATGTTTATTGAGAGAGGGAATGCAGACATGAGGCAAAAACCCGTTCCCCCACCACTAAAGGCTGAAGCCATCTACACTGGAAGACTTCCTCCAATGTAGTATTTGACGGTGCCTGTAGAAGCAAAGAGTTCAGGTGCCTACGATGACCTCTGCTCAGGATTATCCACCAGCTGATAAACGTATCCTGTGAATCTATTCACTTGGGGCTGTCAACCCACAAACAAACAGGAAACACAGCGGAAGATTTTCCCTCCACAGAAGCCCACCAGTGCAGCAAAATCAGGATCCATAATCAAGCTCAGAGCCATAATTCCCTTGAGGTTGGTATATATGGTCAGCACCAGGATCCTGTGTAGTTGATCACTCCTCAGTAGGGTAGAAAAAATAGAAAAGTAACCATAGTTATCCACATCAGTAGACCACACTAACCTGGCAGCCCTCCACTTTCGTTCACTTCCTCAAGAGAGTATCTCTTTTGAAAGGTAGTAACGTCTGCACTACGAGAAGGCGGGGTCGGCATAGTTGCTAGGCCTGGCCGGTTATATGCATCATCACAGGGGATTGATGCATAGCTCTCCTTCCAATGACTACCTATGTACCATTTACAGACAGAATATCAACTATAAACCAAAAAAATTTATCTTTCAGATATCACTGAGATTTCAACTGTAAAACCAAATCACTTACGTATTAAAGTTTTCAAAATTCCATTACCTTGGGAGTTCTTGAAAGCGACGATGAAATTATGATTGAAATTACTTTCACAAAAGATCACTTCGCACAAAAAAGGTTATTGCTGTTGAAACCAAGCACATAATACATCCAAATCGAGTCGTGGTGGTTATGCCTAACAAAAGTGGCCCACACAAAAATTATATGCACAAACTATCAACGAATCACTTTACCCATTACACCTGAGGACGTTAACATTCTAATAAAAATTCACGTTGTATTCACCTCAAAAACGTGTAATATATATCTGCTACAAAAGTTAAAGAAATTCAAAAATGCCGCCACAGCACTACATCGTGGCCAGCGAGAACAAATGAGGCAAGCTAAATAGAAGAATAGGGATTGTCGCTGGGACTTTTAAGAATCTATCGAGAGTATGGAATAATAGGCGTGTACACCTAAAGAAAAAATTAGGCTGTATAATATTTTGATTCTTTCTAAGGTTAGTTATAGTAGCGAAACATGGACCCTTTGTAAGCAGGATAACAAGAAACTTGATGCCTTTGATTCTAGATGCTTATGTATAACTTGTGCTTTAGGTGGTTTGACTTTGTAAGTAATGATTAGGTTAGAAGAAGGAGTCATCAACCTCTTTTGAGCAGCATATTGTGCAGAGAGAGACTGCATTGGTTTGGCCATGTTTTGCCTGTATTCATAACTGCAGATTAATAAAGAGGATTATGAATAGTGTGCCTAAGGGTTTCAGAAAAAGAGGGAGACATAGGAAGCGATGGGTAGACAATGTCAACCAGGACCTTGCTAGAATTGGCTTAGAGTAGCAGAATGATGTAGCTCAGAACAGACACATCTGGAAAGGACAATTACAGTTTGGTTGGATCTCCATAGCCCATGTTGGAGATAGGTAAAGAATTAGTAATCAAGATAGAAGGGAAAGATGCATGCTGATTTTATTCACATTAACCCCTCATAAATGTCTTAGTGTCACTGATATGTAGATACCCAGACACCATACATATCGAAATATGTATTAATGTATGCAGGTGACAACAAAATTTTCGCAATGATTATTCCTTTTAATTTGTTTACTGGAACTCTGTGCCAATGTTCCTCACAATGCAAATGCTACACTGTATTGTTTTTAGTTCTTATTGCTCTGGCTTTGCAGCAGAATGTCAACAAGGGAGATATGATCAACTGACAGCAGAATGCAGGGCATGGGAGATAGATGCTGATTCAGGTCTAGGTCAACAAAATTGTAAGTTCCTCTGTAACAGTAATGTAACTTCACATAACAGAGAAACAGTTCACCCATTTTTTTAGAACTATAAATACAAACCAACCAAACACGCTGAAAACACAGATAAAAATATTCGTTATTTAATGAGCTTTGGAAGCTGGAATATTTAACAGCAGCATATCTTAACTAAACTTGCAATATTTCAATATTTGCTAGTTTTGTATGTGTTTTCATGAAATACTGAAGTTTCCTCAATATTTCATGGATTTTTTCATACCAAAATTCAGACATCCACATGAGGTAATTGATAATGAAAAAAAAAGTAGGTTTGAGACTTTTTTTGTGTGTGTACATTTTATACCTTGCATAAACAAAATTAGAGAACTTTCATGTTATACCTGTGGGAAGCCTAATTTGATACTCCATAACTTCTAAAATAGTATTTTTATTTAAAAAAATGTGACTGAAGATAATATTTCAATGTTGTTGTATGTTTTTCAATGTTTTCAATGTATTTCAATGTTTAAATGTGTTGTATAAATCTCGATAGCCAACAATATTTATTCAGCATTTAAAGAGTTACAGAAGTTCAAAAATTTAGCAACAGCATTGCCAGTCAAAAATATCTCAAAAGTTATTTAAAACTACAAGCATTATTATTTCAAACTATTTAATAAAATAAGTATATATTTTTTATAAGTTTGTATAACTAATTCTTTCAATATTTGCCAATTTTGTATGTGTTTTCTAGGATATGCTGCTGTTAAATATTCCAGCTTGCAAAGATCTTTAAATAATGAATATTTTTGAAATTCAGGATTTTAGGTAAACTTAATTTAGATATTCCATAATGTTTTACTGTTAAAAGGCTTATTTTAGAAGTCATGAATAATTTGGACTTGGCTTTTCAATGATATATCATGAAAATTCTCTAATCTTTAGCCTAGGCATTGTGTTTAGTAATTGTAGTATTATAGGTTTTTTTTTTATCTGCCTTTGCTCAGGTTATTTGCCGAATTGTGAAGAAACTGTTGAGGCTATGTTAGCAGCAGCTAATCTGGGAGCAGTCTGGAGGATCGGAGTATTAAACGGCACCAAGTTGGGTCTGTAAATAGTAGGTAAATTAGGCATTAGGTCTCTAAATGGTAGCTAGGTAGTCACTGGAAGGAGAGCTATGCCCTAATCCCCTGTGATGCTGAATAGAACCTGCCAGGCCTAACACCTAATGTCCGACCCCGCCTACTTGTGGTGCAAACCGTTAGTACCTTTCAAAAGAGATACTCTCTTGTGGAAGTGAACGGAAGGGGAGGGCTGCCAGATTAGTGTGGCCTACTGATCTGGACAACTATGGCTACTTTTCTTTTTTTCTACCCTGCTGAGGAGTGGTCAACCACACAGGGTCCCGGTGCTGACCATATAAACCCACTGGACTGGATAGGTATATGGCTTTGAGCTTGATTATGGATCCTGATTTTGCTGCACTGGTGGGCTTCTGTGGAGGGAAAATCTTCCGCTGTGTTTTCTGTTTGTTTCTGGGTTGACAGCCCCAAGTGAATAGATTCACAGGATATGTTTATCAGCTGGTGGATAATCCTGAGCAGAGGTCATCGCAGGCACCTGAACTCTTTGCTTCTACAGGCACCGTCAAATACTACATTGGAGGAAGTCTTCCAGTGTAGATGGCTTCAGCCTTTAGTAGTGGGGGAACGGGTCTTTGCCCCATGTCTGCGATTATGGGGCTGTTTGATATTGTCGGCATTCCCTCTCTCAATAAACATAGTTTCTTTAAACATCTCACTAACCATTTTCTCTCCATAGGTAGTTGGGATGTGAGGACTCTGCACAGAGCTTTTTATCTTGATGTCCTCACACAAGAATTCCACCGTTATAATTTAGATATTCTAGGCTTGCAAGAGACCAGATGGACAGGTAAAGGTGAGATACTTAAAAATAACTTTAAATTTCTCTTTTCAGGGAGGAAGGATGGAAATCATCACCACGGCGTGGTTATGCTTCTCAGTAGATATGCTAGTGATGTTCTTCTAGGATATGAATGCATTAATGAAAGGTTTCTTACAGCAGAATTTCAGACAAGCGTTAAAGATTTGAATGTTATCTGCTGTTATGCCCCCACTGAGGATGCCGATGAAGATCAGAAGGATGGGTTTTACGGACAACTACGGGATATTTTGAATTCTGGATATTTTGCAGTTGGTACTGACTCTGACCTTTGGAGATAAGCCTTTTGGTATTGGTAGTTGCAATGGCAATGAGCAACGTCTCCTACAGGTAAGTAAACTCAATGGATTCAGAATAACTAGCACTTATTACAAACACCGCGACATACATAAGTACACATGGGTTTCACCTGATGGGCTGCATGAGAATATGATTGATTATGTATTAATTAACAGCAAATGGGATAGTTCTGTTAAGAATACCAGGTCATATAGGGGACGTGAAATTGGATCTCACCATTACCTTGTTAAAAGTGTCTTGCAACTTAAAGTTAAAAAGTGTTGTGCTAGGGTTAAAAATTTTACCTTTAATACTGAAGCTCTGAAAGACCCAGTTATAGCTGAAGCTTACCATGATAGGTTACTTAGTCATTATGACAGTCATGGTATGCTTACTACTGAAGTTGAGGAAGAATGGGACCATTTTAAACAGGCTTTTTTGGAAACTAACAGTATACTTTTAGGGGAAACGTATCAGTGGAGGCAGAATTATTTGAGTGATAAGGCACATGAGCACTGCAGGAATGTACCAGTCCCAATACAAAGCATTACAGAGAGCTTAATAAATATGTAAAGGATCAGTTAGCTACTGATAAGAATCTTTGGCTTGATGGCTTGGCTGACAAAGCCGAGGAAGCAGTTAGACAGCACAAAAGCAGAGAGCTGTATCGATTGTTAATGTTTTGTGTTGTAGAAAACGGACAGGCATACAGAGATTGAAGGATAAACAAGGTAAGGTTATAGAAGGGGAGGATTCTCTCATGGCTAGGTGGGCTGAGCATTTCAGTGATGTTCTAAACAATGTGGTTAGTTCTACTCCCATTGTTTGTAATGATGATAGATGCATTATTGGCTTTAATGTTGGCGCTATAACACAATCTGAAGTTCTTTTGGCTGTTTCTAAACTTAAACTTCATAAATCCCCAAGGGTAGATGAAATTATTACAGAAATGTTTAGAGCTGGGAATGTTTCGGTTACCACTTGAATGACTGAAATTTTGAATATCTTATATGATAAAGGCATGATTCCTAAGGATTTTATTAGAGCTATTATTATCCATATTTTCAAAAAAGGTGATTGCAGTTCTTGTGATAACTATAGGGGATCAACCTACTCTCTGTTCCAGGTAAAGTTCTTTGCACGATTATGCTTAATAGAATTAAGAATCTGGTTGACAGGCAATTGCGTGATGAGCATTGTGAATTCAGAAGTGGTAGGGGATGTGTAGATCACATATTTTCACTTAGGCAGATTCTTGAAAAATGTTTAGAGTTCCAGAAACTTTTAGTTGCTAGCTTTGTTGATTTAAAAAGGCTTTCGACTCTGCTGATCGTCATAATTTCTGGTATACCAGACAAGTTAGTTAACATAATGAAAACTCTCTATAATAACACTGAGTCGTGTGTGAGAGTTTGTATGGCTTGTAGCAATTGGTTTACATTACTTCTGATGTTCGACAAGGGTGCATTTTGTCTTCTTTTCTCTTTAGTTTGGTTATTGATTATGTTATTCGAAATTCACTGTAAAGGAGAGATTGTGGCCTTAAATGGACTGGAGATACTAAAATTTCTGATTTAGATTATGCTGATGATTTAGCCCTTTTGACAAATGATGTTGATGAGATGAACTCTTTCATTCGAGCTGTTGATGAGACTGGTAGTAGAGTAGGTTTGGTTATAAACAGAGAGAAAACTAAAGTGATTAAAATTGTCAGGCAGGCTGTGATTCAGTTCATCTGAATGGTTGCAGTCTTGAGCAGGTGTCACAGTTTAATTATCTTGAGAGCTATGTAACAGATCCTGGTGATGTGCAGCATGAGATTAACAGACGAATAGAGATAGCTGCCGGGACTTTTAAGAATCTATGGAGATTGTGGAGAAATAGCATATACACTGTCAGGCTAGAGGCCTTTTAAAATATTTTTTTTTGTTCGGGTCAATCATCAACATCATTGTTATTTTGGATTTCACCAAAATGGGCATATGCTACGTGGGAGGTCCTCTGTCCCAGCATCTGGAGAGTTAATTGAAGTAGCAGTACCCGGGGGGACGGAGGTCACCAAAAACGCTTGCGTCCGCTGACAAGCAACCCGGAGGCTAGCGGACTTCCCAGATGGTCGGGCGGTGAGAGAAAGAGAAAGGGTTGGCAATGAGGAGAACAGAGCCAGTCGAGGAACGAACACGTGCAAATGAAAAATTGTAAAGCTGGGAAATGCCGACTGGTAATAACGGCATTGGGCTCTGTGTATACAGCTGAACAGGCATAGTAAGCTGGTGTTGATGTAATGCTATGTAATTGAGCATATGTCCTTGTTCTATCAAGCATGTTTGGAAGGTTCAATAAATAATTGTTATTTTTAAGTAAAGGCTGAAGTTGAACCAATTTATTGGGGAGGAGCCTCAGTATTGAGTCCCTGCAATTGTGATAAAATCGTTGATTTTATGTGAAAAGCTCTTTCACCTGTCGCGTATTGCGATCGAACCAAGGGGACATTCCTAAGTGGTCCCAATAGACAAACAAACGAAGAAGCAACATCACAAAGTGGCGCAGCCGCCAGTACGCAACAGGGGTGGAAGTAGCGGCGAAGGTGATGGAAGAGTTCCGACATCCATTGTGAGCTGACCAGAACAAGGCTGATACTGCCAAGAGTGTCCTGCGGTGTGCTTCAGGTGATAGAATAGCTGTAAAGGTACCTGAAGAATCGTGCATCACGTTCGAACTGTGGAAAAAGCTGTGAAGGTGACGGAAAAGTTCAACATCCACTGGGAGCTGACCAACGCAAGGCTGATATTGGCAAGAGTGTTCCGACTGTGTGCTTCAGGTGGCAGACTGACGAGGCGGTTCGTTCCTGTCGTCACATCGGAAGTAAGTAATCTCTTACTCTAGGGGTGAGTAGTTAGATACGGCAGAGGCCTGTACGAGCTAAACTGGAGCTTAGGAGCTGTCGCGATAGGGAAAGGGATGAGTTAAGGCGAGGCCACACAATCACAGAAAGGGATAGCACGCAGGGTGGTGCTTCAGGGAGTAACCGCAGAAGTGAGGAGGTGACAATAGACAGAGAGTCTGATGCTGCGGAAGACATGAGAGGGTTGAGGGATCATGGCAATGACAACGATACGGATAGGCTGCGGAGCGGGACCAGAAAGCAGAGAACTACAGAAAGGATTGGATATGATTTTGAATTAGAGAGGATGAGGTTAGAGATGCAGCTGAGAAGGGAAGAGAGAGAGGTGGCGGAAAGGGAAAAGGAGAGAGAGGCAGCAGAAAGGGAAAAGGAGAGAGAGGCAGCGGAAAGGGAAAAGGAGAGAGTGGCAGCAGAAAGAGAAAAGGAGAGAGAACGGCAGAAAGAGAAAGGGAAAAGGAGAGAGAGCATGAGTATAGAATGCTGGAACTGCAAATGAGGAATGCAAACGAGGAGAGGGTGATGTGCGAACGGTTGCAGTTTCTAGTAATCCAGCAGATGCGCGGCTGACTAATTATATAAAATTATTGGGAAATATGTTAGCTGGAAGCCCTAAAAACCCAGAAGAAGTGATAAATCTCTTTGAGACAGTGGAAAGGGGTTTTAAGATATATGAAGTACCAGAGGAGTTTCAAGGCAAAGTCATCATTTCTTTTTTAGACGGTAAATATGCAAATCACGTTTTTCGAAAATTAAGTGCAGAGGATTTTGCTAATTATAAGAAAGTTAAAGAGGCCGTTTTAAAAGAGTTTAAGCTCACTCCCTCTGCGTAGAAGAGAAAGTTTGAAACTATCATGAAAGAACCGAATGAGTCATATAATCAATTAGCCTCGAGGCTCAGAAATAGCTGGGATTACTACGTCCGCAGTAGGAAGGAGACAAAATTTGAGGAGCCTATGGACCTGATAGTGTCGGATAAGTTACGTGATAGCCTTCCTCAAGACACTCATGCTTACGTAGTACAGAAAGAGGCGGAGTCATGGGCAAAAGCAGACGAAATAGCAACGTGGGCAGAAATCCATCTAGCCAGTGTAAACGGAACGGAAGAGTTCCAAACTTTTAAAGAGTTAAGGCATAGACAAATGCAGAACGTGTTGTTTCCCCCCAGCATAGGATAGACTCAGAGAGAAATTATTCGAGCAGAAGGTATCAACCGGCAGTTAATTTAGCTGAATATAGAACTGTCCCAAAGGTAAGGAGGTGCCATAAATGTAGATCCGATGAACATTTGATGAGAGATTGCCCACTGAGAACTGGGGACCGTGAGAGTCGAACTCAGGTATACCTAGTTAGCACCTTGGATCAGAATTCTGAAGATGTTTGTGAGGCAACGATAGGAAGGGCTACCACACATTCAAAACCAGGTGTACGCAGACGAGTAATGGAACAGGGAAAGATACGTATCCCAGTAGATTATAAAGAGGTTCGAATCAGAGGTGGCGACGAGACAGCTAGAGCAGTAGTGGGTTCGGTGGCAGACCTGACAGTAATCAGAAAGGGGATTCTGAACGAAGAAAAACACCCGGTAAAAGACCATCTGTTGTTGCTTGGACCGTTTGGTGATGCCAAAAGGGCAGAGGCAAAAGAGGTGCCTTTAAGTTTGACTGATGGCACAGAAAATAGCACTGGGAGTGGTGGAGAAATTAAAGTGCTATGCGCAGTAGTAGCAAATCTGCGTAAGGAGGTACTTCTGAGTTTGGAAGCATATGGTAAGCTAATTAGAAAGAAGTAGAGAAGGCCTGTAACTGGTAACCCCAGGAGGAAAATCCATGAGCCGTGGGCCAATAGCGGAAGCTACTATGAAATAGGTAGAGAATTTCCAGTTAGAAAAAGGGAAATGTATGCTCCATGGAGACCGTCCAATCAACGCCGTCCTATCTCCCGGCCCAAACATGTGTAGCAATCTGTCAGACTCGATGTCTACGATGAGCCAAATTGTCTAAGGGAGGGTACACTAACACCTTTTACAAATTTAAATGGTCAGGCCAACGCCAATATCGACGACTTTCAGCCTGTAGAGCCAGAGGGTACGTACGGGAAGGTGATATCTAGGTAGTCACAAAAGGTGTGCATAGCCTTTTACCTGGTATGTTACCTGTGCTCGAATGAACACCGCCAGTACGACATACTTTCGTCAAAGACAGTTATTAGGGAGAGAATTAATTTATAAACTGTTTACTCTTGGACAACTACCTCAGTCATCAGGTTTTTTTTGTTTGAAGCAAAAAGACAATATTTAGACTCAGTGCACCGGGATATACCTAGAAGTTCTTTTATATTTAAGGTAGTGTACATAGATGTGTAAAAGATGTGCCAATTCGCAGAGAATTTATAGAATTCATAAAGCGACTTAGAACTCTGAATTTTGTGGCATTGAATTCTCAGGTTTACGGGAAAATGAACTCTAATTTTCAGCATTCAACTTGACTTTTTAGTCAGCAGTTAACAGGACTAACTACTGACTTCTGGCAGGGAGGTGTCAGGCTAGAGGCCTTTTTAAATATTTTTTTTTGTTCGGGTTTTGAATGTTATTTTGGATTTCACCAAAATGGGCATATGCTACGTGGGAGGCCCTCTGTCCCAGCATCTGGAGAGTTAATTGAAGTAGCAATGCCCGGGGGCACGGAGGTCACCAAAAACGCTCGCGTCTGCTGACAAGCAACCTGGAGGCTAGCGGACTTCCCAGATGGTCGGGCGGATGGTCGAGATGGTCGAGAGAAAGAGAAAGGGTTGGCAACGAGGAGAACAGAGCCAGTCGAGGAACGAACGCGTGCGGACGAAAAATTGTAAAGCTGGGAAATGCCGACTGGTAATAACGGCATTGGGCTCTGTGTATACAGCTGAACAGGCATAGTAAGCTGGTGTTGATGTAATGCTATGTAATTGAGCATATGTCCTTGTTCTATCAAGCATGTTTGGAAGGTTCAATAAATAATTGTTATTTTTAAGTAAAGGCTGAAGTTGAACCAATTTATTGGGGAGGAGCCTCAGTATTGAGTCCCTGCAATTGTGATTTTATCGTTGATTTTATCTGAAAAACTCTTTCACCCGTCGTGTATTGCGATTGAACCGAGGGGACATTCCTAAGTGGTCCCAATAGACAAACATACGAAGAAGCAACAACACATACACCTAAAGTCTAAAATTAGCTGTATAATAGTTTGGTTCTTTCTAGGGTTAGTTATGGTAGTGAAACCTGAACACTTTCTAAACAAGATAACAGGAAACTAGATGCTTTTGATTCCAGATGCTTATGCAGTATCTTGGGTATTGGGTAGTTTAATTTTGTAACTAATGATGAGGTTAGGCAAAGGAGTCTGCAACCTCCTTTAAGCAGCATATTGTGCAGAGAAAGACTCTGCTGGTTTGGCCATGTTGACCATATGGATAACTACAGATTGGCGAATAGGGTTATGAACAGTGTGCCTAAAGGCTTCAGAAAGGGGGGGAGACCTAGGGTGAGGTGAGCAGACAATGTCAAACAGCACCTTATTAGAATTGGTGTGCAGTGGCCAGATGCAGCAAATGTAGCTCAGGTGAGACTTGCTTGGAGAACTAAATTGCACGGTCTGGTTGGACCTCGGTAGCCCATGGCTGCTTGAGGATGATGATGATGATGATGACGATGCAGATGATGAAGTTGTATTAGGATTCTACACCAGCGTTGCGCCGAAGAGAATGAGGTACAGGCATTCTACCTGTTTTGATCCCCTTTCCACCTTTCCCCTGAAAACCTGAAACCTCCACCCTTGCGCCAAGGAGAATGAGGTACAAGCATCTTCCCTGTTTTGGTGCCCTTTCTCCCTGAGTAACTTGAAAGTTTATCGCCAAACTTGGCCTAACCCACACTGGTGAAATCTTTTTGTTGTTCACCACTGACGTCCTTCTCACTGTCCACTCTAGCGGTGTTTGAGAAAATCTGATTCACTAAATGTATTTACCTGGAAAACTTAATTTTGTCATGTTTCCCATGTATGTGTTTTTCGTTGAACCCTGAGTGATGGTGGGTGAAAAGGTTCCCCACTTTTAAAGTATCCGTTTGAACAGAAAATATTGGAGCTGCAGGTCTACTTTTCAGCCGAATGCTGAGTGCATCTAGTGTGAGCACAACACCATTTTCTCCCTATTTTCCTTTTTTATTATTTTCCCCTGACTGCCATCCTCTTCAGTTAAACGGCGTTGATGTGACATTATGTCAAGTTTTGCACTGCTTCAGTAAAATTTGAATAATAATGCGTTTCATTTCGCAATCAAATGAAATTATTAAAAACACATTTCAAGATATTAATATTCTGGATATTATAGATATTATTCATCTGGAAATGTTGTCGAGCATATTTTTGGCAGTATGATTTCAACCATGGGTTTGGAAACAGTACTCTAGACTTTTCAATATCTTCAGCTTCCAAAGTTTTCGTCATAACATAATCAATTAAATGAATGGGAAAGAAAGTTAAGCATTGTGTAAGGTGCTTTTTTGCTGACTTTTACAATGCATTTAGCAATAAAGTCGAGATCACAGGATCTGAGAAAATTTCCTTTCGGTTGGCATTCTGCAAATTTTTTATCTGTGAAGCATGATAATAGGTTTTTAAATGGATACAGTTTAATAGCGGATTTATCTATGATTACAATTAATACATTACCAATTGCTTGCTATTTAAAAAGGTTACATGTTAGTAGTTTCATCACACCCGAGGATCCCCTTTGCACAGTGCTTTCCCCTATGACGTCACCGACCGGAAATTGACCTGTGTTGGTCCACGTTGCCTTCCGAACTCTGGCCCCTATGTTGCAATCAACAGGAAATTGACCCTGGTGTCGCAGCTGTCATGGTATTAATAATACATAATTAATAATTCATAATTAATAATTCATTATTAATAATTCATAAATAAAAATTCCTCCCCCTTTTAACCCATGGTGCTATCTAGTTTTTAACTCTAATTTTAAGTCCTCCTTCTCGAATAGTCTCGATTTTTCTTTATTTCAGACTCACCTTTTATTTTAAAACCTCGTTTTTGCAAATCACCTGGTTGACCTATATTTTAAACCCTACCTATATTTTAAGCCCTGGATTTTGCATACCCCCTGGTTGACATATATTTTAAGCCCTGGATTTTGCATACCCCCTGGTTGACATATATTTTAAGCCCTGGATTTTGCAGACACCCTGGTTGACATATATTTTAAGCCCTACCTATATTTTAAACCCACTCCTTCCCTCGGATTACAAGTCTCAGAATAATTCCACAGAAAAGGATGACACAAGTCTCAATTGTAAAAATCAACTCTCAAAGTTGTATTCTTATTAATTAAAACCCTTTCTATTAAAAGTTACCTCTATTAAAAATCTTTTGGTGTTCATTTTGCCAGGACAGCTAAATGATTCCCTTTTATTAAAACTCCTTCGATATTTATTTTTTCCAACCCCGTTAATCGATCCCCTAGTAAATAAAAACTCTCACTCACCTTTATTAAAAATCACTCCAAAGTCGGAATAAAACGTTGTAAATCAGTTTACTCTAGATGCGTTTAATTGGGAAAAAAAAAATCATTCCATTGCTAAGCGTGATTCGGTACCTCCACGTTAATTTCGGGAAAAAGCCTCATCGGATCCAAGGTCCACGTATTTTACTAGAAGAATGACACAGTAACTGTTCCACAGAAAAATTAATAAAATTTGGTTTAAATTATTCATAGGACTTGTATATAAGATCTAGCTTTAGACGTTCACCAGCCTAAAAGTTTTCAAAGACCGTTATCAGTGTATCGGAAATCGTACATTACGTGTTGACATCCTTCAGATCGCTTATCAGTGGGTAGCAACAGCACTTTCGCCACATCACACGATATGGTGC
The DNA here is from genome assembly GCA_038380435.1 of Ryuthela nishihirai. Lineage (NCBI taxonomy): Eukaryota > Metazoa > Arthropoda > Arachnida > Araneae > Heptathelidae > Ryuthela > Ryuthela nishihirai. The sequence continues at coordinate 4,501,283 of JAWZYU010000020.1, read as the reverse complement.
AATCCTTTATCAGCTGGAAGGTCAAAAGGTTAAATGTCCAGCGCTTCACTGTGTCTGCATTTGACACTGATAAGGCTTAAAAATAGATGTTTCCTAGAATCCACATTGCGCAACGGTCAAAGTCGAGTGGGAGAGGGGGTATATAAACACTGACTTCTCAGCGACTGTCACTGTGTTCTTCATCTGTCAGTTTGCTACCTGTCAGCCCTGCTCGCTCTCCGATCCTTCTCTACCTGCCAGTCCTGCTTGCTCGTCGATCCTTCTCTACCTGAGATGTCCACTATGCGAGAATTTTCCCGTGCTGGATCCTCAATTGATACCAGGTAAATGAATTTTTATTTAATGTTGTCCTTAAGATGCTCAACTGAATCACCTACTAACGTACAATATAGATTTTCATATTTGTTTCTAACTAGTAAAGTCATTTTATTCTAAACGATAATTTTCAAACTTTAGTTAAATATTAGATTTTTTTGATCAAGCTAGTAAAGTGTGCTTTTATTACAACATAACTGTTCTAAGATAAAAATCATGTAAAGTACTGCATATTCTGAGACTAAATTATCTATTCAGGTCTGATGCTGGTCCTCCCACTGATACCGACTGCTCTGAAGAGCTACTCACGGCAGTGCGCACTCTAGGGGCGGCAGCCAAAAGACCTCCTACACCTGAGCTTCCTACAACACCAAAACGTATCTGCATACTCCAACAGGGAGGCAGGGAATTAAGGCAAAGGACATCGAAACTTTCCCTCAAGAAGCGTCGTCAGTCCACTGTCGCAGAGGGTATGGGAAATCCCTACGTCCCCGTCGTACCCTCAACTGCAACCAGGTAAATGAAATTTTATTTAATATTGTCCTTAAGACGCTCAATTGAATCACTTACTAACGCACAGTTCAATATAGAGTTTTATATTTGTTTCTGTTTTTCTAACTAGTAAAGTCGTTTTATTCTAAACGATAATTTTCAAACTTTAGTTAAATATTTGCTTAGATTTTTGCGCAAGCTAGTAAAGTGTGCTTTTATTACAACATAACTGTTCAATATAGAGTTTTCTAACTAGTAAAGTCGTTTTATTCTAAATGATAATTTTCAAACTTTAGTTAAATATTAGTTTTTTTTTTTGATCAAGCTAGCAATGTTGCCTTTTCATTTTCTGTTCTAAGATAAAAACACGTAAAGTACTGCGTATTCTGAGACTGAATTATCTTTCTAGGTCTCACAATGTTCCGGCACCCGCCGATCTCATTAACGCAGGCACCGTGATGGATGCGGCTGTCAAGAGAGTTTCAGTCGGCCCTGCTGGCTCCTCCGACGCTCCTACCTCATCTGACGTCATGTCAGTGTTCTCTGCTGGCCCCTCCGTCGCTACTGGGTAAATGAAATTTTATTTAATGCTGTCCTTAATGTGTTCAACTGAATCACTTACTAACGCACAATATAGAGTTTTATATTTGTTTCTACCCTGTCATTTTATTCTAAATGATAATTTTCAAACTTTAGTTAGTTTTTTGATCAAGCTGTGTGAAGTAAATGTAATTTTATTTAATGCTGAATCACTTACTAACGTACAGTTCAATATAGAGTTTTATATATGTTTCTACCCTGTAAAGTCATTTTATTCCAAATGATAATTTTCAAACTTTAGTTAGATTTTTTGCTCAAGCTAGTAAAGTATGCTTTTATTACAACTGTTCAGTTCAATGTATTTGTTTTCTGCCCTGTAAGGCCATTTTACTTTTTTTTATTCTAAATGATAATTTTCAAACTTTAGTTAGATTTTTGCTCATGCTAGTAAAGTGTGCTTTTATTACAACTGTTCAGTTCAATATAGATTTTTATATTTGTTTATACCCTGTAAAGTCATTTATTCTAAATGATAATTTTCAAACTTTAGTTACTTAGTTTTTTTGATCAAGTTAGCAAACTGAAGCATGTTACTTTTTCATTTTCTGTTCTAAGATAAAAAAACATGTAAAGTACTGCATATTCTGAGACTAAATTATCTATCCAGGTCTATCCCTTCCACTGGTGCCGGACCCTCCAGCTTTCTGGTCCGTGTTCCCGTCTCCTCCGACATAAGGATACCATTCACTGTCGCCGCTGGTACCTCCACTGCTACCAGGTAATGTTATTTAATGTTGTCCTTAAGGTGCTCAACTGAACCACTTACTAACGTACAATATAGATTTTTATATTTGTTTCTGTGTTTCTAATCAGTAAAGTCATTTTATTCTAAATGATAATTTTCAAATTTTAGTTAGATTTTTGCTGAAGCTAGTAGAGTGTGCATTTATTACAACTGTTCAGTTCAATATAGATTTTTATATTTGTTTCTACCCTGTAAAGTCATTTATTCTAAATGATAATTTTCAAACTTTAGTTAAATATTAGATTTTTGATCAAGTTAGCAAACTGAAGCATATTGATTTTTCATTTTCTGTTCTAAGATTAAAAGCATGTAAATGTACTGCATATTCTGAAAAATAAATTATCTCTATAGGTCTGCATTCTCCAACGTTCCTGTCAGTGGATTCTTCAACATTCCTGTCAGTGCAGCCACCTCTGACGGCAGCTCTACAGAATCTCCCCACTACAATGTGTCGCACACTCGGTGGTACAACTCGACAAAATTCAAGACAGAATTCGTCTCCACGAGTGTGCGACTTGGAGGTATGGAGAATGTGGACCCACACAATTTCCTCACGGTCCTGCACGACCTGCACGAGAAAATGCTAGCTGACGTCGTCCCCACAGGGGAGTATAGCCATGTGCGGCTATGTTTACGCTCCCGGGATTTGAAAAACACTGTCAACTTGGCTCTAATTCGGCATAATGTCCTGACGGGGAGAGATTCATGGCTGCACTAGACAAAGTAGTGCAGTCGAATGAGTCTCTCGGTCCCGGGAGCGAGCTGGAGTTCGACTTTGTTTGTGCGACCTGGACCAGGTCGGCAGCGGTGGAGGTATTGGGAGACGTGCAGGACCTGAGAAGCGCAGCCTCGTGGATGTCCAGTCTTTCGCCAGCAGGAAGGGTAGTATTCGAAGCATCATTAATCGTGACAACATCTGTCTAGCAAGAGCTCTTGTCGTCGCACGAGAGCTCTGCTTGAAAAATAAAGGGCTGGCAAACACTTATGTACGTATCCAGGACTACTGCTACCCTTTACAACGCCAAGAAGCCCGTCAACTTCACCAGGATGTGGGTATTCCTGAGGGTCCCTGTGGACTCGCAGAAGTCCGTCTTTTCCAATTGCACCTGACACAGTTCAGGATTGTAGTGTATTCTGCTGATGATGCCTTCCTTCCCATCTTCATTGGTCCCGAAGGTGGGGACAACATTTATTTATTGTTTAGTGCTGGGCATTACGACGTGATTACTAAACTGTTAGGGTTTTTCGGGGTTAAGGAGTTCTGTCACATTTGCTTAAAGGAGTCTAACAACGGGCATGTTTGCAGGGGAACCTGCAGCAGGTGCCTGTCAGTCGATGTGCTTCATACAGGGGAGCTGTTGCTTTGCACGGTGTGCTGTGTGTATTTGCATGGGGCTGAATGCTTTCAGGCGCACCTGCTGAAGGCATGTCAGACATGGCATCACTCTGTTAAGTGCATCAGCATTTACGACCCCCTGAAAAAGCATGTTTGCAAGGTTGACACTTTAAAATTCGTCGAACCCTGCAATATTGACCCTGTCGGTCAGACTTACCTCTACTTTGACGTAGAGACTGTGCAGTGTGCCTACGGATTATTGAAACCTATATTGTGTGTGGTCATATACCAAGTGGACAAAGAGTGGGTTTACGCCTCATTCCCGGAAACGGACGCCTTTATGAACTGGCTTCTGGCCGAAGAACGTCCCGGGGTTCAACGATTCAGAGACGCCACAGTCCTAGCACATAATCTGAAATGCTTTGACGGCATGTTCATCATTAGTTACCTATACAGAAAATTTTTAAAACCGGATCTTGTGTTCGATGGATCCAAGATTTTAGGTATCTTTTTACCTGGCCTTAAAATAAGGTTCATCGACACGTTGTCCTTTATTCAGGCTCCTCTTCGATCATTCACGAAGACCTTCAACTTGGAGACGGTGAAAGGCTTTTTCCCCTTTAAATTCGTGAAGGAGGAAAATCTACAGTATGCAGGACCCATCCCTGATTGGCTTTTTTTCCAGCCGGAAGACATGGAGCCTGAAACTCTGTCAGCATTCAACGAGTGGTATGCCGCAGCAAGCCTTGAACCCTGGGATTTTCAACAACAGCTTCTGTATTACTGCAAGGCAAATACAGAGCTGTTGCGGCGAGGCGCCCAAGCTTTCCGTGAGGAATTTTTAAATCTCACAGGCGTAGACACATTTGCACGTGACCTGACTATTGCCGGCGCTTGTCTTCGCATTTTCCGTGGGAAGTTTCTGCAAAAGAATACCCTCGGTGTGTGTCCCGCCCAAGGGTATTCGGCAAGTAATGACCGGCAGTCCTTGAAAGCTCTCGCATGGTTGGAGTATGAGGCTTCCAAGGACAATATTGAAATTCAAACTGCGCGATCACCCGGAGGTGAGTATAAAATTGGGCAGTGCAAATTAGACGGCGTGTGCCACAGTACCCGTTGTTATTATGAATTTTTAGGGTGTTACTATCATCACTGCTTGAAATGTTTCAACCCTGAAAAAATAGATCAGCGTACGAGAAAGCCATTTGGTTTCCTAACCACCCGAACCGCTGATGAACGGGTACACGTGCAAAATCATGTGGGAGCACGAATTCGATGAGTTAATGCGCAAAAACCCACCCATCGCATTAATTTATAAATCCGTCGAGCCTATCAGGCGTATAGGGGCTCGTGATTACCTCTACGGAGGGCATGTGGAGGTGTTTTCCATCTTTGCATTGGTGGACCTAGGATGTAGCCTTAACTATGTTGATTACAACAGCCTGTACCCTTATGTTTGCAAGAAGGCTCCATTCGGTAAAGGTCACCCGGTTCGGATCACCTCCGATTTCGCCACGGACCTCGACCACTATTTTGGCATTGCACACGCCACACTGTTCACCCCCGATGATTTGTTCATCCCTGTACTGCCCTACAGGTGTAATGGGAAGCTGCTTTTCCCCGTTTGTAGGATCTGTGCGGATGGTCAGCTGGCACCCCCTTGTCAGCACACCGTGAACCAGCGCGCATTGACAGGATCTTGGCCAACGTTCGAAATTTACGCTGTGATGCGTGCTGGATACAAACTTCTTCAATTCCACGACGTGTGGCATTTCAATACCATTCTGCAATATGATCCTGCAACAAAAAAGGGAGGTGTCTATGCTGGGTACATAGATACTTTTCTGGGGCTGAAGCAGCGCTACTCCGGGTTTCCCCCTGATGTGCAGACCGAGGAGCAAAAGGAAGCCTTCTGTGAGGCCTTCTTCCAGGCGGAAAGGGTTCGGATCCTCCCCTCGGAAGTTGAGAAAAATAGCCTTAAGCGTACACTTTCCAAGGTCTCGCTTAATTCGTCATGGGGGAAGCATGCACAGAACATGAGTCGAACCCAGACGACCATTGTGAGTTGTCCTGTCAAGTACATGGAGCTCTTGACGGACGCATTGCTAGTCATCACTGACGTTGCTGTTATCAGTGATCAGGCCGTGCTTGTCACGCACAAGCCGGCAGAGTCTGCCACTCCAGCGAACACCCATGGAAGCCTGATTCTTGCCGCAATGGTGACGAGTCACGCCCGACTAAAACTGTATGAGCTTCTATCAAAATTAGATGCACGTGCAATGTACTCAGACACGGATTCAGTAATTTATACAACGTCTCCTCGCGACACCTACACACCGCCACAAAATCCCTTTCTCGGAGGTCTCGTAGATGAAATTTCTTCAAAGTACGGCTCTGGTGTACACATCACTGACTATGTCAGCGCCGGAGTCAAGAGTTATGCCCTTCGGGTGAGTAACGGCGATGAAATTCTTCATGCCAAGGGCATATCACTCACGAAGAAAAACCGGTGCACATACAATTTTGAACTTCTAAAATCCATGGTGCTAGGGAACTCCCCAACCAGCGAGACCTTCGAAGTCCCATTCAATGTAATTCGTAATAAAGTGGATGGGTCACTTACGAATAAGCCCATGGTGAAAAGGTTTAAGGCTAACCTCGATAAGCGGTATCTCAGCCCAGGTTCGACTCTATCTGTACCTTATGGTTACAATGACCTGGACCTGGATACCCTTATCCAACTCATGGATGAGTAAATGTACAGTTTAAAACTTATTTATTTCACCCTATTTATTGTACAGTTTTCAACTCATTTCATATTATTTATTTCATTGTACAGTTTTCAACTTATTCATTTCATTGTACAGTTTTCAACATATTTCTTTCATATTACACCTTTATTTCATTGTACAGTTTTCAACTTATTTATTTCATATTACACCTTTATTTCATTGTACAGTTTTCAACTTATTATTTCATATTACATCTTTATTTATTACATTGTACAGTTTTCAACTTATTTATTACACCTTTATTTCACTGTACGCCTTTTATTTCAATGTCCTTAATGGATCTTAATCATTATTTCAGTGTCCTTAATTGACCTTTTTTAAATTATTTCAGTATCCTTAATGGATCTTAATCATTATTTCAGTGTCCTTAATGGACCTTTTTTTAAATTATTTCAGTATCCTTAATGGATCTTAAATATTTCAATGTTCCTACTTTAATTATTTCAGTGTCCTTAGGGGACTTTAATTATTATTTCAGTGTCCTTAGCGGATTTTAATTTATCACGCATAATGTCCTCGCACTCGGCGTCGTCAGCAGTTTTTGAAACATGTATTTTTGAAACCTACAATATGTTACTGTCCAGCATTGGCTATGTCATGTGAATTGTTTTACTGTCCAGCATTGGATATGTCATGTGAAACCAACAGTGGATCTGTCATGTGAATTTTTTTAATAAAAAAGGTTTCAAAAAAATCCGTCTCTTTATTTCCCAGCAGTGGAAGACACTATGGTGGGAGAAAGCAAGAGGTAACTTTGCTTTTCAGGTGCTCCGTAAGTCTTATCAGTGATCTGCACAGTGCGATGCTCCCCTCCAAGTCTCGCTGCTGCAGCAGCATTCTCATTGCCCTGTCCATCGACACTAACGCCCTCTGCTGTACTCCTGAGAGTAGCAGCGTGCGTACATCCGAGCGCAGTCATGCAGATCTCTTCCGGGTTTGGGTGTCAAACATTGAATGAACCATCAGTGTGAAAACATTGAATGGGAAGAGACGTAAAAATGGCAAGAGGCATATTATCAGTTTAACTTTCTTTTATTGAATACAGATTTTTAATACATGGTTTTTAACACAAGTCTTCAAGCTACACAAGTCTTGGAAAGTTTTTTTACAGATATTTTCAATACGCCGTCCACTCGGATAATTTTCTTTTCTTACGTCGGTGGGAACAGCAATGTCTTTTGAGGGACGCTCTTCAGCTATAGCGCTTTGGGGGATCTTGACTTTTACTTCTTGTGGAGTGTCAAGCTGTTTTGAGAATAACAAATAATTTTTCAAAGCAGTCAGATACTTTTCAGACTTATCGTCAGCATCACCAGACTCCAATATTTTCTTCATCTCTGAGTCTAAATCACACACTTTTTTTCTTATGTTTTTCCTCTGCACTGCTTTCACTGAAATCATTTTTTTCTAAATAATGAGACTAGCAGGGGGAGGGCAGCAGTCAATAGTGGTATAATGAACCCTGAACCACGTTGTAGGAGACGTTTCTTGTGGCACACAGATGTACGCTTGGTCGCTAAACTCCTTATGACCGTCTTGTGCTGGCGTCAATTCTTTAATACCCGATGGGAGACAGGTATATTCCCTTTTAATAAATTGGAACACACTTCACATAGAGCATACATCTGGGGGGTCGGAGATGTGCTTCAACAGAGCTGCACGCTGCTTTCCCCCTAGTTTCGGTAAGCACTGAAGGAACGGGCCTTGAGATCTAACTTTCATTTGGAACGTAAAGTATTTCGTGTTCTTCTGATGGAAGAATGTTTGCACGGAGCCTTTCAGTATCTAACGTTCTGGGATGAAAGTCAACACACAAATAGCCACAGGTTGCTTGTGTAGCTAACCTATAAGCATCCGTCAGGAGTTTAGATTGATGGGGGTACACGTGTCTCGCCAGGTGGGTTATTTGTGAAGCATCCCGACAGTTGCGAAATAAAAACATGTAGTGAGCATTGAGCGATATAGTCCTTGAATGTCTTCCCTTTAAAAACAGATTTTGTAATAACAGGACAATCGTGATATTTTTATGATGACCCACACGAATAAACAATTGTGATATGCGTTCGCTGGCTACAGACTGTTCCATCAAGTCAACCAGTACCAGAAGTGTAGGTCTGAGGGGATCAAATCCCAGATCCGTAGGTAGTTCTTCATAAAATTCCACCGTTTTCTTGAAGGGTTCAAAGGCAGGCTGCCACTCCCCGTAGCAGTAAACGACACGTTGGGGTGGGGGTTCGAATACTTGAGCTGCTTCTTTGATGAGTTTCAGAGTGAAAGTCGTCTTTCCACACTGTGAAGGAGCAGCAATTATAATATTTGAAGGAGTTCGGAGAACCATCGCACCACCATGCAGTCATTAAAGTCTACTCGACACGTGTAATCACGATGCAGTACTGTGGGAAGAGTCGAACCACACGCTCTTTTAAACAGGAAATACAGACAGTGAGCACCACAAATATCTCCCAGGGGGTCCTGCAGAGGTATTGAAGGATGTAAGACGTGACGTATGCCTAGTCGACTGTAGTATTCTTGCATGGAGACATCGGGACTCGTACCTAGGGGGTCAAAGTGATCCACGTGCATTCCTTTCTTGTAAACTGCTATCCAGTGGGCTCCAGGCATGGAGGACGGATCAGTATTGTAGATAAACAAGGCTTCTGATTGGGTGATTCTGCGAGGTAGTCTGTCACGGGGGAACACACCGAGACTTGTGGGTAACATCGAAAGGATGGATTCTAGTTGATAGGTAATTCATGAGCTGTAGTCAAACAGGACTTTACGCTCGAATGGGATTTCCAACAAATTCTGGTATTCGGCATACAGGATCACAGGGACCGATGCGGGTAGCGGCTTGGCAAACTTTAATTCGACTCTCACACTCCCACTCTTTATTAAAGAAAACACTTGATTACAGTCACGTTGCTCGGGGGTCAATTGGAATCCGAACAATGTAAAACCTTCTCCATAGGCTTTTCGCGATAAGTTAATACCACTATCGGATTTCCAGGCATCCACAGCTTCCAATAATCCTTGGTAACAGCGGAGATAGCGCCCATTCGCAAAGTCGGGGGCGTAGGACTGATGATCACTGTCAATGTGAAGACTGATGCAGTTTAAGTCGAAATGTGAAGGGATTTTTTTCGAGAGTTTTCGAGAGTTTTCGGATTTTTTTCGAGAGTTTCGATGAGTTGAAGGGATTTTTTTCGTACGATCCATTCAGGCTGGTACTTTCCAGCATACCCAGTACAAGGAGCTGACCGAGAAATAAATTGTCACGGTTCACACTTGTCAGTCCTGAAGCAATGGAAAACATACGTAAATCCGTTCTTCGCAGAGGGTACTTGGCACTCTCCGAACCCAGCAGGCGAGCGTGTGCGAGGATGACACACGAAGTGGGTTTGACTTTACGCACGAAAAATTCGGCTTCGTGTATCTGTACTTTGTAAGAGGGGTCCGCTTCACATGTCACGAGACAGAATTCGGGTTTGGATATCAATAAACGCAGTCTCAGGTCGACTTGATTGAGTAGGTAACGATCTTGATTAAACAGGTCGGCGTGGATCCACGAGATGAGTTCGATACCTGTAGGTTTGACGTACCCCTTGCGCTGAGGCCATCCCTCATTCTCCCAGCTAGTCAATTCCATTTTACTGGGGGTGTCGAGGTACAAGAGCGACATGCTGAGCTGACTTCGTGTGGCATCGGTACCGTAATTCAATAGAGTCTCCAGGTATGCCCTGTAGGGGCACTCACTAGGTGATCGTTGAGGAAGACATCTACCTGGGTGAAGAGGGCGTGGAAGAAATGATTGCAGGGAGCAATCACTTCCAACGGTGCTGTACCATCGGATTTTACAATTTTCAAGACGAGGCGTAGGTGACATCGGGATAGATCAATGTAATCGTCCGACCCCTTCACGATGAATTCGAGTGGAGCATTACCTTCCAAGGAAGCCACAGGTAAATAATTGACATAGCAGCCTCTTTCTAATTGTGAGACTGTGGGAGGTATCAGAAACAGGTCCAGTTCTGAATTGGCAGAATCGCCAGATCAGCGTGAATTTTCTGAATGCTCATGATGAAAACATGTCCTGCACAGTACAGTGTCTCTTCACTTTATGAACCTTGGGATGCTGACGACGGCGTTTTATTCCTTTCCCTCCCTGCAGCTTTGAACTGGCACGTTGTAAGAGGTCTGCACCTGCTTCACAGAGCCCCGCTTTGGCTGCAGATTTGAAATTTTGTCCCTGGGACATCTCTGAAACGAACTGTAGCCCACCCTTACGTAGGGTAGCCAGTGCAGGTCGTACGAGAGGGCTGATGAAACGCCCGATAGTGGCAAAGATGCTTCCTAGCCCATCGCCTCTCTGATAACGAGGACCACGGAACACACCCTTCCCAGTTGGTTCTTGTAGTAGCTCATGTAGGCATCTGCAGAAGGGGGAACGAATTTAACCCTCATGGCAGAAATGTAACTTGACTAAAACTTTACCGAATTTAAAATGCAGAGGTTCTACTGTGTCGGTACGAAGGAAGATTCTTACACTCTCGAAACTGTTCCTTGCAAGGGGGTAGTAATCAGGTTGCTGATACACTGCAACAATGGCTTCCTTATTACTGGTTCTGACGGCGGGGTTCACGACACGCAACAGTTCACCGTGAGTATCACCTAACAACTGAGGTGCAATCAGGTCTGAATACAAATAAATACCATACATTCCTCTGTTCATATCGATGGGATAGTCACCCAGGACTTTATTCAGTGGTATATCTAATTTAGTGATTCCTAGCATGTCTCCTAATCCAGGGTTCGATCGAGGAAATTTAATGTAATGCGAGTTGTCTGTATCCATCAATACGGTGTGATCTGCCTGTTGCTTGAAACGGTAAGCTTTTCTCAGTCTGTAGGGTAACATCTGGTTCATTGCATCGAATAATGATTCGGCAGTTTCGTATCGTCCGTGGGGTACCTTTTGTTCTTGGAAACTACCTGGGGGTATCACGTAGAAATAACACTCGTCATCTATGTCGAACGTTGGTGTATTGCAAAGTTTGCTGGCAAATCGTTGGTGGAAGGGTTTATCAACCTCACCCTCCCCGATACACAGAAGTTTGCCGAAATTCGTTTTAGGAAACATCAAACCGTATCCCTCACTCGGTTTGAATACCCAGTAACCGCTGTTATAGGAAACTATTATTTCTTTTGGGAGCTGGGTTGTGATTGATGAGCTGGTTGTGATAGGAGAGACAACAGTTCCATTCGAGTTATTTTACCTGGTTTAAAAAAAAAAATACCCCCTCAAGCAGCTGCTTGCCACAGAGGTCTGCAGGAGCCTGTCAAACCTCTGTGGCAAGCTCTGGCATATAAATTGACAGGAGCCTGTCAGTTTATATGCCAGAGTAGAAGGTCTGTGAGGATGGCAGGACCTCAGCAGAAAAACAGCACAAACGTCCATGCCTTACCCGGGGCTCGAACCCAGGTCCCGTAGATCAGATTTTCCTGTATTCTTCGGTGGGAGCGTAATATTCATACGTGTCATTAGAACCGTCCACATTGTACCAGCTCACGGGTAAGTGAACTTTTGCTAGACCCACTTTCCATTTTCCGCTCAGTCTTAGGTGTTGGGCTAGATGAACCGTGAAATCAGTCTGCGAATTGTTTGGGTAAATATTCTGACTAGCCGTGGAGGGTAGGGTCAGGTAGAAACTATCCATTTTTTAGGGATCCAGGAAGGTTTGGGATAACCACGAAATTTGACCAATGCCTTGTGACCTTTACGTTCGATTATTTTCTCGACCGTGTAAAGTTCTGGTTCTGTCACTTTTTGAAGTTCTAATTTATAGAATGTACCTTTCAACACTTCTCCCTCGGAATCCTGTATGACGTACACAGGGGGTTGTCGCTGTAACACCTTGTCGACTATGAATATTTCTTCGGTCCACAAATGCGTTCCTGCCTTCTTGAACGGTACTTTTACACTATCTAGTCGAACCGTGTCCCCCACTTTAAATGCCGGTTTTTCTTTTACTACGGTCGGATTGCGATAGAGTCGAACCCACACAACATCTTTGTTGCGTAAGGTCACGTCCTTGGGAGCCATATCGTGTGCACTGTGAATGGTGGCATTGTATCCCCGTACAACACGCGGTAGCACATCCAGGTAGCGGTAGGTGTTATTGCGTGTATAATAACTCCCCAGTCTCTCACGTAGGGTACGATTCCATCTCTCCACCAAAGCTGCTTTTTTGTCAGAGTAGGTAACAAAGAACCGAATACCTTTCTTTTTCAGGAATTTCTGGAACACTCTGTTGGTGAATTCCGTACCCTGATCCGTATTTAAATTCATTGGTGACCGACCCTTGGAAAGGATTTTTTTGAAAACCAACACCATTTCTTTCCCTATTTTAGCCTTCATGGCCACTGCCCACCCGTACCTCGAGAACACATCGATGACTGTTAATATGTAGTGATACCCGTCATTGAAGCGAGTTAGATTTTTCACCACCATGAGATCGGCTTACCATTGTTCGTCTAACCCTGTGACGTAAACTTTGTTACGGGGGAACTTTCTGCGAACAGGTTTATGTAACGTGTAGGCAGGTTGCTTTTCTAACCATTCACGGACGAGTTTGAGTGGTAGTCCCGTATTCTCAGCTAACTTTTTTACACTACCGAATCCTCTTTCGGGGTCGAAATAATTGGACTCCAAAGTTTTGTTTTCTGCTGCACCCAGACGTCGTACCCCACCAGGTTTTGCCATTGATGTAGCGAAAGTGTAACACCTGTCACTGTAGGAATGTCCCCTATAAACTGTCTGATGTCCACTGTTAAGTTACACACACGAATTTTGTATTCGTCGTCTAAGGCTTTTGACTCCCCCCACTGAATATTTTTACTAGGAATTACAAGTTCTAATACAAGCACTGCTATCGTTAACACTGTCAAGATTACACTACCCTCACTAGCTAACACCTTCTTTCTCCTATCCATACAAAGACTAAAATGACATTGGATGAAAAGACAGACACATTATATAAGGTTACAATTATTTATTTAATTTATACATTTCATTTTTTGCCTCGTCGACAATAGCGTTATATTTTAGAGTGCAAACAAAACCAGAATCTACAAAATTCAACAGACCTCGTTTCCAGGCCGTATCCACAAATACCTGTGCTAGAGCGTTAATGTCCAAGTCACCAGACCACCCTACGATAGTCGGTGTTTTTTCTTCGGGTTGTAGTCCATCTAACGGTATCACACGCGTAAGTTCTTGCTGAAAAATATTCACCAACAGTGGGTAAACACAATCGGGGGCGTCGAAAACAGGCCCCAGCAGGAAAGGGCGAACGGATTCTGAATGTTCCATAATAGCTGTACGGAGTTGGTGATCTTTGGGGGTCCCGCACACACTATGCACAATGCGCATCACTTCGTCTACGTGGATAGCCAGAGTGAACCACTGTGAAGCATTCAGTGTTATACAACGTCTCACAACACGGAACTGTAGAGTTCTTTGGTCGGCTGATTCTTTGATGAAGTCGACACAGCGTTCACCATCCACATTTCGATACATGTAGGCACATAAACCATGCGTCACGTACCATGTCTGTTGATCGGGGCCGATTTTCACTTGATCCTCTATGTGGGGGACCATGGCACACAAAGCCTCCCATTCAGGTATGGAGAGGCTAACCCCCGCAGGTGTAGGGTAGATGAGTTCACCATTTTCATATTTCTTGTAGCGGCGTACATGCACAGAAAACTTATTTTTGAACAGTGTAGGTACAACGTAAACATCTTCACCGAGACACCACGCATCTGGATTGCTAGGCTGCATCGTGAATAATGTGGCACACAGCGCTCGCTCCCTATTTAACTAGAGAACCGCTCCACCTGGGGCGACCAATCAGGAACGATCTGATAAGCGAGTGTTTGTTGGGACATGTTCTCGACGACGATCGATCCATCCGAAGAAAGCAGCTGTTTCGGCTAAAGAGCAGTGGACGTCCTCTCCGGTGTGATATCCGCACTCAAACTCGGAAACTTTTGGGAGATCACAATATTTGGGGCAGCCGTAAAGTTCGAGATTAACACTGGGCAGATTTAATTGTTCCAAGAGAATTCTTTCCACAGTACCTCCTTTGTAACCCACCACAGTAGCTTCTTCAGTACATGCAAGTTTGTAAGCATATTTCACGATGCTAGGAACGTGATCTAACGACCACACCTTTTCACGAGGCAGAGGACGAAAGGGTAGGCCTAGCACATGTTTAGATACGTAGCTGACTGTCCTTCTGTCTTTTACCGACAAAGGCTGGTGATGCCGAAGATTGAAACGGTAGACACCACATTTCCCATTCAGAGTTGCATATCCAAGTTCGCGCACTAGGAAACGACCATTTACACGGAAACCGGCGAGATCTAGAACCATACAGATGTTTTGCATGGTTGCACTAGTTCGAGTATCTGGAGACAAAAACACTTGACGTCTTCACACAGGCTACAGACGTCTCTGTCGTTTACACCTCAGAGCCTGAACGACGTTCTGCGGTAGTCCCGGGGGCCGAACGACGTTCTGCGGTAGTCCCGCAACCTTGTAGGTGGCGGCAGCGTAGTGTCCTCCACGACAACGGCCTGTAGCATCGGACCACCAATCCAATTCGCGGCAACATCTTAATAGTGACGACGGGAGGTGGAGGCGGCGGTGGAGGGGGAGGCACAATCACAGGTCGACGTAGCAATCGACGAATACGCGTTCGAAAGTGTTGTGGATTGCTCTCGTAGCCGGACTCTACATCACTCGTCCAATTATGCCCAAAATCCAAGTTGTCGTCGTCGTCCATAACGTGTGGCTCAGAATAAATGTCAAACCTTTTTCAGCGGTTATATATATCCAGAACCATGACCTTGGGGTTTTTCAAGGTCGTTGGAAAATTACGAGTCAATTTCCGGTCGATTGTGACATAGGGGTCAATTTCAGGTCGATTGCGACATAGGGGTCAAAGTTCAGAAGTTCGTCACCGACCGGAAATTGGCCCGTGGAATAACACGGGCCAATTTCCGGTCGGTGACGTCATAGGGGGGAAAGCTCTGTGCAAAGGGGAATCCCTCGGGTGTGATGAAACTACTCATATTTTACAAATAAAATGAACTTAAACAATAAATGAAGAACGAATTCTTTACCTATATTTTCCTGGACTATGGCTGTCTTTACTGTATTTTTCATAACCCTCTTTGGTCAGGACTTCACACCATATCTGCAGAAGAAAAAGATGGATTTGAAACTTTTCAAAAGTAGCGAAAAAGGGAAAGGATACTTCAGTAACAAGATGCTGCTCAAGCAGCAAACGAATTAAAAGAAAAATATTTGAAAATTTCTTAGGGTATTAAAAATTTGAATAATGTTGGCTGCAAATATCAACGATCACTAAAACGGCTATATTAATATCTCTTTGACGTTTCGTTTCACTTTGCTCCATTGGCTTTTTCAATGGCTGGCTTTACGAGGCGTCGCCGATCTTTGTTTCAAATCATGGTCATCATTCAAAAGTTGAGCGCGGACCAATAAAATGCATTTTTATCTATTTTCCTATTGCTTTCTGCTCGTCATTTGTCGTTTTTGTGATTGTCAAAACAGTTGTTCCACTATATCTGTCGAGAACGACTGTCAAACTTAAAGATTTATGTGAAAGATCAAAGCTTATGACGCGGAAGTGTCATAGGCTACACAAATTGCCGATTGTTCCTTTGTATCTCGAGAACGCAAGTTTCTAAAGTAACAAGCTATCTCAAACGAAAGTATGTGACGCCGGGAGTGTCACAGGCTATACAAAATTGACCCTACATGATTTATTGCTCCCTAAAAATAGAGAAATATTAAAACGATTGCTCCGCTCTATCTTTCGAAAGCGACGGCTGAAAGTAAAAAGTTATGCGTCAAATGAAAACTTGTGTGTGTGTGTTGGGGGGGGGGGGGCGATAGGTTTCATAGTGTATAAAATATTGATCCCCATGGTTTCTTCCCCCCTGAAAAAGGGGAAGTATGAAAACAATTTTTTGCATCATATCTTCCAAACGCGAAGGTCTTAAATTACGAGTTACGTGTAACATGAAAGCCACATATAATATAGGATCTATTTCGAAATTTTACCCCCCACACAAATTTACCTCCCTCAAAACGGAGCCTGATTTTCGCAGGTGGACCTTAATGAGCTATATCCGAAATTACAGCTTGTGATGTCTTTAACCTGTTCACTGCCACCAACTCAGAATAGTTAGTGGAGAAATTCTGTGCCCTAGAGTGCCACGCACTCAGCATCTGAATGCAAGCAGCGGCACGTTATTTGTGTTTTTTTATCTCGTGTTATTTTGCTTTAATCATTCTGATTTTGTTCTGAACACTAGAATGTATTCTCAGCCGTCTTTCTGATTTTTTTCAAAATGATGTAGCTTATAGTTGCTCTAAAAATTGATTGTTTGTAAAAGATATCGAAATTCTCTACCAAGAGAACGGAGGCAAGCGAAGGCTCAAGGACATATATCACGTGACCCACGACCCGTCGTTCTCCCTCAGCCGCTCACTGTAGCTTTAAGGTACGGGGTTCTGAAGGTAATTTATTTTGCAGTCAGTTGTCTAGCGTGGGAGGTCTAGCGTCAGTTGTCTAGCGTGGAGGAGGAAGAATCACAATCCATTTGAAGTCGTACACAGACTTTGAACACGAGATAGATACTCTCTCGTGTTCAAAGTCTGTATTGATTTTGTTCTCTTGTGACCTTTGATCTTCAACTCCTGCCCCCAAGCTTTTATAAACGCTTGTAAATTTGTCCAGTTTTAGAAGACTCCTTTTTTTCTAAATAACTTTTAAAATCGCTTTTCAGTGTTTTTTTCTGCTTAATAACTGCAATAAGAATTAAATTTTGAATGCGTATAATCATTGATGCTTTATGAAAGATGAAAATTTCGAATATTTCCACACTTTGGATTCTGATGTTAGTTCTCTAACAAACAGCGCAGAAGAGGCTACTGACGATTATATATAATAAGGATCATCATCTTCCACAAATGAAAAATAATGAACGTGTTCTACGGCTTCTACAAGTATGGATACTTTGACAGCTTCTATGACGGGAATTACAGTACAGCCTTCGAACATCAGTCCTTATTCTTTGGATATCTGGAGTCAGAAACGTGCCAAAAGGGGGATCCCCCTCGAAAATCCTATCGTCTTATACTAATTCTCAAACTTGTCTACCTGCTTTGAAATTCAAAACAGTTGCCTTTGCGCAATTTTATTTTAGTCCCATATTGTATGTCTGACACTAAACACTAAAAACAGATAAAAAACAACTATAAAATATCATTCCTCATAGGACATCATTTTAAACTTTCCTATGCGGTGTAATAGTTTAGCAATTGGGAAACCCTACTTAAGTAATAGTTTAGCAATTGGGAAACCCTACTTAAGTCTTATTCTCAGTCCCCCTCCCCCGAAACTAAATCCTCGGTATACGTAAATGTCTGCAGTAATGACATAAAAGAGTTAACACCATATAATTTCGCTGGTCACCCAAAAATAGAAGAGATCTTTTTTCCTCCTTTGTCTGCACCATGCCCCGATCTAGAAAAACTCTGGGGATGGGGGGAGGGGGGGGTCAAAAGAGTGGATTTCCAGTTCGGTACATTTCTCCATCTGTTTTACGGGTCTTAAAAATTAATGAAAAATACATGAAATATAAATGAGTTTAATAATTTTGCCTCTATTACCCTTTACTAGCATTTTGAAGGGAATGGGGGTAGACCACACCATTAAATGGAAATCTCATCATCCCTTAAATCCGGCTGTGGTCTCCACTTAATGTACTTATACCCTTTTGATATGAGTCTAATGGAGAAGAATTTGTAAACTGATAGATATGCGATATAATGAAAAAGTTCTGAAGATGTGAAGAAGTAATCGGCATTCACCAGTGGGATCCTGTGACATAGCTAAAACATTTTTTTTTATGTGATTATACTAAAGAGTGTTATTAGGCAACCTGAATTAAATATGTGTTTTTCGAAATATCCTGTCCGGTGTTAAGACAGAATTACACAGGAAAAAATTACACGGAATAAAATTACACAGCAAAAATTACACAAGGAAGAAATTACACGAAGAAAAAATTACACATAGTACAAAATTTGTAGCCTCCGTTGGCAAATTCGTTATTTTGTAACTATTCAGTTTAACCCGGAGACAGGGCCGAATTAAAGCCAACTGATGCCCTAAGCACAGCCCAACAATGGTGCCCCCTCGGTCCTTCCATCGCTTAACTGACAAGACATTAAGATATTATTTTGTATCTTTTGATCCATGCGTGCTGAAATGCTATGTATCTTCAAGGTTAGAAAGCAATGGAATAAAAGATGTTTCGTTTCGTACAAATAATGATATTTCTCCATTAGAATATCTTTCTTCAAAATTGTCCACCAACATCGATTTCTGTAGAAAGCGGATTTTCAAAATTGAAAAGTATGTTCTTGAGATCACGTAATTGTGAGTTAAGGGCTTGATAGCTAGGGGGGAATGCTCTGTGGTGCCCCCCTCTTACTTCTCTTGGTGCCCTAAAGCACGTGCTTACTTTTTTTAATGGTTAATCCAGCCCTGCCAGAGGTTCCAGCGCATGTAGTGATTAGCCACCCTGATGAGGATAACCGAGGGATAATTCCTTATCGTAGAACCAACCCAATAGTTCTATTATTCATGATTCCGGCACCCTGATGAGGATAACCGAGGGATAATTCCTTATCGTAGAACCAACCCAATAGTTCTATTATTCATGATTCCGGCGTAGATGACGCAGAACGCATAATGCTTATTGGTCACAAGACACTTCTATAATATAAGACTTCTAAGATCTTCTAAGATCTCCTTGTGGTTAATGATTTTTGACTAGCAGATGGTACATTTAAAGTTGTTCCGGAAATATATTACCAGTTATACAGTATCCATGTCCAATGCGATTCAGGAGTCTCTTTTCCTTGTCTACCGGCTCTTCTACCAGGGAAAGAAGAAAGAATATACGTGAAGATGTTAAATATGTTGCTGGAGAAAATTCCCCAAGCCCGGCCACGAAAATGTTTGATTGATTTGGAAACTGCAGCAATGAAAACTTTCCTTACCGTATTTGAAAATATCGAAATTGTAGGCTGTTTTTTTTCATTTATCACAATCTATTCTGCGCAAAGTAAATGAATGTGGATTGAAATCTTTATATGAATCTAATCAGTCATTTGCGATACACATTAAAATGTTATTATCACTTGCCCTGTTACCAGAAGAAGAAGTGCTGGAAGCATTTTTAGAAGTTGCTGATCTGTTCTCTGATTTAAACGAATATAATGAACAAATCGAGCAAATTCTCGTTTACTTCGAACGTACATATGTTCGGGATCGACATCTCAGGAACGGCACTTATAGACAACCTCTTCTTAATATTTCTATTTGGAACCATAGGCAATCTGCAGCCAACTGTATAGCAAGGACTACAAATTGTATCGAAGGATGGCACTACGGACTTCAGTCACTTTTTCAGTGTTCCCATCCAACTGTTTGGAAATTTCTGGACAACATCGTCTCAAGAATTATCCTTACAACATACAAACTATTTGCAGCACTTAACTGGTAACGAAACCCCGGATGTGGTAGGTACATTTCTTTAAAACAACGTATTTCAAATATTCTACAGAATTACGACTCTAATATACTGTTGCGGATCACAAAAATGGATAGCCACTGAGCGTGAGTATTAAAAGCTATATTTCAAAACCAAATTCAATACAAGGTAAATTGTTACAAAGGAAATATGGATGAAGTATCTTATTAACAAATTAACTATTAACATGCACAAGTCATCAATCTTCCTGCGTGAGCACACAACATCAGCTCTGTGTATTTTACTAAATACTACCTTTTACTTGATTTACCAGGTCACCCGTAATCGTAAACCAATTCGCGTCCTGTGCTAATAACTTTTCACACACTAGCCGAACAAAAAGACAGTCCGTGTAGACATTCGAAGTTAGCCATAAAAGTTCCCACTTTTATACTTCCGCGTATACACAACACATCAAGTTACTTCTTGATACTTAACGATAAAAGATCCCACTTTTATCCTTCCGCGTATACACAACACATCAAGTTACTTCTTGATACTTACGCGCACTGTCTCAGAACAGCTCACCGTCCATTTTCGAACTCCTCGACCGTTACAACACAACGACCGTTAACGCTCCACTCTTCTTCTCCAAATTCTCCCAAAGTTCTTATTCGTTGGCTGAAACTTTGCTTTCGGTTGCCAGATTCTTCTGTCGTAACACTGCCCCCTTCCTAAGTCTTGTTCGTCCCGAACAATTCTGGATTCCAAAGCTTCTTCAGTTCTTCGATGAAACATGGCCAAACGATCCACGTGAACCACCTTGCACTTTGTAGCTGGACATCGACGAATGCGATATACCACGTCTGTGTCAAAATGAAAGCGAATCTCATTATGACGTAGATTTCTTTTCTGACTGAAGCCTCGTCCACAAACATAATACGTGTAAGGCCTATAGCCCTTGTGAACACGTTTATGTCTCTGCAGGGAGAAGAATCGACTAAGAGTTTTCGTGCAAAACCTGTAAAAAGTTTTCTTCTTTGTCGAAAGTTTTCTTCTTTGGATTTTTACTTCTATCAAGAGTAACAAGGAATGAAAGTCATTAGTGACATAAAATCTAGGGAGAAGTTTCATCCTCCAGTCTGACCTTTTTGTCAGTTGACTTTCCCTTAATTCAGAACTGTCGTGATGAACCTTCAGCCATATTTCACCTGATTCCATTTGATCCCCAAGGTGCTTCACAAATATAATATCAGCTCCATAATTCTTTTTAGCTCTTCGGTCCATCTCCTCCTTCCATACTCTTGCTAGAATTGCAGCTTCTAATCCGACAACCTTACCTGTTTCTCCTGTATAAGTGAAATCAGTGATGTGTCGGGCTGCTAGCAATATTTTTTCTGTTTTACCTTCACATAGCCAGCTTGCAACATCTTCAGATACTCCTTGTTCTATTAACATGTTACGAAACTTGTTCAAAGCATTGCCGTTATGCAGAACCTTACGGACACGTGATGCTTCATCTACCCTATTATCCACAATGTTCACAAAACGCAGAAGTTCTCCTAACTCTTCGACGAGCTCTTGCAGTTCTAAGGATCCGTTACCAAGGAAACACTGAACAGCTTCCATCACTTCCAGAGAGTTGTCAACAGAGTTTTCAAGAGGTGAATCCATGTTGCTGATAACAGCTGAACAACTCAAACTCTTCATTCCACGAGCTTGTGATGCTGCAACCATTTTCTTAACTAAATCAACAGCAACATCTTCTGTACTGATGAGATCAATAGCTCCTTTTCCGTATTCATCATCATAAACCAAAGCGCACACTCCTTCAGCCAGCTTTTTGGACACAATTGAGCATCTCATTAGAGGAACGCTATCTACGGTAGCCGTCAGATCCTTGCAGCGGTAAATCTCCTTATCTGTTGGCACCAGCTCCTCTGTCTGTACTACGATGCAACATCCGACGTCTTCCATCATCTGCTCGATTTTATCTTTAGTGCAGTCAACTGTGAAGCTAGGGATGGATTCCAATTTGTCCAGAGTATCTCCCGTCAATTGGCGAGCACGACCGGAGATCATAGGGACCTTGAGACCTAAAGCAGCAAGTGCAGGAGCCAAGACAAGACTCACTTTGTTGCCGACACCTCCTGTGCTGTTTTCATCTACCATCCGATGGCGCCACTCAGGTCTCCAGCAAAACACATGACCCGAGGAGGTCATATTTGCTGTTTCTTCCGAATTCACTTTCTTGGAGCTCTCATTGTAATTAGCCAGGGAAATATCAGTCATGATTGCCAAATTGTTCATTCTGGAGATCAGCGACGAGTTTTGTAACATGATATTGTCCACTTTAGAGCTCCTGAAGTCGTGATAAAACTTTTCTATATCCTTATAATCCAAATGGTTATAATGTCCAAATCTGCGCATTGACTGTTCAGAAAAGAAATTCAGCATGGCTACGTTGAGATTATCTGAGGGCTTCACTTCTCTCTGATCGTAACTCTGAGGCTTAGTTTCATCCAGAAAGTTACTGTTATCCGAGCACAATTTATTACTCAAAGAAAAAGGAATATCTAAGTCAGTCTTTGAAGTACTGTCTCTGCCTGAAGCTCCTTTACCAGCATCACCTGTTACGCTTCTAAGCCAATCTTCGGATTTCTTCTTTCTTAAATCCCCACTTTCTATAAACGATTCGAGTGTGGCTATATGCTTCGGTAAAATCTCTCCGACTTCCCCGGTAACGTCGAATGGCACTTTGTATCCATGATGAATGGACGCCTCTTCTTTACTCGGACCACTCTGCGAAACGTAAACTCTGTTTCGTTCCCCCTCATTACCACTCGTTACTCTGCCTTTGCGATAATTGTCCATGAGGCATTTTGCTGACGGCGAGGAATAGAATACCTTTCGTGTGGATCTCTCTTCAGATCGTGCCAGACTTGTATACCTAGGTATTTTGAAGTGCAAAGCGTACTGTATAGTCTCACAGCTCTCCGATCTGTGTGATTGTTCTTCACAGTTCCTAGACATGTCACCAGCGACATAGACATTCTGCCATGCATCACCAGTAGTTGCGTGGTCAAAGGCATTATCTGCGCTATCTCTACGATTCTTGATGTCCAGTAGCAGATCCACATTTTTATATGCGTTGCCTTTCTCTTTTTCTTTTCCATGTTTACAATCTAACTTAACACTATCAAGATCATCTTTTTCACTGACAAATTCAACATTTAAACTATTGCATTGTCTATTGAGTTCGGTTTTACTATCCTTGAACTGATCAATAATCTTACCAACTTGAGGAGCCACTTCATCTCTCATCTCAGTATTTTGTGCGGCCATTTCGGCTTTCAAGTCACCTATTTTATCGCTTTGGGCAGCTAGATCACTTTTAATATCAGTCATCTGCGTAACCATATCGGCTTTCATATCAGTCACCAGCGTAGCAATAACGGCTTTCCTATCAGTCATCAGCGTAGCAATAACGGCTTTCCTATCAGTCATCAGCGTAGCAATAACGGCTTTCCTATCAGTCATCAGCGTAGCCATAATGGCTTTCCTATCAGTCATCAGCGCAGCCATATCGGCTTTCATATCAGTCAGCGCAGCCATATCGGCTTTCATATCTTTCATATCGGCTTTCAAGCTATTTATCAACTTTACTAATTCATCCATACTTCTAGTTAACGGCATTCAATAAATTATCTCACTTCTGACACCAAATGTTGCGGATCACAAAAATGGATAGCCACTGAGCGTGAGTATTAAAAGCTATATTTCAAAACCAAATTCAATACAAGGTAAATTGTTACAAAGGAAATATGGATGAAGTATCTTATTAACAAATTAACTATTAACATGCACAAGTCATCAATCTTCCTGCGTGAGCACACAACATCAGCTCTGTGTATTTTACTAAATACTACCTTTTACTTGATTTACCAGGTCACCCGAAGATCTTCACTCGTAAACCAATTCGCGTCCTGTGCTAATAACTTTTCACACACTAGCCGAACAAAAAGACAGTCCGTGTAGACATTCGAAGTTAGCCATAAAAGTTCCCACTTTTATACTTCCGCGTATACACAACACATCAAGTTACTTCTTGATACTGTTGCGGATCACAAAATGGATAGCCACTGAGCGTGAGTATTAAAAGCTATATTTCAAAACCAAATTCAATACAAGGCAAATTGTTACAAAAGAAATATGGATGAAGTATCTTATTAACAAATCAACTATTAACATGCACAAGTCATCAATCTTCCTGCGTAGAGCACACAATATCAGCTCTGTGTATTTTACTAAATACTACCTTTTACTTGATTTACCAGGTCACCCGAAGATCTTCACTCGTAAACCAATTCTCGTCCTGTGCTAATAACTTTTCACACACTAGCCGAACAAAAAGACAGTCCGTGTAGACATTCGAAGTTAGCCATAAAAGTTCCCACTTTTACACTTCCGCGTATACACAACACATCAAGTTACTTCTTGATACTTAACGATAAAAGATCCCACTTTTATCCTTCCGCGTATACACAACACATCAAGTTACTTCTTGATACTTACGCGCACTGTCTCAGAACAGCTCACTGTCCATTTTCGAACTCACCGACCGTTACAAAACACAACGACCGTTACAATACACAACGACCGTTACAATACAAAACCGTTAACGCTCCACTCTTCTTCTCCAAATTCTCCCAACGTTCTTATTCGTTGGCTGAAACTTTTTGCTTTCGGTTGCCAGATTCCTTCTGTCGTAACACTGCCCCCTTCCTAGGTCTTGTTCGTCCCGAACAATTCTGGATTCCAAAGTTTCTTCAGTTCTTCGATGAAACGGGGCCAAACGATCCACGTGAACCACCTTGCACTTTGTAGCTGGACGTCGACGAATGCGATATACCACGTCATTAATCCTGTTAACTATTGTATATGGACCTTCCCAAGGTTTCTGAAGTTTTGGAGATAGTCCTTTCTTTCTATGTGGACTGTATAGCCAGACAAGATCTCCTTGATTGAAAATTGTTCCATTTATTTTACTGTCATATCTTGTTTTGGTTCTGTCACTTGTTATGTCGATGTTATGTCTAACGGAGTGATGGATTTCTTCTAGTCGTTGTTGCAATTCTTGTACGTATTGTGGAGTGGACACAGGCATTGCTTCGGGCCGACCATATAAAAGGTCACAGGGAAGACGTAACTCTCTTCCAAAAAGCATCATGGAAGGTGTCTGTCCAGTTGTCTCATGCACTGCCGTCCTATATGCCAGCAAAAGGAGTGGTACATGGCGATCCCAGTCACGTTGGTGGTCGTTCACAAATAATGCTAAATGCTGAGCAATGGTTCTATTGAACCTTTCAACCATACCATCCGACTGAGGGTGTAAGGGAGTTGTTCTGGTTTTCTGAATGCCTAATAGTTGACAGATGCCTTTAAACACATTGGATTCAAAATTCCGTCCTTGATCAGAGTGGAGTTGTAAAGGTACTCCATGCCTACTAATGAAGTTATTAACTATCATCTCAGCCACTGTTGTTGCTTCCTGGTCTTGGATGGGATATACCTCAGGCCACTTTGTGAAATAATCCATTACCACTAATAAATATCGATTTCCATCATCAGTTCTAGGAAACGGACCCATTACATCAATGGCTATTCTTTCAAAAGGGGCACCAACGTTATACGTCTGCAGCTTACCCCGACTCCTAGTCTTAGGGCCTTTCTTTGCTGCACAGGCTTCACATTGCCTACACCATCTCTCAACGTCTGCCCTACTTTTCAACCAATGAAATCGTTCCCTGGCTTTGGCTAATGTCTTATTAACACCGAAGTGTCCTCCAGTGGCACTATCATGTACATCTTTCATCACAAGTTCCACTCGGGATCGAGGAAGGATTATCTGCCAACGGATCAGCCGTCCAGTGGGATTCTCCCATCTTCTGTATAATACTCCGTCTTCCATTTTTAAGGAATCCCACTGTGCCCAGTAACTTTTAGTAGTTGGACTATACCTCGAGATTTGCTCCCAATTAGGTCTTATATCAGATTTTTCAATCAATTCAAATATTGGTTTTATGTCTTCATCATCTAGTTGAGCCTTCCTGATTTCAATTGGATTCCAGATGTTAGGGGTGTCACTGTTTGTTTGTGTCGATACTATTTGTCTTATGGGCATTATCTCTTTAGTTCCAAATTTCAGTTCTGCATTATAGCAATGTTTACAGTTGTCAATACATGGGCGCCTGGAAAGAGCATCTGCATTCTTATGCATTTTACCACTTCGATGTTCGATGGAGAAATCGTATTCTTGTAACCGTTGTATCCACCTAGCGATTTGTCCTTCAGGGTTTTTGAAGTTTAATAACCATCTAAGTGCAGCATGATCAGTACGTATAAGGAATTTCTGGCCATAGAGATAATGATGAAAATGTTCTATTGCTTTTACTATTGCTAACAGTTCTTTGCGTGTTACACAGTAATTCCGCTCTGGTTTGGATAAAGTTTTACTAAAGTATGCAATAACTCTCTCTTGTCCGTCTTGTTCTTGTGAAAGCACAGCACCAACTCCTGTGTTACTTGCGTCAGTATCTATCACGAATTGTTTTCCAGTTTGTGGGTACGCTAGCACTGGTGCTGTGGAAAGAGTTTTCTTTAGCTGTTGAAAGGCTATATCGCATTCGGTGGTCCACATAAACCGCTGGCCCTCTTCTGTCAGACGATGTAATGGCCTTGCGATGTTGGAGAAACCTTTGACAAATCTTCTATAGTAGGTGCAAAGTCCAATAAAACTACGAAGTTGATGAACATCTTGTGGTGGAGGCCAGTCTCTTACAGCTTCTATCTTACTAGGATCAGTCTTAATCCCTGCTGTAGTGATCACATGACCAAGGTAATGAACTTCTTGCTGGAACAGTTTACACTTTGTCGGTCCCAATTTTAACTTGGCTGCCCTAAGTTTTTCAAATACTTGACGAAGATTTCTCAAATGTTCTTCAAAAGTTCTTCCAAGAACTATGATGTCGTCCAAGTAAACCAGGCAGACCTCCAAAGACAAGCCTTTGAGCACTGACTCCATTAGTCGCTCAAATGTGGCAGGTGCATTACAAAGTCCAAATGGCATCACCTTAAACTGCCAAAGTCCATTCCCTGTACTGAAAGCCGTTTTCTCACGGTCTTCAGGACGTATACCAACTTGCCAATAGCCGCTCTTTAAATCTAATGTTGAGAACCATTCTGACCCAGATAAAGTGTCTAGTGTATCGTCAATCCTGGGTAAAGGAAAGGAATCTTTCTTTGTTACGTCATTTAATCTGCGATAATCTACACAAAATCGTGTAGATCCATCCTTTTTCTTGACAAGAACTACTGGTGATGTCCAGGGACTCTGTGATGGTTCTATAATGCCCTGAGCTTCCATGTCCTTTATGAGTTGTTCCGTCTCCTCTCTTTTTGCCAATGGAAGCCTTCTTGCCGGCAGATGGACTGGAGGAGAATCACCAGTGTTGATTTTATGTTCTGTCAGGTTAGTACGGCCATAATCATTTGATGTGGCAGAAAAAATGTCAGAAAATTCTTTTAATAGGTTCTCGGCCTTAGCAGCTTGGTTTTCAGTTAATATTTGTCTTGTTTCTCTCCATAATTCAGTAAGATGAGACGGGATGTCGGTATGGTTTTGATATGAATCGGTAACTTCTATTTTATTTATACTTGTTACACAGGTAACAGCTTCACATATTGCTAATTCCTCACCTTTTTTTAACATTCTATTGGATTTGTTACAGTTCATCACTCTGATAGGGATCTGTTCTTTATCTATTCTGACTAAAGTCCTTGCAACCAGGATGTTATGAGCCAAAGCTCCTTTACCAGAGGCATCAGTAACTGCCAATCGGAAGGCCCCAGAAGTCTCCGCCCGATGTCCACGGACTATAACTTCACTTTGTGCTGGGATCTCTGTGTCTTCCGTCACTAATATTGGAATTACGCTTGATAAAGAATCAGACGTCCGGCTAAGCAGAGGAATCTCTTCTGTCTCATAGATGAGTAGGTTATCACTGGGTCTAATGTTGAATCCATGTTTCTTAAGAAAATCAAGGCCTAATATGCATTCGTCGTAGATGTCAGCGATGTAAACAGGATGGCGAACCAGACAGCTACCAACTCGAATATTAAGTTCTATTTTTCCATGAACTTTTGCACGATCTCCAGTGGCCGTTTGTAGGCTTATTCTAGACTGTGTAGTATTCAAGTTTGGGTGAGGTATTATTTTCTTTATTATATCCGTTCTGAGTAAAGTTACATTTGCACCAGTGTCGACTATCATACGGCAAGGTATTCCATTTATGGCTCCATCAGCTACTAATCCATTATTATCGCCATGTAATGTTGAAACGTGGGCGACTTCCCCTGGGGCCAACCAATCAACTGCCAGCCTTTGCCCCGCAAGACTGACTAATTTCTGTTTCCCTGATGTTGTCTAGTTGATGGACTTGGACTCCTCATTCGTTTCCTAGTGCAGTTGGTACGAATGTGTCCGGTCTTGCCACAATTCCAACACTGGAGGTCTGTTGTAGGTTTTGAAGAAGAACCTTTTATATCTTTCAAAACGGATAGTATGGCTTTGGTTAGTTCTTTCATTTCATTATCCTTTTCTACAGTTTCTTCTGCACTCACAAATCTCACTGCACGTTTGTTCGCTCGGGAGGAAAGCCTGGAGCACTCGTATTTCATAGCATGTACCACAGCTGACTTTAAGGATTCACCTTCCAACATCCTCAGAGATTGCTGAGTGTCAGGGTCAGCAATAGCATCAATAAATTGTAATTGAGCTAAATTATCTTGAATTTCTGGTGGACAGTTACTATAAGCCAATCTAGCTAGACGCTCAATATCACTAGCAAGCTCTTGCAAAGTTTCACCACTTTTCTGCATGCGATGTTTAAATTGAGTCACGTAATATTGTTTTAAATAACTATCACCAAACCTTAGTTCTAATGCGGAAACTAGACTTTGATAATCAAGTCGTTTTTCTTCTGGAACAGACTGCAAAACTTCCGCAGCAGAATTTCTTAAGGAAGCTGCAAGAAAACTGGCCTTTTGGAATTCATTCCACTCATTGGCTGTAGCGATAACTTCGAATTGTGTTTTAAATACTGTCCAAGATGATTGACCATCATATGTAGAAGGTTTAGTTGTATTTTTAGCGATATGTGTAATAACATTATTTCCACTAGAATTATTATTATCACAAGCAGAAGGTAACATTTCATTTCTCAAAATCTGAAACTGGCGTTCACAATCAGTTTTTACAATTTCTATTTCATGTTTATAATCTAACTTAACACTATCAAGATCATATTTTACACTGTCAATTTCAACCTTTAAACAATCACATTGTTTATTAAGTTCGGTTTTAATGTCCTTACACTGATCAGTAATCTTGTCAATTTGAGAAGCCACTTCAGCTCTCATCTCGGTATTTTGTGCGGCCATTTCGGCTTTCAAGTCATCTTTTTGAGAAACTATCTCAGTTCTCAACTCATTATATTGTGCGGCCATATCGGCTTTCATATCAGTCATCAGCTTTATTAACTCATCCATACTTCTAGTGAAAGGCATTCAATTAAATTAATCCCACTTCTGACACCAAATGTTGCGGATCACAAAATGGATAGCCACTGAGCGTGAGTATTAAAAGCTATATTTCAAAACCAAATTCAATACAAGGCAAATTGTTACAAAAGAAATATGGATGAAGTATCTTATTAACAAATCAACTATTAACATGCACAAGTCATCAATCTTCCTGCGTAGAGCACACAATATCAGCTCTGTGTATTTTACTAAATACTACCTTTTACTTGATTTACCAGGTCACCCGAAGATCTTCACTCGTAAACCAATTCTCGTCCTGTGCTAATAACTTTTCACACACTAGCCGAACAAAAAGACAGTCCGTGTAGACATTCGAAGTTAGCCATAAAAGTTCCCACTTTTACACTTCCGCGTATACACAACACATCAAGTTACTTCTTGATACTTAACGATAAAAGATCCCACTTTTATCCTTCCGCGTATACACAACACATCAAGTTACTTCTTGATACTTACGCGCACTGTCTCAGAACAGCTCACCGTCCATTTTCGAACTCACCGACCGTTACAAAACACAACGACCGTTACAATACACAACGACCGTTACAATACAAAACCGTTAACGCTCCACTCTTCTTCTCCAAATTCTCCCAACGTTCTTATTCGTTGGCTGAAACTTTTTGCTTTCGGTTGCCAGATTCCTTCTGTCGTAACAATACTTACGCGCACTGTCTCAGAACAGCTCACCGTCCATTTTCGAACTCCTCGACCGTTACAACACAACGACCGTTAACGCTCCACTCTTCTTCTCCAAATTCTCCCAAAGTTCTTATTCGTTGGCTGAAACTTTGCTTTCGGTTGCCAGATTCTTCTGTCGTAACAATACGATTAGATTTCTTGCGTTGTATAGCTCATATGACTTAGTGTTTTTCATTTGATGTTTTATACTTAAATTTAATTTTATCTATGTATTTTTTTACGCAAAATTTTTTGTAATTATCAGAAATTTTTAAATAAAAATTGAATATTGTAATTTTTTCTTTGTGTATTTTTTATGTGTAATTTCTTTCATGTGTAATTTATTCCTTGTGCAATTCTGTCCATGTGTAATTTTAGCAGTGTAATTTTATCACGTGTATTTTTTACATGTGTAATTTCTTCCATGTGTAATTTTAACAATGTAATTTTATCACGTGTAATTTTTTCCTGTGTAATTTTATCATGTAACACCTTTCTTCTTGCTACACCATTCTTCTATCATAGAAGAATCTATCTAGAAATCTAGAAATGGATTCTATCTAGAAATGGATTTCCACCATTGCTTTAATGTTTTCATTTTATTCTGCTGAGGAAAATAGTAGGTACAGATACTTTGAACGAGAAATTTGAAACTGCTTACTAAACTCATAGAAACCTATGTATAGAAGAAAGTTTAATGCTTTGGATAGGAAGACTGGGATTTCAACTATACATTCCGTCTAAGAGAGCCAGATACGGAATCAAAAGCTAAGAGCTTGCTGAATTCAAAAGCGGTTATGTGTGGAACTTTGTAATCTATTATGGAAAAGAAACTGCATTTGAAGCGGGCTGTGGGAATTATGAATTAGTGATCTGGCAACCTTCGTGTCACGTGACACGAAGGTTGCCAGATCACTAATTTCTAAAAATATCGTTGCCAGATATTTTTTCTGAATTCTATAATCAACCATAGTGTTCGGATACTTTTTTGAGCGACTGTAATCAAAGCAAAGAAATTGAATTCATGTCATCGCATGGAAATGTGATCAAAGCAAAGAAATGGAATTAATGTCATCGCATAGACAAATAAAAGGAACTTTTCATGATTATTAACCACATATTGATTAGGCTTTGTAAAATCCGATAAAATTAATCGGAAAACTGGTGAACCCATATGGAAACTAATTTAGTATTAGACTGCAATATAAATATTAGATAACTGATGTGAGTGACGGTGTTCTGCAGAATTATCTGTGTATGAGAAAAAACTTTCAAGTGAAAAGAAAAAAATTTTTCCCACACCCTCGACATAGTTATTACAATTGCCTTGTAATATTTAAAACTAACGGTCAAAATGTGTCCATGCTATCTTTTAGAACGCAGCTGGTGAAAGAAATTCTCATTTCTGTCCACAGGAGCACTAAAAAAAAAATCAATAGAGAAAAATGGAATCGCATATATTTGTCACTGTTTTTTTTTCGACAAAAGGGAAATTCATATTTTTTTGTAAATGAAAATTCAAATATCATCGAAGATGTTTAAAATTGTATGTATTATGTGTTAAAATATGCTGTCATAACTTTGATCCTGTGTAAAATATTGCAATAATGAATCAGCGAATGATTTTAGGTTATTTACATTTCAATACTATACATTTATATCAAAAAGATACGAACAAAAAAAAATGCACATGTTTAATAATGTTTTACCTTCGTCTCCCTCATAAGTAGTAGCATAAATGAGAGTTCTGGGCCACTAAATGGGTCCAAAGAATTCTGTGGAAATCCATGGGAAAAGTTATGGGGAATGAGGTAAAAAGTATGTCTCTTGTGGTTTCTTGTGAAAATATGTGTGATAATTAGGAAAAAACGAAAATTTCTGATTTAGATTATGCTGATAATTTAGCCCTTTTGGCAAATGATGTTGATTACATGAACTCTTTCATTCGAGCTGTTGATGAAACTGGTAGTAGAGTAGGTTTGGTCATAAACAGACAGAAAATTAAAGTGATGAAAATTGGTCAGGCAGGTTGTGATTCAGTTAATCTGAATGGTTGCAATCTTGAGCAGGTGTCACAGTTTAATTATCTTGGGAGCTATGTAGTAGATAATGGTGATGTGCGGCATGAGATTAACAGACAAATAGGGATTGCTGCCGGGACTTTTAAGAATCTATGGAAAGCGTGTAGAAATAGGCGTATACACGTAGATTAAAATTAGACTGTATAATAGTTTGGTTCTTTCTAGGGTTAGTTATGGTAGTCAAACTTGGACACTCTGTAAACAAGATAACAGGAAACTATATGCTTTTGATTCTAGATGCCAAGGCAATATCTTGGGCAATTAATGATGAGGTTAGGCAAAGTAGTTTGCAATCTCCTCTAAGCAGCATATTGTGCAGAGAGAGACTCCTCTGATTTGGCCATGTTGCCCATATGGATAATTATAGATTGGCGAATAGGTTTATGAACAGTGTGCCTAAAGGCTACAGAAAGAAGGAGAGACCTAGGATGCGGTGGGCAGGCAATGTCAGACATGACCTTAATAGAATTGGTGTGCAGTGGCCAGATGTAGCAAATGTAGCTCAGGACAGATTTGCTTGGAGAATTAAATTGCACGTTCTTTGTTG
This sequence comes from Ryuthela nishihirai, assembly GCA_038380435.1. Taxonomy (NCBI): domain Eukaryota; kingdom Metazoa; phylum Arthropoda; class Arachnida; order Araneae; family Heptathelidae; genus Ryuthela; species Ryuthela nishihirai. The sequence continues at coordinate 4,468,396 of JAWZYU010000020.1, read as the reverse complement.
GACCTCCGTAGCCCATGGCTGCTTGAGGATGATGATGATGATGATAGAGTATCATGTTTTTTCATGCCCATAATATTTCGCGATATCATTTTTTATGTAGAACTACTTTTTTCCTATCTAGAACTACTTGTGGCGGAGTAATTTGGCGTAAAACGGTACTATATTAATATCTTTTCATTGCGCATGTACGAAGTTATGATGCGACTCTAGTTCCCCTGTCGATAGGAGGCCATTTTTTGGACCACTTTTTAATGGCTAGGCTATTGCGAATGCCACACTATATACTTATAGGCACTATAGATAGGTATTAATGATCACAGATTAGTTAGAACAGATGCGAGACTCTCGAAAGGCGAAAGTGGCGCCCTCACTTGGGGACTCTCTAACTGCCCATTTGAACCTCAGCCATTGTCTTAGCTGGAGGTAAGCCGTAGCTATTAGTGGAATATATTTCAGCACGTGCTTTTAGATAGAGAAGAAAAAAATGGGAATAGTATGCGAGGCATCTGGTTGTAATAATACAACTGGAAACTGTATAATTATTGATTAAACTGGTAGTAGAGTAGGTTTGGTTATAAACAGAGAGAAAACTAAAGTGATGAAAATTTGTCAGGCAGGCTGTGATTCAGTTAATCTGAATGGTTGCAGTCTTGAGCAGGTGTCACAGTTTAATTATCTTGGGAGCTATGTAACAGATAATGGTGATGTGCGGCATGAGATTAATAGACGGATAGGGATTGCTGCCGGGACTTTTAAGAATCTATGGAGAGTGTGGAGAAATAGGCGTATACACCTAAAGACTAAAATTAGACTGTATAATAGTTTGGTTCTTTCTAGGGTTAGTTATGGTAGTGAAACCTGGACACTTTGTAAATAAGATAACAGGAAACTTGATGCTTTTGATTCCAGATGCTTACGCAGTATCTTGGGTATTAGGTGGTTCAACTTTGTAACTAATGATGAGGTTAGGTAAAGGAGTTTGCAACCTCCTTTAAGCAGCATATTGTGCAGAGAGAGACTCCGTTGGTTTGGCCATGTTGCCCGTATGAATAATTATAGATTGGCGAATAGGGATATGAACAGTGTGCCTAAAGGCCTCAGAAAGAAGGGAAGACCTAGGATGCGGTGGGCAGACAATGTCAAACAGGACCTTGTTAGAATTGGTGTGCAGTGGCCAGATGCGATAGATGTAGCTCAGGACAGACTTGCTTGGAGAACTAAATTGCACGGTCTGGTTGGACTAGCCCATGGCTGCTTGAGGATGATGATGATGATGTGATAATTTGGTTTGGGTTTATGAAATTAAGGAGAGTTGACAAAATCGAGAAAAGTTGGCAAAATCTTTGAGAGTTTCAAAAGTTTGAAGTGATGTGGCAAATTTAGGAGAGATATAAAGATTGTGATTAGTTTCGTGAAATTAAGGATAGTTGGCCAAATCAAGGGAAAATTCACACTGACTCGCTACAATTCAGACGAAATGAAAAATCTGGTAAGTTTGCTCAGTTTTTGTTCAGTTGGCAAAATTTTAACTTCGAGTTGGAAAAGTTTTGATTTCTCTCCCCCCCCCCCAACCATAGTCCTCCGTTACGCCCCTGCATGTCAGTAAAGGATTCGAACCTGGATCACCATAGAGAATATTTGTGAGTATGGGCGGGGGGATCTCAGTGGAAAAACAACACAGGCATCCACATATGGGATCTGGGTTCAGGACCCTATAGTTATAATTTTCTTTCTCGCATTGTCTATCTGCTGAGATCGTGTCTTCATAACTGGTTTTCTAATATCTTAAATTGACATGCTCTTTTGAGACCTGTGAGAAAACAGTTATTTGAGGGGTGTATAAAATAATCAACTAAGATTTTAATTCTCTAGTGCCTTTTCACTTTATACATCCCTTGGAATTTAACCTTCGGTGTCGCAAGTTACAGTACATTACATGCTAGATACAAGTCGTTTCGGATCTCGAAATGTCAGAATCATAAAAAAAATTTATTTTCAACTTCTCATAAAGATTATTATCAACTTTTTAATTATAATAATTTTTTAATTATAATAAAATAATTATTGCAACAAACAATAATTTTGTACTAAAAATAATGCTAAAGCATGAATTTGGTTTCTCCTTGACGAACAATGGCTGTAGAATTGAATGAAAAAGCCCAGCTGTTTTGCATTGTATGCAAGCAAAATGACTTTAAGTTGCTGTTCCCTTTCTTGGAAGCTTTCATTTGTCGGAGAGGAATAAGGCTAGAGGAGAAGAGAAAGAATTCTTTCAGGTCCATTAGAAGACTGGCGTTGTGGCTGAGCAATTAGAGCTTCTTCTTAAGGGGGAAAGGAAGCAAGCATCGGATAATGAGGCTTTCAGATGAAATGGTCTTTTGCACATCGGGCTGAAATGGTAACCAAAGGGTAAAAGCATGAACGCACGACCAACTCTTCGCCAACGTAATATTTTAATTCTGTGGTTTTAGGGTGCTGAATCGCGAAGCATTTTTCGTTAAGGTGAAATCAAACGCATGCAAAATTAAGCGTGCCAACAAACATATCTATCGTGTAAAATGCAGGTATGGCCTGAAGAATTATTTTTTATACTGCAGGTATGGCCAAACTATGGTACTCCGTGACCAGAGTGGAAAGCTAGATGATTTCGCTTTCACTCAAAAGAGTGCTTAGCAAAATCGTCTCCCATCTTTTTTTGGCAAATGTCACGCTTTTCTTGCCACATTTTTGATTTGCGAACCCTGAAGTTTTGCATATATAGTATGTCGGTATATCATAGAAGCGAAATTTCCGTACTTCTTATAATCATTGACTAAACTTTATGAATTTTAAAGGTTACTCTTGATCTTCAATAAATGTTATTCTAAAAAAGTGCCATATTTGGCATTTGGGTTCAGATTATGCAAGTTGAGTAATCATAATTACAATATCAGTCAAAAGTTTATTTTTCGTTCTAAAAATTTGCATTAAGTTCTAAAATAATTTTAAAAGCATCTACATATCATATTTTTTGAATAAGGCTGAAATACAAGAATAGAACGCAATTAGGAAGCATTTAAGTATATTAATATTTTTTCACATTAAAATTGCATAAATCATTCGCTATTTGCGGAAAACATAGAATGAAAGGCAAAATACAGGGACATTACTTTCGCCGCCACACAGTCATTAATACCCCCCCCCCCCCCCCTGTCCTCTGGCTTCACTGGAGTGTTCGCCTGAGTGTGATTTCCACACATAGCTATACTTTGAAGCGTAGCGGAAAGAAGTGAAATCTACTTTCACCAGTGGGATTAACTGAGAAAAGAAGTCGGCCTGTGAGTGCCATCGCAGACTACAACACTCGCCACTGAACAGGTTAATGGCATAGGCTCTTTAAACACGACTCCAAAAACTAGGGGAACCACCTAATCTCAAGATACTGTATAAGTATCTAGAATCAAAAGCATCACATTTCCTGTTATCTACAAAGTTTCACGACCACAATTAACCCTCGGAAGAACCAAACTATTAAACAGTTTAATTTTAGTCTTTAAGTGTATTCGCCTATTTCTCCACACTCTCCATAGATTCCTAAAAGTCCCAGAGGAAATCCTTATTCGCCTGCTAATCTCATGCCACACATCACCAGTATCTGTTACATAACTCTCAAAATAAATAAACTGAGACACTTGTTCAAGGGCGCAACCATTCAGAACGACTGAAACACCAACTGCCTGACCAATTGACCATGGTGTGCAAAAAAAGTGCCTCTCAGAGGTAAAACAACCCAACAACAACAATCCAAAAGCCTGACCAATTTTCATCACTTTAGTTTTATCTCCGTTTATCACCAAACCTATTACCAGTCTCATCAACAGTCCTAATGAAAGAATTCATCTCATCAACTTCATTAGTCAACAAGGCCAAATCATCTGCACAATCTAAATCAGATACGTATATACGCCATGTGTATGCTATAGAGCATAGAGTTGAATTTGAATTGTGATTGAATTCAATGGATTGTTTGGAACCCACCACACTGTACTACCAAACAATTAGTACTGAGAATCCGTAACAATATATATGAACAAGCTCGGATCTAAAACAAATCTGATGAAATTGCATAAATCCTTCGCTATTTGCGGAAAACGTAGAATGAAAGGCAAAATACAGGGACATTACTTTCGCCATTGAGACGAAAAAATGTAAACGAGGGGGCCAAGAGACTGGATTTTCAATGCAGTATAAGATATACTCCTCTGTTTTTTAAAACCTTTCTTGAAAAAATTCATAAATATAAATGAGTTTAATATTTGTTGCCTATATTACCTTTACCAGCATTTCTCCCCCCCCCCCCCCCCCAAGAAAAATGATTCTGCACTGTATATGAAGATAAAGTGAGAAAGTAAGGTTCCCAGCTTGTTCCCCCATCCCCGAAAACGCAGAGCAGGAACGTTGCGAAGGTACTGTACATGCGTACACAACTGGAAATTGTTGAACATATTAGGTTGAAATTCATCGACAGCTTGTAGCTGTGTGCTGCCCTGATCTTCTGCAGTGCAACATGGGATGTAATGGTTTGTGAACTGGAAATGCAAATGTCCTGTCCATAGACTGCTAACTCCACGATAGACTCTTTCTGCACCTGGCGAAGGATTACCATCAACCATAAAATCCAGACCTGGTGCCGAATGAGGATATTTCCTCGTTTGGTAAGCAGAAAATGCATCTTCGTGGACTGCGATTTCCATTGTATGACACTGCTGTGGAATTTTCATTGTATAGGAACACATTTTTAGGAACCCGTATTAGGAACAAAGTGGTTTCAAGTGAAGGATGCATCCTTCTTTCAGCAAAGCTGAAAATAATAACTTTTAATAAGCTGATAGACCATTATGACAGTTATCTCAACAAGTTTGATGACTACGTGCATATATAATAAACGTATGTGGGGACCTTTCCTCTATGTTGTCTCCAATGTAATACCTTCCCTCAGCAAAAATTAAATAAAGAACCTTAGTTTTTTATTTCTCCCTCGTATATGAAATGCAAATATTAAGCATAAAATCTAAATCCCAGCTGATCGCAGGGTAAATCCGTGATCGGCCGGTGTCTACTACTTCTTCCAAGCGCTTAACGCATAAAACGCTTTTCCTTTACAAATACATCTTATATTAATGAAATTCTGGCAGTTCTTCGTTTTTAACATTGGGAAACGTACTAGCATTTCTTCAGGATAATGTTGTAATCAGGACCGCTGTGAGACTTATACCGTCTGTGTGCAAGATAAAAAGTGGCACCTTTTTATACGAATCATAGGTATATTTCAAAGAGCCCATGGAATTTTTTAAAGGAATATGAATTGCTTTTAAATGCTGATTAATATTATTTTTCTACAGTTAGCAAAAAACGAAATATTTTTTCCTAATATTTTACATTAAAATTTTAAAATTACCTGGTGTTTTCTGGCCGCCCCTAAAATCGGCCGATGGTGTACTCACACCTGCTTGCGGTGGCCCTGTTTGTAATGAGATCTTTTGTTGTTGCTACGAAACTGATAAATTGCCCAGTTACTAGTGCAAACAAAGTAAGCTTGCAATGCAGAGGTCAAAGATCTCATATTTTAAACTTTGTTTTCCTGAGATTCGTAGGATCTTAGGCCATTCAGCTGAAAATCTGCTCTATCGCATTTCTTACCTGTGCATATTGAAGGAAAAAAATCTGCTGGTTACTGTAGGGAACTCCAGGTAGGTGAGGTTCTTCGCCGTGAGTCTTGACATAGTGCTGATAAGCCTGCAAAAACAGAGAAAAATATTTCATAATGCTGATGCTGAGAGATTCTGCTTTCCCTTTTTGTAAGTAGGAGTTACGTTTTGCGGGGACTGAACTACGATATAATGAATGCAAACGGCAGACCAGTCTGTAGGAAGCAGGCGAATCACGCACTGCTTGACGGCAGCACTTCTTGACCTCTGACTTCACACTAAATGTTTTTGAAATCAAATGTACAAAGAAGATACTGACTTCACGCACACGAATGCAACACATGACGTTTTAACAAAAAGTAACCGTAACCTTGTATCAGGCGTCATCAACTCAAATGATAACTGGAAGAAAGCATATCGCCTCTGGCTCCTAGGGTAATCTCGTTTTCAAAGAGAATTAACTTTTTTCTTTACTTACTTTTTTTACCCTTCTTTTTCTTCTAAGACGATGATTGGATTTTTAGCCAAGGCGTACTTTATATCCCAATAAGAACCTTTACAAAATGAATTTACAGTCCTAAATTGTTCACAGTTAATGTTAAAAATGAAAGAAAACACAGTCACTTATAAAGTATAAATTTGTGAGAGTTCTGAATATAAAATTCCAGAGCAGGTATCAAAATTGGTAACGGCAGTGAGATGTCAATGCTGGAATATGGAGCAAACTGTTGAAGCCCTTTTGACGTACTTTTGTCCAGAAAACTGTCCTTGTATGATCTATATTGGGACATTTTAAAAAGAAATGTTCCGTTGTTTTAGGATCTCCGGAAAGTGGACAGTTGTCATTGTGAGTAATGTGACAACGCAACAAAAATGCATTTAACAGAACAACATTGAGTCTAAGTCGTGTAATCAAAACTTCTGAGGCTCTAGAACAGAAGACATGTAATCGTAGTCTTCGAAATCTAGGTACATGCGGATATGAGGAGGCCCATATAGAAGAATTCCACTGATCAATGAGCTGAGTTTTAAATGTATTTTTAATATAATAACGAATTTCTTCTGGTCCTAGAATGAAACATTCAAGTACAGAGATGTAACAATATGCCCGTTAAGCAATGAAATCAGCAAATTCATTTAAAATAATTATTTGATGGCCTGGGGTCCAGAAGTGCAGATGATAGACGCTATTGAAACGGAAGATTTTACACGAATTTGATGTACCTGTAAAATGGCTCTTAATGTTGGTATTTTGTAGAGCCATAAGAGTGGAAATATCAGTAAAAGTGACATAATATCTGTCTTCCCTGATTATTTTCTCCACATCTAAAATAATTGCGTATACTTCGGCTGTAAAAGCTGATATTTCAGGTGGAAGTGGATATGATGCAATATAAGAATTATTTTGGCAAATGATTCTAATTCCCACATGACTAGTATGTTACAGAAGCATCCGCTCCGATATAAGTTGCCGTTGACCAACATTGTTGAATTTCCTCTTGGAATAATTGGATTCTCATACTCAAAGGAATAGAGTTAGCATTTTCGAAGCTCAAAACTTGTTTAATAATAACATACAGTGTTGAACACTTGTTAAACTTGGAAGGTTTTCAACCTTAATTGCTCTCAGTGAATCTTGAACTGCCAGTGGAAATGGTAGATTGTTCTTTTTTCCAGTAATAGAAACGTAGATAATCTGGTTGTGTCACAGTTGATTTAGAGATAGAATTGCATGGAGATGTATGTTTTGAACAGCACCTTTCATGGTTAGTAGTTTAACATATTTTAGAATTCGAACAGAACAAGTTTCAGCATATGAAATTGATAGAGGGGTCTATCGTAGAAAGTCTGTTGTCGCCCGAAGTACAGCATCATATTATTTTTACCCCTCAAGCAGCTGCTTGTCACAGAAGTGTGACAGGAGCCTGTCAATTTATAATCCACAGTAGAAGGTCTGTGAGGATGGCGGGGATGGGAAAGACAACACAAACATCCATGTCTTATCTGGGGCTCGAACCCAGGTCCCTTTGATCAGTAGCCAAGTACACTAACCACTCGGCCACCTAGATGGCTGGAACATTATAAACTGGTAAAATTTTATTCCATTTAGTTTCAGGAGTTGTTGATAATAATGGGGAACCATAAACTAAAGAAGCTCGGAGAGTGGAATTCAAAAGAAGTAGAGAGCACGACGGGGAGAGGCCTAGTTTTGTAGAAGATAGACCTTGGATGGTATTCAGTAGTTTATCACATATGATTCGTAAGTTGCGAAAATGTTCTCTCCAAGTCCCATTGTTCTGAAAGGTAATGCCTAAGATTTTCATGTATAGTGTCCATGCAATTGGTTCTGGACCAATTTGTAATGGAAGAGGGACATTACATTTAAATATTGTGATTATGAGTGCTTGACATATTGGTGCAGAATAATCCAGGAAAGAATTTTATCACATGCATTCTGACAGATGGTCATGAGATGTGGCGCCATCTAGTGTATATAATGAGTGCTATTTTTAGAAAAACCCTCAATTTTAGTCGTAATTTTCCAAAGACCTTGAAAAAACCCCAAGGTCACGGTCATGCTCCTGCTTCCAGAGAGCGCTGATATCCCACGTTAAATAGGTGGCGACCGTCGAGTGCGTCATTGTTCACGATGCAGGCTAGCAATCCGGATGCGTGGTGTCTCGGTGAAGATGTTTACGTCATGCCTTCGCTGTTCAAAAATACTTTTTCTGTGCACGTACGTCGCTACAAGAAATATGAAAATGGTGATCTCATTTGCCTTACACCTGGGGGGGGGTTACTTTCTCCATACCTGAATGGGAGATTTTGTGTGCTATGGTGCCCCACATCGAGGACAAAGAGAAAATCGGTCCGGATCAGCAGACGTGGCACCTGATGCCTGGTGTACACGTGTTCATGTTCTGCAACGAAGGTGGCGAACGCTGTGTCGACTTCATCAAAGAATCAGCCGACCAAAGAACTTTACAGTTTCGCGTTGTGAGTCGCAGTATAACTCTGAACGCGTCGCAGTGGTTTACACTGGCTATCCAGTAGACGAAGTGATGCGTGTCGTGCGAAACGTGTGTGGAACTCCCAAAGATCACCATCTCCGCAGGGCCATTATAGAACATTGTGAATCAGTTCGACCTTTCCTGTTGGGACCTGTTTTCGGCGGCCCCGAGTGTGTATATCAGCTGCTGGTGAATATTTTTCAGCAAGAACTAATGCATCTGATCCCGTTAGATGGACTACAACCCGAAGAATAAATACCGGCCATCATTGAATGGTCTGGTGACTTGGACATTAATACCTTAGCACAAGTGTTTGTGGATACAGCCTGGAAACGAATGGTGGTTGAATTTTGTAGATTCTGGATTTGTGTGTACTCTAAAATATAATACTATTGTCGACGAGGCAAAAAATGAAATGTATAAATTAAATAAATAATTGTAACCTATGTAATGTGTCTGTCTTTTCATCCTGTTTCATTTTAGTCTTGGTATGAATAGGAGAAATAAGGTGTTAGCTAGTGTTGGAAGCGTAATCATAACAGTGTTAACGATAGTGGTGCTTGTATTAGAACTTGTGGCCCCTAGTAAAAATATTCAGTGTGGAGAGTCAAAAGCTTTAGACAGTGAATACAAAATTCGCGTGTGTAACTTAACAGTGGACATCAGACAGTTTATAGGATATATCCCTACAGTTACAGGTGTTACACTTTCACTACATCAATGGCAAAACCTGGTGGGGTACGACGTCTGGGTGAAGCAGAAAACAAAACTTTGGAATCCCATTATTTCGACCCTGAAAGAGGATTCGGTAGGGTAAAAAAGTTAGCTCTGAATACAGGGCTGACACTCAAACTCGTCCGAGAGTGGTTAGAAAAGCAACCCGCCTACACGCTACATAAACCTGTTTGCAGAAAGTTCCCCCGTAACAAAGTTTGCGTCACAGGGTTAGACGAACAATGGCAAGCCGATCTCGTAGTTGTAAAAAATCTAACTCCCTTCAATGACAGTTATCGCTACATATTAACGGTCATCGATGTGTTCTCGAGGTATGGGTGGGCAGTACCTATGAAGGCAAAAACAGGGAAAGAAATGGTGTCGGCTTTCAAAAAAATCCTTTCCAAGGGGCGATCTCCCATGAATTTAAATACGGATTAAGGTACCGAAATTACCAACAGAGTGTTCCAGAAATTCCTTAAAAAGAAAGGTATTCGTTTATTCTTCACCTACTCTGACAAAAAAGCAGCTTTGGTAGAGAGATGGAATCGCACTCTACACGAGAGACTGGGGAGATATTATACACGCAATAACACCTACTGGTACTTGGATGTACTGCAACGTGTTGTACGAGGATACAATGCCACAGTTCATAGTGCACACGATATGGCTCCCAAGGACGGGACCTTACACAATGAGGAGGCTGTCTGGGTTCGACTATACCACAATCCTGCAATAGTAAAAGAAAAACCAGCATTTAAAGTGGGGGACACGGTTCGACTAGCCAGTCTAAAAGTACCCTTCAAGAAGGCAGGTACGCATTTGTGGACCGAAGAAATTTTTATAGTCGACAAGGTGTTGCAACATCAGCCCCCTGTATACGTCATACGGTATTCTGAGGGAGAAGTGTTGAAGGGCACATTCTATAAATCGGAACTACAAAAAGTAACCGAACCCGAACTTTACACTGTTGAGAAAATAATCGAGAGAAAAGGTCACAGGGCACTGGTCAAATTTCGCTGTTATCCCAAACCTTCTTGGATTCCTAAAAAAATGGATAGTTTCTACCTGACCCTACCCTCCACGGCTAGTCAGAATATTTACCCAAACAATTCGCAGAGTGATTTCAAGGTTCGTCTAGCACAACCCCTAAGGCTAAGTGGAAAATGAAAAGTGGGACTAGCAGAAGTTCACTTACCCGTGAGCTGGTACAATGTGGATGGTTCTAATGACACCTTTCAATATTATGCTCCTGCTCCCTCTGAAGAATACTGGAAAATCAAGCTTAAACCAGGCAAAATAACTCGAATGGAACTGTTGTCTCTCCTCTCCACTCACCTCCCCAAAGAAATAATAGTGTCCTATAACAGTGGTTACTGGGTGTTCAAACCAAGTGAAGGATACGGTTTGATGTTCCCTAAAACGAATTTCGGCAGACTTCTGTGTGTCGGCGAGGAAGAAGTTGACAAACCCTTCCACCAATGATTTACTACCAAACTGTGCAATACTGCAACATTCGATATAGATGACGATTGTTATTTCTAGGTGATTCCTCCAGGTAGTTTCCACGAACGAAAAGTACACCACGGACGATACAAAACCGCTGGATCATTATTCGATACGATGAACCAGGTCATGCCCTACAAGTTGAGAAAAGCTTTCCGTTTCAAGCAACATGCCGATCACACAATGTTGATGAATGCAGACAAACTACATTTCATTAAATTTCCTCATTCGAACCCAGGATTAGAAGACATTCTAGGAATCACTAAATTAGATTTTCCATTGAATAAAGACACTGGTGACTACCCCATCGATATGAACAGAGGAATGTACGGTATTTATTTGTATTCAGATCTGATTGCACCTCAGTTGTTAGGTGATACTCATGGTGAACTGTTGCGTGTTGTGAATCCTGCCGTCAGAACCGGTAATAACGAAGCCATCGTTGCAGTGTATCAACAACCTGATTACTACCCCCTGGCAAGAAACAGTTTCGAGAGTCTGAGAATCTTCCTTCGTACCGATGCAGGAGAACCTCTGCATTTTAAATTCGGCAAAGTTTTAGTCAAGTTACATTTCCGCCATGAGGGTTAAATTCGTTCCCCCTTCTGCAGACACCTATGTGAGCTACTACAAGAGCAAAACGGGGCAGGGTGTCGCTACCAGACAAGTGATGGACTCGGTAGCATCTTTGCCACTATTGGACGTTTCATCAGCCCTCTCGTACGACCGGTACTGTCCATCCTATGTAAGGGCGGGCTACGGTTCGTTTCAGAGATGGCCCAGGGGCAAAACTTCAAAACTGCCGCCGAAGCAGGGCTGCATCAAGCCGCTGTAGACCTATTGCAATGCGCCAGTTCCAAGCTGCAGGGAGGAAAAGGGATAAAAACGTCGCGGTCATCATCCTAGTGTTCATAAAGTGAAGAGACTCTGTACTGTGAAGGACGTGTTTTCATCATGAGCATTCAGAAAATTCACGCTGATTCTGGTGACTGTACGAATTCCGAACTGGACCTGTTTCTGGTTCCCCCCACTGTCTCTCAACTGGAAAGAGGCTGCTATGTCAATTATTTACCTGTGGCTTCGCAGGAAGGTAATGCTTCACTTGAATTCATCGTGAAGGGGACAGATGATTACATTGATCTATCCCGCTGTCACCTGCACCTCGTCTTGAAAATTGTGAAATCCGACAGTACACCCCCATCGGAAGTGATCGCCCCCTGTAACCATTTCTTCCACGTCCTCTTCAATTAAGTAGACGTCTTCCTCAACGATCATCTAGTGAGTGCTTCTCACACCCTGTACCCCTACAGGGCATACCTGGAGACTCTATTGAATTATGGTACCGATGCCACGTGAAGTCCCCTCGGTACGTCACTCTGGTACCTCGATACCCCAGGTAAAATGGAACTGACCAGTCGGGAGAACGAGGGATGGCATCAGCGCAAGGGGTACGTCAAGTCAACAGGTATCGAACTCATCTCGTGGATCCATGCCGACCTGTTCAATCAAGAACATTACCTACTCAATCAGGTCGATCTGAGACTGCGTTTGTTAAGATCCAAGCCCGAATTCTGTCTCGTGACAGGCGAAGCGGACCCCTCTTACAAAGTACAGATTCACGAAGCTGAATATTTCGTGCGCAAAGTCAAACCCACTTCTGGTGTCATCCTTGCACACGCTCGCGTACTGGGCTCAGAGAGTGCCAAGTACCCCCTGCAAAGAACGGATTTACGCATGTTCTCCATCGCTGCAGGTCTGACGAGTGTGAACCGTGACAATTTATTTCTTGGCCAACTTCCGGTACGTCTGGTACTGGGTATGGTGGAAAGTACCAGTCTGAATGGATCATACCAAAAAAATCTCTTCAACTTCCAACATTTCGACTTAAACTACATCAGCCTTCACATTGACAGTGATCAGCAGTCCTACACCCCAGACTTTACGAATGGACGTTATCTCAGATGTTACCAGGGATTATTGGAAGCTGTGGACGCATGCGAGTCAATTCATTGTGATGTCAAATCGAGGCAGAGTGCATTTATTGTGAAGTTGTTTCATCGCAACGTCAATTCGAGGCAGAGTGAATTCATTGCGAAGTCAATTCATTGTGAAGTCAATTTGAGGCAGAGTGAATTCATTGCGAAGTCGTTTCATCATGACGTCAATTCGAGGCAGAGTGAATTCATTGTGAAATCGATTCATCAAAATATCAATTCGTGGCAAAATGAATTCATTGCGAAGTCGATTCATCGCGATGTCAATTCGAGGCAGAGTGAATTCATTGCGAAGTCGATTCATCGCGACATTAATTCGAGGCAGAGTGAATTCATTGCGACCTGAATTCCAGGCAGAGTGAATTCATTGCGACCTGAATTCAAGGCAGAGTGAATTCATTGCAAAGTCGATTCATCGCGACATTAATTCGAGTCAGAGTGAATTAATTGCGAAGTCGATTCATCGTAGCATCAATTCGAGGCAGAGTGAATTCATTGCGAACTCAATTCATCGCGACGTCAATTCGAGGCAGAGTGAATTCATTACGAAGTCGATTCATCGCGGCGTCAGATCGAGGCAGAGTGAATTCATTGCGAAGTCGATTCATCGTGACGTCAATTCGAGGCAGAGTGAATTCATTGCGAGGTCAATTCATCACGGCGTCAATTCGAGGCAGACTAAATTCATTGCAAAGTCGATTCATCACGGCGTCAATTCGAGGCAGACTAAATTCATTGCAAAGTCGATTCATCACGGCGTCAATTCGAGGCAGAGTGAATTCATTGCGAGGTCAATTCATCATGGCGTCAATTCGAGGAAGACTGAATTCATTGCAAAGTCGATTCATCATGGCGTCAATTCGAGATAGAGTGAATTCATTGCAAAGTAGATTCATCTCGACGTCAATTCGAGGCAGAGTGAATTCATTGCGAAGTCAATTAATCGGGACCTCTATTCGAGGCAGAGTGAACTCATTGTAAAGTCAATTCATCGCGATGTCAATTCAAGGCAGAGAGAAATCATTGTGAAATCGATTCATCACAATATCAATTCGTGGCAAAATGAATTCATTGCGAAGTCGATTCATCGCGATGTCAATTCGAGGCAGAGTGAATTCATTGCGAAGTCGATTCATCGCGACATTAATTCGAGGCAGAGTGAATTCATTGCGACCTGAATTCCAGGCAGAGTGAATTCATTGCGACCTGAATTCGAGGCAGAGTGAATTCATTGCAAAGTCGATTCATCGCGACATTAATTCGAGTCAGAGTGAATTAATTGCGAAGTCGATTCATCGTAGCATCAATTCGAGGCAGAGTGAATTCATTGCGAACTCAATTCATCGCGACGTCAATTCGAGGCAGAGTGAATTCATTACGAAGTCGATTCATCGCGGCGTCAGATCGAGGCAGAGTGAATTCATTGCGAAGTCGATTCATCGTGACGTCAATTCGAGGCAGAGTGAATTCATTGCGAGGTCAATTCATCACGGCGTCAATTCGAGGCAGACTAAATTCATTGCAAAGTCGATTCATCACGGCGTCAATTCGAGGCAGAGTGAATTCATTGCGAGGTCAATTCATCATGGCGTCAATTCGAGGAAGACTGAATTCATTGCAAAGTCGATTCATCATGGCGTCAATTCGAGATAGAGTGAATTCATTGCAAAGTAGATTCATCTCGACGTCAATTCGAGGCAGAGTGAATTCATTGCGAAGTCAATTAATCGGGACCTCTATTCGAGGCAGAGTGAACTCATTGTAAAGTCAATTCATCGCGATGTCAATTCAAGGCAGAGAGAATTCATTGTGAAGTCAATTCTTCGCGACAACAATTCGAGGCAGAATGAAATCATTGCGAAGTTTATTTATTGCGATGCCAGGCCAGTTTATCGCAGTGATAGAATTAGGTTTTTATTAACGTTCTACATCTGTGCTCAAATGAACTATCTAGAGACAATACTTAATTTTTACTTTGAGAGGTAAAACACGAAATCATCTCTTACGTAATATGTACGAAATTTATTTTTCGAAAATCTCTGTCCGTTTTCGAGAATATGATCATTTGAAAAAAGTAGTTATTCGAAAATTTGACTTTCGAAAAACTCGCGATTCGAACAATTCATTTTCGAACAATTAACCTAGAACCGAAAAAGATGGAGAATTTCTAGGTCATCTCGATGAGAATCTAACTTCGAAGCTCTGTGATTTTTAAAATATGCATTTAAATGAAAAATATGACTGATGACAAATTAAAGATCATGATCAAATCTATTCAAATCTCGATTTGCAATAGTATTTGTTTAGTATTTAAAGAGTTACGGAAGCTGGAATATTGAACAATAAATTATCTTTCAAAGAATCATTCATAATTACCTAATATTAGAATAATCATTATGAAAACTTTAAAATACATATTTTATTTAATGGTTTTAAGCAACACTTATTATTCAAGTTTTGATTAATTTCTGAGAGAAGTTCTTATGACGCATGTTTTACTTCTCAAAGTCAAAATTAAATAATTTTCTTTAGACAATTCATTTGAGCACAGATATAGAAAATTAATAAAATTCTATCTCTATCGCTGCGATGAACTGATACGATAAACTGAAGTCGCGATGAATCGGCCGCAATGAATTAACGCAGAATAATCATTCTACACACGTGAGATTGTTTGGCCCTGAGTTATGAACCAGGAGAAAGATTTCATGCACCACTCTGTTTATCGAAGCTGACAAATGGTCCGAACCTCCTTGCAATCCCAGTCAATACGAAACTTTGACTCTATAAAGTTGCAACAAAAGCAGAACACTCAATATCGCAATATTTTGTGAATGATGAAATTGCCATTTAAGGAGCATGGCCCCGCCTGAAGACAGAAATACCATACATCAAGAAATGCACAATGTTATCTGAAAAATAAGGAAAAAATAAGGAAACAGTATTGTAACGGGCAGATGACAGTTAGCTCCTCCAAGCGCCAGGAAAAATCAAAGTGTCTTGCTGCCGGATGTGGGAGGGAAACACAGGGGGCTCTGTCGCGGCAACGTCGGCTACGGAAAAAGTATTCAGCCGGGGCCATTGTTCGGCCACATTTGTAGTACAGTTCGAGGCCTTAGTGGAAGGTCGATGTATATATTTTGTAAATACAGTTATATAATATTGTGAACAATAAATGTGTTGTAAATATCTGTACAGTCTTCTGTTGATCCATGCGACTACCCAGCTCACCATATTCCTGATATATACGCTGCATTAGGTACCTTTTAAAATAATGCTCGGGACCCACGCCAGTTCAACAAATTTATGATCTTCACGAAAACACCTTGTGACAAGTATTTAAACTAAAATTTCAATTTTGGAATTTTAAATTTTTAGAATTAAAAGTTATTTATTTAGTTTTAAACTTAAGGAAAGAAAATTTGGAACAAATGCTTCAAAACGAAATTACATTTCTGAAAATTTATATCTCTAGTTTGGTTGTAGAAATTTAAAATTTATATCTTTATTTAAAAAGTGATTTTTAAAATTTAAATCGCCTTCTAAAGGGGTATTACCCTTAATTTAATTACAACTCTGAAGATTTAAAACTGCTTCTGAGAACTGAAATTACATATATAAATCTTCAGTTTCGTTTCTAAAATTTATTATTATTAATATTAAAATTAGAATTCTGAAGACATAAGTAATCCTTCTAAAAATTGAGGTTGCACATTTTGAAACTTAAATTTTTTGATTCTGAAATGTACATTTCGAAACATTTAAATTACATTTCTGGATTTAAAAATGTTCTGAGTAGAAATAAAATTGTTTAAAAATGAACTTATAATTTCTGAACTTTGAACGTTTTCCAATCCTCTATAAACAGTATAATCACAGTAATAAATGATGGTGTCGATGGGCTCGGAAGCTGAAAAGAGCTGTCTTTTATCTCTGAAAGCCTTGAAGAAAATAAATAAAGATAATTTTGATTATTCTGAGCCCACACCCAGTCTCTCTGTAGAAGAATGCATCCCCACCCAACAGTGTTTCGTTCTTATTTTCCAGAATTACTCTAAGTTTCTGAAACCCACAGACCCCAGCAGAAAAACTGTTTTTCCTGTATTCTCTAGAACGTTAGAGAACATGGAGAGAGGGATATTGTACAGGCAAGCTTCATATGAATGTAAATGGCTATGAGCATTGCATAATTTATGGCGATGCTTAGCTCTACCTAGGATGGATCCACCCACCTCTAATCAATATACTAAAATTGACAGAAATGATGAAATATGGAACATAAGTATATGAAATATTTTAAACTGATGCAAGACAATTGTAACTGGTTGATAAGGCACTTGAGCTTATTTCAGAAAGAAGGAACTGCAGGAATGTCCTTAATCAATACCCTACTAGTCCTAATAGAAAGCATTACAAAGAACTTAATAAACGTGTAAAGGATCAGTTAGCTACTGATAAGAATCTTTGGCTTGATGGCCTTGCTGACAAAGCTGAGGAAGCAGTTAGACAGCACAACAGCAGAGAGCTGTACCAGATAGTTAATGTTTTGTGTGGTAGAAAACGAACAGGTATACAGGGATTGAAGGATAAACAAGGCAAGGTTATAGAAGGTGAGGATTCTGTCATGGCTAGGTGGGCTGAGCATTTCAGTGATGTTCTAAACAATGTGGTTAGTTCTACTCCCATTGTTTGCAATGATGATAGATGCATTGTTGGCTTTAATGTTGGCCGCCCTATAACACAATCTGAAGTTAGTTTGGCTATTTCTAAACTTAAACTTCATAAAATCCCCAGGGGTGGATGAAATTACTACGGAAATGCTTAGAGCTGGGAATGTTTCAGTTACCATTTGGATGACTGAAATTTTGAATAACTTTTATGATAAAGGCATGGTTCCTAAAGATTTTACCAGAGCTATTATTATCCCTATTTTCAAAAAAGGTGATCGCAGTTCTTGTGATAACTATAGGGGTATCAGCCTACTCTCCGTTCCAGGTAAAGTTCTTTCCATGATTGTGCTTAATAGAATTAAGAATCTGGTTGACAGGCAATTGCGTGATGAGCAATGTGGATTCAGAAGTGGTAGGGGATGTGTAGATCAGATATTTTCACTTAGGCAGATTCTTGAGAAATGTTTAGAGTTTCAGAAACCTTTGGTTGCTAGCTTTGTTGATTTCAAAAAGGCTTTCGACTCTGTTGATCGTCATAATTTGTGGTTGATTGTGAGATCATATGGTATACCAGACAAGTTAGTTAACATAATGAAAGCTCTCTATAATAACACTGAGTCATGTGTGAGAGTTGGTAAGTCTTGTAGCAATTGGTTTAGCATTACTTCTGGTGTTCGACAAGGGTGCATTTTGTCTCCTTTTCTCTTTAGTTTGGTTGTTGATTATGTTATGCGAAATTCACTTCAAGGGAAAGCTTTTGGCCTTAAATGGGCTGGAGATACGAAAATTTCTGATTTAGATTATGCTGGTGATTTAGCCCTTTTGGCAAATGATGTTGACGAGATGAACTCTTTCATTCGAACTGTTGATGAGACTGGTAGTACAGTAGGTTTGGTTATAAACAGAGAGAAAACTAAAGTGATGAAAATTGGTCAGGCAGGTTGTGATTCAGTTAATCTGAATGGTTGCAGTCTTGAGCAGGTGTCACAGTTTAATTACCTTGGGAGCTGCGTAACTGATACTGGTGATGTGCGGCATGAGATTAACAGACGAATAGGTATTGCTGCCGGGACTTTTAAGAATCTATGGAGATTGTGGAGAAATAGGCGTATACACCTAAAGACTAAAATTAGACTGTATAATAGTTTGGTTCTTTCTAGGGTTAGTTATGGTAGTGAAACTTGGACGCTGTGTAAGCAAGATAACAGGAAACTAGATGCTTTTGATTCTAGATGCTTACGCAGTATCTTGGGTATTAGGTGGTTTAACTTTGTAACTAATGATGAGGTTAGGCAAAGGAGTCTGCAACCTCCTTTAAGCAGCATATTGTGCAGAGAGAGACTCCGCTGGTTTGGCCATGTTGCCCGTATGGATAATTATAGATTGGCGAATAGGGTTATGAACAGTGTGCCTAGAGGCCTCAGAAGGAGGGGGAGACCTAGGATGCGGTGGGCAGACAATGTCAAACAGGACCTTGTTAGAATTGGTGTACAGTGGCCGGATGCAGCAGATGTAGCTCAGGACAGATATGCTTGGAGAATTAAACTGCGCGGTCTGGTTGGACCTCCGTAGCCCATGGCTGCTTGAGGATGATGATGATGATGATGGTTGAAATGTAACGTAAACAACGTATTTAGTTTCACTTTACCCTTCCTTCTGCTTGTCGGACAATTGTAAATGGGACCTTGAAAAGTGTTAAAACTTCCTATCCTGAAAGCAAAAGTAGTGTCGTGCGCTTCGTGTGCCACGTCATGCATGTAGGGACCTTGGTAGCAGCTAGGGGCAGACAATGTACATTTGGTATGGATGGAAAAATTTATAAAAGATTATACACTCACCTTATGCGCCTGCTGTAGCCCTGCATTATCACAGATATTATCATCCAGAGTCATGTTTCCATTTACCTAGAAAAAAGTGCACAGCAAAAGTGAATTTTTTAATGGAATAAAAAACATTTTGGATGAAAAGCGGTTCTTTTCTAAACTCAAGAGCAAAAGTTAAGTTACACATTCGGTTCCTTAATATTTTGAAATATATATGGAATTAAAATGCAAATAAACGCTCTTTATAGAGGCTCCAGGAAACAAATGAACCGTTAATATAAAAGGCGCACTCTAACAGGTCTGTTCATTATTGTTTAATCACAAAGCGAAAATTGGAGACGCCGTTTAGTCAAAAATGTTCATTTACTTACTTCAGCTTTAACTTCCTTCCTTAAATAAACACTTGTATAATTTTCTCTTTTCTCATATTTAATCATTTCGCCATATGTTTCTTTCTTTGTTCAAAATTTTCCCATAAGTTCGCCACTCGACGAGAAATTTTCTCTTCTCCCCTGAATGTTCTTTCAAGATCGCAAGATTTTAACGATTGAATTTTTCCGTTGTAGTTCTCTATATACGCAATTTAATTTTATACTTTAATCTTTTCCTAAACAGCTTTAAAATTTTAACCTGTTCCAGAGAGGAAAATTTGAAACGAATATTTCAAGCGATATAATTATGTTAGAAATTTGAAATTATGGTGAAAACATGTAAAAGACACAAAGTTGGCATTGGCAGCAATGATTTTCTCCTTTTACCCCAAGAAGATGGGATGGGAAAACACAACTCTTTTATTTTAAAAGTTAACTGTTTGTTTTTAGAGATAAATTAAAAATTCTTTCTGAGTTGGATAAGTAGTGAAAAACTGTTATGATTCATAATTTTGGAATCGCCAAAACGTTTTAATTGGGCCCACTGACAGTAGAAATATTTAAAAATTGCAAAATTTTAAACTAATTTAATATTTTAATGATGGAATGGATTGATCCAAGGAATTTAGAATGGAAATAACAATTTGTCCCTTCACCCTCACGGGTATGAGAAAACGCAACTTTTAGTTTTAGTCATCATCATCATCTCAAGAAACCATGGGCTACGGATATCCAACCAGATCATACAATTTGGTTCTCCAAGTATATCTGTCCTGAGCTACATCTGCTGCATCTGGCCACTGCACACGAATTCTAATAAGGTCCTGTTTGACATTGTCTTCCCACCGCATTCTTGGTCTCCCCCTCTTTCTGAGGCCTTCGGGCACACTATTCATAACCCTATTCGTTAATCTATAATTATCCATACAGGCAACATGGCAAACCAACGAAATCTCTCTCTGCACAATAAAGGAGGTTGCCGACTACTATGCCTAACCTCATCAATACTTACAAAGTTGAACCACCTGATGCCGAAGAAACTGCATAAGCATCTAGAATCAAAACTATGTAGTTTCTTGTTATCTTGTTTACAAAGCGCCAAGTTTTACTACCATAACTAACCCTAGAGAGAATCAAACAAATTATACAGTCTAATTTTAGTCTTTAGGTGTATAAGCCTATTTCTTTGCACTGTGCAAAGCAAACATTCTAGTAAAGTGAAACATTAAACGTTTCTATAAATGCACTAGGCGCTTTCCACGGTAAATCGAGGTTATCATGGGCACTCTGAGTGGCCTGCAGCTATGCAGCCCCATTTTCAGCAGGGTTCGATGTACTGTGTGTTGTGACACATTACTCCCTTCACCAGCATTCAAATTACGGGCGAGATGTGCCACAGTATCCCTTCTGTTGGCTCATACCATACAGGATAGCCTTCGCTTACCTCTAGCATTGATAAGCTGTGGTCGGCCCACACCTTGCCGGCTGTTCGTGATTTTTCCCTTCTCTGACCACTTTTTAAAGATACTAACCATGGCTGACCGTGAGCACCCCACAAACCTTGCCATCTCGGTAATGCTGTGACCCCCTCCCCCTCGAAGGGAACCACCTTGTCGTGGTGAGGGGGCTTGCATGCCTTAATGAAGTCGAGGGCTATGCCGACCAGTGTTACTCATGTCGGACAGGCCAAGACAGAAGGGCCGGACTAAGAGTTCCCAATCTAAGATGACTTCCACAGGGGCAGCACATATTTGTGTGTGGTTGTCTGTTGACCATAAGTCAACGTAGCCCAATGGGCTTGATTTCAGCTGGAGGTGGGCTGATGGAGTTTTGAGATAGAAGAGTTGAAGGTAAATAAGATCAATGGTGGAAATGTTGAAGGTTTGGATGAATAAATCGAGTGAGTAAGATTATGTGAAGACCAATATTGAAGGTGAAATCAGTCAGAGTGTAGAGTTGATCAGAATTGGTAAGATGTGGGATAAGTTGGACTGAAGAGATTTGAAAAGGAAGTGATGAAAGGATAAGAAATGTTAGTGATTATAGTTAAGGAGTGAGAGATAATCCACAGGCTTAGGGGAGAACCATTATACAGGTCTGTAGTCACTCGGGGGAGAGGACGTCTGTGTCCTAGGATATGGACTCCTCTCCCCCACCCTTCTTCTTTCAGGTATCTTGGTCACGAATTAATAATTCGCTAAGATTAGGTTAGAGGTCGTTATAACATATACTTAGGTAACACGGGGGAGGTGGGGGAGCCCTTGGTCCTCGGACATGGGTTCCCCACCTCCTCCCTTTTTATTTTCCCAAAATTTCCCGTTTCCGGTTGGTTTCTTCCACGAACTTAACCCGGGAACAGTACCCTCATACGACCAGGGAGTCCGGTCCTTACCTCCAAGCTGGATTCAAGGAAGGACACTGGCCTTAGGTTGCTGGAATTGAGCAACATTTCTAATAGGGCATTGGCAGGCCAGTTATTTAGGATTTGATGAGCCTTTGAAGGGCAGGAGGGAGTTTTATCATGGTTGCCGGCGCCTATGAATGGCCCACCTGTTTACCATAGATGGAGACCCGTAATGGGGAAAAGGGGATCCTGGCGGTTGAGGGTCAGGCAAGCTGGAAAGCCCAATACACCGTTCTCGGACCCTGCTTCAATAAAACGGGTGGTCTGAGCTGGCTCACTTAGATCAGTCGGTTCGTGAGGCTTTCCCTTTCCTACCTCTACATCAGGGGCGGTTGCGGGAGCCAACTGGGTGGAGGTGATTTCTGATGATAGGAGTTGGTCCGGACCAGAATCCGATCAGTTGGGGCTCTGGCCCGGACTATGCTCTGGTCAGAGGAGAGATATTAAGTCCGGGTACAGCCTGGGCGCATCTCTGAGGTACCTCGAGCGAAGAATTTAACTGTGAGGCCTCCCCTCGTTGGGCTCCGTAGTGGGTGGAGACTGCCTGGGCTGAACACTATTTTTACTCACGACTTCTAAAATGATGCATGAGACAGGTGTGAGAATGAAACGGACTGGGAAAAAGGACGGCAAGCACAAGGAAGCTGCCGATCCTGTCGTGGTTGTGGAGGAAGTCCCAGAGACTCCCCCTCACCCCACAATTACCGATTGTGATAAAAGAGAAGGGCCTCCAAAGAGTGTTGAGGACCCTAAAAATGGGACAGAAAAGGGGAACCCTAAGGATAATGCATTGGCCCCCAATACTGAGGAACCCAACGGCAACGAGAGGGGTTCAGGGGGGGGGGGGGTTGGCAGCAGCAGCGGACCTTCTGGAGGAACTAGCGTTCGAGATGTTCCGACTTAGAGTAGATAACGAAGTTAGAAAACTGTGATGGGTGCAGCGAAGAAGCTGCACGCTATTATTTGTAAGCAAGAGCTCCAGATAGCATCCATCCAGGGGCGCCTCGCTGAAAGAGCTGTGTGCACCCCAGAAACAAAGGGAAGAAACCGACCTACGCAAAAGCTGTCGGCGGACAAGGGGCTGAAAAGGTTGGTTTGGTTGTGGCTAAGAAGAAGCCCCCCCCCTAAACAAAGGCATACACTGCTGGTCTTCTCAAAAGATAAGGAGAAGTCAGCACTAGAGGTAAGGGATAGCTTTAGGAAGAATATCAACCCTACCGAGCTAAACCTCTGGGTAATCACGCTAAACCTCATGCGAAAAAATGGGGTCATTATCGAGTGCGGCACACAGGACGATGTTGACTGTCTAAAGAAGGTTGCAGACAGTCATAAGGCATTAAAAGATTTGCTGGAGGCCAAGCCAGCTTTGATGACTAGACCAAAAATTGTCACATGCGGAGTTGATAAGGATTTCCGTCGCGAAGAACTCCAGAAGGTTATCCGCACCCAGAATGGACTCTCGGATGAACACGCGGAACTAACCATGAATGGAACGATTGAAAATACAGTCCACTGGGTCTTGGAGGCTAGCTGCAGCTCCCACAGAAAGATACTCGAAGTAGGTAAGTTAAACGTGAGCTGGTCATGGTGCATAGTGAAGGAGTACGTAAGAGTACTCCATTGCTACAAATGCTATGTCTTTGGGCATATGCAAAAATATTGCACCATGAAGACACAACGGTGCTCAAAGTGTGTGGGCAAGCACTCATTCAGGGAGTGCACAAAAACGAAGTTTAAGGGTGTTGTTTTTAAAGAAGTTAACAAGGAACACAGGTTCAAATATGATCTGGGACAACAACTGTCCATCGTATCTCAGAGAAGTAAGGTTGCATAGAAAGCACACAGACTATGGACAGTAGAAGTCCTATTGGCAGCAGGGCGAGTATAAAATTTCTCCAAATTAATCTAAACGGGGCAAGAGCCACAATGGCCCTATTCAGCCAGGAGATAAAGGAGGAAGGAGTCGATGTTATTAGTGCCAGAACCATACTGCACAGAGAACATCATAAGGGGGTTCCCTCTGACCAGCAGGCTATTTAGCACAAAAGAAGCCAAGCCAAAAGCTGGAATTGTTGTTTCAAATCCCAAGGTGAATGCCATCCTGGCATATCACTCCACCACAGTGGTAGCAGTGGAGATTGGCTAGGGAGTTGGCTAGGGAGAGGAACGAGTCGATGTTACTAGTGCAAGAACCATACTGCACAGAGAACATCATAAGGGGGCTCCCTTTGACTAGCAGGCTATTTCGCACAAAACAAGCCAAGCCAAAAGTTCCCTTGCCAGTGGGGTAGCCTCAAGAAACTTGGATAGAGGCTGCCCACAGGGTTCATGCAGTGAACCTTCCTCTGGAACTTAGTTGCAGATACGGCCCTAGAGTTGACCTTACAAGAGGGATTCTGACTTCAGGCATATGCAGACGACATGCTGCTTGTAATATCGGCCACCTCCAGAGAGAGACTGGAGATTGCTGGCAATTTGGCATTGTCGGTGCTCGAAGGTTGGAGACTGCGCTACAAGATTAGGTTCAGATGTGCAAAGACGACATCAATGAGAGTGGCAAAAGAGGGTGTCTTCAAAAAGAGGTACCCCATTTTCAAATTAAATGACAATATCAGCCACAAGACGACTTTGAAATACTTGGGAATCACTCTGGATGAGAGGAAGAGCTGGATTCTGCACTTGCAGGACCTTAAGGTTAAATGCACGAAAGTTATCTGCAAACTGGGGCGAATGGCTCTCATCACATGGAGACTAAGAGGAGAAGTCCTCAAAGAAATTTATTTAAGGGGTACAGAGAGGATCCTAACTTATGGAGCGGGTGCCTGGTGGTGCCCGAAGGACCTCCCCATCATGTGTAGAAAGCTGTTCGCAGCCCAACGACCAGCTTTACTGCGGATCATCAGGGCTTACAAGACCACATCTATGGATGCCCTCCTGGTGTTAGCAGGGATCCCTCCGTTGTTTCTAATAGTCGGGAAAGAAGCGACCATTTTCAGAGTCCTGCAAGTTAGGGAGAAAGCAATATTCCTTGAAGTCCAGTATGACCCCGAGGCTTATGATAAAATAATCGCTAAGTGGGATATCCATCCCACCAGAAGACTGAATGTGTCATGGTCCATGGAGTTACCATCAGGTCGAGGAATTGAGGTATATGCTCATGGTTCCAAGAGCGAGGATGGTGTGGGCCTATCCTACACTGTCTACAATCAAGGAGCCAAAGTGTACGATCATAAGAGGAAGGTTTCAAATAATGGCTCAGCCTTCCAAGCAGAGCTGCTTGCTATCAGAGAGACCCTAGTTTGGGCCCTTAATGATGGCAGTCAGAATAGCGACATCCGGTTGTTCACGGACAGCCAGGCAGTTCTGCAGGCGCTTGAAGATGCAAACAACAGGCATCAGACAGTAAATGAAATCAAGCGTCTCCTGGGCAATCAGAACATGCCCAGAGTCTCCTTCTCCTGGATCAAGGCAAACACAGGTCATTAAGGGGCAAACACAGGGCGAGTGGGCAGACCAACTGGCCCACTCCGCAGGTACTAATACTCAACCTGAGATAGTGGTAAAGACTTCTAAAATTACCCTGAAGTCTATTTTAAGTCAAAGAGTAATGGACGAGTGACAGAGCATCTGGGATACGACCGAGAATGTTTTTCAAACAAAGACATTCTTGCAGAGCGTGGGTCTATTTCTGATGTCCTCAGACCACTACTTAATGCAGGTTTTGACGGGACACGGAAGTTTCCCAAAATATCTGGAGCGTTTTAAGATCGCTACCCACAGTTACTGCGGCTGTGGGTCTCCAGATGCAGACGTCAGGCACTATATCCTCTGGTGTCCGATTACGGAAGGGTTCGCTAACCAACTCAGGATCTCCCAGGCGATCAGTGAAGTAGCAGGCGGTTACGGTCTTTTATGCATTCAATTGGTTAAAAATCGGTCTTTTATGCATTCAATTGGTTAAAAATCGGTCTTTTATGCATTCAATTTGATTACATGGCCTGGTCACATGAACCAAAGGCAGGGGCGTAGCGAAGGACTATGGTTAGGGGGGGGGATCAAACTTTTTCCAACTCGAAAATCTGTTTTAGCCAGCTGAGGAAATAATGTCTCTGTCGGGTTCCTTACCTAGATTTTCGCTCCGTGGTGGTGGTTGGGGTGTTCAGTCAATTTTCCCTGCTCTCCTGCATTTTCACATGTGCAGTCCAATTTTGCCAAGTAGCTATAATTTCACAGAGATAACCCCAATATTTTTGAATATCAACTGAATTGTAGGAAGTAACTGTGAATTTTTCCAACTCCCCTTGATTTGACCAACTCTACTTAATCTCACAAACCCAATCCCAATTATCACAACTCGCCTGTATATTTCCAAGTGGATTCGAATTTTCCGAACTGCCCTAGATTTTGCTAAGTTTCCTCGATTTTTCCAACACTCCTTAATTTTACAAAACTAATTCCAATTATCACAACTCGCTTATATTTTACCAAGTGGATTCGAATTTTGCCAACTACCTAGACTTTGCCAAGTTGCCACGGTTTTGCCAACTCTCCTTGATTTTGCCAACTTGCTGTAATTTTACAGAAAAAAATCACAATTTTTACATCTTCCCTAAATTTGTCAAGTCATTTCGAATTTTATCAACTCTCCTTAATTGCACAAGAGAGGCACAATTTTTACAATTCCCCTGTATTTTACCAAATGGCTTCGAATTTTGCCAAGAGTTCTCTACTTTTCCAACTCTCCTTAATTTCACAAAACCAATCCCAATTTTCACAACTCACCTGTACTTTACCAAGCGGTTTCGAATTTTGCCAACTCCCCTAGATTTTGCCAAGTTGCCTCGATTTTTCCACCCCTCCTTAATTTCGCTAAAACAATCCCAATTTTTACATCTCTCCTGAATTTGCCAAGTCACTTCAAATTTTTCAAACTCCCCCAAATTTGGCCAAGTGTTCTCGATTTTTTCAACTCTCCCTAATTTCACAAAAACAATCCCAATCTTTATAACTCGCCCGTATTTTTCCAAGTGAATTCGAATTTTGCCAACTGCCCTAGATTTTTGCCAACTCGCCAGAATTTTACAGAAAAAATCTCAATTTTTACATCTCACCTGATTTTTGCAAAATCACTCTGAATTTCTATATCTCGCCTGATTTTTGCAAAGTAAAATGTTTTGCAAAAGTCTGTTTTGCCAACTGTCCTAGATTTTGCGAATTTGCCTCGATTTTCCCAACACGCCATAATTTTACAGAACAAAGATTCTAATTATCACATCTCACCTGAATTTTCCCAACTCTCCACGATTTTCCCAAGTCCTCTGAATTTTGCCAACTTCCCACGATTTTGTCAAGTCAATCGGAATTTCCTAGATTTTGCCAAGTTTCCTGAAATTCGCCATACTTTTTACAGAATTTTTTTTTTTTACATCTCACCTGATCTTTGCAAAGTCACTCAGAATTTACCCAACTCCCCAAGATTTGCCAGCTCTCCTAGATTTTGCCAACTCGCCATAATTTTCCAAAAAAAAAACGCAATTTTTACATCTCACCTGAATTTTGCCAACTCCCCACGATTTTGCCCAAGTCATTCCGAATTTTGCCAACTCCCCAAGTTTTGCCAAGTTGTCCCGATTTTGCCACCTCACCTGTATTTTACTAAATGGCTTCGAAATTTACCAACTGCTCTAGATTTTGCCATCTCTCCATTTTCCCAACTGCTCTAAATTTTGCGGTCTCTTCATTTTCCACCCGGCCATCGGAACGCCCATGAACAGTTTGTTAAAAATAACTTTCCCCCATGACGGGGAGATTGCTCTCCCAACCCCCGCCCCTACTTCGCTACTAGACTGTATATAGACCGAAGAGCCAAAACATTATGACCATCGAGTATTTATGCAAATCGAAGCAACTGCACATGAACGATAGCGCATGTGAAACGGTATAAATAACATCTGATACTGAACTCTGTTAATCAATGTTATTCTTGCCCTTCAGAAGGGAAAGGCAGCAGATTTAAGTGATTTTCACAAAGGCCAAATTGTAATGGCCAGATGACTGGGTCAGAGCATTACCTCTTAATAATTGGGATGGTGGACTGGTCCTGAAGGACCCGCCCCCATGGGGAAAGCTCGTATTCCGTCTTCCGACACTACACGAGCTGGCTTGAGGAGCCTGGAAGTAGAAGTTTAAGTTTGTCTCAGAGGAGACCAGTAGGGACTTGGAGTATGGGTGGCGTTAAAGGGAGTGTGCAGCACAGCCCGGAAGGAAGTAGAAAAAAAGTATAAGAGCGAAAGCCACTTCTGACTCAAAGGTGTGAGTCCCGGAGCCGGTAGACAAGCCAGCCGATGTCCCTCAGGTGCGCCCTAGTTCGGGCACTCCTGATGGACACCGTAACCGCCTGCTACTTCACTGATCGCCTGGGAGATCCTGAGTTGGTTAGCGAACAGTCAGAATTGGTTAGCGAACAGTCAGCCTGAGTTGGTTAGCTGAGTTGGTTAGCGAACATTCAGAATTAAAAAAACCAACGAAATGGATGGTAGAATTGCTTGAAAGACGCTAAATTGCAGTGAAACAGATGTTGGAATAACTGTAAATGTGCATACATTGCAGTGGATGGGAGAATATTTTCAAAATTCTTCGGAAGTGGAAGGCACAATAACTGTAAAATCAAACAAAGTGTACTGGAAATGATAGAATACCTTCAAAATATGCTGAAATGGATGACAGAAATAGCAGAAAAAAATCAACAAAGTACATGGGAATAGATCAGAAAATATCTTCCAATATATGAAATGGACAACACAATATCTGCAAAACATACTGTGATGGGAGAGAGAAAAGTGTAAAAATCACATAAAATTGCACTGGGACGGTCGCAAAAGACGGTTCTAAACAGCAATTACAGTAAAATCGATAACTGAGAAACCTCACCCAGGACAAGAAAAGGTATAGAAGAATAACCGGAAAATGAACAAATTTCCGAGGAATGCAGGCAGATTATCTTCATAATATACAGGAGTGGACAATAGAATATTGTAGAAGTTTTTAAACATTGTAATAAACTATTCGAAATATATAACGTGTCTGCTTCTTAATATCTGTTTACATTGCTAGTCTTTCGAGCGCAAATACTCTAAGATAGAAATTTCAAAGAAAGTGATACATGAAAGACTAAAAAAAGCGGAAAATAAGGAATTTTTTTGGCCATGACTAGAGGCCCTCTATAGGTAGAGGTTGGCCATTTCAAAATTGGACGCCATGTTTTGTCGTCGGTCGGATTGTTCGGAGTGCAAAACTGAATTCTATTTCATGGATACTTATGGATTTCAAAAAAGGTAGGGTAATGTTTGATATAGATTTCAATGCTCACGATTGGAAGCACTTCAGAAAACGGCTAAAGAGGAGAAAAAATTTAGCGCTTTTTTTTCGCTTTGTTGTCTGCTCGTCTGTAGACACCGAACATTTTTTGTTAATCATCATCATCATCATCATCGTCGTCGTCGTCGTCGTCGTCGTCGTCATCATTATCCTCAAGCAGCCATGGGCTACGGAGGTCCAACCAGACCGTGAAATTTAGTTCTCCAAGCAAGTCTATCCTGAGCTACATCTACTGCATCTGGCCACTGCATACTAACCTCATCATTAGTTACAAAGTTGAACCATCTAATACCCAAGATACTGCGTAAGCATCTGGAATCAAAAGCATCTAGTTTCCTGTTATCTTGTTTACAAAGTGTCCAGGTTTCACTACCGTAACTAACCCTAGAAAGAACCAAACTATTATACAGTCTACTTATAGTCTTTAGGTGTATACGCCTATTTCTCCACACTCTCTGTCAGGCTAGAGGCCTTTTTAAATACTTTTTTGTTCGGGTTTTGTATGTTATTTCGGATTTCACCAAAAAGGCATATGCTACGTGGGAGGCCCTCTGTCCCAGCATCTGGAGAGTTAATTGAAGTAGCAGTGCCCGGAGGGGACGGAGGTCACCCAACTGCTGGCAGCCTTGCCAGGTGGCCGAAGCAGAGAGATAAAGGAAAAAAGGGTTTGGCAACGAGGAGAAAGGAGAGCCAGTCGAGGGACGAGCGCGGAAAGACGCAAAATTGAAAAGCTGGTGAGTGCCGACTGGTATTAGCGGTATGTAGGCTCTCGGGAAAACAGCTGAACGGGGATAGTAAGCTGGTTTTGTAATTCATAGTAAATGAGTGACGAGTGTGTTTCTCCTGATCAGTCAATGTAATTCATATCAATAAAGGATAGTTATTGTTTTACCAAGGACTAAGTTGAACCATTTATTTGGGAAGGAGCCTCAGTATCGAGTCCCTTCAATTGTAATAAGATCTTTGATTTTTGTTCTGAAAGACCCTTTCACCTGTCGCGTATTGCGATCGAACCGGAAGGACATTCCTAAGTGATCCCAATAGACACAACTGAAGAAGCAACATCACAAACTGGCGCACCCGCCAGTACGCAACAGAGGTGAAAGTAGCGGCGAAGGGACCTGAAGAGTTCTGCATCACGATCGAGCTGTGAAGAAAGCTGCGAAGGTGACGGAAGAGTTCCGACATCCATTGTGAGCTGACCAGAACAAGACTGATACTGCCAAGAGTGTCCTGCAGTGTGCTTCAGGCGATAGAATAGCTCTGAAGGTACCTGAAGAGTCGTGCATCACGTTCGAACTGTGGAAAAATTTGTGAAGGTGACGGAAAAGTTCTACATCCACTGGGAGCTGACCAACGCAAGGCTGATACTGCCAAGAGTGTTCCGACTCTGTGCTTCAGGTGGCAGAGTGACTAGGCGGTTTGTTCCTGTCGTCACATCGGAGGTAAGTATCCTCTTACT
Source organism: Ryuthela nishihirai (assembly GCA_038380435.1). NCBI lineage: Eukaryota > Metazoa > Arthropoda > Arachnida > Araneae > Heptathelidae > Ryuthela > Ryuthela nishihirai. The sequence goes on along the minus strand of JAWZYU010000020.1, from coordinate 4,437,377 downwards.
CTAAGGGGGAGTAGTTAGATACGGCAGAGGCCTGTACGAGCTAAAATGGAGCTTAGGAGCAGTCGCGATAGGGAAAGGGATGAGTTAAGGCGAGGCTACACAGTCACAGAAAGGGATAGCACGCAGGGTGGTGCTTCAGGGAGTGACCGGGGAAGCGAGGAGGTGACAATAGACAGAGAGTCTGATGCTGCGGAAGACATGAGAGGGTTGAGGGATTATGGCAATGACAACGATGCGGATATGCTGAGGAGCGGGACCAGAAAGCAGAGAGCTAAAGAAAGGATTGGAGATGATTTTGAATTAGGAAGGATGAGGTTAGAGATGCAGCTGAGAAGGGAAGAGAGAGAGGCGGCAGAAAGGGAAAAGGAGAGAGAGGCGTCAGAAAGGGAAAAGGAGAGAGAGGTGGCAGAAAGGGAAAAGGAGAGAGAGAGCATGAGTATAGAATGCTGGAACTGCAAATGAGGAATGCAAACGAGGAGAGGGGTGATGTGCAAACGGTGGCAGTTTCTAGTAATCCAGCAGATGCGCGGCTGGCTAATTATATAAAATATATTGGGAAATATGTTAGCCAGAAGCCCTAAAAACCGAGAAGAGGTGATAAATCTCTTTGAGACAGCGGAAAGGGGATTTAAGATATATGAAGTACCAGAGGAGTTTCAAGGCAAAGTTATCATTTCTTTTTTAGATGGTAAATATGCAAACCACGTTTTTCGAAAATTAAGTGCAGAGGATTTTACTAATTATAAGAAAGTCAAAGAGGCCATATTAAAAGAGTTTAAGCTCACTCCCTCTGCGTACAAGAGAAGTTTGAAACTATCACGAAAGAACCGAATGAGTCATATAATCAGTTAGCCTCGAGACTCAGAAATAGCTGGGATTACTACGCCTGCAGTAGGAATGTGACAAAATTTGAGGAGCTTATGGACCTGATAGTGTCGGATAAGTTACGTGATAGCCTTCCTCAAGACACTCATGCTTACGTAGTACAGAAAGAGGCGGAGTCATGGGCAAAAGCAGACGAAATAGCAACGTGGGCAGAAATCCATCTAGCCAGTGTAAACGAAATGGAAGGGGTCCTAAACTTTAAAGAGTTAAGGCATAGACAAAATGCAGAACGTGTTGTTTCCCCCCAGCAGAGGATAGACTCAGAGAGAAATTATTCGAGCAGAAGGTATCAACCGGCAGTTAATTTAGCTGAATATAGAGATGTCCCAAAGGTAAGGAGGTGCCATAAATGTAGATCCGATGAACATTTGATGAGAGATTGCCCACTGAGAACTGGGGACCGTGAGAGCCGAACTCAGGTGTACCAAGTTAGCACCTTGGATCAGAATTCTGAAGATGTTTGTGAGGCAACGATAGGAAGGGTTACCACACATTCAAAGCCAAGTCTAAGCAGACGAGTAATGGAACAGGGAAAGATACGTATCCCAGTAGATTATGAAGAGGTTCGAATCAGATGTGGCGACGAGACAGCTTGAGCAGTCGTGGATTCGTGGGCAGACCTGACAGTTATCAGAAAGTTATCAGAAAGGGGATGCTGAACGAAGAAAAACACCCGGTAAAAGACCACCTGTTGTTGCATGGACCGTTTGGTGATGCCAAAAGGGCAGAGGTAAAAGAGCTGCCTTTAAGTTTGACTGATGGCACAGACAATAGCACTGGGAGTGGCGGAGAAATTAAAGTGCTATGCGCAGTAGTAGCAAATCTGCGGAAGGAGGTACTTCTGAGTGTGGAAGCATATAGTAAGCTAATTAGAAAGAAGGAGAGAAGGCCTGTAACTGGAAACCCCAGGAGGAAAATCCACGAGCCGTTGGCCAATAGGGGAAGCTGCTATGAAAGAGGTAGAGAAATTCCAGTTAGAAAAAGGGAAATGTATGCTCCATGGAGACCGTCCAATCAACACCGTACTATCTCCCAGCCCAAACATGTGCAGCAATCTGTCAGACTCGATGTCTACGATGATCAAAATTATGCAGGGGAGGTGGCGAACATGGCAATTGGAGGTAACAATGGTCAGGCCGACGCCAATGTCGACGACTTTCAGCCTGTAGAGTCAGAGGGTACGTACGGGAAGGTGATATCTAGGTAGTCACGAAAGGTGTGCATAGCCTTTCACCTGGGATGTCACCTGTGAACGAATGAACACCGCCAGTACGCCATACCTTCGTCAAAGACAGTTATTAGTGAGAGAATTAATTTATAAACTGTTTACTCTTGGACAACTACTTCAGTCACCAGGGTTTTTTTTTTGTTTGAAGCAAAAAGACAATATTTAGACTCAGTGCACCGGGATATACTTAGAAGTTCTTTTATATTTAAGTGTAGTGTACTTAGATGTGCAAAAGATGTGACAATTCGCAGAGAATTTATAGAATTCATAAAGCGACTACGAACTCTAATTTTCAGCGTTCAACTTGACTTTTTAGAAAGCAGTTAACAGGACTAACTACTGACTTCTGGCAGGGAGGTATCAGGCTAGAGGCCTTTTTAAATACTTTTTTTGTTCGGGTTTTGTATGTTATTTCGGGTTTCACCAAAAAGGCATATGCTACGTGGGAGGCCCTCTGTCCCAGCATCTGGAGAGTTAATTGAAGTAGCAGTGCCCAGAGGGGACGGAGGTCACCCAACTGCTGGCGGCCTTGCCAGATGGCCGAAGCAGAGAGATAAAGGAAAAAAGGGTTTGGCAAAGAGGAGAGAGAGAGCCAGTCGAGGGACGAGCGCGGAAAGACGCAAAATTGAAAAGCTGGTGAGTGCCGACTGATATTAGCGGTATGTAGGCTCTCGGGAAAACAGCTGAACGGGGATAGTAAGCTGGTTTTGTAATTCATAGTAAATGAGTGACGAGTGTGTTTTTCCTGATCAGTCAATGTAATTCATATCAATAAAGGATAGTTATTGTTTTACCAAGGACTAAGTTGAACCATTTATTTGGGAAGGAGCCTCAGTATCGAGTCCCTTAAATTGCAATAAGATCTTTGATTTTTGTTCTGAAAGACCCTTTCACCCATCGCGTATTGCGATCGAACCGGAGGGACATTCCTAAGTGATCCCAATAGACACAACCGAAGAAGCAACATCACACTCTCCATAGATTCTTAAAAGTCCCGGCAGCAATCCCTATTCGTCTGTTAATCTCATGCAGCACATCACCGTTATCTGTTACATAGCTCCCAAGATAATTAAACTGTGACACCTGCTCAAAACTGCAACCATTCAGATTAACGGAATCACAGCCTGCCTGACCAATTTTCATCAATTTAGTTTTCTCTCTGTTTATAACCAAACCTACTCTATAGGTATTACTGATATATTACTATTTCCATTATTCGAATCTCCCAACAGTTAGAACTGCGCCCCCTAACGTGGAAAAACCTGAAATTTCCAAAATATGAAACGAATGTTCCGAACGATGTAGTTATGTTAGAAATTTGAAATTTTGGTGTTCGAATATGAAGGTTACGAAGTTGCCATTGGCAACAATCACTTGACCCTTTAGACCCATGGGAGGTAGAGGCCCTATATAGGTATAGGTTGGGCATCTCAAAATTGAACGCCATGTTTTGTCGTCGCTCGGGTTTTTTAGCGTGCATAGCTGAATGGTATTGCAAGGTACTTATGGATTTCGGAAAAGGGTAGGGCAATATCTGATACAGTTTTCAGTGTTCATGATTTCAAGCACTTTATAAAACGGCTGAAAAAGGACAAGTAAATTTTAGGGCTTTTCTTTTTTCAAAAAAAAAAATGATGTAATTTCGCGTTGTTGTCTGTCCTTATGTAGATCTCCAACTTTTTTGTTTATACAGATAAATAAAAAAATTCTTTTTGTGTTAAACTGGTATTAATGATATATCACGATTCACATTTTTCAAATCTCACAAAAGTCAGAGCTGCGGCCTCTAACAGTGGAAAAATTTGAAAATTCCAAAATATCAAACGGATATTCCAAACGATGTAGTTATGTTAGAAGTTTGAACTTTTGGTGTTGGAATGTGAAGGTTACGAATTTACCATTGTGAAGAATCATCATCATCATCATCATCATCATCATCATCATCATCATCATCATCATCATCATCATCATCATCATCATCATCATCATCATCATCATCATCATCATCATCATCATCATCATCATCATCACCATCATCATCATCAAGCAGCCATGGGCTACGGAGGTCCAACCAGACTGTGCAATTTAGTTCTGCAAGCAAGTCTATCCTGAGCTACATCTACTGCATCTGGCCACTGCACACCAATTCTAACAAGGTCCTGTTTGACATTGTCTGCCCACCGCATCCTAGGTCTCCCCTTCTTTCTGAGGCCTTTAGGCACACTGTTCATAACCCTATTCGCCAATCTATAATTATTCATACGGGCAACATGGCCAAACCAACGGAGTCTCTCTCTGCACAATATGCTGCTTAAAGGAGGTTGCAAACTCCTTTGCCTAACCTCATCATTAGTTACAAAGTTGAACCACCTAATGCCCAAGATATGCATAAGCATCTGGAATCAAAAGCATCTAGTTTCCTGTTATCTTATTTACAAAGTGTCCAAGTTTCACTACCATAACTAACCTAGAAAGAACCAAACTATTATAAAGTCTAATTTTAGTCTTTAGGTGTATACGCCTATTTCTCCACACTCTTCATAGATTCCTAAAAGTCCCGGCAGCAATCCCTATTCGTCTGTTAATCTCATGCCGCACATCACCATTATCTGTTACATAGCTCCCAAGATAATTAAACTGTGACACCTGCTAAAGACTGCAACCATTCAGATTAACTGAATCACAGCCTGCCTGACCCATTTTCATCACTTTAATTTTCTCTCTGTTTATAACCAAACCTACTCTACTACCAGTCTCATCAACAGCTCGAATGAAAGAGTTCATCTCATCAACATCATTTGTCAAAAGGGCTAAATCATCAGCATAATCTAAATCAGAAATTTTCGTATCTCCAGCCCATTTAAGGCCAAATCTTTCTCTTGAAGTGAATTTCGCATAACATAATCAATAACCAAGCTAAAGAGAAAAGGAGACAAAATGCACCCTTGTTAATATGTAATCAATCATATTCTTATGCAGCCCATCAGGTGAAACCCATGTGTACTTATGTATGTCGCGGTGTTTGTAATAAGTGTTAGTTATTCTGAATCCATTGAGTTTACTTACCTGTAGGAGACGTTTCCCATTGCCATTGCAGCTACCAATACCAAAAGGGCCTATTACTCCTCCCCAAAGGTCAGAGTCAGTACCAACTTTGGCATTGAGGTCACCAAGAACAAGGGTAATATCTCCTTTCTTGACAGAATTCAAAATATCCTGAAGTTGTTCCTAAAACCTATCCTTCTCATCGTCATCGGCATCCTCAGTGGGGGCATAACAGCAGATAACATTCAAGTCTTTAACGCTTGTCTGAAAATTTGCTGTAAGAAACCTTTCATTAATGCACTCATATCCTAGAAGAGCATCGCTAGCGTGTCTGCTGAGAAGCAGACCCACGCCTTGGTGATGCTTATTGTCGTCCCTCCCTGAAAAGAGAAATTTAAGATTATTTTTAAGAATCTGACCTTTATCTGTCCATCTGGTCTCTTGCAAGCCGAGAATATCTAAATTATAATGGTGGAATTCTTGTGTGAGGACATCAGGAGAAAAGGCTCTGTGCAGAGTCCTCACATTCCAACTACCTATGGAGAGAAAATGGTTAGTGGGCTGTTTAAAGAAACTATGTTTATTGAGAGAGGGAATGCCGACAATATCAAACAGCCCCCTAATCGCAGACATGGGGCAAAGACCCGTTCCCCCACTACTAAAGGCTGAAGCCATCTACACTGGAAGACTTCCTCCAATGTAGAATTTGACGATGCCAATAGAAGCAAAGAGTTCAGGTGCCTGCGATGACTTCTGCTCAGGATTATCCACCAGCTGATAAACATATCCTGTGAATCTATTCACTTGGGGCTGTCAACCCACAAACAAACAGAATCACTTGATTCTTTAGACACAGGGGAGGAGGTGAATGCAATTTTTTCTTGTTTTAACAGAAAAATGTGTGTTTTTAAAGATAAATTAAAAATTCTTTTTTGGGTTGAACAGGTATTGATGAAATATTACAGTTTGCAGTTTGCGAATTTGTCCAAAAGCTGTAATTGCACCTTCTAACAGTGGAAAAAAATTAAAAAATCCCAAAATTTAAAATGAATATTGCAAACGATGTAATTATGCTAAAATTTGAAATTTTGATCGAGGAATGTTAGTCTTGAAAATTCCATTGACAACAATGAACTGATCCTAAGCCCAAGGTAGGTAAGAAACGGAACGGTTTTGTGTTAAGAGATAATTGGAAATCTCTTTTTTAGTTGGTTACTAACAAAATGTAATTCGAATTTTCAAAGGTAGTTTTAATTTATGTCATTATAGATTACTAAACATCGAAACTGCAAACTTTTAACGAATGTTTCAAGTGATCTGTTTATGATAGAAATTTCGGCTTGCAGAGTTCTGTTATGGTAGAAATTCCACTTACAGCAATGATCTGCCCACAATATTCAGAGGAGCTAGAGAAAAGCAACTTTTTAAATTTCAGAACTAAAAGGCACTTTTTATGTTTTATAATTACTAATAAAATACTACTATGTAAATTTCCCCCAACTTGCATTAAACCCCCCCCCCTCAAGTTGCTGCTTGTACCGAGGTTTCATAGAAGCCTGTCAGTTTATACGCTACAGTAGAAGGTCCATCAGAATGGAGAGACCGCAGCAGAAAAACAACACGAACATCCACAATTAAAACTTTTATGGATTAAAAGCAGGCAAAGGAAGAACGTCATTCTCTTTGAAAATGAGATTCCCATATGCATCCTTCTAGTTATTTTACCTCTCAGTACCTTCTGACAGTAGAAATTCGAAGTAATATATAATTGTGAAAATAAACTATTAATATTCTATTACTACCTGTAAAACACAAAAAATATTTTTCATTTATCTCTTAAAACAAAAAAGTTGCATTTTACCAATGGGACAAATCATTACTATTAGGGTAAACCACTTGATCATTACACTCTATGACCAAAAATTTAAGTTTCTAGCAAAAATAGATCGTTTGCAATATTTATTCAAAGATTTGGTATTTTCCAGCTTTTTTTCCGCCGCTAGAGGTAACCTTTCGAGTTTTTATTTACCGCCTTTAGCACTCTTTAACACTGAAAATTCTAAGTAATGGCGATTCGAAAAATGTGAATGTTAATATTTTTGTGAAAAAAAAAAATTCCCCGACGTACGAAATTCGAAATCGCATCTCTCCAGAAACATGCCATATTATTCTTACCTGTTAAACTAACATTTTTTGATTTATAGACGATTAAAAGTCTACAGGTAACGCTGAGTTTATCAAATAGTGTTTAAATCATTAATAACACTAAATAGCGTGATGCGACTTCATTATTTATTTCCATCTTATTACGAACACTAAAAAGATATAGTTGCCACCAGAGATCATAGATGGCGCCACAAGGAGCGTCCAAAATTCACGGGAAGAGTGATACGCATTATTAGTGGAAAAAAGACTGAGACGGCATCAGTTGAACTGGTTAGAATATTCTGGCATATTTCTGGAGAGATGCGGGTTCGAATCCCGTATGTCAGCGAAATTTTTTCCACAAAAACATTTTTTGATTTATAGACGTTTAAACGTCTACAAGCAATGCTGAGATTATCAAATATTGCTTAAATCCTTAATATTTTGTTAGTGCCTGTAAAGCAAATATATATATATTGTTTCATTTATCTCTTAAAAAAAGTTTCATTTAGCTCCCTTAGCTAAGACGGCAAAGCCTTGTTACCATTGTAAACCTTCCGACCATAACACTCTCTACTAAAATTTCAGATTTCCAGTGTTAACAGTTTGTTTGTAATATTCGTTTGAAATTTTAGCATTTTCCATTTTTTCCCAACGTTAGAGGGCGCTATTAAAACTATTAGAAGATATTAAAATTGCTAATTGCAATATTTCTTCGAAATCTATCCAACCAAAAAAGAATTTTTCGTTTACCTCTAAAACTAAAAAAGTTTATTCTTCTGTAGGTGGACAGACAGGTGAAAGATACATAGACAGACAACAGTTAAAGAGAGACGGACAGACAGACGAACAAATATTGGTATAATCAGACGACAAAGTGGAAACATTGGCTTGTTTTTCAAACGAACTTTAAAAGAGATTATTTGTTGGTGTTCAGTTAGCTCATTTCACGTTTGCAGTCGATTGCCATCTTCTGATCGAGTTTCTCGGAATAAAATATTCATTAATTTATTTCTTTGAGTGAAATTTTACACCCAAATACAGCGCAGTGAGGCATTCATAAAATATGACAGCTTTTATAAATAAAAAAATTGGTAGAAATATAGAAAACTAGAAGAACTGAGAAGTTTTAACTTGGTATATACACTAACTCATATGCTTTCGTCTCACGGTACGACAAAACATGGCGCCCATAAACCATGTGACTCAATCAACCAATGGCAGTGAATCACCGAGATGGCCAGCCTCTAACTATATAGGACCTTGAGCCATGACTATTAACTCGAGCCATCTAGTGTGAAAAAAGTCATCCTATAGACCAGTGATTCCCAACCTTTTCTGGACCATCGCCCCCTTTAGAAGAGAACAAAAATTTCAACGTCCCCCTAGTCCATAATAGTTAATTTTAGGTGCAATATTAAAATATTGTTGCATATTATCTGTACCTAATTTATCTGTTTATTTATCTATTAAAAATCATAAAGCAGAAATTAATAAAACGACAACCAAATGTACAATAAAATTGTTTATTAAAATTTTAAAAATAAACACAGAATCAATAAGAAATAAAAAGTAATGAGATAAACACAAAATTAATAATAAATAAAAAAAATTAATGAGATGGTTGAGGCTGGTGGAGTGTTAACAATTTGTTAATGTCGGGTTCCAATTTCGTTAACATCAATCGCAGATCGCCACGTTCAGTGATGTGTCGTCTGTTCCTCTTCTTTGACAGTCTACTGCACTGAATCCACGCTCAGCCATATAGGACGAAGGAAATGCGATTAAAAACTTTTGTACTATTGCCCACAATCCAGGGTAGAGAACTGGTATTGATTTTTGAAGCCAGAACTCTTGGTATCCATGTTTGAATTTTACTTTGAGTGCTTCGTTAGTCGTGAGTTCTAAGAGTTCCTCTTCCAAATTTGATGATTCTTCAGTATCTGTGTTTGCGAAAGGATCTAAAACCCAACTCGGTATATTCATGTTTAAAATATCTTGGAAACGCTCCGTAAAATCAACATGAAGAACTTCCAAGTGTTGGCAGTAAGTAAGTAAATCTTCCGGTTTTGCAGAGACTGCTGATAATGTGGGAAAATGGTTGTATTCACCTCTACCTAGATTTCGTTTGAATAGAAGAAGTTTTCCCGCAAAAGCATCTATGACGTTTTTTGTTTTAATTAAATTCAACTCATCACCTTGCAATTGTAAATTAACTTGATTCAATATTTTAAACAGGTCTGTCAAATAAGCGATGTCATTTTTTGACGTAATCAGGTTTTCGCGCAATTTTTCGTCTCTGTTTTCATGGAAGTCCAGTACTGAGTCTAATAGATTGAAAAAACGATTCAGACAAACACCTTTAGAGAGCCAACGTACTCCTGTGTGCAGCAGCAAGCGATTGTAATCTTCATCATTTTCATTACAAAGCTTACCAAATAATCAGTCATTCAATGAATTGCTTCTAATCTTATTGATTGCTTTAATAACGTAATGGAGCGACGTATGCAGACGTTCATTCAAATATTTTGCAACCAAATGCTGACGATGAATAATACAATGTACAGCGAGTACATTTGTTCCTGATTGTTTCAAATGCTCTATGAAACCCTTATGACGCCCTGTCATTGCTGGAGCACCATCAGTAGCAGCAGACAAAATATTGCAAATAGGAATTTCTTTCTCTTGAAAAAACTTTTACATGGTATTAAATATAGATTCTCCCTTTGTATCAGATTCCAAATGTTTAGCAAATAGTAACTCTTCATGAATTTTTTCTTCTTTTATAAATCGTACGTATGATAAGAGTAGAGCTTCGTTATTTGGTAGAGTTGATTCATCGAGTTGAATGGAAAATTTGCAAGTCTTTAAGTAATCACATAATGATATTTCAACGTCTTTTGCCATTTCATCTATTCTTCTTTGCACTGAATTATTACTGAGAGGAATTTTTTTGATGATATCTGACGGTGTCTTATGATGAAGAACAGTTTTTAATATCTCTTTGACTGCCGGCAAAATTAATTCCTCGCCAATTGTGTGTGGTTTTCCTGCTTTTGCGATTAACAATGAAACGTTATATGTGACTCGTAGTCCATCATCATCTTGTTTAGAAGACGACGCAAAAAGGTTTGACATAGTTGGCTGTTTTAAATATTGCTTTTCCAGCACAAAATTTCCAATCCAGCAGAAAATAGGATTAATCTTTGTTCTTCTTATCAGCATGCATTTTATTTAAATGCTCTTGTAGCCTAGAAGGCTTCATAGCTTCATTTGAAAAAACGTTTCGGCAAATTAAACACATAGGTAATGATTGGTTTGAGGGAGAGTACGTAAATCCATATTTCAAATACTCAATACTATACTGCCAGCATTTCTTTTTAGATGTAGATTCAGACATTTTCAAATACAAATTAACTTCTCAACAGATTTATAGATAGTTATAAAAATAATGTTTATAATGACTTCTAACACTTATCACTCACGACTATTTATCACGGCGAAGCACATAAAAATAATAAAACATTCCTAGAGCTATCGCTTTTATAGATTTGATTTTGTGCACGCATTAACTTGTATGTTTGCGATGCCGGCGCACTTGCTCCGTAAACAAGTCATTTCAAGCTCCCATATTCTTGTCGAAACATGTTAAGTTGCATGAACTACGTGTTTGCCTACCAACATGCAAGGACCTGTCACCGTCAATCTATTCTAAACTAAAACAAATTAGGTATAGGTATACCTAATGCTAATTTAAAAATGCTTATTAACGCGATAACAATAAGATAATTTACATAGCTAGATAAAATATTTATTCATGAAAACAGGTATTTTCAAAGTATTTTATTATATTAAAAAAAAATTATAAAAAAATATGAAATATAATAAATTTATTAATATTATATTATTATTATATTATTATTGCATCAAGGTTGATTTGCCTATCAGGACGGACACACATGTCCAACATAATAAGCCTGATATAGTAGTGCATGTTAAGGTATTGAATGAGATTACAATTATTAAAGTAGGAATAACATCTGAGGATAACCTGCAGACAGTAGAGGTTGAAAAGAAGAGGAAGTATGACTGCTGGCTAATGAGTTGAGCCTAATTCACAAGTGTAATGTTAATATTATACCTTATATTTTGACGTGGGATGGTATTGTAACTAAGTATCATAAAGCATACTCAAAGCGACTTGGAGTGGGAAAACATATTGAAGCTTATATCCAATCTGTGATCTTGAAGAGAACTTTTGAGAGCATCTCAGTCGACTTCAGACGTACCAGTACGCTAGTAGGCGGTAGCAGGGAATTTATTGTCCAAGCTGCAGTTGAAAAGCTGTACATGACGGATGAGGTAGTGGATGACCAGAATCACCAGGAAGACACCACAGAATAGAAGAGACAAAAAGGTTGTCACAGAAAATTTCATTAAATTTATTTATTTATTTGACCGCCCCTCTTGACTGCTTCAACGCCCCCCATTTGCCTCTCGATTCGCTACCGCCCCAATGGAAGGCTCCAGCGCCCACTGGGGGGCGGTATCGCCCCCGTTGGGAATCTATGCTATAGACGAACTGATAAAAGTCTCTCTTTAGCAGAAGGAGTAACACAGGAAAACCATAAAATATTAGTATATTAGGGTATCACTCTAGAATATCACGGTCCATTGCATTCATTATAATATATGGATGGATGAATATCACAAAATACATTACAAATGGAAGAGAAAACAACAGTAAAGAAACACACATAAAAACCAAAGAAATGGTAGAATTGTTTGAAAAACACTAAAATGTTTGAAAAACAATTTAAAATAAGGAGTAAAGGGATCTGAATTTTAAATAGGGAGTAAAGGAATCCTGAAAACTAAGACAAAAATACGTCAGTGAAATGAGTGTTGGCATAACTGTGAATGTGCACACATTGCAGTGGATGGGAGAATATTTTCACAATTCTTCGGAAGTGGAAGGATAGAAATTCTGAAAGATAGAAATTTCAAAGGAAAATGATAATGCACCAGTCAGAAAAATGGTAAATAAGGAATTTTCTCGGTTATGACATTTAATCCACGCCATCTAGAGGATAAAGGAATCCTGAAAACTAACACAAAAATACGTCTTTACTATAAGGAGTAACATGGAAAATCCACGAAGTATTACTGTATTAGAATCTAGAAAAATCACTGACAATTACATTAAATTTTTTATTATATTGATATATTTCAAACAATTTTTTTTGTCAAGAGCTAAAATATCTTCAAATACAGTGGCGGATGACAGATTAGCTTCAAAATACGTTGCAATAGCTGAAAAAAGCATCTGTAAAAATTAGATAAATATACGCTTGAATGACAGAATCGTTTCCGAAACATTAAAATACATGAAGCGAATGGCTGAATCACCTCCAAATATTTCATAGTGCAGTAGAATGAATAGCAGAATAATTACAAACTAATATCGTGAACAGGAAATGATGACAGAATATGTTGAAAATAAACTGGAATCGCAGACAGAAAAACTAAAAGATCACAAAACGCACCGTAATGACAAATTGCTGCAAAAACTGTAAAGTATACCGAAAGGTTACTGGAAAAAAACCCACAATTTCATAAAATGCATTGAGATAAGTAAGAGAACAAACGTTTCAGAATAATCTTTATTACTACATAATACTGTTGAAATGGAGCAACTATCTTGGATGAAAGAAATATTATGCTGAAAATACTCAAACTTTGGTTTCACTATTCAATGTGTATTTTCGATAAACGTTTACTCTTAACGTTACTTATTCACGTAATGCAGCAAGGCTGTCATCAATCTTATCTTTATCGGAAGTGACGTTTTAGAGCTATCTAGTTAGTTATCTATCACTACAGTGATATCATCGTAATAACTTATTGGAAAGGCCTTGTCATGAATTTCAAGAAAGTGAATCCCCTAAAAATGGCGGAAACACAGATCACACGATAATCTGACGTTCTTACCTCCCACCTATGTAATCTTCCCATTTTTACCTCACCGTTTCCAGGAGTGCAGAGAAAGTCCCAGCAAAATGGTGCAATCAGGGATCATATGATGGGAAGAATATGATATAATCTTTTATCTTGCCTGGACTTGAAAACCCCTAAATTAGTTCAACTCTCTTACAGCCACTTTATTGGATGTCACAATCTTTAAACATCAAAAATTTAACTTTGATGGCAACACCTATTGTGACAATGCGAGGAAAAAACCGCTACTCAAACCCACAATTTTGGAAAGCCCCCTATAAAGATCACAAACCCATGGATTAGTGCAACCCATATTTAAAATCCCTCTTCACAGCCACCAGGGATGTCACAACCCTTAAGATTCCTGAAATTTACCAATTCCAACTAAACTTTCGTCCGCCACAGCCATTAAGTCAATTCAGAAAAGCTAACGTTACCCTCTAAACCTGTAGTGCAGGAAAAAACCGATAGAGAAGAGCTGTCCTTTTTTGATCCCCTCTCTGCTTCTTCTCCTTCCAAGAGCAGCTATGCAGGTCTGAAGGACATTTTATCAGGTTTTGCTGTGATATCGACGGGTAATCCTGAAAACATGAACTCTTGCTTTCAGACACTCTAAATATCATTAAACTTGAGGTATTTGTGAGGATTAGAGGACTGGGCTCTCATGAATGGTGCATGAACCTTAACCCCTTTAGACTACAGACAAAAAAAGTTAATGTTTGAAAAGAATCCACTCGTGGTCTACATATAGGTTTTGGACATCATTCATGAGAGCCCTGGACCCTGCCCTCACAAACACCTCAAGTTTCATGATATTTAGTGTTACCCAAGCAAGAGTTCGTGTTTTCAGGATGTATCACCCGTCGCTATCCCAGCATATCTCCTGCTCTCCTTCAGACCTGCATAGCTGCTCTTGGAAGGAGAAGAAGTAGAGAGGGAATCAAAGAAGGACAACTCTTCTCTATCGGGTTTCTCCTGCATTAGAGGTTTAGAGGGTAAAGTTGCCTTTTCTGAATTGACTTAATGGGTGTGGCGGACGAAAGTTTAGTTGGAATTGGTAAATTTCAGGATCGTAAGGGTTGTGACGTCCCTGGTGGCTGTGAAGAGGAATTTTAAATATGGGAGGCACTAACCCATGGGTTTGTGATCTCCTTTATAGGGGACTTTCCAAAAATGTGGGTTTGAGTAATGGTTTTTTCCTCGCATTGCCACAATAGGTGTTGCCATCGAATGTATAGTTGCGTATGGCAAATTTTTGATGTTTAAAGATTTTGACATCCAATAAACTGGCTGTAAGGGAGCTGAACTAATTTACGGGTTTTTGAGTTCAGACAAGATAAAAGATCCCGTCATATGATCCCTGATTGCACCATTTTGCTGGGACTTTCTCTGCACTCTTGGAAACGGTGAGGTAAAAGAGGGAAGATTACATCACTTTTTCGGTATTATCTAGATTATTATTAAAAGTGGAGGGAAGATAGTGTGACTGCAAAACGTCACCCTATCGTGTGATCTGTGATTGTAACATTTTTCGGGCATTCACTTTCTTGAAATTCACGGCAAGGGCCTTTCCAATAAGTTATTATGATGATGTCACTGTAGTGATAGATGACTGTCTAGGTGGTTCCACAACGTCACTTCCGATAAAGTGTGGAGTTTCTTGACGGCTTTGCTGCATTATGTGAATAGGTAACGGTAATAGTAAACGTTTATCGAAAATACACATTGAATAGTGAAACCAAAGTACAAGTATTTTCAGGATAATATTTCTTTCATCAAAGATAGTTGCTCGATTTCAACAGTATTATGTAGTAATAAAGATTATTCTGAACTGTTTGTTCTCTTACCTATCTTGATGCATTTTATGAAATTATGTGGGGTTTTATCCAGCAAACTTTCTGTATAATTGTGAAGGACTGTGCCAATTGTGATGGGCAGTCGTAAGGGGACAATGAATTAGTCCCTTGATTACCTTCACCCTTATTTTGGTGAAATAACTGGTTCGCAGGTTGTTGCACTAGCACCGACGTATGCCTGAGACTTGCTGCACCAAGTGATGTATAGAAATATCTCCAATAATTCACACATGAGAATTGTATAGGGACGACACAGTTCATTCACACTTATATACAATAACGTGCTGGGGATGCTCTCGACTCCATAGGACTTTGATGCTGCAAACAATTATGCAATGAGGTGGAGAAACTCACTTTGCACATTCTCGCTTTACCGACCTGAAATTTGGCGAAAGGATATTTAACTTTTGCCTACACTGTGGTTTACACAGATCCCACTTCAGTTCCCACTGAACTGTATTTGATTCACCAAGAACCTCGATTCTCACGTAGAATCGAACCCACTCCTTAAGGGTTTGTTTGCGTAAGAGTGGTGTCTCTTGATGGTGTTCAAACGTCCTTCCTGTTTGACAATGATGCTCAAGACTGTTGTTTACTCTTGCTGTTGTAGTCTCCAATGCCCTGGGCTAGTTATAAAAGGCCATAAAAGGGCTCTTTTGGACTAGTCGTGTGCAGGCAGCCAACTCAGACCCAAAAACAATATCTATGAGTCACATCCCCACAATAGCACTTCCAAAAACATACTTAATACATAAAATATTTACAATGACAAAAATACAATAAAAATGCAACAATAAAAATAAATAAACTAGAGGAACATGACACGTCCCTTCCTCAAAGAGGTTTATCAGTTTTTGCCATACTTATAAAATTCATGCCTTTTGCCATTCTAATGTTCATGACACCCGACTTGGTTGGTGAACAATGTCCTCACCCGAAGACTGTCCAGTTAATTTACTAGTGCAAAAAAGTCTCTGCCACTCAGAAGTAATTAACTTCAGTACACTTCTTTCAGTGCTCGCACAGAAGCAGAACTTCATTGTCTTAGCAGACTATCTCCCCACAAGTGAGTTGGGTGGATAGCGCCCTTTCTCATTTTTACACCCCTTTGAAACGCCAGATCACTCCTTTCCATTGCAAGCCCTAGCCTAATTACCAACATCCCCAGGAACTTCCTTAATGACAGAGTGCTGTTGAATAGATTGAACTCAGATCGGTTAGAGCTTTTGCAGGCCTGCTGACATTGGACTTTCGACGATGACGCATCCAAAATACTCTGCTTTTTGTTTTCTGGGCATCTGTAAATCTCTTACTTCTTGCAAAATTAAATGTTGTTGCTCGCACTATATCTTTCATTTTGCAATTCTTCCTCTTTATTATGAATCCAAAAGTATTATTCTTTTTAAACTTCATTAGCGCCTATTTTCCTACGAACTTGTTTCCATTGTCTTTTTGCCTTGTCCCTTTTAACACCGAATTTACGCCTACTATTAATACACTCTTTATCAATAGTTACTTGACCACTTAGGTCTACTTCCGTACTTTCTTCTCTATTTATCCAATTTTTCTCCAATGACTGTATGAACATCAGAACCTTTTTCTGTTAGATCTGCCCCTCAGTTAAATCTTCTTCTAACCTTAGCGTCACTAATTCGGTCCTTTAGACAAAACCGCCCCTCTTTTCTTTTCATATCTTCGGTCTCAATTAATTGACCTTTTAACACTTCATCTCTCTCATTGATTATAAAATCTACTTCCCTAAGATCATTTTTGTCTAAAAATCTCTCACCTATCTCCTTTAACATTTTCTCCTTATCACTATTATTTACATAATCCTCTATGTTACTGTCGTCCTTATATTTAAAACCTATTCCTGGTTATTTACATTTCCAATCTTACATAATTTCTCAGTCAGACTCTCACTCTTCATTAACTGTGTAACTTCCTCTTATTTATTTTTATCCAATATTTCTATACTATCTGTTACCTCAGAATCACATATATCATCCATTCGGTTCTTATAAGAAGCAAATTAAATACTCAATTTTTCATTTTTAGTTACGTTTTCAACCACCAGATGACAAATTGAACTTGTAGTGCTGGCTATGAAAGTGTACGATAATTGAAGATGTTTAGGGGTCCTATACTGTTAGAGACTGGCCATCTCGGTGATTCACTGCCATTGGTTGATTGAGTCACGTGGTTTATGGGCGCCATGTTTTGTCGTACCTTGAGACGAAAGCCTGTGACTTAGTGTGTGTACCAAGTTGAAACTTCTCAGCTGTTATAGTTTTATACATTTCTACCCCTTTATTTGTCTATGAAAGTTTCCGTATATTATGAATGCCTCACTGCGCTCCATTTGGGTGTAACAATTTCACTCAAAGAAATAAATTTATGAATATTTTTTCCTTGAAACTCCGTCAGAAGACGGAAATTGAATGCAAAAATGAAACGAGCTAACTGAAAAACCAACAAAATATTACTTTTAAGATTCGCTTGAAAAACGATCTAATGTTTCCACTTTGTCGTCTGTATATGCCAATATTTATTGGTCTGTCTGTTCGTCTCTCTGTTAACTGTTGTCTGTCCATTTGTCTTTCCACCTTTATATCCGTTTATAGACAATGAACTTTTTACTTTTATAACTAAATTAAAAATTCTTTTTGCGTTGGATAGATGTCGAACAAATATTGCGATTCGCAATTTTGAAAAATTTCAATAGCTTTAATAGCGCTGTCTAGAGGTGGAAAAACATGGAAAATGCTAAAATGTCAAACGAATATTGCAAACAAACTATTTACACTGGAAATCTGAAATTTTGGTAGTAGAGTGTTATGGTCAGAAGGCTTGCAATGGCAACAAGGTTTTGCCATCATAGCCAAAAAGGGGGTGCGAAAATGAAACTATTTTATTTTAAGAGATAACGCAAATCTATTTCTTTTTCAGAGGCACTCATCATCATCATCATCATCCTCAAGCAGCCATGGGCTACGGAGGTCCAACCAGACAGTGCAATTTAGTTCTCCAAGCAAGTCTATCCTGAGCTACATCTACTGCATCTGGCCACTGCACACCAATTCTAACAAGGTCCTGTTTGACATTGTCTGCCCACCGAATCCTAGGCTCCCCCTCTTTCTGAGGCCTTTACGCACATGTTCATAACCCTATTCGCCAATCTATAATTATCCATACGGGCAATATGGCCAAACCAGCGGAGTCTCTCTCTGCACAATATGCTGCTTAAAGGATGTTGCAGACTCCTTTGCCTAACCTCATCATTAGTTACAAAGTTGAACCAACTAATACCCAAGATACTGCGTAAGCATCTAGAATCAAAAGTATCTAGTTTCCTGTTATCTTGTTTACACAACGTCCAGGTTTCACTACCATATCTAAACATAGAAAGAATCAAACTCTTATACAGTCTAATTTTAGTCTTTAGGTGTATACGCCTATTTCTCCACACTCTCCATAGATTCTTAAAAGTTCCAGCAGCAATACCTATTTGTCTGTTAATGTCATGCCGCACATCACCATTATCTGTTACATAGCTCCCAAGAGAATTAAACTGTGACACCTGCTCAAAACTGCAACCATTCAGATTAACTGAATCACACCCTGCCTGACCAATTTTCATCACTTTAGCTTTCTCTCTGTTATAACCAACCCTACTCTACTACCTGTCTCATAAACAGCAGGAATGAAAGAATTCATCTCATTAACATCATTTGCCAAAAGGGCTAAATCATCAGCATAATCTAAATCAGAAATTTTAGTATCTCCAGACCATTTAAGGCCAAATCTTTCCCTTGCAGTGAATTTCGCATAACATAATCAATAACCAAACTAAAGAGAAAAGGAGACAAAATGCACCCTTGTCGAACACCTAAAGTAATGTTAAACCAATTGCTACAAGCCTTACCAACTCTCACACATGATTCAGTGTTATTATAGAGAGCTTTCATTATGTTAACTAACTTGTCTGGTATACCATATGATCTCACAATCAACCACAAATTATGACGATCAACAGAGTCGAAAGCCTTTTTGAAATCAACAAAGCTAGCAACCAAAGGTTTCTGAAACTCTAAACATTTCTCAAGAATCTGCCTAAGTGAAAATATCTGATCTACACATCCCCTACCACTTCTGAATCCACATTGCTCATCACGCAATTGCCTGTCAACCAAATTCTTAATTACATTAAGCACAATCATGGAAAGAACTAAACCTGGAACAGAGAGTAGGCTGATACCCCTAAAGTTATCACAAGAGCTGCGATCAACGTTTTTGAGAATAGGGATAATAATAGCTCTGGTAAAATCTTTAGGAGCCATGCCTTTATCATAAAACATATTCAGAATTTCAGTCATCCAAGTGGTAACCGAAACATTGCCAGCTCTAAGCATTTCTGTAGTAATTTCATCTACCCCTGTGGATTTATGAAGTTTAAGTTTAGAAAGAGCCAAAATAACTTCAGATGTGTTATAGGGCCAACATTAAAGCTGCCAATGCATCTATCATTATTACAAACAATGGGAGTAGAACTAACCACATTGTTTAGAACATCCCTGAAAAGCTCAGCCCACCTAGCCATGACAGAATCCTCCCCTTCTATGACCTTACCTTGTTTATCCTTCAAGCTTTGTATGCCTATCCGATTTTTACCACACAAAACATTAACAATCTGGTACAGTTCTCTGCTGTTGTGCTGTCTAACTGCTTCCTCGGCTTTGTCAGCCAAACCATCAAGCAAAAGATTCTTATCAGCAGCTAACTGATCTTTTACTAGTTTATTAAGCTCTCCGTAATGCTTTCTATTAGGACTAGTAGGGTATTGATTAAAGACATTCCTGCAGTTCTTTCTTTCCGAAATAAGCTCAAGTGCCTTATCACTCAGATAATTCTGTCTCTTCTGCTCCTTTTTTCCTAAAAGAGTACTGTTAGTTTCCAAAAAAGCCTGTTTAAAATGTCTCCATTCTTCCTCAACTTCAGTAGTAAGCAAACCATGACTGTCATAATGGCTAAGCAACCTATCATGGTAAGCTTTAGCTATAACTGGGTCTTTCAGAGCTTCAGTATTAAAAGTAAAATTTTTAACCTTAGCACAACACTTTTTAAGTTTAAGTTGCAAGACACTTTTAACAAGGTAATGGTCAGATCCAATTTCAGCTCCCCTATATGTCCTGGTATTCCTAACAGAACTAGCCCATTTGCTGTTAATTAATATGTAATCAATCATATTCTTATGCAGCCCATCAGGTGAAACCCATGTATGTCATGTATGTCGCGGTGTTTGAAATAAGTGTTAGTTATTCTGAAACCATTGAGTTTACTTACCTGTAGGAGACATTGCCCATTCCCATTGCAGCTATCAATACCAAAAGGGCCTATCACCCCTCCCCAAAGGTCAGAGTCAGTACCAACTTTGGCATTGAAGTCACCTAGAACAAGGGTAATATATTGACAGAATTCAAAATGTCCTGAAGTTGTCCGTAAAACCTCTCCTTCTCATCCTGATCGGCATCCTCAGTGGGGGCAAAACAGCAGATAACATTCAAGTCTTTAATGCTTGTCTGAAATTTTGCTGTAAGAAACCTTTCATTAATGCACTCATATCCTAGAAGAGCATCACTAACATGTCTGCTGAGCAGCAGACACACGCCTTGGTGATGCTTTCCATCCTCCCTAAATGTAAAATGAAATTTAAAGTTATTTTTAAGTATCTCACCTTTACCTGTCCATCTTGTCTCCTGAAAGCCTAGAATATATAGGTTATAGTGCTGGAATTCCTGCGTGAGGACATCAAGAGAATAATCTCTATGTAATGTCGTCACGTTCCTGCAGAGAGAAAATGATTAGTAGGATTTTTAAAGAAACTAGGGTTATTGAGATAGGTAGGGCCAACAATATCAAACAGCCCCCTGATCGCATGCATGGGTCAAAGACGTGTTCCTCTTCCGCTAAAGGCTGAAGTCACCGATGCTGGTAGGAACTTCAGGCACCACCTTTTGAAGTGGACTTTTTCATGATCCATATGGCTTGCCTGAGACACATTATTCCAGTATAGGCTTGTCGATGCCCAACTAGCTAAGTGAGGTTCAGGTACCTGCGATGGCCTCTGATTACGATTATACACCAGTTGATGTAAGGTACCCCATGCCTCTGTTCATTTAGCGCTGGCAACTCAGAAATCAAACAGAAAACTCAGCGGCAAAATTCCCTCAACAGAGGCCCGCCAGTGCAGCAAGCCCAAGATCCATAATCAAGCTCAAATTCATAAACAAGTCCAGTCTAGTAGGTATAAATGGTCAACAGCAGGACCCTGTGAAGTTGACCACTCCTCAACGTGGTTGAAAAAAAAAGAAGATAGTGGCCATAAATGACCAGGTCAGTAGGCCATATTGAACTAGCAGCCCTCCGTTGCCCCGTTGGGAAAATGCAACTTTTCGGCTTTAAGAGATAAATTAAAAACCTTTTTTGTGTTGTTTTACAGGTATTAACAAAATATTAGTAGTTTATTTTCTCATTTATTTAGTAATTCGAATTTTTACTGTCAGAGAGTACTGAAACTGTAAAATTACTAGAAGAACTCATATCACCTCTGGCGCATATGGGAATCTCGTTTTCAAAGAGAATGAAGTTCTTCCTTTGCCTACGTTTTCACTCCTTAAAAGTTTTAATGGTGGATATTCGTGTTGTTTTTCTGCTGAGGTCTCTCCATCATCATGGACCTTCTACTATGGCTTACAAACTGACAGGCTTCTGTCAGACCTCTGTGGCAAACAGCTGCTTGATGAGGGGTTATTAATTTTTTTAATGTATGATGGGGAAAAATGCATAGAGTAGTATTTTATTAGTGATTATACAACATAAAAAGTATTTGTATTTTAGTTGTTAAATTTAAAAAGTTGCTTTTCTTCCACTCCTCTGAAAATAGTGGGCAAACCATTGCTTTCAGTGGAATTTCTACCTACCGTAACAGAATTCTACAGCCGAAATTTCTACCAGAAACAGATCATTTGAAACACGTTAAAAGTTTTGCTATTTGAATATTTAGTGTTCTCTAATGATATAAATTAAAACTGCCTTTGAAAATGCGAATTATATTTTATTAGGATGCACAGAACCGGCCAGGTTTAGCACCTAATGACTGACCCCGCCTTCTCGTGGTGCAGGCCGTTAGTATCTTTCAAAAGAGATATTCTCTTTTGGAAGGGAACGGAAATGGAGGGCTGCCAGTTCAGTATGGCCTACTGATCTGGTCATCTATGGCCACTTTTTTCTTTTTTATCAACCCTGCTGAGGAGTGGTCAACTTCGCAGGGTCCTGGTGCTGACCATTTATACCTACTAGACTGGACATGTTTATGTTTTTGAGCTTGATTATGGATCCTGGACTTGCTGCACCTGGTGGGCTTATGTTGAGAGTGAATCCGCCGCTGTGTTTTCTGTTTGCTTCTGGATTGCCAGCCCTAAGTGAACAGAGGCGTGGGATACCTTATATCAGCTGGTGGATAATCCTAATCAGAGGCCATCGCAGGTACCTGAACCTTACTTAGCTAGTTGGGCATCGTCAAGCTTAAACTGGAGTAAATGCGTCTCAGGCAGGCCATATGGCTCTAGAAAAAGTCCACTTGATAAGGTGGTGCCTGAAGTTCCTACCAGCATTGGTGACTTCAGTCTTTAGCAGAGGAGGAACAAGTCTTTGCCCTATGCCTGCGATCAGGGGGCTGTTTGATATTGTTGGCCCTACCTATCTCAAAAAACCTAGTTTCTTTAAAAATCCTACTAATCATTTTCTCTCTGCAGGAACGTGGAATGTGAGGGCATTATATGGAGATTATTCTCTTGATGTCCTCACTCAGGAATTCCAGAGCTAAAACCTAGATATTCAAGGCTTCCAGGAGACAAGATGGACAGGTAAGGTGAGATACTTAAAAATAACTTTAAATTTCTCTTTACAGGGAGGGGGATGGAAAGCATCACCAAGGCGTAGGTCTACTGCTCAGCAGACATGCTAGTGATGCTCTTCTAGGATATGAGGGCATTAATGAAAGGTTTCTTTCAGAAAAATTTCAGACAAGCATTAAAGACTTGAATGTTATCTGCTGTTTTGCCCCACTGAGGATGCCGATGAGGATGAGAAGGATAAGTTTTACGGACAACTTCAGGATATTTTGAATTCTGTCAAGAAAGGAGATATTACCCTTGTTCTAGGTGACTTCAATGCCAAAGTTGGTACTGACTCTGACCTTTGGGGAGGGGTGATACGCCCTTTTGGTATTGGTACCTACAATGACAATAGGCAACGTCTCCTACAGGTAAGTAAACTCAGTGGTTTCAGAATAACTAACACTTATTACAAACACCGTGACATACATAAGTACATATGGGTTTCACCAGATGGGCTGCATAAGAATATGATTGATTACATATTAATTAACAGCAAATGGGCTAGTTCTATTAGGAATACCACGGCATATAGGGGAGCTGAAATTGGATCTGACCATTACCTTGTTAAAAGTGTCTTGCAACTTAAACTTAAAAAGTGTTGTGCTAAAGTTAAAAAATCTACTTTTAATACTAAAGCTCTGAAAGACCCAGTTATAGCTAAAGCTTACCATGATAGGTTACTTGGCCATTATGGCAGTCATGGTTTGCTTACTACTGAAGTTGAGGAAGAATGGGGCCATTTTAAACAGGCTTTTTTGGAAACTAACAGTACTCTTTTAGGAAAAGGAAGGCAGAATTATTTGAGTGATAAGGCACTTGAGCTTATTTCAGAAAGAAAGAACTGCAGGAATGTTCTTAATCAGTATCCTACTAGTCCTAATAGAAAGCATTACAGAGAGCTTAATAAACGCGTGAAGAATCAGTTAGCTGCTGATAAGAATCTTTGGCGTGATGGCTTGGCTGACAAAGCTGAGGAAGCAGTTAGTAGGCACAACAGCAGAGAGCAATACCAGATACTTAATGCTTTATGTGGTAGAAAACTGACAGGCATACAAGGATTGAAGGATAAACAAGGTAAGGTTATAGAAGGGGAGGATTCTGTCATGGCTAGGTGGGTTGAGCATTTCAGTGATGTTCTAAACAACACGCTTAGTTCTACTCCCATTGTTTGTGATGATGATAGATGCATTGGTGGCTTTAATGTTGGCCCTATAACACGATCTGAAGTTATTTTGGCTGTTTCTAAACTTAAACTACATAAATCCCCAGGGGTAGATGAAATTACTACCGAAATGCTAAGAGCTGGCAATGTTTCGGTTACCACTTGGATGAGTGAAATTCTGAATATCTTTTATGATACAGGCATGGTTCCTAAGGATTTTACCAGAGCTATTGTTATCCCTATTTTCAAAAAAGGTGATCGCAGTTCTTGTGATAACTATAGGGGTGTCAGCCTACTCTCTGTTCCAGGTTTAGTTCTTTCCATGATTGTGCTTAATAGAATTAAGAATCTGGTTGACAGGCAATTGCGTGATGAGCAATCTGGATTCAGAAGTGGTAGGGGATGTGTAGATCGGATGTGTTCACTTAGGCAGATTCTTGAGAAATGTTTAGAGTTTCAGAAACCTCTGGTTGCTAGCTTTGTTGATTTCAAAAAGGCTTTCGACTCTGTTAATCATCATAATTTGTGGTTGATTGTGAGATCATATGGTATACCAGACAAGTTAGTTAACATAATGAAAGCTCTCTATAATAACACTGAGTCATATCTGAGAGTTGGTAAGGCTTGTATCAATTGGTTTAACATTACTTCTGGTGTTCGACAAGAGTGCATTTTGTCTCCTTTTCTCTTTAGCTTGGTTATTGATTATGTTATGCGAAATTCACTTCAAGAGAAAGATTTTGGCCTTAAATGGACTGGAGGTACGAAAATTTCTGATTTAGATTATGCTGATGATTTAGCCCTTTTGGCAAATGATGTTGATGAGATGAACTCTTTCATTCGAGCTGTTAATGAGACTGGTAGTAGAGTAGGTTTGGTTATAAACAGAGAGAAAACTAAAGTGATGAAAATTGGTCAGGCAGGTTGTGATTCAGTTCATCTGAATGGTTACAGTCTTGAGCAGGTGTCACAGTTTAATTACCTTGGTTGCTATGTAACAGATACTGGTGGTGTGCGGCATGAGATTAACAGACGAATAGGGATTGCTGCAGGGACTTTTAAGAATCTATGGAGAGTGTGGAGAAATAGGTGTATACACCTAAAGACTAAAATTAGACTGTATAACAGTTTGATTCTTTCTAGCATTAGTTATAGTAGTGAAACCTGGACACTGTGTAAACAAGATAGCAAGAAACTAGATGCTTTTGATTCTAGATGCTTACGCAGTATCTTGGGCATCAGGTGGTTTAACTTTGTAACTAATGATGAGGTTAGGCAAAGGAGTCTGCAACATCCTTTAAGCAGCATATTGTGCAGAGAGAGACTCCGCTTGTTTGGCCATGTTGCCCGTATGATTAATTATAGATTTGCGAATAGGGTTATGAACAGTGTGCCTAGAGGCCTCAGAAGGAGGGGGAGACCTAGGATGCGGTGGGCATACAATATTAAACAGGACCTTGTTAGAATTGGTGTGCAGTGGCCGATGCAGCAGATGTAGCTCAGGTAAGATATGCTTGGAGAATTAACTGCACGGTCTGGTTGGACCTCCGTAGCCCATGGCTGCTTGAGGATGATGATGAACTAAAAAAGCGATTTCGAATTATTTCTTAAAACCGTTCTCTTTCCTACCTACCTTAGTCGTATGGGTCAACATATTGCTGTCAATGGAATCTTCAAGACAGCCACATTCCACGAACAAAAGTTTAAGTTTCTAGCATAAAAATAATATCCTGTAACATATCTACAGTGTGTTTGCAATATTCGTCCTAAATTTCGGGATTTGTCTGGTGTTTTCCACCGTTAGAGGGCGCAATTACAGCTTTTGGGAAATTCATAAAATGCAAATTGTAATACATCATCAATACCTGTCCAACCCAAAAAGAATTTTTAATTTTTCTCTAAAACCGTGCAATTTTCTGTCAAAACAAAAAATTTGCATTCTCCCACCCCCCACTGGGTTTAAAGGGTCAAGTGATTGTTGCCGATAATAATTTCGTAACCTTTCCATTTGAACATTAAAATTTCAAATTTCTAACATAAATACATCATTTGGAATATTCGTTTGATATTTTGGAATTTTCTAATTTTTTCACAACTGGAGGACGCAGTTATAACTTTTAAGAAATTCGAAATATGCAACTAGTAATATTTCATTAATATCTATCCGACACAAAAAGAATCTTTTATTTTTCTGTATAAACAAAAAAGTTCATTGTCTACAGACGGATAGACAACAAAGCTATTATTATCTGTTTAAAAAAAAAAAGCTTTATAATTTACTTTTCCTTTTTATCCGTTTTCTAAAGTGCTTCCGATCATGAGCACTGGAATCTACGAAATATTACCCTACCCTTTTCCGGAATCCATAAGTATATGTGTAATACCATTTGGTTTTTCACGCCAAACAATCCAGGCGATGACAAAACATGGCGTTCAATTTTGGGATGGCCAGCCTCTACCTATATAGGGCCTCTAGAGATGTTTGTTGAAAGCTCCACTTAGCGGGATTTTCTACTAGTAATGTCACATATAGTAGACATGAGTGTCTAACGTTCCTTTTACAGCAGACTCGCGATTATCCATAATGAATGGAAAACAACAATTCTGGATAATAGAATTTCAGGTTAAGGCTGCTATCCTCATGACTGACCTATGGGGAGCCCATGGTCAGAAACAACGCACCTGAACCTTCCACCCCTAAAATCGTGAAAGCCTGTTTTTCTCCAAGTACCAAGTTCTGATGAAGCACTGTACACAGCTTGGACAGGAATGATAACTAATGAGCCACAGCAGTGTAATAGTACGTTGCAGAGAAAATGTTGCTGTTATCATACACTTCACTGGATTATTCGTTTGTTTGGTTGAGAAATGCAGTAAATTTGAGTAATGAAAAACACATCACATATTGAATATTCCGGAAACCGTTTAAGGTCCGACTCATTTAGGAATAATTTTCAAACTAAAAAAAATTTTTTTTTACAATACATCCAGTAACTTAGCACTTCTAAGAAACTATTAACAGCCTATATAAAATAGGTTTCAGTTTAAGATTCTCCGGTTCCAAGATATTTTTAAAATTGAGTATTGTAATGTTTAGTTTTTTAAGTTTTTCTGCATATCCAGATCTTTCAATATTATATAATTCACAGAAAAAGACAATATGTTCCAAGTCCTGTATAACATTACATTTTTTGACAATATGGATCCTCCACCAGTTTAAATTTATAAAGTAATGACTTAGTAAGAGCATAGTTGGTTTTGATCCTAAGGATCACATTGATCTCTTTTGTAGTTAAATTGTAATCTTTAAATTCATTAATAGAATTAATATGAAACTAAAAGTATTACTAGCATTGTTTGAATACCAATTTTGAACAGATTTAAGGTGCAGTCTTTTGTTTTCAACTTTGAAGTAATTTATAAAGAAAGGAGTAGTAACATTATATGTCAAGACTGAGCGTTTTTATCTAAAGCACAACTTCCTCATTAAGTGGAATTCCCACATGTGAAGGGATCCACTGTATGAAAACCAAGTTGTTATTAGATAAATGGTTAAAGATATGAGACAAAATTTCTGTATTAAGTGAGGGGAAAGAGGCTTTAAAAGGAGATTGAAAAATACAATTCAGGGCCGATTTGCAATCAGTAAAAATTATAATTTTTTTATTTATCAGTTTTGAGGACTATTTAAGAGCTTCATTGATTGCATAAAGTTCAGAAAAGATGGAGAAAGAAGGCTTGTTTAATTTAAATTGAAAAGTGTAATTAGGATCTGAACAAATAAAAGCTCCAGATATAAAAGTTTGATCTGCATTTGCAGAGGCATGCGTATAAATACGGATAAAATCTTTGAATGTAAATGCAATGTATAATAAAGTTAAAGATTTAAGAGTATCAGGATCTTGTGAGGGTTTTTTTAAAAAATTCCTGGAATATTATTCAGAAGAACAGGGAAAGTAGAAGTCCAAAAAGGAAAATTTGGAAAATAATCTCCACTTTCTTTATTTTGATGGAGTGTTATTAGATCTGCCTTTTTTTTCAAATGTGGAAATAATACGATCGTTAAAGTCATCAACTAATTTAGAAAAAAATAGGATGATTTTCATTTTTAGGTACTATTCGATAAAGGAGATTCGATAATAAATATTTTTTTTTAAAAAATAGGTGTAATACTTGTTTCTGCATATAGATCATAATTATTGTTATCCTTCATAATGCCAAGGCAATATCTAATAATTTTTCTTTCAGTTCTTTCAAGTTGTAAACGTTTATACTTTGAAATCTGTCCCAAAAGTTCGATACCATAAGTAAACTTTGGGCATATTAAATTATTATAAATTAATAGAGGATTTTTGCTATTACAGCCAAATTTTGCATTTCCAAAAAGTTTAAGATAATTAAATAGCTTATTGGCACTATTTACAGCATTTGAATATATTTATTCCATGTTAATTCAGAATATAACCAGATATCTAAAAATTTAGTACGATATTCAATGTAAAGGTTAACATTATTAACCGATAAGTGAAAAAGTTTTGGAAATATTCTCTTCCTAGTAAAAGGAATAAAAATGGTCTTCTTTTCTGATATAGCCAAATTCCATGTTGAACAGCAATCACTTATATTATCAAGTTGACTTTGTAAAATATATTGAATATAAGAAATATGTTTGCGTGACATCCAAAATATGATATCATCAGCGTAAAAGACAAATTTAACTTCTTTATGAAATAAACAAGGTAAATCACTTAAATAAATGTCAAAGAGTAAAGGTGACAAAATATCACCTTGAACTACCCCATTTTTAAATAAAAGGATTTAGAAAACCTATTATTAATTTTCACTTCATATGATTTTTTTTAAATTAATTGGAATAAAAAGCTATACATGTTAACATGAATTTCATATTTTTTAATTTTATATAGTAAGGCATTATGTGATACCGAATCAAATGCTCCTTTAAGATCTAAAATTATAGCAATCAAATAAGTTTTATTTGCAAAAGAATGTTCAATATCAGAAACTAAATTAAGGATAAGATCTTTAGATGATTTGCCGTAACGAAAACCGAACATATTTTTATTAAAAACTTTTTGTTTTTCAAAATGCCAGGTGAGACGAAAATTAACCATTCTTTCAAAAAGTTTAAAAAAATTAGAACTCAGACATATTGGACGGTAAAATTTGACGTCGTCATCTGGTAATTTTTATTTATTTTTTTTTAAAATCCTTTAGTTTTCAAACCAATTATAAGGATAATCATTTTTAACCCAAAAATAATTAAAAATCTCTAAAATGTTATATAACCAATTTTGAGGAAAGTTTTTAAAAAATTTATTTTGAATTTTATCTGGACCAGGTGTAGAATTTTTTTTCATTGTTTTTGTAGCAAATTTTAATTCATTAATATTAAATATTAAATTAAGATATTGATCGGTATTACATTTATAAAATTTATAAAGGTAATTATGTGAGTCATATTTTTTATCTAAGATTAAATTAGGTTTAGTAAATGATTTGTTAAATTGTTCTGCTAAAATTTCTGCAGTTTTCTGTGTATTGCAGTTAAATTTAAGATTCAGTGCCAAAATAAGGTTATTTGGAATAGCTTCATTATTTAATTTCTTATACATCTGCCACATATTACTTGTGGAAGAATTTGGAGAAAGTTGTTCTGTGAAAAATTTCCAGTTTCCCCTTTGTAGATTTTTTAATTTTTTAGTAATAGCCGCAGAAACTCTTTTAAAATTCTGAAAGTCCCTAAATGTACCAGTTCTTATACTCATTCTTTCTACCTTACGTCGTATTGCAATCAATTTATTAGTAAAAAATTAAATGTAAATTATTTTGTGGAATTTTTTTAGAAATACATTTTGTACATTTTTCAAAAGTATCATTTAAAGCATCTGAAATATTTGAATATGCATTTTTGGGATTTTTGAAATTAATTTCATTTAAATTGAATTTATTGTGGTATAGAGGAAACAAAATTAGCTTAAAGAATTAATGAGAAAAATATGACAAAAAATAATCTATAGGTAAAATGTTGTTGGACGCTGGGAGGAAATAATATACGTTGGAAAGTTAGAATATGAAATATATTTATGAATGAATAAATTTGCTTTAGTCCAACGCTGATGAGTGGGTTGAAGATGAGAAATTCAAATCAACATTCGAAAAAAGATGCTTGCAAGTTGTGCAAAAGAAAGAAAGAAATTTCGTGTAAATCATGTTTGCAATGCTGTTGTTTTCAACTTTCACTGAAAGTACATAGATAATAAGTTTTTCTTTTTGAGTAATGGTTTCATGAATATAGGGGTTCAGAGTATGATAATAATTGAAAATTTGAGCAGGCCAAGGGTTTTTATTTGGTGGGCGAATCGCAATTAGCAAAGAAACATTTAATCTTGATGCAGCGTTATACATTATTGTTATGGAGAACTAACACGTAACAAGATGTTCACATTAGTCACAGGTCAGAATGCAGACGCAAAAGGGGAACTCACTCTAGGCAAATACAGTTTTGCATTAAACTTTGGTTTCAGAAAAATTATATTTTAACCAACGACTAAAAGGTTTTCTACTAATGGTCTCAATGTCGCTTTTTCTTCTGAAACTATTACACAGTTTATGTCAGGGGTCATCAACCGGGTGTCCTCACCATGGATTTTGTGCGGTCCATGACCACTGACTCGCACTATCAATGTGGCAACTGAATCTCTTCTCGAAAGAGAAAAAAATCGTAATCACCAATGTTACACCTTCTGAAAAATTTTTGGTTATTTATAAAATATATTGTCAAGGTCATTACAATTTATTGACTGGAATCAAAGGTGCCAGTGTGCTAATGAATCGTAAGCTTGTGATTTAGCGCTTTACCGTCGTACTCAGCAGTATATGTTTCTCCGCTTGTTCCCCGCTAAGTCCGCTAGAAACGAAGATTATTTGGGTTTTTTTACCACTGAGAGATACGTGTTTTGAACAAATGAGTTAATGACCAGGTCACAAGGATTTCGAGGTCTTAGAGAAGATTGAGAGAAGGGGACACACTGGACAGCTGTTAAGAGACAGATGGAAGCCTCCCACTAAACCTTCCAGCGAGTTCTTTAAAGTGAATAGGGTATAGCACGGGGCCATGATTTAGCGTGACATCAGACGGACAGCGGACTTTCCAAACCCATTGGTGTCTTCTATTGACCGATGGAAGGGTGGGGAGTTTTCCAGAGATAAATCTCAACGTTTGCCCAGATGGGATTCGAACCCGGAACTGCAGATTATGAAAATGTCGAGTTGTCGATTAAGCCATCCCGCCCCCGCTTTGTGAAGTAAATAGCCAAATAAACTTTTGTATTAGAATTACAACATTTCATGAAAAGCTCAAAGTATGTTGTACAAAATTATAAACATAAGAAACTGAAACCAAGGATTGCGAATTATTATTACAGAGAAGGCCGGAAGATGCTATATCAGCACACTGATACCGAACAAGAAAAAGTACATCAAAATTTGGAACATTTGAGAAATGGTGATAAGTTAAATCATTTCAGCCTAAAAGTAAAAACATCAATACTTGTAGAAGTGACAATCTCGCAGGGAAGGGAGTTCCAACACGGCATACAAAGAATGGTACTTACAGTTCTTTCGAGCAAAAGGCACATCGATCATAAGAGAATGACTTGTTATTCAGTCGACAAACTTAAATATTGGAGTATCTGCGTTAGAGTGAGTTATTCCATGAATAAATTTATAACATGTTTTTAAGTCAAACATTAGTCTTCTCCACTGCAAGGAATGTAACGAGAGCCTTTTCAACCTTTCTTTATATGGCATATTGTAAAACCCACGAAGTCTTTTTGCAAACCATTTCAGGATGAGGTGTCCATACAGGTGAGGCGTATTCTAGTGAGGGTCTGATGAAAGTCACAAATGAGCGATTTAAAGAGTCAATGTCATATTTAGCATAACATTTAAAAATTAAGAAAACGGTGCAATTAGCCTTTTTAACAATGTTATTATAGTGATCACCAAAGGTTAACTGATGAAAATAGCAGTCCTAAGTTTTTCTGCACCTGTTCATTTGTAATTGGATCATTCTGAAGTTATATTTATAATGTGAATTCTTGCCCCAAAGTAGAGAACACTTGGTTTGTCTTTTGATATAGGTAGTTCGTACTTTAACCTCCATTGGTAAATGGCGTCACAACCAGTTTGTAATGAACTACATTCTTCTTCATTGCTGGAGGTACAAAAGATATTATTGTCATCTGCGTATGTTGTACATTGGATAGGACGAAGAATACTAGGAATTTCAGAAGGGGATATTAAAAAGAATAATGCGCCTAGAACGGATCCTTGTATGATTCCACTGTCGACTATTCTGATGGACTGATGACTGTTCCCAACTCGAACTTGGGTGTGTTCGATGAGTAATTAGGTTGGAAAGCAACCTCACAACCAAACTACGTATACCAAAGCTGAGCAATGTTTGGATCATAAGGGATCGTTTTAATTTATCGAAGGCCTTTTCAAAAT
The DNA here is from genome assembly GCA_038380435.1 of Ryuthela nishihirai. Taxonomy (NCBI): domain Eukaryota; kingdom Metazoa; phylum Arthropoda; class Arachnida; order Araneae; family Heptathelidae; genus Ryuthela; species Ryuthela nishihirai. The sequence goes on along the minus strand of JAWZYU010000020.1, from coordinate 4,404,569 downwards.
CTACGAAAATGACGTAGACAGGGATATTATTATCTAACAGTGAGGTCCACGAATGCAGTTATGGAGTAGCTAAATCGTTGCAGAACGGTTAGGCAAGAATCCGAACTGTTCATTAGGTATAATGCTTCGCGATTGTAAGAACGGTAGCAAATTATATAATACGCATCTTTCCATAAGCTTAGGTATTATATTAGTGAGTGAAATGGGACGATAGTTGCGAGGATTTGATGCTTCACCATTTCGCTTAAAAACTGGCACAACGTTTTGCATGACGCCAATCCCATGGGATATTGCCGCTACTTTAAACAAATATTGAAAAGTATTGTTAATTATCGCTGATGAAACTAATGAGGTTCTTGAAAAATATTGGTGGCAACCCATCAGGTCCTGGGGAAGAAGTAGAAGGAGATTGATTAATGGCTTTCCTAATATTTTGTACATCAAATAGTCCATCAAAGGGTGAGTCAAGGGTAGATTCTTCAACAGATATATTGCTCGCTTGCAGTCAGGGACATAAACTAGATCAAGAATATCAGCTAAAAGTGATGCTTTTGTGAGAGTCCATGGTGCCATGAAATTTCAAAAATGGTGGAATGTTACACGACCCTTTCATGCGTTTTCGAATGTCGTGGAAGAAAGCATTTTGATTGTTAGCATTGCATAATATTTCAGATTCTTAGATTCGTTATCTTCCACAGCCTTGGCATACGTCATTGAAGCAATATTGAATTCGGTTCTGTTTTCGTCAGGGAGATCATTTCGATACTTTCTCCATGATTCAAGCTTGCAGTTTGCGATCTTCCTTAGCTTGGTGTTTTTATTAGTTTCCTTTGCACTAACAGGTAATGTCGCTAAGCATTTTGCTACAGAAAGGATAAAGGGCGAATAAATTTCATCGAACTTGCTGGTATTAGTACTATTGCGCGCATCTAAGTGCGAAAACATATCAGTGATTATGTTGGTCAAAAAGCTACAGTTAGCGTTATGATAATCATGATACGTTTGTTTGCAAGATTCCTGAGTGCTGAAATTCACATTAAATGAGATGGGAATATGAGGTGGGGAGTCGCCGCTGGAGAAGAGGTCGAAAGCTTGTACAGTGCAAGCCATGCATCAGTAGTAGTGCGAAACACCAAATCAATAAAGATATTGCCTCTTGTATCTTAATATTTTCACTGAAATTCAATCTCCACCAGTGCTTTACTAGTTTTGAAAGCTTTTACAATATCTATGATTTCAGCTTCTGTTACAATTTATAATTAAAGCATTTAAATAATGTATTAATTTTTAAATGAAATTTCTTTATAATTAAGAAAAAAATGCTTTTACAATAACATCACTCACACTATTAAACTCATTAGCTAACAGGGTTTGTATCATAATTTTAAGACAGATTTTTCCTTTATTATTTTAGGGGGCATTTTAGCAAGGCGGCATTTAACGGTTTCTTCTGTTTTCCAGATAGTTAATTTATGATTCCCCCGCTATTTATTCATCCTAGTACATTACATGTTCCGCTATTTTATTATCTGGGTACATAGACTTAGCTTCTCTTATCAGTTTGAGTAACATATTTCAATAAGTTTTAAAGTGATGTTTAAATATGTATTAAAAGGCTGATTATGTTATATTTTGTAATTTACTCGTATTACGTATTTTTATGAATTCATCAACAAGATGATTCGTAATCCATGGCTTCAATTTCTTATGTTTGAATATGTATGAATTTCTACAACATACTTTGAATTAGTTATAAATGTTGTAATTCTGATACAAAAAAAACGCTTATTTACCTCTTGGTCTTTTCCAATTATTTTGCAATCTATGTTTCAGATTTTTAAATTAATGATATCTACCTGAGATGAGTTCGGCATTTCGAGACCGAGCCCAATACGGAGAAAACATTTCTCTCACGCATCGTAATCACACAGAGAAATTAATGTTCGTAATCATTTATTTTATTCCTCTATTACTGCTATGACAGATGAACGTGCTACAACGAATTTGTGATTTGATGTTTCATATTGATACTCGCATGTGTTTCAACGTGCCAATTACGTCACTAACCACTTCGAGCGCTGAATCAATTTATAAAAATAAGGATTAAGGGAGTTATTAGGAAGAATTTGTGTGAAGGAAAACGTACTTTGTTTTAGTCTGTGTACTATAGTATAAAGAAGAAATGTTTTTATTTGGTGTGTGCGTGGAAGGTTAAATAAGTTTATTATTGTGGATCTTGTTAGTGAAGGAGTAAGGAAAAGATGAATTCATCGTCTTGTGCGTGGTGATCAACGTCTGAAAAGAATTGGTTCTGAGAAATTAGTATACTCAGCCGCAGTTTTAGAGCAAACGTAGAAGGAAGTAATTTGGCGTATAGTTATTTAGTTTGTTTAGGATTGGTAAGGCTATTTTTGATAGATTGCAGTTTTGTTCACAAATATGATTACGCCACTTGTTGAGTGTTGTCAAAAAAATCTTCCTTTGAACTCCATACCTGTAACAGAACCCAAGTTCGAGCCTGAATCTCCTTTATGCTACGAATTCGAGAAATTTCTGTGCAAAGAGTAAAGCAAGGCCGCTCCGCTTACGATACTTTGCATTCTACTGCTGGTGAAAAATAATGGAGAAGAGGACTAATTAGTCTAGATCCAGTATTTTTAATATATTAACGGACACGGAAAGATTCGGACGAGATAGTTTGTCGGCCATGACATAAATTTTCTTGGCAGAACACTATTGAATTCTCTGAATCTTCGAGTTCTGCAATATAATTTGAGAAACACTGTTCTGTATAATACCTTGTTATTATGAAACTTAAACGGATTTCGTAGCTCAAATATAGCTTATGGATCAATAATTCCCGGGGGGGGGGGTAAATATTTGTGTCAGCGTTTCGTTTGTTGACCAGCTAACGGGATCACTGCTACCATCTAGTTTTATATAGTAATAAATATTCCATATAGCTATAATAAGTTAGCAAATAATATTTCGAAAAATGGGAAATAAGAAAATAATACGCGGTGAAAAGTGGCATTGGGCTGAAAAGGGTTGCGAACTACTGCTATAGATAAAGAGGTAGAGTTCAGATTACTTACATTTTGTCCTATCATTTCAATGGGAAACTGAGAATATTGCTCCACAAAGCAAGCGGCTTTCTCCTTAAATTTTTCAATAATTTCATCCGACCACCATTGAGTTAGATTTCCTCCCTTGTCAAACTTCCTACCTGACAGAGAGAGAAAAGGTCAATTACGAGGAAAAATATTTGGCAGCTTATTTCTATATCACAATTCATCTGGTGAAAAACGCCAGATATGAAGCGAACAAACAGTATCGTCAAGTTGCCAAAGGCTGTTGATATTGAATCAGATTCTGCAACTTAGTTCTTAAAGTATAGTCTTAGTAACAATGCTCATTTAGTTACCATAGAGCACTTTCAATAAGGAACTGTTTGTCATTACGTAGAGGACCTCAGACTGCTTCTTTTCTATTAAACCTTTAAGTAATCTGTTCAGAACTCGATTCCTTAATTTATAGTTCTACTTCTACAATGAAATTGGCGAGATCAATGAATTCTATCCTTACATAATTTGTTTTACAAAGGCAGTTAATGACATATTCATTTAAATCACTCGAACCATATATTTATGACGACGCTGCTTGAACAGCGAGAGCCCTAAGTATCAAGCGTCTCCACTAATCGTGTTTACAAAGCGTACACATGAACTACTCTAGAGTCCAAATTTTGTTTCAGGTGTATTCTTTTATTTTTACGCACTCTCCACAGCTTTAATCCAGCGACAATTCATGTTGTCTTCTTTACCTCAGGTTACACATCTGTAATATGTGTTTCTTTGAACATTTCCTAAGCAAATTGAACTGAGACCTCCCCGAAAATCAATTATTGAAATGAAGTAAAATGTGATCCACCACATTAGTTTTCATCACTTTCGTCTTGTTGAAATCAAGTAATAACGTCTGTGTTGTGAACATCAAGATCACACTATTCTCATGTTTAACCAAAGAGTTCTCATCATTAGCATTTTCCAGGGAAAAGGCAACTAGGATTGTTGGATGAAGTGGCGGCCGACTTGCAATCACTAAGCAGAGAATTAAAACTGAAGTTGTGAACACTTGTAATAGATAAATACGTATACATCGGGTACAGTTCCAATTTTGCAAATTTTATTTTCAAAATGTGGTCTGCAGTTTGTAGTTAGATATTCACTGGAAGGAGAGCTATACATCAATCCCTGTGGTGATGCACAGATCCGTCCCAGCCTAGCACCTAAAGACCGACTCCGCTTTCTTGTGGTACAAACTGTTTAGTGCATTTCAAAAATATACCTCTTCAAAAGATCTATCTTTGAAAGGGAACGAAAGAGGAGAGCTGCCAATAGAGTGTGGCCTACTGATCTCGACTACGGCTACTGTTTTTTTTTCCTACACTATTGAGGAGTGGTCAACCGCACAGGGTGACCATATATACCAACGCGAATGGAATAATGGTTCTGAGTTTGATTATAGATCCTGAAGATGATGCACTGGTGGTCTTCAGTGGAAGGAAAATCTTTCGCTGTGTTTTCTGTTTGTTTGTGGGATGGCATCCCCAAGTGAATAGATTCACAGGATATGTTTCATCAGCTGGCTGATAATCCTGAACAGAGGTCATTGTAGGTACCTAAACATTTGCTTTTACGGGCATCGTCAAACCTACATTGGAGGGAGTACTACTAGTGCAGATGACTTCAGCCTTTAGTAGAGGAGAAACGGGTTTTTGCCCCCCTGTCTGCGATTATGGGGCTGTTTGATATTTTTGACACTTCCTCTCTCAATAAACATAGTTTCTTTAAACATTACACTAACCATTTTATTTCAACAGGTTTTTGAAATGTGAGGATTCTGCACAGAGTTCATTCTCTTAATATTCTAACACAGGAATTCCACAGTTACAATCTAGATATTCTCGGCTTGAAGGAGACCAGATGGAAGATAACGTTGAGATAATGTTTTGAGAATAACTAACACTATTATAAACATAGCGACTTGCATAAGCACACGTGGATTTCAACAAATGGGCTGCATAAGAATATGATTGATTATATTTTAATTAACAGCAAATTGGCTAGTTCTGTTTAGGAATGGCAGGTCATATAAGGAAGCTGAAATTGAATATGGCCATTACCTTGTTAAAAGTATCTTGCAAATTAAACTTCAGAAGTGTTGTGTTAAAGGTTAGAAAATTTACTTTTATTACTGAGGCTCTGAAAGATTCAGTTACAGCCGAAGCTTGCCATGATAGTTTACTTAGTCATTGTGAGAGTCATAGTTTGCTTACTACTGAAATTGAGGAAGAATGGAACCGTTTTAAACAGGCATATCTTGAAATTAACAGTACTCTTTTAGGTAAAAAGGAGCGGAGGAGCGAAACTTTTTTGAGTTATAAAGCATTTGAATTTATTTTTGAAATAATGAACTGTAGGGATATCTTTATTCAACATCCTAATAGTCCAAACAGAGAGATTTACAAAGAGCTTAATTAACGTGTAAAGGATCAGTTAACAGCTGATCAGAATCTTTGGCTTGATAGCTTAACTGACAAAGAAGAGGAAACAACTAGACAGTGTAACAGCAAAGAGCTGTACCAGATAACACTGGGCAACAAATTTTCATAAAACATGCCTCTGAGATGAAAATTGCCATTTCTAAAAGATTTCAAGGTGCTGAACACGAATATGACAATGAAAACGAAAAATGTGCTACGATTTCTGAGAAATCCACAATAGTTTCTTATATGATAGAGTAATACGTACATATGACATGTATCGGTAAAACTCCGCTTCTACTTCCGACGTCTCTTTGCCTGTCGCTTGTACAGCTGCTCAGGATCATCTCTGACGAGCGTAGTCAGCCAACATTGAAGTGGACCAGTCTCCCTGGTATCATTTCTCCACCGTTGCAATGTCCTGGTGAAAACATTCACCGTGCTCATCGCTAATCACGCCGCAGTTATCGGGGAAGAAATCTAAGTGGGAATGGAGAAAGTGGATCTTTAAAAGCATATTGCATCCAAGTTTGTGATACAGAGACATGTCCTTAACAAGTTTCTTGTAGTTGTCTGCCCTGACATTGCTGAGGAATTTAGTTCACACCAGGCGAAATGCGCTCCAGGCCTTTTTCTTGTTACCCTGAAGCAGGTTGTCGAACAGCTCGCGGATCTGAGGACCCACAAAAATTCCCTGTATAATTTTCGCTTCGCTGAGTCGAAAGAATTTTTCAGCCAAGTATTTGAAAGCAGACGCAGTCCGGTCCATGGCTTTTACGAAGTTTTTCATCACACCGAGTTTGATGTGTAGGGATGGTAGCAGGATTTTGTGCATTTTTGCAAGTGCTGGGTGTTCCACATTCTAGTTTAGCCCACAGCCAGTTTCTCTTCATGTAATGCAAAGTATGTGCTCGGCTGTCCCATTCACATAAGAAACAGCAATACTTCGTATATCCCAGCTGCAGACCCATCAACAGAGACATTGCTTACAAGTCACAACAGACTTGCTGTATTGAAGACAGCTCAACAGCTGTTTTAGGTTGTCATAGGTTTCTTTCATGTAGACAGCGTGTCCGACCAGAATGGATGAAGTCGATTTCCATTATGCAGCAACCCACCTTGAGACTCAATTTCGAGGAGTCTATGAATAGTCGCCATTCTTGATGTCCATGTTTGACCCTCAAGAATGGTCCGAGGGCATTAATCAGGCCATCCAGGGCTGACGCGAGGTGGGTTCAGCTCATTTCCCGGAACCTAGCCCCGCGCTTTAAAGGCCCGTCGTCCACGAAAAGCTCATCGTAAAAAACGAAATTTCGATCAAAATTGACCGAAATAGCAAAATCGGTCAATTTCGATGACATAATTAAAGATTTTGAGGCGAAAAAGGAGTGAAAAATTACATAATAATTATAATATACTAGGTGTTCCTATAAGTTGTATGTATATATAGTTATAATAAATAATTTATTAGTATAAAATTTAGAAGTACGTATAAAATGCGGTTTTTTGGGACCTGGCCACCACAAAAATTCATGCCCTGAGGACATCTACCTCAGAGCAGAACGCACGGTCATCTTCTTTTAAGAAGTAACGCACAAACTACATTTGACGAGTTCGAAACGAAGTCACTCGGACATTTTCCTTGAGAAGATTCCATTCTTTAAGTCTTGATCCAAATAACTCTGCTTTGGCCTTGGACAGCTCCAGATCACGAAAATGATCAATCATTTTTTCTTTGGTGTGAATGTATGGCAGATGTATATGCGTAGCAGATGTATGGATCATCATTAGACACTGAAGGCTACAGAGAACCCGACACCAGTTCACCTCCCTCTTCATCGTCTGAATTGATGGAAAATTCTTTTGGAGGTTCGGGAACGGGAAAGACCTTCGCTGTGTGGAATTGATCGGAGAGAAGATTGTATATTCGGATATGCTATTGTCCACTTCTTTTTCCTCGTGATGTCTCCTGAAACAGGTGGAAACCTGCAGAAGGAGCAGTCATTTGTGTGATTGCTTGGCTCTCTCCAAACCATAGGAACAGCGAACGGCATCGTCACCTTTTCGCCTTTCAGCCACTTCGGAAGATTTCTTGCACACTTGGCTACTGATCTAAGGGACCTGGGTTCGAGCCCCAGGTAAGGCATGGCTGTTTGTGTCGTTTTTCTGCTGAAGTCCTGCCATCCTCTCAGACCTTCTACTATGGCATATAAACTGACAGGCTCCTGTTAGACCTATGTGGCAAGCAGCTGCTTGAGGGGATATTTTTTTTATTTATTTATTTATATTGCAGCATATGTGTGGAGCCCAGGTCGTGTCCTGGTCCCCAATTTTGCATCGAAAATAAAACTCACACGCCGCTTTTCCTCACTGTTGAAGTGATGGCCAATTTTTGGCTTGCAAATGTCACTTCCCCGCAAATGTAACATAACATATCTGCACTATTAACACAATTACAAGGCATCACTACTGCTGGATTAAAACTGCAAGGATCTTTTGTGTTGTACCTATGACTCAGGGGAAATGGGAGTTGATCAAAAGTCTTGCTCACCCTACTATACGTCGCTTACAACTAATGATTGCATCATCTTTTGTCTACGATCGTAAAGCGCGATGTCATGACTCAACTACATTGTATCAGATAATGATGCAATACCTCCGAGAATTGTGTGTATGGCGGGTTGATGCAATACAACGCTATATGTTGCAATCTGAAGTTTAAAATACAGCGTTGCGAAATGGTTACCTATATACTGAATGTGGATTGAGTCGTTTATAGATGACCATCTCTGTCTCTCCTAAACAAGAGCCAATCGACAAATTTTATTGTCATTTTCGTGTTGAGCACCTCTAAATTAGTAAACATTGGTTATTTTCATTCCATAGCCTTTTTGTGTGTTGCCCAGTGTAATTATTGTTTTGTGTGGGAAGAAATGGACAGTATACAGGGATTGAAGGATAAACATGGCAAGGTTAAAGCCCTAATATGATACATGTAACGCAACAAGCCACGAAACATAGTGTTTCCTGCAACTGGGTCAAAATGTGGAGGTTCTTGATGCCGTGTTTTAGATGCAGTTGCACGATATCATTGCTTGTGTCGATTTCAGGACCTATATGAGAAACCTTGGGAACTCATGATATTGATGAATGTTTCAACGAGTCGATGATCTTATCAGAATCATCCTCTGTTTTAACAGTAGTTCATTTCAGTCAGAACCTACTGAGGGAAACCGTGGAAACGGCTTCCCTCAGTGTAGGATTTGATCTTCCAATAGTGCTGCGAACTTTGTGATTATCCCTCAGTATAGTACTCGATCTTTCAATAGTGCTGCGAACTTTGTGATTATCCCTAAGTATAGTATTTGATCTTTCAACAGTGCTGCGAACTTTGTAATTATCCCTTAGTATAGGTTTGATCTTTCAATAGTGCTGCGAACTTTGTGATTATCCCTCAGTAAAGGATTTGATCTGTCAATATTGCTGCGAACTTTGTGATTGTCCCTCAGTATAGTGTTCGATCTTTAAATAGTGCTGCGAACTTTGTGATTATCCCTCAGTATAGTACGAGATCTTTCAATAGTGCTGCGAACTTTGTGATTATCCTTCAGGATAGTATTTGATCTTTCAACAGTGCTGCGAACTTTGTAATTATCCCTTAGTATAGGATTTGATCTTTCAATAGTGCTGCGAACTTTGTGAATATCCCTCATTATAGGATTTGATCTGTCAATAGTGCTGCGAACTTTGTGATTATCCCTCAGTATAGTATTCGATCTTTCAATAGTGCTGCGAACTTTGTGATTATCCCTCAGTATAGTATTTGATCTTTCAACAGTGCTGCGAACATTGTGATTATCCTTCAGTATAGGATTTGATCTGTCAATAGTGCTGCGAACTTTGTGATTATCCCTCAGCATAGTATTCGATCTTTCAATAGTGCTGCGAACTTTGTGACTATCCCTCAGTATAGTATTTGATCTTTCAACAATGCTGCGAACATTGTGATTATCCCTCAGTATAGCATTTGATCTGTCAATAGTGCTGCGAAATTTGTGATTATCCCTCAGTATAGTATTCGATCTTTCAATAGTACCGCGAACTTTGTGATTATCCCTCAGTATAGTATTTGATTTTTCAACAGTGCTGCGAACTTTGTGATTATCCCTCAGTATAGTATTTGATCTCTCAACGGTGCTGCGAAATTTGTGATTATCCCTCACTATCGGATTTGATCTGTCAATAGTGTTGCGAACTTTGTGATTATCCCTCAGAATAGTATTCGATCTTTAAATAGTGCTGCGAACTTTGTGATTATCCCTCAGTATAGTATTTGATTTTTTAACAGTGCTGCGAAGATTGTGATTATCCCACAGTATAGTATTTAATCTTTCAACAGTGATGCGAAATTTGTTCCATCAGTATAGTATTTGATCTTTCAACTGTGCTGCGTACTTTGTGATTATCCCTCAGTATAGGATTTGATCTGTCAATAGTGCTGCGAACTTTGTGATTATTCCTCAGTATAGTATTCGATCTTTCAATAGTGCTGCGAACTTTGTGATTATCCATCAGTATAATATTTGATCTTTCAACAGTGCTGCGAACTTTGTGATTATCCCTCAGTATAGGATTTGATCTGTCAATAGTGCTGAGAACTTTGTGATTATCCCTCAGTATAGGATTTGATTTGTCAATAGTGCTGCGAACTTTGTGATTATCCCTCAGTATAGTATTCGATCTTTCAATAGTGCTGCGAACTTTGTGATTATCCCTCAGTATAGTATTTGATCTTTCAAAAGTGCTGCGAACTTTCTGATTATCCCTCAGTATAGGATTTGATCTGTCAATAGTGCTGCGAACTTTGTGATTATCCCTCAGTATAGTATTCGATCTTTCAATAGTTCTGCGAACTTTGTGACTATCCCTCAGTATAGTAATTGATCTTTCAACAGTGCTGCGAACTTTGTGATTATCCCTCAGTATAGGATTTGATCTTTCAATAGTGCTGCGAACTTTGTGATTATCCCTCAGTATAGGATTCGATCTTTCAATAGTGCTGCGAACTTTGTGAATATTCCTCAGTATAGTATTTGATATTTCAACAGTGCTGCGAACTTTGTGATTATCCCTCAGTATAGGATTTGATCTTTCAATAGTGCTGCGAACTTTCTGATTATTCCTCAGTATAGGATTTGATCTGTCAATAGTGCTGCGAACTTTGTGATTATCCCTCAGTATAGTATTCAATCTTTCAATAGTGCTGCGAACTTTGTGATTATCCCTCAGTATAGTATTCGATCTTTCAACAGTGCTGCGAACTTTGTGATTATCCCGCAGTATAGTGTTTGATCTTTCAACACTGCTGCGAAATTTGTGATTATCCCTCAGTATAGGATTTGATCTGTCAATAGTGCTGCTAACTTTGTGATTATCGCTCAGTATAGTATTCGATCTTTCAATAGTGCTGCGAACTTTGTGATTTTCCCTCAGTAGAGTGTTTGATCTTTCAACACTGCTGCGAATTTTGTGATTATCCCTCAGTATAGGATTTGATCTGTCAATAGTGCTGCTAACTTTGTGATTATCCCTCAGTATAGTATTCGATCTTTCAATAGTGCTGCGAACTTTGTGATTATCCCTCAGTAGAGTATTTGATCATTCAACAGTGCTGCGAACTTTGTGATTATCCCTCAGTATAGGATTCGATCTGTCAATAGTGCTGCGAACTTTGTGATTATCACTCAGTATAGTATTCGATCTTTCAATAGTGCTGGGAACTTTGTGATTATCCCTCAGTATAGGATTTGAGCTGTCAATAGTGCTGCGAACTTTGTGATTATCCATCAGCATAGTATTCGATCTTTCAATAGTGCTGCGAACTTTGTGACTATCCCTCAGTATAGTATTTGATCTTTCAACAATGCTGCGAACTTTGTGATTATCCCTCAGTATAGGATTTGATCTGTCAATAGTGCTGCGAAATTTGTGATTATCCCTCAGTATAGTATTCGATCTTTCAATAGTACCGCGAACTTTGTGATTATCCCTCAGTATAGTATTTGATTTTTCAACAGTGCTGCGAACTTTGTGATTATCCCTCAGTATAGTATTTGATCTGTCAATAGTGCTGCGAACTTTGTGATTATCCCTCAGTATAGTATTCGATCTTTCAATAGTGCTGCGAACTTTGTGATTATCCCTCAGTATAGTATTTGATCTTTTAACAGTGCTGCGAAGTTTGTGATTATCCCACAGTATAGTATTTGATCTTTCAACAGTGATGCGAAATTTGTTCCATCAGTATAGTATTTGATCTTTCAACAGTGCTGCGAACTTTGTGATTATCCCTCAGTATAGGATTTGATCTGTCAATAGTGCTGCGAACTTTGTGATTATTCCTCAGTATAGTATTCGATCTTTCAATAGTACTGCGAACTTTGTGATTATCCATCAGTATAGTATTTGATCTTTCAACAGTGCTGCGAACTTTGTGATTATCCCTCAGTATAGGATTTGATCTGTCAAGAGTGCTGAGAACTTTGTGATTATGCCTCAGTATAGGATTTGATCTGTCAATAGTGCTGCGAACTTTGTGATTATCCCTCAGTATAGTATTCGATCTTTCAATAGTGCTGCGAACTTTGTGATTATCCCTCAGTATAGTATTTGATCTTTCAAAAGTGCTGCGAACTTTCTGATTATCCCTCAGTATAGGATTTGATCTGTCAATAGTGCTGCGAACTTTCTGATTATCCCTCAGTATAGTATTCGATCTTTCAATAGTGCTGCGAACTTTATGACTATCCCTCAGTATAGTAATTGATCTTTCAACAGTGCTGCGAACTTTGTGATTATCCCTCAGTATAGGATTTGATCTTTCAATAGTGCTGCGAACTTTGTGATTATCCCTCAGTATAGGATTCGATCTTTCAATAGTGCTGCGAACTTTGTGAATATTCCTCAGTATAGTATTTGATCTTTCAACAGTGCTGCGAACTTTGTGATTATCCCTCAGTATAGGATTTGATCTTTCAATAGTGCTGCGAACTTTGTGATTAGTCCTCAGTATAGGATTTGATCTGTCAATAGTGCTGCGAACTTTGTGATTATCCCTCAGTATAGTATTCGATCTTTCAATAGTGCTGCGAACTTTGTGATTATCCCTCAGTATAGTATTCGATCTTTCAACAGTGCTGCGAACTTTGTGATTATCCCTCAGTATAGTGTTTGATCTTTCAACACTGCTGCGAATTTTGTGATTATCCCTCAGTATGGGATTTGATCTGTCAATAGTGCTGCTAATTTTGTGATTATCCCTCAGTATAGTATTCGATCTTTCAATAGTGCTGCGAACTTTGTGATTATCCCTCAGTAGAGTATTTGCTCATTCAACAGTGCTGCGAACTTTGTGATTATCCCTCAGTATAGGATTCGATCTGTCAATAGTGCTGCGAAATTTGTGATTATCCCTCAGTATAGTATTCGATCTTTCAATAGTGCAGGGAACTTTGTGATTATCCCTCAGTATAGGATTTGATCTGTCAATAGTGCTGCGAACTTTGTGATTATCCCTCAGTATAGTATTCGACCTTTCAATAGTGCTGCGAACTTTGTGACTATCCCTCAGTATAGTAATTGATCTTTCAACAGTGCTGCGAACTTTGTGATTATCCCTCAGTATAGGATTTGATCTGTCAATAATGCTGCGAACTTTGTGATTATCCCTCAGTATAGTATTCGATCTTTCAATAGTGCTGCGAACTTTGTTATTATCCCTCAGTATAGTATTTGATACTTCAACAGTGCTGCGAACTTTGTGATTATCCCTCAGTGTAGGATTCGATCTTTCAATAGTGCTGCGAACTTTGTGATTATCCCTCAGTATAGTATTTGATCTTTCAAAAGTGCTGCGAACTTTCTGATTATCCCTCAGTATAGGATTTGATCTGTCAATAGTGCTGCGAACTTTGTGATTATCCCTCAGTATAGTATTCGATCTTTCAATAGTGCTGCGAACTTTATGACTATCCCTCAGTATAGTAATTGATCTTTCAACAGTGCTGCGAACTTTGTGATTATCCCACAGTATAGGATTTGATCTTTCAATAGTGCTGCGAACTTTGTGATTATCCCTCAGTATAGGATTCGATCTTTCAATAGTGCTGCGAACTTTGTGAATATTCCTCAGTATAGTATTTGATCTTTCAACAGTGCTGCGAACTTTGTGATTATCCCTCAGTATAGGATTTGATCTTTCAATAGTGCTGCGAACTTTGTGATTAGTCCTCAGTATAGGATTTGATCTGTCAATAGTGCTGGGAAATTTGTGATTATCCCTCAGTATAGTATTCGATCTTTCAATAGTGCTGCGAACTTTGTGATTATCCCTCAGTATAGTATTCGATCTTTCAACAGTGCTGCGAACTTTGTGATTATCCCTCAGTATAGTGTTTGATCTTTCAACACTGCTGCGAATTTTGTGATTATCCCTCAGTATGGGATTTGATCTGTCAATAGTGCTGCTAACTTTGTGATTATCCCTCAGTATAGTATTCGATCTTTCAATAGTGCTGCGAACTTTGTGATTATCCCTCAGTAGAGTATTTGATCATTCAACAGTGCTGCGAACTTTGTGATTATCCCTCAGTATATGATTTGATCTGTCAATAGTGCTGCGAACTTTGTGATTATCACTCAGTATAGTATTCGACCTTTCAATAGTGCTGCGAACTTTGTGACTATCCCTCAGTATAGTAATTGATCTTTCAACAGTGCTGCGAACTTTGTGATTATCCCTCAGTATAGGATTTGATCTGTCAATAATGCTGCGAACTTTGTGATTATCCCTCAGTATAGTATTCGATCTTTCAATAGTGCTGCGAACTTTGTTATTATCCCTCAGTATAGTATTTGCTATTTCAACAGTGCTGCGAACTTTGTGATTATCCCTCAGTATAGGATTCGATCTGTCAATAGTGCTGCGAACTTTGTGATTATTACTTAGTATAGTATTCGATCTTTCAATAGTGCAGGGAACTTTGTGATTATCCCTCAGTATAGGATTTGATCTGTCAATAGTGCTGCGAACTTTGTGATTATCCCTCAGTATAGTATTCGACCTTTCAATAGTGCTGCGAACTTTGTGACTATCCCTCAGTATAGTAATTGATCTTTCAACAGTGCTGCGAACTTTGTGATTATCCCTCAGTATAGGATTTGATATGTCAATAGTGCTGCTAACTTTGTGATTATCCCTCAGTATAGTATTCGATCTTTCAATAGTGCTGCGAACTTTGTGATTATCCCTCAGTATAGTATTTGATCTTTCAACAGTGCTGCGAACTTTGTGATTATCCCTCAGTATAGGATTCGATCTGTCAATAGTGCTGCGAACTTTGTGATTATCCCTCAGTATAGTATTCGATCTTTCAATAGTGCTGGGAACTTTGTGATTATCCCTCAGTATAGGATTTGATCTGTCAATAGTGCTGCGAACTTTGTGATTATCCCTCAGTATAGTATTCGATCTTTCAATAGTGCTGCGAACTTTGTGATTGTCCCTCAGTATAGGATTTGATCTGTCAATAGTGCTGCAAAATTTGTGATTATCCCTCAGTATAGTATTCGATCTTTCAATAGTGCTGCGAACTTTGTGACTATCCCTCAGTATAGTATTTGATCTTTGAACAGTGCTGCGTACTTTGTGATTATCCCTCAGTATAGGATTTGATCTGTCAATAATGCTGCGAACTTTGTGATTATCCCTCAGTATAGTATTCGATCTTTCAATAGTGTTGCGAACTTTGTGATTATCCCTCAGTATAGTATTTGATCTTTCAACAGTGCTGCGAACTTTGTGATTATCCCTCAGTATAGGATTTGATCTTTCAATAGTGCTGCGAACTTTGTGATTATCCCTCAGTGTAGTATTCGATCTTTCAATAGTGCTGCGAACTTTGTGATTGTCCCTCAGTATAGGATTTGATCTGTCAATAGTGCTGCAAAATTTGTGATTATCCCTCAGTATAGTATTCGATCTTTCAATAGTGCTGCGAACTTTGTGACTATCCCTCAGTATAGTATTTGATCTTTCAACAGTGCTGCGAACTTTGTGATTATCCCTCAGTATAGTATTTGATCTTTCAACAGTGCTGCGAACTTTGTGATTATCCCTCAGTATAGTATTTGATCTTTCATCAGTGCTGCGAACTTAGTGATTATCCCTCAGTATAGTATTTGATCTTTCAACAGTGCTGCGAACTTTGTGATTATCCCTCAGTATAGGATTTGATCTTTCAATAGTGCTGCGAACTTTGTGATTATCCATCAGTATAGGATTTGGTCTCTCAATAATGCTGCGAACTTTGTGATTATCCCTCAGTATAGTATTCGATCTTTCAATAGTGCTGCGAACTTTGTGATTATCCCTCAGTATAATATTTGATCTTTCAACAGTTCTGCGAACTTTGTGATTATCCCTCAGTATAGTATTTGATCTTTCAACAGTGCTGCGAACTTTGTGATTATCCCTCAATATAGGATTTGATCTTTCAATAGTGCTGCGAACTTTGTGATTATCCCTCAGTATAGGATTTGATCTGTCAATAGTGCTGCGAACTTTGTGATTATCCCTCAGTATAGGATTTGATCTGTCAATAGTGCTGCGAACTTTGTGATTATCCCTCAGTATAGTATTCGATCATTCAATAGTGCTGCGAACTTTGTGATTATCCCTCAGTATAGTATTTGATTTTTCAACAGTGCTGCGAACTTTGTGATTATCCCTCAGTATATTATTTGATTTTTCAACAGTGCTGCGAACTTTGTGATTATCCCTCAGTATAGTATTTGATTTTTCAACAGTGCTGCGAACTTTGTGATTATCCCTCAGTATAGTATTTGATCTTTCAACAGTGCTGCGTACTTTGTGATTATCCCTCAGTATAGAATTTGATCTGTCAATAGTGCTTCGAACTTTGTGATTATCCCTCAGTATATGATTCGATCTTTCAATAGTGCTGCGAACTTTGTGATTATCCCTCAGTAGAGTATTTGATCTTTCAACAGTGCTGCGAACTTTGTGATTATCCCTCAGTATAGGATTCGATCTGTCAATAGTGCTGCGAATTTTGTGATTATCCCTCAGTATAGTATTCGATCTTTCAATAGTGCTGGGAACTTTGTGATTATCCCTCAGTATAGTATTTGATCTTTCAACAGTGCTGCGTACTTGGTGATTATCCCTCAGTATAGGATTTGATCTGTCAATAGTGCTGCGAACTTTGTGATTATTCCTCAGTATTGTATTTGATCTTTCAATAGTGCTGCGAACTTTGTGATTATCCCTCAGTATAGTATTTGATCTTTCAACAGTGCTGCGAACTTTGTGATTATCCCTCAGTATAGTATTCGATCTTTCAACAGTGCTGCGAACTTTGTGATTATCCCTCAGTATAATATTTGATCTTTCAACAGTGCTGCGAACTTTGTGATTATCCCTCAGTATAGTATTTGATCTTTCAACAGTGCTGCGAACTTTGTGATTATCCCTCAGTATAGAATTTGATCTGTCAATAGTGCTTCGAACTTTGTGATTATCCCTCAGTATAGTATTTGATCTTTCAACAGTGCTGCGAACTTTGTGATTATGCCTCAGTATAGGATTACATCTGTCAATAGTGCTGCGAACTTTGTGATTATCCCTCAGTATAGTATTCGATCTTTCAACAGTGCTGCGAACTTTGTGATTATCCCTCAGTATAGTATTTGATCTTTCAACAGTGCTGCGAACTTTGTGATTATCCCTCAGTATAGAATTTGATCTGCCAATAGTGCTTCGAACTTTGTGATTATCCCTCAGTATAGGATTCGATCTTTCAATAGTGCTGCGAACTTTGTGATTATCCCTCAGTATAGTGTTTGATCTTTCAACAGTGCTGCGAACTTTGTGATTATGCCTCAGTATAGGATTCCATCTGTCAATAGTGCTGCGAACTTTGTGATTATCCCTCAGTATAGTATTCGATCTTTCAATAGTGCTGGGAACTTTGTGATTATCCCTCAGTATAGTATTTGATCTTTCAACAGTGCTGCGTACTTTGTGATTATCCCTCAGTATAGGATTTGATCTGTCAATAGTGCTGCGAACTTTGTGATTATCCCTCAGTATAGGATTCGATCTTTCAATAGTGCTGCGAACTTTGTGATTGTCCCTCAGTATAGTATTTGATCTTTCAATAGTGCTGCGAACAATGCTGCATTCGGTAAGGTCCTGTTTGACATTGTCTGCCCAGCGCACTGTAGGTCCCCCCCTTTTCCTGAACCCTTTAGGCACACTGTTCATTATCCTGTTTGCCAATCTGCATCTCTGCATATGGGCAACACTGCTTCTTCTAATATCGTCATTTCTTACAAAGTCAAACTCCTAATTCCCAAGAAAAGAAAATTTAAAAATATATCAACTAAAATATCAGCAAGTAAAACGAAATTTTTGGGGTTGGGAGAGAATAACATACTATGGAAAGTTTGATTTTGAAGCGGTAATTGTTTCAGCAGGCCAATGTTTTTTTTGTTTGGCATGTGTCAAAATTAGGAAAATAATGTTTAATCTTGATGCACTCCCATCTCTCCCCTAAGGTATCTCATATTACTAGAGCCTAAAAAGGCGTTATACATTAATGAGCATGCTCATTGAATAACGAGGGAAGCAATGTTAACACTAGAAGGCAATTCTCTTATATATATATATCAGACGAATTCATAACGTAAAATTATAGTGGTGGCTATAGAAAGAAATGTAAAAACAATAGTTTTTGTAGTAAAATGTATGTTAAATGTTTTGTAGTAAATTGTATGTAAAACAATAATTTTTGTAGTGGCATTTTCAAAGACAAATAGCGAAAAAATATGATGCTTAAGGATTAAGGAATAATAAATTCACACATTATTTGTTGACATATAAATCAAGAAATAATTTTGTGGAAAACATTCGCCGTTGAGTATGACTCGAATCCATGCCTCCCAGTTTCTTGGCAAGTGCTCTTATCACTAAGCAATCACCAAATCTGTCATTTATCTACTTAGTTTTACCTTTTAAACTCACTGACCTTGTCGCTGATGGCGACATCTACGATCAGGAAAAGGAACTTATTAAATATTTCTCAATATATGGATTTTAAATAAGGAACGTACTCATGTTAAAGCCTTAAACAAGGTCAGTTAGATTTAGAAGTCACAGCTAAGTGGGTAAATGACAGAACTGGTGATAGCTTAGTGGTTAAAGCATTTGGCAAGTAACTGGGAGGCATAGGTTCGAATCCCTATCATCGGCGAATCATTTGTTCCACAAAATTAATGCCTAAGATTTCTTGTGACTACTAGGGGTCATATACAAAGTTACAATGTGAGAATGCTTTGCAATGTGCGAAAGTAGAAATAACGTTTGATCTAATTATGTTACATAGCTCATTCTTGTATTACCAAATAGCACGGGCCACGAGCTATATTCTACGGTGATTAAAATCGGACTCGAACCCATTACCCAGATGAGAAAGTGGATCGCACTCTCTAACATTTGTGGTCTCATACTTTTTCTCCTAATGGAGATAAAGATTTGAAACTAATTTTATTGAATTTCATTCGTGATGTACTACACTTTGAACGTGTGGATGGTGGTCTCGACCAGTTGTAGGTTAGATAGAGTTTCATACCTAATTTTGTTGATTTCCATCCAAGCTTTCGATTCCGTTAATTCAACCCCGAACTGTCTTGTGTTTGTTTCCTTGCTTATAAAGTGGATTAAACCCACTTAAGTTTGTAGCTTCATAATTTGTCTTCTAATTGAGATATAGATCTCAAACTAACGTATTTAGATTATATTCTGGGAGAACTGCGAATTACGAATGTTGCCATCTCAAATTACTACAATGGTGCTAATACAAAATAATACACCGAAGAGCCAAAACATTATGACCAGCACGTCTTTATGCAAATCGAAACGACTGCAGGTAAACGACGGTGCGTGTGAAGGTCATGAAACGATATAAATAACACCTAATACTGAGCTCTGTTAATCAGTGCTGTTCTTGTTCTTCGGATGGGAAAGGAAGCGTACTTAAGTGAGTTTGACAAAGGCCAAATTGTAATGGCCAGAAGACTGGGTCAGAGCATTTCCGAGATGGCAAGACTCGTGGGATGCACACTGTCAGCCATGGTTAGTACCTTCAAAAAGTGGTCCGAGGAGGGAAAAACCATGAACCGCCGGCAAGGTGTGGGTCGACTATGGCTCATAAATGGCAGATGTGAGCGAAGGCTATCCCGTATGGTTCGAGCCAACAGAAGGGATAATGTGGCGCAACTCGCCCGTAATTTGAATGCTGGTGAAGGGAGTAATGAGTCACAATATGCAGTACAATGAACCCTGCTGTAAATGAGGCTGTGTAGCCGCGGGCTACTCAGCCTCATTTACAGCATTTTATCTGTTTGCAGCATTTCTGTTGCAGCATTTCTGTTGCAGCATTTAATCTGTTTGATAAAAGAATTAAATCTATTACAGCACCAAAATTTAAAATTCGACAGAGTGAGAATCGCCAAGTACAAGACACTGTTTAGAAAAGGTTATCTGCTGAATTTTACAGAAGAGATTTTTGATATTGCTCAAGTTCTGAATACAGATCCCATAACCTGTAAGATCAAGGATCTCAAAGGAGAACCAATCATTGGTAGTTTTTACACCCAAGAAATGGTGAAATATGAAAAGCAAGATGACATTTATAAAGTTGAAACCATTCTGAAAACTAGAGTGAAGAATAATAAAAAAGAGATTTATGTTAAATGGTTTGGTTATGATAATACATTTAATTCCTGGGTCAAAGAGGATGATCTTTTTAAATAAAGCAAATGGAGATTCAAAATTTTGACTTGGAAGAAGATGAGAAATTCTTGAAAGAAACGTATTAGCACCTCTCTGGCCTTTTACACTTTTAATCTGTTGTCCATCGGTCTCAGGGAAGACAAACCTTTTGTTGAACTTAATATTTAAACATCTCTACTATAATAAAATCTTTTTATATGCCACAGATTTAACCGAGCCGAAATATCAGTTTATGCAAGAAATATTCGACGATTTGCACGAAATTTTGGAGAAAACATTTGGCGCAAAAATCTCAATTGCAATTTTCTCTTCCAGTAAAGAGAGATATCGTCAAGGTCAACGAACTGGATCTCGACATGCAAAATTTAATTGTTTTCGACGATTTCGTAACGGAAAAAGATCAAAAACTCATCGAACAGTGTAATTATTTTATATTCTTTAATATGCAGAATAAGAGAGAAATGTTGCAGATACAAATGGATCATGCAACAGAAATCAGGAAAGATATTTTTATGCAGTTTCAAAACCACACGATTTCTTATTAATCGATAAAAAAAACCAAGCACATGCCTCTCAAGTGCAGAAAAAACTTTGGTAAATAAAGATGAATTACTTGACAAAATTTGGCGTCATCAGCTCCGAGACCGGCTCCGAAAGAGGACCAGCGGGAATTCCAGGTGTCGGTTTTAAATTGACACACGATGGGGACTACGACATGAGTAATAAAAAATTGAGAAATGTCGCAAATCCCGAAGAGGGTTCGGGCTCTGTGACAAAACAATATCTGCAACAAGAGTCTATAACACTGAATCACACGGGAAATTATGACGCATGTACTAAAATAGTATCGAATGTATGCAGATCTATAGAAAACGGAGAGGCCGCTACCATTCAATATGTTAATAATGCTTCTTTTATTTTTCGGAACAATCGCTACGATGCGCGAAGCAAATAAATAATCAATGTTACTGAACAGGATGCAGATTCTGGAGTAGTTACAAAACGATATTTGGAAAAAAGAGCACTTTCCAATGACAATGATAATTACGATGGAAGCAATAAACGTATTAAAATTTTTGCAGAACCGATCGATTCATCCAATGCCACTACGAAACACTGCGTCGACAACTTGACCACTGTTCAAAACAGTCCAATGAATACATTGGTGAGAAATAAAAATCGGCTTTAGGTTCCAGGAAGCATTGCATTCGACGGGCATAGTTTCAATGCAGAAAAAAAGACAAATCCTTGATATTGCCGATCCCGAGTCGGATTCTGCTGCTGTAACTAAGGGATATTTGGAAAAAGTCGCATTAACAGGCCAGGATGTCTTTAATGCGAACAATAAGAGAATAGGAATTCTCGGGGAACCGAGGCACAACAGAAATGCGACAACAAAACGTTACGTTGATGGCTTGACAAAGTTAGATCCTAACCCATCCAATGCTCTATTGCGAAATGAAAATCCACTTTTTGCATCAAGTGGGAGCAGTTTTAATAGCGATGCAAAGGGAAAACGAATTACGAATGTTGGCACCCCAGTTCTGAACAATGATGCTGCTACAAAACTATACGTTGATAAAAATACTGTAATTTGCCTTACGTATGGTGATAAAGAAGTGAAAAAAGACATATTGCAGTCTCATCCAATTATACAGATAAACACAAAATTCGACCTACTAACGCCACCTATTTTCAAAGATAATTGCCATCGATGCATTTCTAATGGATATATAAGCAAAGTAATCTGCTGCACAACAAATCCTTCTTTTACTATAAATTATAGTATCAACTTGGACGATCAAAAATTCATTGAAGTAGTAAGACCACAAGTTTAGCAGTTTTTTTCTGTTATTCCAGTAAACAAGAAATTTGACAAGAGCAGCAAGGTTAGTGTTTCACTTGTTAGACACTATCCAGATCCAAAAGAAAGAAGAAAAGTACCTTGAGGTCTTGTTTCAGACTTTCATCACTGGGTATATGTCTTTATTGTATATGAATATAGATGAAGGATCTTAAGCAATTACACAGTATTATAGATGAAATCTTGAAATCGCGAGCTACTACAAAATCTAAAATTGAAGACACTATTTTGGGAGAGGAACGAGTTAAGGAAACGCTCGAAGAATTTCAAAGCCACTGGTGGAACGGTTAAAAGGTCTAGAAACTCTGCGTGAAGAAACTATGAAAAACATACAAGATGTAGTTGAAAACGTTAGAGACAGAAGAGCCCACTGAGATGCCAGAAAAAACGTTCGTTTATAATCCAGATTCCAACTTGCAAGATGAAATATTAAACCAATATAAACTAAAACTTCCGAGTGATATCTTACAGGCGAGAAACCCCATTCCTGAGCTGAAAGAAATGATTTACCAAACAATCGGGCATCTTCAAAAACTGGGGGGCAATAAGGCTACTGAAACCAAACGCTATGGTAGAACTACTGAGAAATATCGAATTATCGATAATCACATTGAGGCACTTAGAAAATATTTAAAGTCGATTAAAATGATGCTCATAGTAATAGAAAGTCAACAGTTTGGTTCTAGACTATACAAGAGTTTCGACGACATATGCGAAAAATTATCAATCTTGGTTGCGAGTAAACGAGCTGGAAACACCAATACAGAAGTAGTAAATGAAATTGTCGAAATTTTAGATATTTTGTTAAAAAACGATATTATTGAGAAAAAGGAACATAAGATTATGTTCAATAACATCGGTATTGTTTAGGAAATTACTCTTGGACACACACTACATTCATGTCTATTTCAATTTCCGATTTTTTGCAAAAAACGGGCCATGATTTTTAGCTACTATATATAATAAAGAGAGTATAACTGCTAACTCAAAGATGAGCGCAACTATTCAATGTACCAAATGTGGGAAATCTATTCGGAAATCCAATATGAACAGTCATAAGAAAACTACATGCACTTCCCGCACATTTGAAAAATGCGAATTTTGAAATTCCAGCTTTAACATAAAAGACAATTACAATCATCATCTGAATCAATATCATATAAATAAAAGCAGTGCTTTTCGGAAAACGTTTCGCACATATAAAATTGATAACATAAATGTCAGAGAAGACATAAATAGTTTTCTGGAGAAAAACAACAATAAATGGAAATATATAATTAAGAATAAACTCAGTCAGCCTCCAAAAGTTAGATTCATATTACAAATAAAATTTAAAAAGCAAACGGATCCTGAAGGACAGAAAGAAATATGTGCACATTTTTCGACATGTAACGAAATAATCAATTTGCACCTATCTCAAGGAATTACTGAAAAATGCTTATGAGAAAATTGACAACGACTTTGAAAATTTTATACGAAAGGTAAGTAGATGGGTGTTTGACAAAATAATTTCTATGGAAATTCAAATGTCTCAGTATAATGCAGTTGGAGCATCTGCTTTCGTAAATTTACCACTACATTTGAAATCTACAAAAGGAATAGTGAATGTTAAAAACTACGACAACAAATGTTTCTTGTGGGCAGTATTATCAGCTCTACATCCTGCTAAAGACAATCCGCAACGTGTGGAAAAATATAAAATATTTGAAAACGTCTTAGACACATCTTCATTGACTTATCCGGTAACCCTCGATCAAATACCGAAGTTCGAGGTTTTAAATAATCTTTCTATAAATATTTTAAATTCTAAGAAAGATGGTTTGCATACATTATATATTTCACAGAATACTGTTAAAATACCCATACAACTTTTACTTTTAAAAGACGGCAGTAATTCTCATTATTGTTGGATTAAAAATATTAGTAGGGTTACAGAATACTTTGCAAGACATAATGGTAAATCCTATCCCTGCCCATACTGTCTTCATAATTTCACTCGCGACGATTTATTAAAGAATCACGTAGATAATTGCAAATCAAACACTTTACAAACTATCAAGTTTCCCGAAGCAAATAGTACGAAATTCCATACAATTAAAAACAGCTTGAAACACCCATATGTGATTTATGCAGACTTCGAATGCTTTTCGAAATATAGAAGAATTGAGATTGATCCATGTAGGGTGCGAACTAAGTATTTAGTACCGTCAGGATTTGCATATATTATAGTTGGACCGGAAGGTAAACTGATAAAAACCAGAATGTACAGAGGGAAAAATGTAGCAGAACAATTTTTGAATGAAATGATCGAAGCCGAAAATTTGATCAATGATTTAAAGAAAAAGAAATATTAAGATAACAGAATTTGATTGGCAAAATTTTACTAGAGCAAAATATTGTAATATTTGTGGGAAAATTCTAGGAACTGATAGAGTAAGGGACCACGATCACTTAACTGGAAAATACAGAGGTGCTGTGCACAACAAACGTAATCTTCAATACAAATTCTCACTTGAAATACCAGTACTGTTTCATAATCTCAAAGAATTTGATGGTCACTTTATAGTAAAAGATTTGTGAAAATTTAAAGATAAGAAGAAAATTTCTTGAATTCCACAAACTACAGAAAAATACATATGCATTAAATTCGGTCAAATTAAATTTATTGATTCATTCATATTACTCAGTTCTTCACTGGATTCACTGTCGAAAAATGTGGAAAATTTCTTCATACTAAGTCAATGCTGCAAACAACATAATCTGAATGACTCACACAAAGAACTTTTGAAAAGCAAAGGAAGTTTTCCATATGAGTAACTTGCAACAGATTGCTCAGTTTTTGCAAACGTCACTTCCATCCAAAGAGAATTTTAAAAACAATGAACAATTCGAAAGAGCTCAAATATTATGAAAAGCCTTTTCTATTGCTACCTTTGGGGAATATCACGATTTGTACATGTCACTGATATATTACTGCTAGGAATATATTTGAAAACTACAGAATTTCGTGTATGAATAACTACCAACTCGATCCTTGTCATTATTTTAGCTCTGTTGGCTTATCCTATGCTGCATGTTTAAAAATGATAGAAATTGAGCTGGAACTTATAAAAGGTGATATGTTTTTTTTTTCATAGAAAGAGCTCTGCGAGGAGGAATATCTTTAGTGTCTAAGAGATTTGCACAGGCCAACAATCCTTTAGTAGATCCATATGAGAGAAGTAAACCACAAAACTATATCATCATGTACTTTGATGCAAACAATTTATATGGCTGGGCAATGTCTCAACCTCTTCCAACTGGTAATTTCAAATGGGTAAATGATATTGACTTGTTTATAATATTCCAGACGACAGAAAAAAGGGTTATTTCTTCGAAGTTGATTTAGAATATCCGGCACATCTACATGATTTACACAATGATTTTCCCTTGGCTCCTGAAAAATTGAAACTTTCTAACAGTAATGTGTCATTCTTGATTCCAAATCTGTTCGACAAGCAAAATTACGTGGTTCACTATGGATTACTTAAACTCTATGTGGAACTGGGATTGAGGGTGAAACAAGTGCATAGAATCTTGGAATTTGATCAAAAACCATGGATGAAACTTTACATAGATTTTAATAAAACAAAACGAATTAATGCCATAAATAATCTTGAAAAAGACTTTTTCAAATGATGAACAATGCTATATATGGCAAATGTTTAGAAAATAAACGAAAGAGAATAAAATGCCATATTGTGAGCACTGAAGAAAAACTTAAAAAATTAATTGCAAATCCTAGGTACGTTTCTTGTGTTAAACTTGCACAAACTTCCGTAGTTCTCCATATGAAAAAGAAAAATATTATATTAGATAAACCATATTACATTGGTGTAACGATTTTGGATTTGAGTAACTTACACATGTATAATTTCTTCTACAATTCTCTGAAGCCAAAATTCAATGCAGAATTGTTATTTACAGATACTGATTCCTTCTGCGTCGACATCCAGACAGATGACATATTTCAGAAATTTAATTCAAACTACTTTGATTTCTCAAATTACCCCACAAACCATGCATTATAAAATGAATCAAATAAAATGGTTCCAGGAAAATTTAAAGACGAATTAAAAGGTCTTCCAATCAAAGAGGTTGTTGCGTTAAGACAAAAATTATATTCTATAATCGCTCCAATTTCCAAAAAAGCCTCTAACGGAATTAAAAATTAATTTAGTCACGAAGATTATCGACAATGCCTATTTGATGAAAAATCCTATATACCCAACAAACAGAATTTCGATCTGAGCAACATGATATACACGTATACGAAATTAAAAAAAATTGCTTTATCCCAAGAATAGACAAAACGACATGTCATTGAATATCAGATATGTATGTTAAAACAGGCAATACTATTTACAAAACATTGGACTGAAAACAAATGTAAAAAAAATTAAGTACTAGTGACACATTTTGAAAACTCTACCAGTTTGTAATTCTTTAGAAATGCGAATAATCAGTGTTTAAATCTAATATCTCTGGTCAGAGCACAGAATTTCCAGCCCAAGTGTTTGTAAAATTACTTCCAAAGTTTGAAAAAAAATTACTACTAATAAAAAAGGTGTGTGACACTCTATCGAAAGCCTTATTTTGATCAAGAGAGAGTAAGCAGCATTTGCTACGTTTTAAATTAACATAGTCAATGGCATCACAAATAATACTCAAATTTTGAGAAATTCCCCCTCCCCCAACAGAACATGTCTGAATATACCCAATAAGGTTCGAAAGGACGTTACTCATTCTGTTCATAACAACCTTCGCAAACATTTTTAGTCACAATTTAATAAAGAAATATTACTACAATCGGGTTTTTTTGTGCAATCTTTGCACGTGGCATAAGTTATCATTTTCACTAGAGTAGTAGGTTAAAAAATAAACCTTAACAGAACCGCCTAAAGAAAGAATAATTGAAACACTTACGCAGGACCGTGCGGTAGATTTTTTCATTATGATGCAAGTCTTCGAAATGCCGCCCCTCAAATGTTTTTTCTTTAAAATAACCTTCGATTGTGATTTAAAAAAAAACTGCACAAAATGTACGAATACTCTTTTTAATTTGAAAATATAAACTACTTTAAAAGAATGATATCAACTACAACAATCTACTACAGTTTTACCCTTCTAACTTTAAGAAATTCGCTAATTAGAAATGTGTAGTCTAGAGTGGCAACCAATGTAGATTCAATAGAAATTAATGACAGATTTCTAAGTTTTGTTTGGCTTATTGAACTTCTTAAGTAGTGTTTTATTAATTTTAATTTGGAAAAACTTCTTTCCCCCTAGCTACAGAGACAGGGAGTGTTAATAAAATTCTCAGAGCTACAACAGTATTCGGATACAAAGCAATTAAGTTATTTTGACACAAATAATTTAAAACATCCAAAGGTTTCATAGAATATGGTAGCATTCGGGATACATCACGTAATTCTTCTTGAAGATCATTTGCATTTATATCTGATTCATTTTCGACCGAAAGTATTGACTGGAGACTGGTACAATAATTTTCTAGCGTTTTGTCATCTATATCCTTGAGTTTTAAAATGTCATATAAAAATTGAAAATTTTTGCTATGGGTTTCCAGAAGCGTGAATCGTTCATTCAGAGAATTAAGGGTAATGTCCAGAATATAATTGAAAAAGTTTTTTTTTTAATTTATTCTCCTCTGCTAAGGGTTGATCGAAAGCTTCTTCATAGTCAAATTGACGCTTTTTCCTTCTGGCTCTAACTTCAGTTTCGGCAGGAAATTCTGCACTGCATTCAAGATTCTCTGCAATCTCATTAGCAGCAATTTTCATCTGATCATATCCAGATTGTCTATAACTTTTCACTTTTTGTATGGTTTCTGATAACATCCTTACACAATCTGACAAATTTATAGTTACAGATTGCAATAGCTTCAAATAAATTATCATACCGAAGAATTACACCGCATATGGCCGAGTGGTTAGCGCGCTTGGCTACTGATCTAAGGGATCTGGGTTCGATCCCCGGGTAAGGCATGGCTGTTCGTGTCGTTTTTCTGCTGAGGTCCTGCCATCCTCTCAGACCTTCTACTATGGCATATAAACTGACAGGGCTCCTGTCAGACCTCTGTGGCAAGCAGCTGCTTGAGGGGATATTAATTAATAAACTTGTAATTTTTAATATTTTTTGCTAATCATCTTGCTTTAACTTTAGTTTCTGCATCTCTGTTGATATCTTGTATTATTTGGAATAATGCATCATAGATTTCGCAAAGTTGAAATCGTAAAGGTTTTAATGCATCTACTGTGCTTGACCACCTAGTAGCACTCAATGGTTTTAGAGTTAATTGTGAAACTTTTTTTAGCACTTCCCAACGCTTTGTAGAACCAGAAAAAAAGTGTAAAGTTCTTGTACAATGGAAAAAAAAAAGTTGTTGTTTCTGTAGAAGAAGACGCTGCATCATTAACAACTACGTTTAAAGAATGACATGCGCAGGGCACGTAAAACGCCCTTGGATATTTTTCAAATATTCTATTTTGTACACCCTTTCTTACTCCTTTCATATTAGCTCCGTTGTCATAGCCTTGTCCTCTAAGTCACTTTTACTCAAAACCTAACTTTTCCAAATGTGTCAGAATAAGTTCTGCCAAACCCTCTCCGGTTGAATCACTAGCTTCAAAAAAACCAATAAAGAATTCTTCAATTTCATATTTATTTTGAATGGAGTTTAAAGCGACAACTCTTATTGTTAATGAGAGCTGTTCAATATGACTTACGTCTGGAGTACAATCGGCGATTATCGCAAAATATTTAGCGATTTTTGTTATTTCGACAGTTTTGCTTAAAATTACATTTCCCATCAAATTCATCAATTCATCTTGTATATTATTGCTTAGATAAGTCACAGACCATTTATCCGACTCGCGTTGAACTCTTCCGATATGTTCTTCCATAACTGGATCAAACTCAGAAAGCAATTCTACCAACTTTAGGAAATTTCCGTTATTAGGCTGAAACAAATGTTCAGTTGTTCCACGAAAAGCTAAGCATTGTGAGGCCAATAGTCTAATTATTCACATAATTCTTTTTAGAACTCCTCTCCAATGCTGAATTTCCATATTCATAATTCGTTGATATTCAGCGTCAATAGTTATTTTCTGCTTTAATCGAATGTCCAATTCTTTCCATGCTCTAAAAGCATTTCTGTGATTTACAGACTTTTCGTGCATTGTGAGGGCTCTTATAAGATTTCCCCAGTCAGAATAACCTTTTTTGGGCCAGTCATTAATAGCAGACGAATTATCAAATAATATCCAACAAAAGCAAAAAACTGCATCATTTGTAACAGAGTATATCAACCAACTTCTCTCAACGACTTCACTATTGCTCAACACTTTCAAATAATGCGAAGGCAAAAATCTACGCCTTCCTTTATTAATAGGAAACTCGAATTCTTTAATTTGATGTGGACCCCTCTCAACCAGTATTTGAGGAGTTTCAGATGACATGCAGAAAGCATTCCATAATGCAGGAGCAGAAGGAATTTCGTTTAATATCTGCTGGATGCCACTGCTACTGTTACCCGGCTCTTGATGAATTTCTGATGGTGTTATTTTTTGGCTGTCTTCAACAACTTCTTCTGGAAGTGATTGGGGCGGCACTGAGTTTTTATTTGCCAAATCCAAAGCAGTAGCTGTAGATGTGGATGTGGACGACTCATCTAAACAGGACTTTTGTACTAAGAATTCCTTCATAACGTAGCTTAGCTTTCTTCCTTGTTCCTCTTTCTTTAAGCGCTTCTTTTTATATTGACTTACAGACAATTTTTTCCTTTTCTGTTACATACTGTAATAAAAATATTAAATAAAAATTCACAGTCCTTCGCAAAAATGCAACCGGGGGGAGGGTTTCCGGGGGGGGGGTTCTGGTATTAATCATTGAAAATGATTAAATATGATGATGCTTATCGTGCTATTAAAATAGGGTAGATAAAATAACGATAGAAATGAGTTGCAAAGCTAGTAAGATTTGTAAGTAACAGAACATAATAAATAGATAACGAATATCTGTCAAATTGACGGCTAGCAGCCGTTTTGACAAATGCCTTTCTTTAACTTGTTATTGTATTGTCTCCACTTCAACGTATATGAATTTGGTAAAAATACAGCAATAAATAATGAACGCAAAAGTAGGCAAATGCAAATATTTCCTAAGCAACTCTCTCTCTCTATCACACACAGAAGGCAAAAGTAGCCCAATATTACCTAAATAACTTTCTATCTATCACACAGAGGCCCACGTTTCGCACCTGAGTCCATGCAAATGCTACTTTTTAATTCAAGTCCCTATTGTCAAAACATAATCATTTTCAGTGATAATAAGTAACTACATTACTGTAAAAAACAATAATTCTCTTACCTGATCTACTTTTTAAACACAAAAACTGAATTAGTATAAATGCACAAATATTATACTGATACAGATATATTATATATCTGACTTACTGATTTAAATACAGCACAGCCACTTGCCACTTCTCATGACAAACTAACATTAAAATCAAATATTGTCAATAATTGTAAGCTCAAAGCAGAACTATAAACACGTAACACGTGCAATTGTCTTTTGTGATAATTGCCGCCTCAGCTTTTAGGAGCAGCCGCGCGGTATATGACAAACAAAAATAATAACTTCGCGCTGTCAGATCAGAAGTCTTTCGGCGAGCGCTCACCAACAATGCACTTGCACCAGAAACCGAGATCAAAGGGTACCGAAAGCGCTGAGGCAGAGGCGTACGATAAATCATAAATCGTATACATCAATATCGGAATAACATAGACCAATATAGAAAAGCGTTGCGTAAAGATTTTTAATTACTAAATGGTTCAAAATGTATTTTGATTTCACTGCTTATGCCGCCCCCTTACGGTGCCACCTGATGCGGCCGCCTCTCTGCATCATAGCACGGCACGGCCCTGCACTTACGTTTAAATCTTCCATATAACTGATGAAATCGCGGCGAAATAGGATGACTCAAAAACCGCTGGTGAAATGACTGTCGTCGGAAAGCTCTCAGGATGAAGCCAAAAATGGATTCTCTGTTCCACTACAGCCGCGACACTCCCTGCTGCGAGCTTCGGTTACCGATGCCGGCGTATTCCCTGCGCC
The DNA here is from genome assembly GCA_038380435.1 of Ryuthela nishihirai. Lineage (NCBI taxonomy): Eukaryota > Metazoa > Arthropoda > Arachnida > Araneae > Heptathelidae > Ryuthela > Ryuthela nishihirai. Next base: position 4,373,108 of record JAWZYU010000020.1, on the reverse strand, counting down.
ATGCCGTCGGCTCTGTTTACTAATCTAAATAAATATACCTATCTTTAGCGGAAATATTTTATATTATTCTGCAAAGAAGATGATCTTATATACACTACTAAATTCAAAAATTTCTGTGAAATATTTCTCTTATCCAGAAGAACTCTTTTTGAGAATGATCTTTGCTTGGCTAAAGTTCACTTTCAGTTTCGTAAAATAAGGTCAAAGGTAACACAAGGCAAGTTACAGGATGCTATTGAATAAACACAGATTAGACATTAAATAAACACAGCCAGCCAATAGGTTTAGAGATAGACATGTGCCAAGATCATTCTCGAAATGTGTCCTTCTGGATAAGAGAAATATTTCACAGAAATTTTTGAATTTAGTTCTATATAAGAAGATTATCTTCTTTGCAGAATAACATAAAATATCTCCACCAAAGGTAAGTATATTTTATTTAGATAAGGTTAGTGAACGGAGCCGACGGCATGACGCAGCGAGTACGGTGGCATCGGTAACGGAAACTCGCTGCAGGAAGTGCCGCGGCTGCAGAGGAATGGAGAATCCACTTTTAGCCAAGCAAAGATCATTCTCGAAAAGAGTCCTTCTGGATAAGTGAAATATTTCACAGAAATTTTTGAATTTAGTTCTATATAAGAAGATCATCTGCTTTGCGGAATAATATAAAATATCTCCGGGGACGACAATAAGCATCACCAAGGCGTGGGTCTGCTTCTCAGCAGACACGCTAATGATGTTCTTCTAGGATACGACTGCATTAATGAAAGGTTCCTTACAGCAAAATTTCAGACAAGCGTTAAAGACCTGAATGTTATCTGCTGTTATGCCTCCACTGAGGATGCCGATGAGGATGAGAAGGATAGGTTTTATGAACAACTTCAGGATATCTTGAATTCTGTCAAGAAAGGAGATATTACCCTTGTTCTTGGTGACTTCAATGCCAAAGTTGGTACTGACTTTGACCTTTGGGCAGGACTAATAGGCTCTTTTGGTATTGGTGGCTGCAATGGCAATGGGCAACGTCTCCTACAGGAAAGTAAACTCAATGGATTCAGAATAACTAACACATATTACAAACACCGCGACATACATAAGTACACATGGGTTTCACCTGATGGGCTGCATAAGAATATGATTGATTATATATTAATTAACAGCAAATGGGCTAGTTCTGTTAGAAATACCAGGGCATATAGGGGAGCTGAAATTGGATCTGACCATTACCTTGTTAAAAGTGTCTTGCAACTTAAACTTAAAAAGTGTTGTGCTAGGGTTAAAAAATTTGCTTTTAATACTGAAGCTCTGAAAGACCCAGTTATAGCCAAAGCTTACCATGACTGGTTGCTTAGTCATTATAACAGTCATGGTATGCTTACTACTGAAGTTGAGGAAGAATGGGATCATTTTAAACAGGCATTTTTGGACACTAACAGTACTCTTTTAGGAAAAAAGTAGCAGAAGAGACAGAATTATCTGAGTGATAAGGCAATTGAGCTTATTTCGGAAAGAAAGAACTGCAGGAATGTCCTTAATCAATACCCTACTAGTACTAATAGAAAGCATTACAGAGAACGTAATAAACGTGTAAAAGATCAGTTAGCTGCTGATAAGAATCTTTGGCTTGATGGTTTGGCTGACAAAGCCGAGGAAGCAGTTAGATAGCACAACAGCAGAGAGCTGTACCAGATAGTTAATGTTTTGTGTGGTAGAAAGCGGACAGGTATACAGGGATTGAAGGATAAATAAGGTAAGGTTATAGAAGGTGAGGATTCTGTCATGGCTAGGTGGGCTGAGCATTTCAGTGATGTTCTAAACAATGTGGTTAGTTCTACTCCCATTGTTTGCAATGATGATAGATGCATTGGTGGCTTTAATGTTGGCCCTATAACACAATCTGAAGTTATTTTGGCTGTTTCTAAACTTAAACTTCATACATCCTCAGGGGTAGATGAAATTACTACAGAAATGCTTAGAGCTGGAAATGTTTTGGTTACCACTTGGATGACTGAAATTCTGAATATCTTTTATGATAAAGGCATGGTTCCTAAGGATTTTACCAGAGTTATTGTTATCCCTATTTTCAAAAAAGGTGATCGCAGTTCTTGTGATAACTATAGGGGTATTAGCCTACTCTCTGTTCCAGGTAAAGTTCTTTCCATGATTGTGCTTAATAGAATTAAGAATCTGGTTGACAGTCAATTGCGTGATGATCAATGTGGATTCAGAAGTGGTAGGGGATGTGTGGATCAGATATTTTCACTTAGGCAGATTCTTGAGAAATGTTTAGAATTTCAGAAAACTTTGGTTGCTAGCTTTGTTGATTTCAAAAAGGCTTTCGACTCTGTTGATCGTCATAATTTGTGGTTGATTGTGAAATCATATGGTATACCAGACAAGTTAGTTAACATAATGAAAGCTCTCTATAATAACACTGAGTCGTGTGTGAGAGTTGGTAAGGCTTGTAGCAATTGGTTTAGCATTACTTCTGGTGTTCGACAAGGGTGCATTTTGTCTCCTTTTCTCTTTGGTTATTGATTATGTTATGCGAAATTCACTTCAAGGGAAAGATTTTGGCCTTAAATGGGCTGGAGATACGAAAATTTCTGATTTAGGTTATGCTGATGATTTAGCCCTTTTGGCAAATGATGTTGATGAGATGAACTCTTTCATTCGAGCTGTTGATGAGACTGGTAGTAGAGTAGGTTTGGTTATAAACAGAGAGAAAACTAATGTGATGAAAATTGGTCAGGCAGGTTGTGATTCAGTTCATCTGAATGGTTACAGTCTTGAGCAGGTGTCACAGTTTAATTACCTTGGTCGCTATGTAACAGATACTGGTGATGTGCGGCATGAGATTAACAGACGAATAGGGATTGCTGCCGGGACTTTTAAGAATCTATGGAGAGTGTGGAGAAATAGGCGTATACACCTAAAGACTATAATTAGGCTGTATAATAGTTTGGTTCTTTCTAGGGTTAGTTATGGTAGTGAAACCTGGACACTTTGTAAACAAGATAACAGGAAACTAGATGCTTTTGATTCCAGATGCTTACGCAATATCTTGGGCATTAGGTGGTTCAACTTTGTAACTAATGATGAGGTTAGGCAAAGGAGTTTGCAACCTCCTTTAAGCAGCATATTGTGCAGAGAGAGACTCCGTTGGTTTGGCCATGTTACCCGTATGAATAATTATAGATTGGCGAATAGGGTTATGAACAATGTGCCTAAAGGCCTCAGAAAGAAGGGGACACCTAGGATGCGGTGGGCAGACAATGTCAAACAGGACCTTGTTAGAATTGGTGTGCAGTGGCCAGATGCAGTAGATGTAGCTCAGGATAGACTTGCTTGGAGAACTAAATTGCACGGTCTGGTTGGACCTGCCTAGCCCATGGCTGCTTGAGGAGGATGATGATGATGATGATGATGATAAAGGTAAGTATATTTTATTTAGGTAGATTAGTGAACGGAGCCAGCGGCATGGCGCACGGAGTACGCCGGCATCGGCAACGGAAGCTCGCCGCAGGGAGTGCCGCGGCTGCAGTGGAACAGAGAATCCATTTTTAGCCAAGCAAAGATCATTCTCGAAAAGAGTTCTTTTGGATAAGTGAAATATTTCACAGAAATTTTTTAATTTAGTTCTACATAAGAAGATCATCCTCTTTTCGAAATAATATAAAATATCTCTGTTAAAGATAAGTATATTTTATTTAGATAGATTACTGCACGGAGCCGACGGCATGGCGCAAGTAGTACGCCGGCAACGGAAGCTCGCCGCACGGAGTGTTGCGGCTGCAGTGCAATGGAGAATTCGTTTTTTGGCTTAATCGTGAGAGCTCCCCGACGACAGTCATTTCACCAGCGGTTTTTGAGTCATCCTTTTTCGCCGCGATTTCACCAGTTATGTGGAAGTTTTAAACGTAAGTGTTTCAATTATTCTTTCTTTAGGCGGTTCTGTTTAGGTTTATTTTTTAACCTACTACTCTGGTGAAAATATACTGCTCACAAAAATTAGGGGATATTTCAAAATGAATATGAAGCGATAATATATCCCCTAATTTTTGTGAGCAGTATATTTAAGACTATGACAAATATGAGTGGAGACAAAGGGCAGCCCTTCCTAACACCTTTATTCCCTGGTATTTTGTTTGTGAAATGTCCATTTATTTCAATTCTGTATGTGATTATGTGATGTCATGGTACAAAGTTTTTAAAGGATTAATAAAATTTTCCTCAAAGTCATGAATCTCTAATGAGGTGTATATTGCCTCATGAGAGAGTGTATCAAAACCTTTTTGTTGGTCAAGTGAAATGATAGTTGATCTAATATTTTTTATGGTTTATATATTCAATGGTCTCTGTTATTAATCTGTTATTATTGTGTATGGTTCTGTACTGCACATGATTGAAATTGTGAAATTATCTGTGGCATCGTTTGTGTAAGTCTGTTGGTTAGGATTTTACTTAATATCTTGTAATCATAGTAAGTTAAAAGTGTAATGGGTCTCCAGTTTGTGAGTAGATGTAATTATTCAAGTTTTTTTTACATAAGAGTGTAACTTTTCCTATTTTCATATCATTTGTCATGTTTTTGTTGATTTAATGTGTATTGTAAGAACTCACTGTATTCTTTTTCCAGTATATACCAAAAAGTTCCGTAAAATTCGATGGGAAATCCATCCATACCAGGGCTTTTATTTGCTTTGAGTTGTCAAATGGCAATTTTCACTTCTTCAGGGAATTTTCAGTTTCTAAATTGGCTTGTGTGATGTGGTTGATTTTCGTTGCTAACCTTTCTGTCTCATAAAATTTAGTTGTGTCTGCTTGTTTGTCCTGGTATTGTATTGAAAATTGGTCATGTATGTGTTTTAAAATTTTTCGAGTGTCATATGTGAGTGTGCCATTTAATTCTATTGCAGTAATACTTATCTTGTCTGTTTCTTTTCCTAATTTTAACTGATGATTGTTGCAATTTCCCAAAACTGTCTGACTTTGTCGAATTCTCCGACTTACCTGGCTTTTACAGCCCAATAAATCAGTGAAGTGTATGATAACTCAACAAAACAAAACCTTTTTTTAGCTCTTTCACACACACCCCATCTAAAAATTTAGTTTAAATGCTCATCTCTCAAAATCTCTCTCATATGTTAACATGGAGAGCAAAGAAAATTCATACATTCACAGATATCACTTCAAAGTCTATCTTTCCATCACATGTTTTCCCCGAAAATGTCATTTTACCTGTTTATTTTGCCACATTTTTCAAGCAAATTTTCCCAAAATTATCTGACTTTGTCGAATTCTCCGATTTACCTGACTTTTTTACACCCAACAGCACAATAATCCAGTGAAATATATGATAACTCAACAAAACACATCATTTTTTATTTCATATATACACATCTCATTTCAACCTAATTCATTTAAATTAATTCAGAAATTAGTTTAAACCTCATCTTTAAAAAAAAATTAAATTAATTTTTGACATGCTGAAAAACACCCCCGGTTTTTTCTAATTTTCACACATATTTTCACAAAACAAGAAACATCCTTTCTCTCCCCCATAACTTTTCCCATGGATTTTCATAGAATTCTCGACTCCCTTTTACTGTGCCAGAACTCTCATTTATGCTACTACTGATATTACAGCGACTTTGTTACCAGATCTAGCGAATTACCAGATCTAGCGAACTTAGCGACTTTGTTACCAGATCTAGCGACCTCTGAGCTCTCACGGCGTACGCCAAAACTTTTACTGCATACCCCACTTTGGGAACCCCTACCCTAGAATCCCAGACATGCTCAACCGGATTTAGGTCGGGAGATCGAGCTGGCCATTCCATGCGCATAATGGTCTTGAAGATATTGTTCCACTAGTCGAATTCTGTGTGGACGAGCGTCATCGTTTTGTAAGATGAATGTTTCACCTATTGCACCAGTGTAAGGATGTACATAAGGGTTCAGGATGTCATCTCTATACCTTTGAGCATTGAGGTTTCCACTCGTCAACACATAGAGGTCAGTGCGTCCACCTAAGGAAATGCCACCCCAAACACACACGCTACCTCCGCCGTAACTGACTCTTTGACAGATGTTACTGGAATGATAGTGGGTACCTCGTTCTGTCCACATCAATCAATGTCCAGAATTACTCTGCAAGCAATATCTTTACTCACCTCTAAAGAGTACAAGCCTCCATTCCTCTTCTGTCCAGTTAACATGCGTGCGTGCCTAATTCAACCGCTCTCTCCTGTGATGTGACGTGTATACAAATTACTGGCCTTCTAGCGTACAGACCTCCCTCATGAAGCCTTCTACCCAGAGCAGAAGCTGATACAACCCTCTCAGTGGCTGCTGCAAGATCATTTGGAAATGATGTCATTTGGAAAATTTGTCATTTGGAAATGCTGTTCATTTGGAAATGATGTCTCGAGGTCATTCCTACAAAATGGCTATTTCGAATTTCTTTACTAACATTTACAACACAAAATAACGATCCACTCGAAAACACTTTTTTATGCCGTTATCTGATTACGTAAATTGACGCAACGTAGACTAATTTTCATACGATATGCTCACTCGGCATTACTTTACTGGTTTGGTGAAGATCGCACAATTTTTTGGCGAATTATCGCTATTTTTCTAATTTTTTCTTAATTTATAGAAACCATGTATTTAAATTTAACGATAAAATAAAAGTATTAATTTTAAAATTCGATTTATGGATTTCCTAAGTAAGGAAAAACGATGCAAACTTTTTAAAGATTAAGTGACTTCTTGATACAAAATGATCTGAATCATCATAAAATTGTTCAAGAATACATAATAGAGCATTTCGTGAATCTACAAGGAGCTATCAGAGAATATTTTCCAGCGCAAATGGAATCATACGAGTGGATTAAAAACTCATTTAAACATTGTCAAAGTGAAAATTTATCAATGAAAGAGAGGGACAATTAATTCAGATATCTACAGATTCGACCTTAAAAGGTAAGTACCAACAGGACGAACGTCTTGATTTTTGGTTGCAGATTTACAGTGAATATCCTGAAGTGTCTGATCATGCAATAAATATTCTTATGCCTTTTGTCACAACTGCGAAAAGGCTTTTCCACGATATCAGCGACGAAAATAAAGTACAGGAATGAAACGGATGTACATCCGTTTTTTAATGCGCTTGTAACTGTCATCAATAACATAAATTTTTATATTCTTTGTGGTAGAAAACAAGCACATCCAAGTCATTAAAATGAAGTATAAATTTGTGATATTATTTGTTAGTGATGTTATACTTAAATTCAATATGTATTCAGTAAATTTGGTATTATTTAGTTGCTAAGTAATAAATGGGTTCATTAATACATTTATAAATAGTTTCCATTTACCATGTGTGAAATGTATTATTGCAACATTAACTGAACTATTTTGTTCAAATAAAATGAATTACATGAAAACTACTTTTTAATTGGTTCCGCACGGATTCTTCACATTGAGACGAGTTCCTCGGGTATCTGGTTTGAAGATCACTGGTCTAGATCAAACAGGCCACAATGATTTGACAATCTTTTTCATTCCCTTCATCAAGAGAGTATCTCTTTTAAAAAGTACTAACCGCCTGACTATTAAAAGACGAGGTCGAACTTTAGGTGTTAGGATTAGCCGGTTCTGTGTATCACTACAGATGGCTGCTACAGCAGTGTATTTTCTCTTTATTTATCACCGAAACTATTCCATTCCAGGTTTCATCAAAAGCTCTAATAAAAAAATTCATCTCGACAACATCATTTGCAAAAAGGCCATCAGTATAATCTAAATAAGAAATTTTCACATCTCTCGATCATGCGGTGAATTTCATAAAATATAATTAATATTCAAACTAAAGACGAAAAGTGACAAAACGAACTGTTGTAGTAATGCTGAACCAATTGCTATAAGCCTCATATGTAAGAGAGAGAGAGAGTCATTCCATGGGCACTTAAAAGAATAGACTAATAGGTTCTGACGAGAGGCTACCATCTGTCTCCCAACAGCCGCTTAGCGGGTTTCATTCCCATAACATTCTCTGAGCTCTTGAGGTCCTTGTGACCTGTCCATTTAACCCATATGTTCAAAAAACATACATGACTTAGTGTTATTATAGAAAGCTTTTTTTACGCTAACTTGTCAGATATGCCATACGATCACAAATTATGACGATCATCAGAGCTAAAACTTTTTGAAATCTACAAAGCTAGTAACCATACGTATTTGAAACTCTGAAGATTTGTCAAGATCCTGTTTAAGTGAAAATATTTGGTTTATGCATTTCCAACCACTTCTCAACCCAAATTGTTCATCAGATAATTCACCATCAGTCCAACTCTTAATTGTGTTTTTTAAAATAAAAAAAAACAAATTACCTCAAATAGAAAGTAGAGTGATCTATCTTTAATTATCGCAACACTGCTATTACACTTTTTGAAAAAGTGACAATTATAGTTTATAGTAAAATCCTTTGTCATAAAAGATACACATGGAACTTGCCAGGCTTAGCACCTAAAGTTCAACCTCCCACTTGGTGCATAACTAGTACCTTTAAAAAGAGATATTCTCCTGTGGAAGGGAATGGAACGGTAGGCTGCCAGATCAGTGTGGCTTACTGATCTGGACTATATTGGCTACTTTCTCCTTTTTTTTCCTATCTTGTTGAGGAGTGATCAACCACATGGGGTCTTGGTGTTGAAAATGTACAACTGAATGAAATTGTTCCTCTGAGCTCGATTATGGATCCTGAACTTGCTGCACTGGTGGGTTTCTGTTGAGGGAAAATCTGCCGCTATGTTTTCTGCTTGTGGGTTGATAACCTTGAGTGAATAGATGCATAGGGTATCTTATACCTACATGTATTTGTCAAAAGCTTATAGATAATACTGGTTAGAAGCCATAATAGGTAGTTGAACCCTTGCTTCTATGGGAATCGCCAAACCTACACTGAAAGAAGTACTGCCAGAAAAGTGGAATAACCCTCTTTGCGCCATGCCAAAAATTAGAGGCTGTTTAATATTGTCGTCACTATATCTCTCTATAAACGTAGTTTCTTTAAAAATATCCCTAATCATTTTCTTTTGACAAATGCGTGGAACGTGAGGACTCTGAGCACAGATTATTCTCCTGTTGTCATTGTATAATAATATGTATAATATATTTGTTGTTATGCCCACACCGAATACTCCGATGTGGATGAAAAAGATTAGTATTACGTGCACTTTCTGAATATTTGAAATCTTACGAAGATCTTAAGGCCTTAGAGAAGACTGCGGGAAGGAGACCCAAAGAATAGCTGTTAGAAGACAGACTAACAGAAGACAGACAGAAGACTTTCATCAAGTCCATCTCGTGTGTTCTTTAAAGTTCGCAGGATATGACTCTCTCTCAGATATGGGGGGGGGGGGGTATGACTTAATGTCCCATCCAACAGATCCCCTTTCCCACCGAGAGCGGAACTGGGGTTAGTTGAATTCAATCTCAATGCTGGGACAGGTGGGACTAGAACCTGGGAATTGCAAATTACAAACTGGGGCGTATTAACTGAGCCAAATCCCAAGTCCAGGGATACTGAGTGATAAGGCTATTCACATTATTTCTCAAAGAAAGAACTGCATTACTGAATCAAATCAAACACCTTACTGATCTTAACAGACATGTATTTTCATTATGAAATTGATCAGTTGAATGATTGTAAAAATGCTTGACTTGATAATGTGGCTGACAAACTATACAAAACTTGTAGAGAACCCAAAAGAGAGTTGTATTATATAATAACTATTTTGTATTGTGAAAAAGAAAATGAAATACAGAGATATCACGTTGACTAAAATTTTGAATATTTTTTTATGATAAAGACATTGATCCTAAGGACTTTACGAGAAATTATTATCACAATTTTCAAAAACGGTGGTCGCAGTGTTTGCGATAATTAAAGAGAGATCGCTCTACTTTCTATTCTAAAAAAAATTATTTCAATTATTTTGACAAACATAATTAAGAATTGGACTGATGGTGAATTATGAGGTGAACAATTTGGGTTGAGAAGAGGTTGGAGATGCATAAACCAAATATTTTCACTTGAAGAGGATCCTGAGAAATGTTTCGAGTTTTAAACACCTGTGGTTAGTAGCTTTGTAGATGTCATCAAGTCCATCCGTGTCCCTTACTGACTGAGGGAGTTTTGAAGAGATAAATCTGAACACTGGCTCAGAAGGGACTCGAACCTGGGAACTGCATTTTGCAAGCCTGGCACGTTATCCACTGAGCCACATATGTATGTATGTATGCATCTATGTGTGTCACAGAGAAATTTAATTTCTTTTTTGTGAAATATGTGAATCGGAAGTCAAAACTGCTGATTAAAACGTATAAGAACAACTTATTAAAGATGCTTTATTGCAACATTTTAGAAAATGTTTCTAATAATTTTTACATTCATCGAAAACCTCTATAACTATTTTTCTGTATGTAGTATGAAGGGTAAGCTGGAGACTGGCTTGAAGCCGGAAATCCTCAGGATGTTTTACAATAATTTTGTTTTCTAAAACTTAAATATGTTATTTACCAAGAGTATTATGAAGGTATGGGGAAGGTTGGTATTGGGGGTAGGGTACCTGTAGGGAGTAGGGCTGGTATGGGGGGTGCGGTGCCTGTATGGAGTAGGGCTGGTATGGGGGGTGCGGTACCTGTATGGAGTAGGGCTGGTATGGGGGGTGCGGTACCTGTATGGAGTAGGGCTGGTATGGGGGGTGCGGTGCGTGTATGGAGTAGGGCTGGTATGGGGGTGTGGTACCTGTATGGAGTAGGGCTGGTATGGGGGTGCGGTGACTGTGTGGAGTAGGGCTGGTATGGGGGGTGCTGTTCCTCTATGGAGTAAGGCTGGTATGGGAGGTGCGGTATTTGTATGGAGTAGGGCTGGTATGGGGGTGCGGTGCCTGCATGGAGTAGGGCTGGTAAGGGGAGTGCAGTACTAGTATGGAGTAGGGCTGGTATGGGGGTGCGGTACCTGTATGGAGTAGGGCTGGTATGGGGGTACCTGTATGGAGGTACCTGTATGGAGTAGGGCTGGTATGGGGGTGCGGTGCCTCTATGGAGTAGGGCTGGTATGGGGGTGCAGTACATGTATGGAGTAGGGCTGGTATGGGGAGTGCGGTGCCTCTATGGAGTAGGGCTGGTATGGGGGTGCAGTACATGTATGGAGTAGGGCTGGTATGGGGAGTGCGGTGACTGTATGGAGTAGGGCTGGTATGGGGGTGCGGTACCTGTATGGAGTAGGATTGGTATGGGGGTGCGGTGCCTCTATGGAGTAGGGCTGGTATGGGGGGTGCGGTGCCTGCATGCAGTAGGGCTGGTAAGGGGAGTGCGGTACTAGTATGGAGTAGGGCTGGTATGGGGGTGCGGTACCTGTATGGAGTAGGGCTGGTATGGGGGTGCGGTACCTGTATGGAGTAGGGCTGGTATGGGGGTGCGGTGCCTCTATGGAGTAGGGCTGGTATGGGGGGTGCAGTGCCTCTACGGAGTAGGGCTGGTATGGGAGTGCGGTACATGTATGGAGTAGGGCTGGTATGGGAGTGCGGTACATGTATGGAGTAGGGCTGGTATGGGGGGTGCGGTGACTGTATGGAGTAGGACTGGTATGGGGGTGCGGTACCTGTATGGAGTAGGATTGGTATGGGGGTGCGGTGCCTCTATGGAGTAGGGCTGGTATGGGGGGTGCGGTATTTGTATGGAGTAGGGCTGGTACGGGGGGTGCAGTGCCTGTATGGAGTAGGGCACTGCACCCCCATACTAGCCCTATAGCAGCCCCATACAGGTACCGCAACCCCATACCAGCTCAGGGCTGGTATGGGGGTGCGGTACCTGTATGGAATAGGGATGGTATGGGGGTGCGGTTCATGTATGGAGTAGAGCTGGTAGGGGGGAGCGGTGCCTGTATGGAGTAGGGCTGGTATGGGGTGTGTGGAACCTGTATGGAGTAGGGCTGTTATGGGGGTGTGGTGCCTGTATGGAGTAGGGCTGGTATGGAGGTGCGGTACCTGTATTGAGTAGGGCTGTTATGGGGGTGCGGTGCCTGTATGGAGTAGGGCTGGTATGGGGGGTGCAGTATCTGTATGGAGTAGGGCTGGTATGGGGGGTGCAGAATTTGTATGGAGTAGGGCTGGTATGGGGGTGCAGTGCCTGTATGGAGTAGGGCGCTGCACCACTGCTGGTATTAGGGTGCTGTACCTACTGCTGGTATTTAGGGTGCTGTACCACTGCTGGTATTAGGGTGCTGTACCTGTATGGAGGAGGGCTGGTATAGGCATGCGGTGCTTGTATGGAGTATGGCTGGTATGGGGGGTGTGGTACCTCTATGGAGTAGGGATTGTATGGGAGGTGCGGTTCCTCTATGGAGTAGGGCTGGTATGGGGGTGTCTTACCTGTATGGAGTAGGACTGGTATGGGGGGTGCTGTTCCTCTATGGAGTAGGGCTGGTATGGGGGGTGCAGTATTTGTGTGGAGTAGGGCTGGTTTGGGGTTGCGGTACCTGTATGGAGTAGGGCTGGTATGGGCGGTACGGTACATGTATGGAGTAGGGCTGGTATGTGGGGTGCGTTGCCTCTATGGGGTAGGGCTGGTATGGGGGGTGCAGTGCCTCTATGGAGTAGGGCTGGTATGGGGGTGCGGTATTTGTATGAATTAGGGTTGGTATGGGGGTGCGGTGCCTGTATGGAGTAGGGCTGGTATGGGGGTGCAGTACATGTATGGAGTAGGGCTGGTATGGGGGGTGCGGTACCTTTATAGAGTACCTCATACTAGCCCTACTGGAGTAGGGCTAGTATGAGGGTGCGATGCCTTTATAGAGTAGGGCTGGTATGGGGGTGCGGTGCCTGTATGGAGAAGGGCTGGTATGGGGGTGCGGTACCTGTATGGAGTAGGGCTAGTATGGGGGGTGCGGTGCCTCTATGGAGTAGGGCTGGTATGGGGGTGCGGTATTTTTATGGAGTAAGGCTGGTATGGGAGTGGGGTACCTGTCTGGTATGCGGGGTACAGTACCTGTGTGGAGTTGGGCTGGTATGGGGGTGTTGGAGTAGGGCTGGTATGGGGGTGCTGTGCCTGGAGTAGGGCTGGTATGGGGGTGCGGTACCTGTATGGAGTAGGGCTAGTATGGGGGGTGCGGTGCCTCTATGGAGTAGGGCTGGTATGGGTGTGCGGTATTTTTATGGAGTAAGGCTGGTATGGGAGTGGGGTACCTGTCTGGTATGCGGGGTACCTTATATGGAGTAGGATTTGTATGGGGGTGCGGTGCCTCTATGGAGTAGGGCTGGTATGGGGGGTGTGGTATTTGTATGGAGTAGGGCTGGTATGGGGGGTGCAGTGCCTGTATGGAGTAGGGCATTGCACCACCATACCAGCCCTATCACAACCCCACACAGGTACCGCACCCCTATACCAACTCAGGGCTGGTATGGGGGTGCGGTACCTGTATGGAATAGGGCTGGCATGGGGGTGCGGTACATGTATAGAGTAGGGCTGGTATGGGGGTACGGTGACTGTATGGAGTAGGGCTGGTATGGAGGGTGTGGTACCTGTATGGAGTAGGGCTGTTATGGGGGTGCGGTGCCTCTACGGAGTAGGGCTCGTATGGGGGTGCGGTGCCTGTATGGAGTAGGGCTGTTATGGGGGTGTCGTGCCTGCATGAAGTAGGGCTGGTATGGAGGTACAGTACCTGTATGGAGTAGGGCTGGTATGGAGGTGCGGAATTTGTATGGAGTATGGCTGGTATGGAGGGTGCGGAATTTCTATCGAGTAGGGCAATGTGTGACCCCACACCAGCCCTATACCAGCCCCATACAGGTACCACACCCCCATACCAGCTCAGGGCTGGTACCTGTATAGGGTAGGGCTAATATGGGGGGTGCGGTGCCTGAATGGAGTAGGGCTGGTATGGGGGGTGCGGTGCCTCTATGGAGTAGGGCTGGTATGGGGGTGCGGTATTTGTATGGAGTAGGGCTAGTATGAGGGTGCGATGCCTTTATAGAGTAGGGCTGGTATGGGGGTGCGGTGCCTGTATGGAGTAGGGCTAATATGGGGGTGCGGTACCTGTATGGAGTAGGGCTAGTATGGGGGGTGCGGTGCCTCTATGGAGTAGGGCTGGTATGGGGGTGCGGTATTTTTATGGAGTAAGGCTGGTATGGGAGTGGGGTACCTGTCTGGTATGCGGGGTACAGTACCTGTGTGGAGTTGGGCTGGTATGGGGGTGTTGGAGTAGGGCTGGTATGGGGGTGCTGTGCCTGGAGTAGGGCTGGTATGGGGGTGCGGTACCTGTATGGAGTAGGGCTGGTATGGGTGGTACGGTGCCTGTATGGAGTAGGTCTGGTATGGGGGGTGCGGTACCTGTATGGAGTAGGGCTGGTGTGGTGGTGCGGTGCCTGTATGGAATAGGGCTGGTGTGGTGGTGCGGTGCCTGTATGGAATAGGGCTGGTATGGGGGATTCAGCACTTGTATGGAGTAAGGCTGATATGGGGGGTGCGTTATTTGTATGGAGTAGGGCTGGTATGGAGGATGAGGTGCCTGTATGGAGTAGGGCTGGTATGTGGCTGTGGTATGGAGTAGGGCTGGTATGGGGGTGCGGTACCTGTATGGAGTAGGGCTGGTATCTGGGTGCGGTACCTGTATGGAGTAGGGCTGGTATGGGGGGTGCAGTATTTGTATGGAGTAGGGCTGGTATCTGGGTGTAGTACCTATATGGAGTAGGGCTGGTATGGGAGGTGTGGTATTTGCATGGAGTATGGCTGGTATGGGGGTGCGGTGTTTGTATGGAGTAGGGCTGTTATGTGGGTGTGGTACTTGTATGGAGTAGGGCTGGTATGAGGGTGTGGTACCTGTATGGAGTAGGGCAGGTATGGGGGTGAGGTGCCTGTATCGAGTAGGGCTGGTATGGGGGTGTGCTGCCTGTATGGAGTAGGGCTGGTATGGAGGGTGCTGTGCCTGTATGAAGTAGGGCTCGTATGGGGGGTGCGGTACCTGTATGGAGTAGGGCTGGTATGGGGGTGAGGTGCCTGTATGGAGTAGGGCTGTTATGGGGGTGTGGTGCCTGTATGGAGTTGGACTGGTATGGAGGGTGCGGTGCCTGTATGAAGTAGGGCTGGTATGGGGGTGCGGTACCTGTATGAAGTAGGGCTGGTATGGGGGGTACGGTACCTGTATAGAGTAGGGCTGGTATTGGGGGTGCGGTATCTGTATGGAGTAGGGCTGGTTTGGGGGGTGCAGTACCTGTATGGAGTAGGGTATGGGGGTGCAGTTCCTGTGTGGAGTAGGGCTGGTATGGGGGATGCGATACCTCTATGCAGTAAGTCTGGTATGGGGGTGTGGTGCCTGTATGGAGTAGGGCTGGTATGGGGGGTGCAGTACTTGTATGGAGTAGGGTTGGTATGGGGGTGCGGTATTTGTATGGAGTAGGGCTGGTATGGGGGCTGCGGTACCTGTATGGGCTGTTATGTGGGTGCGGTGCCTGTATGGAGTAGGGCTGGTATATGGGGTGCGGTGCCTGTATGGAGTAGGGCTCGTATGGGGGTGTTTTGCCTGTATGGAGTAGGGCTGGTATGGGGGGTGTGGTGCCTGTATGGAGTAGGGCTGGTATGAGGGCTGTGGTACCTGTATGGAGTACGGCTGGTATGGGGGTGTGGTGTCTGTATGGAGTAGGGTTGGTATGGGGTGTGGTACTTGTACGGAGTACGGCTGGTATGGGGGTGTGGTACTTGTATGGAGTAGGGCTGGTATGGGGTTGCGGTACCTGTATGGCATAGTGCTGGTATGGCGGTGTGGTACCTGTATGGATTAGGGCTGGTATGGGGGTAGTGTGTCTGTATAGAGTAGGGCTGGTATGGGGGTGCAGTATCTGTATGGAGTATGGCTGGTTTGTGGGGTGCAGTACCTGTATGGAGTAGGGTATGGGGGTGCAGTGCCTGTGTGAAGTAGGGCTGGTATGGGGGATGCGATACCTCTATGGAGTAAGTCTGGTATGGGGGTGTGGTGCCTGTAAGGAATAGGGCTGTTATGGGGGGTGCAATACCTGTATGGTGTAGGGTTGGTATGGGGAGTGTGGTGCCTGTATGGAGTAGGGCTGGTATGGGGGTGTGGTGTCTGTATGGAGTAAGGTTGTTATGGGGGTGTGGTGCCTGTAAGGAATAGGGCTGTTATGGGGGGTGCAATACCTCTATGGTGTAGGGCTGGTATGGGGGTGTGGTGTCTGTATGGAGTAAGGCTGTTATGGGGGGTTCAGCACTTGTATGGAGTAAGGCTGATATGGGGGGTGCGTTATTTGTATGGAGTAGGGCTGGTATGGAGGATGAGGTGCCTGTATGGAGTAGGGCTGGTATGTGGGTGTGGTACTTGTATGGAGTAGGGCTGGTATGGCGGGTGTGGTACCTGTATGGAGTAGGTCTGTTATCTGGTTGTGGTACCTGTATGGAGTAGGACTGGTATCTGGGTGCGGTACCTGTATGGAGTAGAGCTGGTATGGGGGTGCGGTATTTGTATGGAGTAGGGCTGTTATGGGGGTGCTGTGCCTGTATGGAGTAGGGCTGGTATGGGGGTGCAGTACCTGTATGGAGTAGGGCTGCTATGGGGGTGCGGTGCCTGTATGGTGTAGGGCTGGTATGGGGGTGTGGTACCTGTATGGAGTACAGCTTGTATGGGGGGTGCGGTACCTGTATGGAGTAGAGCTGGTATGGGGTTGTGGTACTTGTATGGAGTAGGGATGATATGGGGGGTGCAGTACCTGTATGGAGTAGGGCTGGTATGGGGGGTGCAGTACCTATATGGAGTAGGGCTGGTATGGGGGGGTGCTGTACCTGTATGGAGTAGGGCTGGTATAGGGACGGTGCCTGTATGGAGTAGGGCTGGTATAGGGGACAGTGCCTGTATGGAGTATGGCTGTAATGGGGGTGTGGGACCTCTATAGAGTAGGGCTTGTATGGGAAGTGCGGTTCCTCTATGGAGTAGGGCTGGTATGGAGGTGCGATACCTGTATGGAGTAGGGCTGGTATGGGTGTGTGGTACATGTATGGAGTAGGGCTGGTATGGGGGTGCGTTACTTACATGGAATAGGGCTGGTATGGGGGTGCGGTACTTGTATGGAGTAGGGCTGGTATGGGGGTTGCAGTACCTCTTTGGAGTAGGGCTGGTATATGGGTTGCAGTACTTGTATGGAGAAGGGTTGGTATGGGGGTGCGGTACCTGTATGGAGTAGGGCTGGTATGAGGGGTGCGGTACTTGCATGGAGTAGGTCTGGTATGGGGGTGCGGTACTTTTATGGAGTAGGGCTTGTATGGGGGTTGCAGTACCTGTATGGAGTAGGGCTGGTATGGGGGTTGCAGTACCTGTATGGAGTAGGGCTTGTATGGGGGTGCAGTACCTGTATGGAGTAGGGCTGGTATGGGGTGGGGTACCTGTCTGGTATAGGGGTGCGGTACCTGTATGGAGTAGGGCTGGTATGGGGGTATGGTACTTTTATGGAGTATGGCTAGTTTTGGAGTGCTGTACCTGTATGGAGTAGGGCTGGTATGGGCGGTGCGGTACCTGTATGGAGTAGGGCTGGTATGGGGGTGCGATACCTTTATGGAGTACGGATGGTTATGGAGTACGAATGGGGGTGTGGTACATGTATGGAGTAGGGCTGGTATGGGGGTTGCAATACCTGTATGGAGTAGGGCTAGTATGGGGGGTGTGGTACCTGTATGGAGTAGGGCTGTTATGGGGGTGCTGTGCCTGTATGGAGTAGGGCTGGTATGGGGGTGCAGTACCTGTATGGAGTAGGGCTGGTATGGGGGGTGCGGTGCCTGTATGGTGTAGGGCTGGTATGGGGGGTGCAGTACCTGTATGGAGTAGAGCTTGTATGGGGGGTGCGGTACCTGTATGGAGTAGAGCTGTTATGGGGGTGCGGTACTTGTATGGAGTAGGGATGGTATGGGGGTGCAGTACCTGTATGGAGTAGGGCTGGTGTGGGGGGTGCAGTACCTGTATGGAGTAGGGCTGGTATGGGGGGTGCTGTACCTGTATGGAGTAGGGCTGGTATAGTGGTGTGGTGCCTGTATGGAGTATGGCTGGTAAGGGGGTGCAGTGCCTGTATGGTGTAGGGCTGGTATGGGGAGTGCGGTACCTGTATGGGATAGAGCTTCTATGGGGGGTGCGGTACCTGTATGGAGTAGAGCTGGTATGGGGGTGTGGTACTTATATGGAGTAGGGATGGTATGGGGGGTGCAGTACCTGTATGGATTAGGGCTGGTATGGGGGGTGTTGTACCTGTATGGAGTAGGGCTGGTATAGGGGTGCGGTGCCTGTATGGAGTATGGCTGGTATGGGGGGTGCGGTACCTCTATGGAGTAGGGCTTTTATTGGCGGTGTGGTTCCTCCATGGAGTAGGGCTGGTATGGGGGTGAGATACCTGTATGGAGTAGGGCTGGTATTGGTGTGTGGTACATGTATGAAGTAGGGCTTGTATGGGGGTGTGGTACTTGTATGGGGGTATGGTACTTGTATGGAGTAGGGCTGGTATGGGGGTGCTGTGCCTGTATAGAGTATGGCTGGTATGGGGGGTGCGGTACGTGTATGGAGTAGGGCTGGTATGGGGGTGTGGTAAATATATGGAGTAGGGCTGGTATGGGGGTTGCAGTACCTGTATGGAGTAGGGCTGGTATGGGGGTGTGGTACATGTATGGAGTAGGGCTGGTATGGGGGTTGCAGTATCTGTATGGAGTAGGGCTGGTATGGGGGTGCAGTACCTGTATGGAGTAGGGCTGGTATGGGGGGTGCGGTGCCTGTATGGTGTAGGGCTGGTATGGGGGGTGTGGTACCTGTATGGAGTAGAGCTTGTATGGGGGGTGCGGTACCTGTATGGAGTAGAGCTGGTATGGGGGTGCAGTACTTGTATGGAGTAGGGATGGTATGGGGGTGCAGTACCTGTATGGAGTAGGGCTGGTGTGGGGGGTGCAGTACCTGTATGGAGTAGGGCTGGTATGGGGGGTGCGGTCCCTGTATGGAGTAGGGCTGTTATGGGGGTGCTGTGCCTGTATGGAGTAGGGCTGGTATGGGGGTGCAGTACCTGTATGGAGTAGGGCTGGTATGGGGTTGCGGTACCTGAATGGAATAGAGCTTCTATGGGGGGTGCGGTACCTGTATGGAGTAGAGCTGGTATGGGGTGCGGTACCTGTATGGAGTAGAGCTGGTATGGGGGTGCGGTACTTGTATGGAGTAGGGATGGTATGGGGGTGCAGTACCTGTATGGAGTAGGGCTGGTGTGGGGGGTGCAGTACCTGTATGGAGTAGGGCTGGTATGGGGGGTGCAGTACCTGTATGGAGTAGGGCTGTTATGGGGGTGCTCTGCCTGTATGGAGTAGGGCTGGTATGGGGGTGCAGTACCTGTATGGAGTAGGGCTGGTATGGGGGGTGCGGTGCCTGTATGGTGTAGGGCTGGTATGGGGGTGCGGTACCTGTATGGAGTAGAGCTTGTATGGGGGGTGCGGTACCTGTATGGGGTAGAGCTGGTATGGGGGTGCGGTACTTGTATGGAGTAGGGATGGTATGGGGGTGCAGTACCTGTGTGGAGTAGGGCTGGTGTGGGGGGTGCAGTACCTGTATGGAGTAGGGCTGGTATGGGGGTGCTGTACCTGTATGGAGTAGGGCTGGTATAGGGGTGTGGTGCCTGTATGGAGTATGGCTGGTAAGGGGGTGCGGTGCCTGTATGGTGTAGGGCTGTTATGGGGGTGCGGTACCTATATGGAATAGAGCTTCTATTTGGGGGGTGCGGTACCTGTATGGAGTAGAGCTGGTATGGGGGTGCGGTACTTGTATGGAGTAGGGATGGTATGGGGGGTGCAGTACCTGTATGGATTAGGGCTGGTATGGGGGTGCTGTACCTGTATAGAGTAGGGCTGGTATAGGGGTGCGGTGCCTGTATGGACTAGGGCTGGAATGGGGGTGCGGTACCTCTATGGAGTAGGGCTTGTATTGGAGGTGTGGTTCCTCCATGGAGTAGGGCTGGTATGGGGGTGTGATACCTGTATGGAGTAGGGCTGGTATTGGTGTGTGGTACATGTATGAAGTAGGGCTGGTATGGGGGTGTGGTACTTGTATGGAGTAGGGCTGGTATGGGGGTGCTGTGCCTGTATGGAGTAGGGCTGGTATGGGGGTGCGGTACATGTATGGAGTAGGGCTGGTATGGGGGTGTGGTAAATATATGGAGTAGGGCTGGTATGGGGGTTGCAGTACCTGTATGGAGTAGGGCTGGTATGGGGGTGTGGTACCTGTATATAGTAGGGCTGGTATGGGGGTGCGGTATCTGTATGGAGTAGGGCTGGTAAGGGGGATGTGGTACTTGTATGGAGTAGGGCTGGTATGGGTGTGGGGTTCCTGTAAGGAGTAGGGCTGGTATGGGGAGTGTATTGTGTGGAGTAGGGCTGGAATAATAAGCCATAAAACGGATATTTTAGGTAAAGTAATTAAGTATTTTTTTGCCTTCATCTAAAACTTATATAAATATTTGTGGTCCATGGCTTTTTGGATGTCGAATCTTGTACCGAAAAAAAAGAAGAAAATTTGGTAAAAATGTTTGAAAATACAATTTTATTTGAACAAAAAAGAAAATTTAAAAACTTTGAATAAACTTAAGCTTTTTATAACATGAAAGCTTAAGATTTAAGTTAAGGTTTTTATAACATGAACTTGAAGGGGCCTTTAACTATATTTCAGATGCTGATTTTATATCTGGCTTTAAAAATGGATAGCACGTCACGTTTTTATATAATTGATCATTTTGACTCATATTGAGATCTTCCTATACCAACACCTGCAGGCAACTGGGAGGATACCAGATATTTTACTTTTTGTGACTGGCAACACTGATTGCCAAGTGGGAGAAAACATGTAACAGCAACCTAACCTCACACCGCCATTGACAAAAGCTGAGTCGCGGATATGTTCATGTGCTATATAATTTTTTTGTGTGTATGGAAATTATATTTAAAAATCCTAGGGTCTTCTTTGAAAAAGATTGTGAAGACAGCCTGTTTTTGTATTTTGATGTCATGTTGGAGATCAGGACAAAACATGGGCTACACATATGTGCTACATTTCGTAATTTGTTGACCTGAATGAATGATTGAAAGGTAAGATAAAATCCATGCCCTTTGCAATTTCAATGCTTTGGCGTGAGCCAACTTGTCACTTGAATGATTGCTATGTTTGTTTAACTAAAGTGTCGGGCTTTTCAAAAATGAACAAAAGCAAAACACATCCAAATGTGCCTTCAGCCATAAGGCCAGTTCTCATGGAGAAGATTTTTTATACCAACTCCGGGGAGATGGATTCACATTCATCAGAGGAAGACTTTGAGCACATACAGATCCTGATCCTATACACCCCTAAAAAGTTAGACGAGCCTCATTTGATTCAGCATAATGAACTAAATGATATTGTTTGAGGTCTACGACTTTCCAAATAACAAGCTGAGATTTCAGGTTTCAAGACTTCAAAAGTGGAATCTTCTGGTCAAGGGTACCAAAGTTTCTCTATTCAGAAAGAGAAATTTGGCTTTATTTGCTTATTAGAAGATGCAAGATGATTTGTATTTCTTCACAGATATTTCAGGGCTGATGGAAGAAATTGGAACAACTCACGACCCTAAGGAATGGCGTCTATTTATAGATTCGTCAAAATTTAGCTTAAAAGCTGTCCTTTTGCATAAAGGAAACCAAAAACCTTCTATTCCAGCGTGGAAATAAATAAAATAAAAAAAAAACTCACTGCTATAAAATATGTAGTATGTGGTGACCTAAAAAGTCATATCTCTCTTGCTCCGGGTTTCAAGGAGGCTTCACAAAATTTTGCTGTTTTCTGTGTTTGTGGGACAGTAGGGCCAGGAACGAACACTACAAAACAAAAGACTGGCCAAAAAGTGATTTTTTTATTTCTGGAAAGAGTAATGCGAGGTATAAGATCCTACCATTACACATCAAACTGGGGATTATGAAAAACTTTGTAAAGTCTATGGACAAAACTAGTAAAGGGTTTTTGCACTTGAAGGAAAAATTTTCAAACCTAAGTGATGTTAAACTCAAAGAAGGGATCTTTGTTGGTCCTCAGATCAGGAAGCTGTCTTCGATCATATTGTCTTCGAAGAAAAACTGATTATAAAGGAGCGCACTGCATGGAAATTCTTCACGTCTGTTGTCCAGGGTTTTCTGGGGAATCACAAACAGGAAAACTACTATCAGCTCATTCAAGATCTTCTCAAAACTTATGAAAATCTTGGCTGCCGAATGTCTTTGAAGATCCATTTCTTGCACTCGCATCTCGACTTCTTTCCCAAGAACTTAGAAGCTGTCAATGATGAGCAAGGAGAAAGATTTGACCAGGATATCCGAACTATGGAAGAGTGATACCAAAAGGCAGATGGGACCCAGCAATGATGGGTGACTACTGCTGGTTCTTGCAAAAGGAAGATACCTCAGCACATAAAAGACAATAATGAACTCCTTGTAAGTATAAAAGACAATTACCCATATTTTCTTATTTTGCGTTTCAGTATTATTTCATTTGTTACTTTATATTCAGCAGCCTATATGATGTTTCTAATTTTTTCGCTGTAATCAAATAATTAATTAATGAATTTTAAGTTGCAATTTAATAAAATAGTCACATTTATTTTTATTTCCCGGATATGCGTATTAATTGAAATTTGAAACGCATCATTCCGTAATTTAAAAAAAACTGTAGGTGCTGCAGATTTTTCACAGACATATTTGAATTCAACACCGCAGAATTAGTTAAAACATCCTATTTGACCAATGTTATAAAAAAAAGTTTCAATTTGTTGCCTAGTGATATCGGTAACACATAAAAATATAAAATTATAGATAGAGAAATAGTCTCCATTGAATAGATATCAAAGAAATTTAACATATACCGAAACTGTTTAGAAACCCCTAGACATACAATATAATTTCAATCAAATGCTTTTATTTCATAGTGCTGTAAAAATTTAGACCAAATATTTCCGTCCATGATGAGAACTTTTAGGAGACTTTTAAGGTATAATAATCGAGGCGGAAGGAGTAGAGTCGAAATAGCCAGAGTAAATGCATCATTATTAAATCAATTGAAAAAAATGAATGCTAAAATAGAGAAATGTAGCGACCAAATATACCGATTTTTGCTCTAAATGGTTTTATAATATTCTTACAGTATTGCTAGCACTGCATGGTATGACTGCTATGCGCTAAAATTCAGGGGTTAACCGATTTTGATCGTTTAAAGATAGTCTAATAAAGGAAAATTAGAAATGATTGATCAGTCAGTTAATAGAGCATTCACGTTATGTGGAAAATCTGTGGCGTACCTCAAAAAAGTTCCATATTGTAATCTTCCCCTTGGGGTGAATTCAGTATAATGTAATTAATATCTATTCTATTCTATGTATTGTGTGTCAAGACAGAACATAGTCACTCTTATATTACGATATTCTTACCGTTGTTGTCAAATCCGTGAGCGATTTCATGTCCAATGACGACACCCAGCATTCCGTAATTCAGATATCTAGAGAGATGATGAATAAAAATAATTATGTACAATTCAGTTCATTCTTGCAGCAAAGTTCCGATATATGCACTCTGATTTCTCTGTCCTTGAAAGTTTTCCGCAAAACTCCCCGCCCTGCTCATGGTCAGTAGGGGACACCGGTGGTCTTGAAAATGTCGCCATCCATCGGATGAGATATTAAGCCGAAATTGTGTGTTCAGGAGAGCCATACGCCATACCCTGTGCATATTAAAGAACACGCTGGATGGCCTTGACGGGAGGCTACGATCTATCTCCCAACAGCTATTCCAGTGGGTCCCCTCCCTCCAACCTTCTCTGAGCCATCGGGGTCCTTGTGACCTGGCTATTTAGCCCATTGTGTGAAAAAAGTGCATCTCAGATATGAAACAACCCAACCTGGAATGTTTCAAGAGTAGCGTAGGGTTTTCTTAATTTCTGGAAAAATGGATCCATTATTCATGTTGTCTTCAAATATTGCCCATAGTTGCAATTCATCTGCTTCTACACGAAAAGGTATGGTTATTACTTCTGGATATTTCCCACTTTTGGCGGAATTTATTCTTTATCATGATTCGGTCGTACAACGCTTCCCTGATACCCGTTCTCTTCATGATGTTAGCTGCTGACCTCAATTCGTGTTTCTTAAGATTTAGTGAAAGGACAGAGGAATCTGCTTGCATACAATGTAATGGAGTTTAGTTATATATGTTTCTTAAAAATAATTAGGACTTAGCTTGCAAAAAAACTGTTTAATAATAATATTACAATTTTATGTGTTATTTTATATTTTAAAAATGTGGCTAGGACTTAATATTGGTGGTCATTAGTACTCCACCAATGATCGCTCACAAAGGCTTATGAAAACAAAACAGCTTTTCACAGTGTGGCACATCTCTCTCTAAATTTTCAAGATTTTCAGACTCCAGAAAGAAAATTTAGACACAAAAAATAATTACTGAAGAGTAATTTAAATTTCATAAAAATGAAATTAATGAAATGCAAACGAAACACATTTTATTACCTCAAATCAATGACAAAGTTTAAAATTTGAAATGATATCAACGGCGTCAGAAATAGTTAAGAAGTGGACAAATGCGTTAGATGCGAAGAAATGGTAATAATTAATTATAGATAAAATGGTTTCAGTTGCAAAAATAATGTCAGAAATATCTGTAGATATTGCTCAACGTGCAACTTGCTACGTGGGGCGGGGGTGGTTGAATTGGTAGCGCGTCAGGCTCGTAATCTACAGTTCCCAGGTTCGAGTACCAGCTAGATCGGCGTTGAGATTTATGTCCGCAAAACTCCCCACCCTGCCCACGGTCAGTAGGGGACATTGATGGGCTTGGAAAGGCCACCGTCCGTCGGATGGGACGTTAAGCCGTGGACCCATGTGCGGGAGAGCCATAACTTGTGCACGTTAAAAAACACACTGGATGGCCTTGACGGGAGGCTACCATTTGTCTCCCAACAGCTGTTCCAGTGGGTCCCCTCCCCCAACCTTCTCTGAGCCTTCGGGGTCCTTGTGACCTGGCCATTTAGCCCATGGTGTGCAAAAAAAGTGCCGCCCAGAGGTAAAACAACCAACCAACATTTTGCTACGTATGCTTGTATAATGACTCTTGTTGAGAAAAACATTTAGAATCCAGAAACACATTGCGGGAAGGCGAAAAGTAACTCACCGACACCAAGGGCCTAGCAGACCACTGTCAGTTTCCAGTTCAGAAAACAAAATCATGCTTTGAAGACCATACATGAGTTCTGTAATGTATAACTGAACAAAATTTAGTGTTAAATGGTTTAAGTTATAATCATCACAGCCATCAAACACACTGGATGGCCTTGACGGGAGGCTACCATTTGTCTCCCAACAGCTGTTCCAGTGGGTCCCCTCCCCCAACCTTCTCTGAGCCTTCGGGGTCCTTGTGACCTGGCCATTTAGCCCATGGTGTGCAAAAAAAGTGCCGCCCAGAGGTAAAACAACCAACCAACATTTTGCTACGTATGCTTGTATAATGACTCTTGTTGAGAAAAACATTTAGAATCCAGAAACACATTGCGGGAAGGCGAAAAGTAACTCACCGACACCAAGGGCCTAGCAGACCACTGTCAGTTTCCAGTTCAGAAAACAAAATCATGCTTTGAAGACCATACATGAGTTCTGTAATGTATAACTGAACAAAATTTAGTGTTAAATGGTTTAAGTTATAATCATCACAGCCATCAACTTTAAAACAAGAAAACAGATGATCTTTGAATATTATCCTAAATATGAACAATTGCAAGTGGTGCTCTAATAACATCTAATGCATCTTTATTATCAGATATCCGTCCAGTTTGCAAAATTTTACTCCCTTTCATTTAGATTTAAATTAAGAAATAAACATTGGTCTTTATGATATGATGACAACAATATTTATATAGGTGGTTACAACGTATGCAAAAGCTTCTAATATTGCCTGGAATCAAAATATCCCATTAGATGAAAAAAAAATGCATTCTTGTGTAGCTCCATGTAATACCGAATCAATCTCTTGGGCTTCAGCAACTTTTCCATACGTCTGAGTATTATTTCAGATCAACATTTTGTTACTTCATTTTCCAAGCATTCCATAAGACCTCACGATGATTATGCTGATCACATAACCAAAAGCATTTTAGCAACTGAAAAAACTAGTAACTTAAGGTTTTCGAAAAATTCAAACATTTCTGAATAATTTGTATCAACGAAAATCTCTATTGCTTGGAAACCCATCTTGAAGTAATAC
Source organism: Ryuthela nishihirai (assembly GCA_038380435.1). Taxonomy (NCBI): domain Eukaryota; kingdom Metazoa; phylum Arthropoda; class Arachnida; order Araneae; family Heptathelidae; genus Ryuthela; species Ryuthela nishihirai. The sequence continues at coordinate 4,346,735 of JAWZYU010000020.1, read as the reverse complement.
CGCATATTCCTTTCTATTAAGCAAAAAGCAATATTAAAGAACTGGGAATGGAAAGTAAACTTATATCTCTGCAATTATCACATAAACAAATATCTCCCTTGGTGGAAATAGGAATAATTATACTTCTGATAAAATCTATAACACCTCTACGACAGAAAATATCACTCAACCTCATGACATCAAAATATAACTTCAAATCAAAATATATGGCTAATATTAAAGTTAGAAAAAAACTTTTCGTCATTAATAATAAGGAGCAAAACTTACATTATGCGAAACATAATTCCGATTCTTAACTCAACTTTCTAAGAGATTCCCAAGTTCAATAACGATCATTAAGCTACACACTAGTATGCAGTTTTCTTCCCCATACTCTCTTGCATTGCTTTCCGTTGTTTGACGTCTAGCAGTTTTCTCTAATTTGTTAACCAAGTAATAAAAGACCAATCTTTCTTAAAGTAATAAATTTAGTAACACGTGGAGAAGTTTCTCTTTGTTATGGCCTGACCGAACGCCGAAAGAATTTATGACTACATTCGAAAGATAAAAACGAGGACAATATCAATGCAGTTCTATCTGAAATGGGCCTCGCTGGCATTTCTGCTAACATTGCTTATGATTCTTAACATCGTCTCGTAAAAAGAGCAAATTAAAACTGCTTTCAATCTATTTTGTGGCAAATCGAGAATTTTGAAATGACACCTTTTGAATTCTTGAGTTATGTGAATTTTGATTTAGAACCCTGGTCAAAAGGTTATGAATATATTTTCTCAATCGAAAAATTCTTAGTAGATTCTCCGCAGTGTACTTTTGAATGGACTCAGCAGTTGGAAATGATTTCATTGGAAGAGATGGGATAATGGTGAAGGATAAACGCTACCCAATCTCACTTCTCACTTAGGATTTTAGAAATAACTTGCTGATGTTTATCGCAGGCAGTCCTAGAAATCAACCTGCCAGATAACTGAGCATATGAAGTTTTCTGGTGCGTCTTTCTGATCATAGAAATAGACGAAAAGGGAGGGGAGTTAGGTGGAGACTTTCAAATTCTGCTTCCTAACAGAATCGATGATATCGAATTGAGGAACAGGCGAAATGCTGAAAATATTTGTAACAGTAGCAGCAAGAATATCGGAGACATCGTACTTGACCACATAATGGGAGAAGAAGAGACAGAGAGCTTGGCTGCTTTAGATAGAACCTATTGTTTAAATAGGAGATATTCAGTGTCCGTGAAGAAAGGTTTTCCTCTCGATGTATGTAGTTCTAGATCGAATGTCTATGCATTGCCTTTTAAGCCTAGCAGAAACCAGTGCAATGCAAATGGTACAAAGTGAAATGGAACTATTGCATTCACCATAAAGGAATTAGGTACGGAATAATAGAAAAGTGTTCAGATGAGCCATGTATCTTTTAAGGTTGTGTAGCTTTTGCTTCTGCTGATACTTACCTCGGTCTGTCTGCACTGAAGATGGGTGAACGAAGTATTCCAGCAGGGAAAACTGCAACAAGAAATAAATGGAACTTCAGACCCAGATGGAGATAGAGTGGAATGAAATGGTGTTAAGAGTTTTAACATCAAAAGAAATATACTAGAATTAAAGAACAATAAATGAATTATTTAAGTATCGAGCTTGGTTTTCTGAAGTAACGAATCATGAAAAATATTGAGATTGGTTCAACATAAAAATAAAATAGTAAATTTAAATGACTAGATCTGAAAGCAAATTTTTTTTTTCAAATTGAAGTTAAATCATAACAAAACCCGAAAGAAATGAAAAGTTACGAAATCGAAACAGAGAATCTCAATTATATTTTCCAAAAATTCAATGCCAAGCAACAACTGTCAGATTTAGAATTCTCTGTCAGTTTTAAATCTGGAGATAAAACAAGCCAGGAAATTCTATGAATAATTCTCTTCTGCATTCTGCATTTTCTTGGTCTGCTAGCAAAGAACAAGTTATTAGCAGAATACGCTAAACTGCTTTCTTTGGATAATATCTTGAACGCTGCTCGGATAGCAAAAGTCCTATCCGCAAGGTCTCTCCTAAACCGCATCCGCATGGTTTCATCCTCAAACGCATCCGCATCCAATAGGCCTATCCGCATCTGCAAAACTTTATCAACATTCGCTTATATTGCCTACTTAATAACCGTCGAGATTTTGCAAATGTTTGAGGCCTAATATATTTTTTGCGAGAAAATCAGTCTAATGACTTATTAATGACTAATTAAAAACTGAAAAAAAATATATACAGTGAAAAATAAAAAGCATTTGTTCGTAAAAATATACTTTACTAAATTTAGAGAAAAAAATTTAAATTCTTCTGAATTAATTATTGCTCTTTTGAAGGCAGTTATCAGAGATTATGGGAAGACACTTCTTTTTAGTGCCCAGTAACTATCCTTTAAAACTTCGTGATTTTCCCGACTGAAATTATCATTCCATTGATATTTAATTCCTGTTTTCTATGTAACAGGCCACTAATTTTGGGAATTTTTATTCTCCTTTCCCAGCAAAAAGATCGCTTCTTTGAATAAGGCTTTATCGCAATGGACTTTTGTTTTTCTTTTTTAGAGTGATTACACTGGGCAACAAATTTTCATAAAAGTCATGCCTCTCAGGTAAAAGCAGCCATTTCTTAAAGATTTCAAGGTGTTGAACACAAATATGAGGCTCAGAAAGATTCAGTTATAGCCAAAGCTGGCCATGATAATTTACTTAGTCATTGTGACAGTCATAGTTTGCTTACTACTGAAATTGAGGAAGAATGGAACCGTTTTAAACAGGCATATCTTGAAATTAACAGTACTCTTTTAGGTAAAAAGGAGCGGAGGAGCGAAAATTTTTGAGTTATAAAGCGTTCGAGCTTATTTTTGAAATAATGAACTGTAGGGATATCTTTATTCAACATCCTAATAGTCCAAACAGAGAGATTTACAAAGAGCTTCATTAACGTGTAAAGGATCAGTTAACAGCTGATCAGAATCTTTGGCTTGATAGCTTAACTGACAAAGAAGAGGAAACAACTAGACAGTGTAACAGCAAAGAGCTGTACCAGATAACACTGGGCAACAAATTTTCATAAAACATGCCTCTGAGATGAAAATTGCCATTTCTAAAAGATTTCAAGGTGCTGAACACGAATATGACAATGAAAACGAAAAATGTGCTACGATTTCTGAGAAATCCACAATAGTTTCTTATATGATAGAGTAATACGTACATATGACATGTATCGGTAAAACTCCGCTTCTACTTCCGACGTCGCTTTGCCTGTCGCTTGTACAGCTGCTCAGGATCATCTCTGACGAGCGTAGTCAGCCAACATTGAAGTGGACCAGTCTCCCTGGTATCATTTCTCCACCGCTGCAATGTCCTGGTGAAAACATTCACCGTGCTCATCGCTAACCACGCCGCAGTTGTCGGGGAAGAAATCTAAGTGGGAATGGAGAAAGTGGATCTTTAAAAGCATATTGCAGCCACGTTTGTGATACAGAGACACCATGACGTAAACCAGTTTCTTGTAGTTGTCTGCCTGACATTTCAGAGGAATTTAGTTGACACCAGACGAAACGCGTTCCAAGACTTTTTCTCTTTACCCTGAAGCAGGTTGTCGAACATCTGGTCTCTGAACAGCTCGCGGATCTAAGGATCCACAAAAATTCCCTCTTTAATTTTCGCTTCGCTGAGTCGAGGGAATTTGTCAGCCAAGTACTTGAAAGCTGATGCAGTCCAGTCCATGGCTTTTACGAAGTTTTTCATCACACCGAGTTTGATGTGTAGGGACGGTAGCAGGATTTGGTGCATTTCTCAAAGTGCTGGGTGTTCCACATTCTTCTCTCCGACCTTCAGAGGTTTCCTCTGAGGCCAGTTTCTCTTCACGTAGTGCCAAGTCTTGGCTCGGCTGTCCCATTCACATAAGAGACAGCAGTACTTCGTATATCCCATGAACAGAACCTCTACCTTCAAGTCACAACAGAGATGCCAGCTATACTTGCTGTATTGATGACAGTTCAACAGCTGTTTTAGGTTGTCGTAGGTTTCTTTCATGTAGACAGCGTGTCCAGCCGGAATGGATGGAAGTCGATTTGTCGATTTCCATTATGCAGCAACACCGCCTTGAGACTCAATTTCGAGGAGTCTATGAATAGTCGCCATTCTTGAAGGTCATTTTTGATTCCGAGGTCATTCAGCAGACCATCTCCATCGGAGCAGAACACAAGGTCATCTTCCTCATGAGTTCGAAACGAAGTCACTCGGACATTTTCCTTGAGAAGATTCTATTGTTTAAGTCTTGATCCAAGTAACTCTGCTTTGGCCTTGGACAGCTCCAGATCTCGAGAATATCGTTTATTTGTTCTTCGGTGAGAATGTGTGGCACAGGTGACGTACCATGACAGATGTATGGATCATTAGATATCGAAGGCTGCGGAGAATCCGACGCCGGTTCGCCATCCTCCTCATCGTCTGAATCGATGAAAAATTCTTTTATATGTTCCAATATGGGAAGTCGTTCACTGTGCGGAAATGGTAGGAGAGCAGATTGTATGTTCGGGTGCGCTATTGTCCACTTCTTTTTCCTTGTGATGCCTCCAGAAACAAGTGGAACCATGCAGAAGTAGCAGTCATTTGTGTGATTGCAATCAATGCATGGTGAATCTTCTGCATGGTGATTGCAACCATGCAGAAGTAGCATCATTTGTGTGAACCAAGCAATCACAAAAATGACTGCTTGGTTTTCTCCAAACCATAGGAATAGCGAACGGCATCGCCACTTTTTTGCCTTTCAGCCACTTCGGAAGATTTCTTGCACACATACTGCAGTATATGTGTGGGGCCCAGGCCTTGTCCTGGTCCCCGATCTTGTATCCAAAATAAAACTCTTACGCCACTTTCCCTATTGGAGTGATGGCCATTTTTTGCTTGCAAATGTCACTTCCCCGCAAATGTAACATAATATATCTGCACTATTAACACAATTACAAGGCATCACTACTGCTGGATTAAAACTGCAAGGATCTCTTGTGTTGTACCTATGACTCAGGGGTAAATGGGAGTTGATCAAAAGTCTTGCTCACCCTACTATACGCTTACAACTAATGATTGCATCATCTTTTGTCTACGATCGTATAGCCGCGATGTCATGACTCAACTACATTGCATCAGATAATGATGCAATACCTCCGGGGATTGTGTGTATGGCGAGTTGATGCAATACAACGCTATATGTTGCAATCTGAAGTTTAAAATAGCGTTGCGAAATGGTTACCTATATACTGAATGTGGATTGAGTCGTTTATAGATGACCATCTCTGTCTCTCCTAAACAAGAGCCAATCGACAAATTTTATTGTCATTTTCGTGTTGAGCACCTCTAAATTAATAAACATTGGTTATTTTCATTCCAAAGCCTTTTTGTGTGTTGCCCAGTGTAATTATTGTTTTGTGTGGGAAGAAACGGACAGTATACAGGGATTGAAGGAAAAACATGGCAAATGATCGCTGACGCTGCGGGAATCGAACCTGATACTCTCTAGATACATGCCAGACCTCTCTACCGTTAAACCACGCATCAGACGCCAACCAGGGTTACGACCTATAAATATTTCATTGTGATGTGGTGGACATTCCACCATGAATGCTTCAGGAGAGACAACTTTTCCAATTGTTGCTGAAATTGCCTCTCGTGAAGTATAGATGGCGCAAGGTCCGCCTCATCTCACTGACAGATTTCTATGTCTTATTCTGGAAGATTTTAGTGTCTGATGCGTGACTAAACAGTAGAGCATTGTAGCATGTATCTAGAGAATTGTAGGTTCGATTCCCGCTAAGAGGGATAATTTTTTTCAGATGGTTTTAAAAACTGTTGAAATCTATTTCTACAGTAGCCTCTGTATTTACTATGGATGAATTTTTCATAATGCACTTTAAACGTGATTGACCTCCTTCTTAATCTAAATCATTAGCAACAGTTGGAAAAGTTGCCTCTCCTGAAATATAGGTGGTGCAAGGTCTGCCACATCTCAGTGAAAGATTTATAGGTCTTATTCTGGTAGAATTTAGCGTCTGATGAGTGGATTAACGGTAGAGCGCTCTGGCATGTATCTAGAGAGTTACGGGCTCGATTTCCGCCGCGTCAGCGATAATTTTTTTCAGATGTTTTTAATAAGGTTTGCCATCCACTTTATGAAGGGCATCGGTTGCCAAAGTTTTGTTTCCCGTACCACCAAATCTCCAAAAATAAGTTTGCTCCAGTATTAGGTAAATATCAATTTACAAAACATCAAGTTTAACAAACTTAAGTTTCGGAACAAAACGTAGGTTATAAAACAAAAGTTTTGATAAGAAAGAGAGCATTTTCGAACACAATGAATAAAATAGGTATTCCTCTTTAATTCAGAAAATTTACATTTTTCCAGGTGCACGAAGCATACTGATAGTGATTCAAGTTCGTCTATTCAGGATGGAAGATATAGTAGTTGGTCACATTCTGACTGGACTTTATCAAGCATCGTGTTTTTCATCTAATATTTCCGCAACAATTGGAAGCTACCAACAGGATTGCTACTATGGAAACCGTAAAATTTGGACATTGCTGAAATGCTTTAATAAAATTTAATTTATTAAATATTTAATTTAATAATATTCTGGAGATATTTCGTTTTTCAGCCTGTTTGCATGTCGTGCCACATATGAACTCAACACCAAATAATATGACGGCTCAATGTTGCCACATGTGATCATCGTCAAATTCATCCAATGAGTTGACGTTACTGACAAATCATTGGAAGTCCTTAAATGCTGTTTGAATTTTCTTTCGTTAATATATACCACGCCCTTATTTGTGATTCTGTGAAAATTGCACCCTACAGATGATAACGCACGAAAAATGGACATCATGAGGACAGATGAGGACTACAAACTGAACGTAAGGGATGGTAATAGTTTGCAGAAATAATTATATTGCATTAAATAATCAATAGAGAGATGGTAAATGTAAGAGAACATGTTTTTTTTCCTGATCAATGATATAGCATTTCTATTAAAGAAAGCTATAATTTTTTGGTTATTAATTTCATCTCGTGGTAATTTGTTCCATGTTGAGACAGTAATGCAAGAAATAAAGCTATGACAATAATATTTTGAATTTCCGTACATTATTCTTTCTCTTCTTAAAATAGAAAGAGTAACAATTTTCATCCTGGTAAAAATATAACCTTTTAAATATTTAGATATCTTAGCTGGAAATTATTTCAAATTTTAGTTCCGTTAGTGGAAATATAAATATATCTTGCAACTTCAAAATTATACGATTTTCACTTTTTATAACATCCATACAGCGGTTCAAGTTCCCTTTCCTGTGCTTCACAATGCAACTTTTCCATACAACAGAGAAAAGTTCTCTCATCCCTCGGTTTACACCACAGATAGATTCTGGGAAATCACTCTATAAATCGAATGCAAATCGAAAATAACAACTTATGGAAAAAAAGGGGGATATGTTGAGAAATAATCATTGTTATGAAGAAAACCTACATTGAATGCTTTATTTATACATATTTATCTTAAATTTCAGTTCAGCAATAATAATAAGAATTAATGTAACATTATTTTTGCACTATATTTACACTAATTCTAATAAGCGTAGACTTTTGATACATTTCCTTTTAGTCACAAAAAATACTCATTATTAATGTAGACGTACATTATGAAATTCGGAGACGAAATTTTAAAGAAGATAATTTTTGAACGGAATATAAATTTAAATATTAAGCATTTGTACCAACACTTATTGCTTTATTTTGTAAGCTTTGCATTCCAGGTGAAGATCCATAATATAACTTTTAGCATTGTCTCACTTTATAGTTCAGGAGTTAATATTGTATTTGGAGACTATAAGAATGCTTTCTAACAAATTCCTGAACCTTGGATAATCTGCAGAGAATGGAATGCTCATAGCAGATTATGGAAATGTCACTCCATGGCTGCCAGAGGCCTCATCCCCGAAGAGCTTACTTCTGCTTTTAATCTCGCTCTCAATGATGGCTTCCTAACATTCCTTCAGCTTCCTTCTATTGAAAGTCCCATCGGTGATTCTCTTTCTTCTAACTCCATTTGCTCAACATTTCTCATGGAAAATGTTTCCCGACTGTCTTGGCAGTGATCATTTCCCGATTGAAAACAGTAGTGATGTCTATAGCAAAAGTCCGAAACCTCTTCTTAAATTCGAATCGGGCACATTTCAAGAAAGATCTTTCGGAATTCTTCTAAAGTTCACCCTCTCCACCTTCAATACAAGATCTTAAAAATACAACTACCGTTTCTGCACCAGCTGGGTTGGGTTGGATTGTTTTACCTCTGAGCGGCACTTTTTTGCACACCATGGGCTAAATGGCCAGGTCATATGGACCCCGAAGGCTCAGAGAAGGTTGGGGGAGGGGACCCACTGGAACAGCTGTTGGGAGACAGATGGTAGCCTCCCGTCAAGGCCATCCAGCGTGTTCTTTAACGTGCAAAGGTTATGGCTCTCCCGCACACGGAGCCACGGCTTAACGTTCCATCCGACGGACGGCGGCCTTTCGAAGCCCATCGGTGTCCCCTACTGACCGTGGGCAGGGCGGGGAATTTTGCGGAGATAAATCTCAACGCTGACCAGCTGGGACTCGAACCTGGGTCTGCACCAGCTGGTGTTTCTTCGTTTGCTTTGCACTTCAAAATCAAGCAAATTACTACTGGAAGAAGAGTAGAGAGAAAGGCACGGAGAAGTGATCGCTTAGAACACCACATTAATTACAAAAAATCCTCAAGAAGCAGAAAAAAAATCCATTCACTAAGAGAAGCTCAGTGTCATGCATTCTGTAATAATCTTAAGGGTGCCTTCACACTTACCGCTCGCTGCACTGCAAACGCAGTAACTGGACGAGTTTTCGAAGACTATGCAACTTCTGAAGAAGGTAGACAAACGTCGTTTCCGCTCTGCGAGCCACCACTTGACCACAGCTGGGATAGGTTCTATTTCTATTCTTGCCGCTCTGTATGCAAGCGACAGACAAAAAAAAATGACTGCTGAGGAATGACGTAGCTAGAACAATTGGGCGAAAGTAGATAATGAGCATTTGTTATCAGGTGCTTTGGCACCTTGGTTGGCGAGATGGACGATTGTAAACTTCTAGATTTAGGGCGTGATTGCCCTTGTCTTTTTGACAAAACGCATAAAAATTATAGGGATCGAGGAATAATGCAAAATATTTGGAAATCGATAGCTTCACAATTTAACAATGCTTCAGGTGAGTTTCTATATGTTGAACGTTATATTATCTTTTTTTTTACATATAAGACATTAAAATTTGCATGTTAAGACAAACATTCAATTATGCAAATAAAATTCATTTTCATATTTTAGTTTTACTTAACATCAATTTCATGCACGTCTAAATATTACAATGTTTTTCACAAAAATATTAAAACAAACTAAAGTGTCCCTTATTCGATAAATTTGATAATGATTTTTAGTGAAGCAATAATATGCAATACATTAGGCGCTTAGAAAATTTTAAATAATGGGAATAGTTTGCCCATATTTGATACATACATATATATCCCATAGTAATCCTATCTAATCGTATTTAAAATACCATTGAAATAAGGGAGAGGAGAAACTATTATAAAACAATTTTATGTAAAAAACGAAAAGTGGTCTTGTTTATATCTTTTACCTTTAATGTATTTTTTCTAACGATCTGATGGCTTGCCCATATCAAAAGAAGGGGCTGATGATTCATTAGTTAAATACAACTACGTAGTCTCTGGGATGTTAGTTTCAAAAGGAATGTTTTTCATTTAATGATTTTTTGCACCCTTTCACTGATCTGTACAACTGCTTTTCTTTTATTTTCTACCCTGCTGAGGAGTAGTGAACCACACAGAGTCTTAGTGCTCACCATATACACCAACCAGTCTGGAATATGGCACTGCTTCTCAGCAGTGCATTAATGAAATATTTCTTACAGCAAAATTTCACACAAGCATTAAAGACTTGAATGTTATCTGTTGTTATGTTCCCACTGAGGATGTCATTGAGAATGAAAAGGATAGGTTTTACGGACAACTTAAATATATTTTTGAATTCTGTAAAGAAATGAGATATTATTCTTGTTCATTATAGATGACTTCAATGCTCAAGTTCGTACTCACTGTTACCTTTGGTGGGGGGAAGGGTCGGTGATAGGCGCTTTTGGTATTGGTAGCTGCAGTGGCAATGGGTAATGTCTCCTACAACTAAATAAACTAAACGATTTGAGAATAACTAACACTTATTACAAACACCGCAACATATAGGTTTCACCATATTGGCTGCGTAAGTATATGATTGATTATATATTAATTAACAACAAATATGGGCTAGTTCTTTCAGGAATACCAGGTAACAGGGGAGCTAAAATTGGATCTAACTTGATAAAAGTGTCTTGCAACTTAAACGAAGAAGTGTTGTCCTAAGGTTAAAAAATTTACCTTTAATTCTAATGTTTTTAAAGACCCAGATAGCTATAGCTTGCCATGATAGGTTACTTAGTCATTATGACAGTCATTGTTTGCTTACTATTGAAGTTGCGGAAGAATGGGACCATTTTAAACAGGCTTTTTTGGAAACTAACAGTACTCTTTTAGGAAAAAAGGAGTAGAGGAGACAGAATTATTTGACTGATAACGTACTTGAGCTTATTTCAGAAAGAAAGAACTGCAGGAATGTCCTTAATCAATACCCTACTAGTCCTAATAGAAAGCATTACAGAGAGCTTAATAATCGTGTAAAGGATCAGTTAGCTGCTGATAAGAATCTTTGGTTTCATGGTTTGGCTGACAAAGCCGAGGAAGCAGCTAGGCAGCACAACAGCAGAAAGCTGTACCAGATAGTTAATGTTTTATGTGATAGAAAACGGACAGGTATACAGGGATTGAAGGATAAACAACGTAAGGTTATAATAGAAGGTGAGGATTCTGTCGTGGCTAGGTGGGCTGAGCATTTCAGTGATGTTCTAAACAATGTGGTTAGTTCTACTCCCATTGTTTGCAATGATGATAGATGTATTGGTGGCTTTAATGTTCGCCCTATAACACAATCTGAAGTTATTTTGGCTCTTTCTAAATTTAAACTACATAAATTCCCAGGGGTAGATGAAATTACTACGGAAATGCTTAGAGCTGGGAATGCTTCGGTTACCACTTGGATGGCTGAAATTTTGAATATCTTTTATGATAAAGGCATTGTTCCTAAGGATTTTACCAGAGCTATTATTATCCCTATTTCTGAAAAAAAAAGTGATCGCAGTTCTTGTGATAACTATAGGGGTATCAGCCTACTCTCTGTTCCAGGGAAAGTTCTTTACATGATTGCGCTTAATATAATTAAGAATCTGGTTGACGAGCAATTGCGTGATGAACAATGTGGATTCAGAAGTGGTAGGGGATGTGTAGATCAGATTTTATCACTCTGGCAGATTCTTGAGAAATGTTTAGTTTCAGAAACCTTTGGTTACTGGCTTTGTTGATTTCAAAAAGGCTTTTAATTGTGATGATCGCTATTATTTGTGGCTGATCGTGAAATCGTATGGCAGACAAGTTACAAGTTAGGTAACATAATGAAAGCTCTCTATAATGACACTGAATCGTGTGTGAGAGTTGATAAAACTTATAGCAATTGGTTTATCATTGCTTTTGGTATTCAACAAGGGTGCATTTTGTCTTATTTTCTCTTTTGTTTGGTTATTGATTATGTTATTGGAAATTCATTGCAAAGGAAAGATTTTGGCCTTAAATGGTGTGGAGATCTGAAAATATCTCATTTAGATTATGTTGATTGATTTAGCGCTTTTGGCAAATATTGTTGATTTCATTCGAGTTGTTGCTGAGACTGGTAGTAGAATAGGTTTAGTTATAAACGGTGAGAAAGTTAAAGTGATGGAAATTGGTCAGGCAGGTTGTGATTCAGTTAATCTGAATGGTTACCGTCTCGAGCAGGTGTCACAGTTTAATTATCTTGGGAGCTACGTAACAGATACTGGTGATATGCGGCATGAGATTAACAGACGAATAGGGATTGTTGCCGGGACATTTAAGAATCTATTGAGAGTGTGGAGAAATAGCCATATACACATAAAGACTAACATTAGGCTGTATAATAGTTTGGGTCTTTCCAGGGTTACTTATGGTAGTGAAACATAGACCCTTCGTAAAGAAGAAAGAGGGAAACTTGATACCTTTGATTCTAGATGCTTAGGTATTTGTAAGGTTAGACAAAGAAGTCAGTAACATCCTTTGAGCAGCATATTGTGCAGAGAGAGATTCCGTTTATTTGGCCATGTTGCCCGTATGGATCATTATACATCAGCGAATAGGGTTATAAACAGTTTGCCTAAATGCCTCAGAAAGAGGGGGACACCTAGGATACGGTAGGCAGACAATATCAAATAAGACCTTGTTAGAATTGATGTGCAGTGGCCAGATGTAGCAGATGTAGCTCAGGACAGATATGCTTGGAGAACTGAATTTCACGGTCTGGGTGGACCTCCCTTGATGATGATGATGATGATGATGAAAATTTTTAATTCTCACTATTGGATGATTGATGGCACATGTAAAATTCACATGTTTACACAAAAAGCGAATGTTTGCAGAAAAAATAACATTGCTGACCTACATCTCACTCGAAATGAACGTTGTTCTAAGAAACGAAATTGTGACATTCACACCCTAAGTGAATACTTGTGGTTAAAATACGTTACTACTGTACCACGTTACTACTGTACTTCGCACGTGCAAATACTTGTAATAAACAGGGAAAACAGTTTCGAACGTAAAGAAACATGCATTCTCATGCGGGAAAAATAACTAAACCATTCTTAGTTGAACATGAAATATGCATGATTGATTTACTCGCGTAATGAAACACATATGTAATACATATCGCTGTAGAAAAAACGTGTCGTTGCAGGAAAAATAACCACTGTTACACTTATAAAATACAGAAATATACATACTCGTGCGCAAAAAATTACTAAACCCACTCTTACTTAAACATGAAATACGCATGTTAGATTTACTCGCATAGTGAAACACATGTATGAATACATATTATTATATTATAAAAAAAACTTGTCCTTGCAGACAAGCACTTTCACACTTTCACACTTATAAAATCATACAACCACTTCCACACTTATAAAATATAGTGTACTTACATACTTGTTCTAAGAATTCCACACTGGTGAGGGAAAAACAACCACTTTCACACTTACACACACACATAGTGTACTTTCATAGCTGTTCTAAGAATTCCTCACTGGTATAGAAATATGTATTCTCATGCAGAAAAAATAACCATACCGATTCTTACTTAGACATTGTCTATGAGAAATAAAAATGGAAAAACCAGGTTTGTTTTTTAGCAAAATGCATTTTTATATCGCTACTGTGGGAAAGATCGTCCTCTGCGCCATTTTTCCATTGAAGTCACCACCGGAACTGTCCCATAGAAACTATACGTTATCAGGGTTATTTGTTGGAAAAATAAAAGAAGTTGAAACTTAAGTGATGGAAATGATACACGCCCGAATGTCATTTGAAAATTGGTGGATGATAGTGCCTGTTAACGCTATCGCCACCTAACAAATGACGTTTAATGCTACAGATTTCTTTTCGCATTACTTCTACTTCATATCACACTGGAAATGAAACTTTCACACTTTCTATTATTCTGCGAAACTCGCATTAAATGATACTTTTTTATTTGTTTTTCCATTTTTACACTGAATGTTTTGTTACATAGGTACCGTTTTGTAAAACAGGTCACCCATTTTTATGACATTAACAATTTTCTGTCTGTGCTCTTTCTAACAGGAATTTTCTCTTTCTAATGTACTTTATTTCCTTTTCTGGTGGGATAAAACCATATTCTCCAGGTAACTGGTACATTCGTTTTTTTATTTGATTTATTTTAATTGTGATGAACAGTATAAGAGGACATTTTAAAATTAAATGACTGCTTGAAGGTTTTGCAGGCAGTAAACTGTTGCGATGCGTCGTTAAGCCGAAAATATCCCCCGATAATAAGATGCTAGCATACGGGACTTTCCGTGACTATCCAACAAAACACTTGTGCGCTGTGTTTAATCATGATTGAAAGCGAATAATTATTTCACTTCGTCGTTACGGTTGAAAAGATCCTTGAGGAAGATAAAATTCATGGAGTGGAAGACGGCCTACACTTCCCATAAGTAAAGGATTTAGATTTGCGGCTGTTTATCTGTTTTCACATCAAAGGGCTGTTCCTTAGGTCAGTACGTAAGTTACCCATGACCTTTGAGTAGTGAAACACATGTATGAATACAAATCATTATATGCGCATGCGCGAATGCATTCACGAACAGGAAACATTATCACTGGATAGTGTTTCCTGTTCGCGCATGCGTCTCCGTGCTATTTCTTCGGATTAAGTGACAAGGATAGTAGGAATTTTAATAGAGGATATGTTAAATTTTAACAAGTGGGAATTAAGAATTAATTAACAATTTTAAGAATATGGAGGGAATTTGTCCATTTTTTAAGAAGGACATTTCTGGGCTTGGGATGTTTTACACAGAGTGACTCTTAGTTTGTAAAGACATTATTTTTTGTCTGTCACTTATATTCAATGTATGCTCTACGTGAGAACATCGATTTTTGGGTCATAAGTGCAGAATTCTTTTACTGAGGTCCGATCACAACATATATGTCAGAGCAAACGACTCTGTCCCTCAGCAGTGCGACCCATCGAGATGTCGTTGAGGTTGTGAAAAGACATTATTGGGAGTGACTATGAAAATTAAGCGCAAAATTCACCGGTCTGTGACGTAGTTGACCTGCTGCACATCCGGGCATGTGAAGGAGACAATCCTACGCTGATCCAACCGTTCGTGATAATGGGAAAAAAATTCACGAGACCTCCTTAACATACATTTAAGTTGTGCTTGCATGTGGAATTAAAGACAGATGTTTTACACAACGCAAGGTTACCCGCAACGTATGAATTGTTTCCTACTTTTATCATTGCTTACTTTCTATAACATTTAACCGCGTACAAAAACTCTTTACAGAATTATTTTTTGTACGATGGAAGACAACTAAATGCCTGACTTTGCAAACAAGCGTAACGAACACACGTGTACTAACGACGGATCGCAAAACGAAATAAAATTTCGTCAGCGTGATGAGTCATTGGTCTTGTGATCACACGTTTACCAGTAAACGGAGGAAAAGACGATTTTTAAAACTGTAAGAGCGTTTACAATTGCTGATTTAAAAAAAAATTATATCTTACTCCGAAAAAATTACCTGGTTTTTCTTCGGAGGAAGATATAATATTTTGTTATCGATTTTTACCGAGTAGCGTTACTTTCTGTGAGAGAGTAATATTTTGCATAAGTGAATCATGTGTGGAATTGAGGATATAGCGGCAATAAGTATTAGGAATAAAAAATTTTAAACTTGAAACCAAGTCGCGTAATGGATATACGGGAATTAAAAAAGTTAGTTTTATTGGTTATTCTTTTGCAATCACGATGTCTTTGAAATGACTTATTAGTAAAGGAAAATAAGTTAATAAATTGGGTGGGGATTGAAATTTGTAAGAAGGAAGGAATTTTTAACCTCTGATTCGTTTGTTGAGGTCTTTGTAATGGTTTAGTATAACATGAAAATACGGAGAGTAGGGAATTGAGACATGGTAGAAATAAGAATTTAACGTAAAATCAATTCATCATTCCAAAACAACTCCTGACGTGGAAAGTGCAGTGCAGAATATGTCTCAACACAAATATCTGATGGCATCATCCTTCAACCACATGGAGACTAATTTTAATAAGAGAAGGACAACATTTGGAGGTTTGGGGGCGCCAAGGGAAATTTCAAGATGGATTGTCTTCTTCCGATGGGTGAAGATCCGATGGGTATTTACTCCTGCGATGGGTATTTACAACATAGGTGATCTATCATAAAGGGGAGATGGGTTAATAAGTTTCGATAAGAGTTTGAAGATTATTTCCTAAGCATTGTTTCCATACCTTATCTTGGGTGATGACCTGAAACAAAGTGGTTGAAATGGGCAGGTGACAATGGGGGTTTGGACAGAATACTGTCAATGGGTGACACCGTCCGATGTCCCAGGACTTAGAGAAATATCGCGATTGGTCCGAAAACAGCGGTCAAGAGTGTGAGTGGCTTTTCCGAAATATCTTGTAACATATCACGTCTGATACGGAAGAAAAGGGGGGTCGACAGTGTGATGGGTGACGTCATTCAAGATGACCGTTGGTGGAAATTTCGAGAATGGTTCAAGGTGATTGCTAGGGGTTGAAGTGATGGAACTTTTACTAAGAGTTTTAATTAACGAGGGCTTTTTAATAAAGTGGGATTGTGAAGACTTTTTAATGAATAACGAGTTTATAAGTTGGACACCGAAGATGCCCGCCAAAGGGATGAGGGGAATGTCCTGAACGTTGCCACCGAGAGTTTAGTTGTACTTTGCAATTATTTTTAGGATTGCATTAACCATTCTGAGAGGGGAAGGCACCGAAAGTTTAGTTGTACTTTGCAATTATTTTGAGGAATCCATCAACCATTTTGAGAGGGGAAGGAATTATTCAGGGGTTTACAAGTCTGGACATGGTGATTGCATCATACATTCCAGAATTGCACCATTTTCTGGGACTTGGCTAGAATGTGCGACATTTTCTAGAAGGTTCTATTACCTCATAGGATGCGAGTTCCGCAAAATTTTGGGGCTTTATGGGGATGACAGAAACCAAGATGGCCGTCGTAGGACTTAGAGATATTTTACGAAGTGTTGGGCGTCAAAGGGGGATGGAACGTTTGGTAAGCGTTTAATAAAAGGGGGACGGAACTTTTGATAAAGTTTTTTTAATGAGTAAGGAAATTATAGGTTGGTCATCGAAGATCCCCGCCAAAGGGCGAGAGGGGGGGGGGGGTGGAACCTTTGATATGTGTTTAATAAAGGGGAGCGGAACTTTTGATAAAGGGTTTTTTAAATGAGTAAGGAAATTATAGATTGACCATCGAAGACACCTTCCAAAGGGTGAGGGGGACAGAACCTTTGATAAATGTTTAATAAAGGGGGGGGCGCATATTAATAAGGGTTTTTTTTAAATGAGGAGGTCGAACTTTTGATAAGTGTTTAATTAATAAGGGATAAAAATAAATACATAAAATAAAAATTCGCTCGTTAAATTATGAGAAATAAAAATTGTGTAGGTTAATTTATAAGGGCTAAATATTCGTAAGGGTTAATTTACAAGGACTAAAAAAATAAAAATTGTTAATTTGCCACGACTGAAAAATAAAAATTTTTAATTTAGAAGAACTAAAAATATGTATGTTAATTAACAAACCTAAAAATACATAGGTTAAGTTACAGTACTAAAAAATACTTGTGTAATTTACAAGGCCTAAAAATATGTAGGTTAATTTACGAGGAGTAAAAAGTTCTTTTATAAATATTAGCACGTTAAATTATAAAAATAAAAAAATACTCAAGTTAATAAAAATAATACATGAAATATAAAATTCACACGTTAAATTATAAAGAAATAAAGATATTCGTAATTTTTAAAGATCGGTTATTCCCGCTTGAGACACCTTTAACTACTCTAAGCATAAAACTACCCTTGGTGTAATGGTTAAACGAGGTGGTACAATTGCTTAACATGAAAGACCTCGGAACAAGCCCAATTGTGAGAAGAGTTTTTTTTTAAAAAATACAGTACATGTGTTAAAAATATAGTACTTCTGTTACACCCTAGAAATCACCAGAATTAGGTTGAAAGCTTCGAATGATAGTTGGACTTGGAGAATTTTCGGCTGAGGGCACACACGAAGATGGCGGAATTCAAAATGGCGGACGAACGTCAAAATTGGTGGAGTTTGTGGTGACGTCAGGATTCAAAATTGCGGAAACGAAGATGGCAGTCTGGACATGGAGAAATTCGGATGAGAGTAGAAACCAAGATGGCAGAATTAAAAAATGGCGAGACTTATTCGGGAGTTTGCGGTCAAAATGGTGGGTGCAGGGGGGTTTAATAAAGGGGGCTGGGACTAATGGGTTAATTAATTAGATATGAGTTAGGAATTATGTAATATGAATCATCAATAAGGGACGTAGTCAATTATGAATATTAATAAGAGGGCGTGGTAAATGAAATAATAGGGGAAAGCACTGTGTGTAGGGGGTACTGTATAGTGGGACAATACTACTCCAGTGTTGTTTCATAATCTTAAAGGATTTGATGGACACTTTGTAGTAAAAGATTTGTGGAAATTTAAAGATAAGAAGAAAATTACTTGTATTCTTCAAACTACAGAAAAATAAATATGCATTAAATAAGGTCAAATAAAATTTTTTGATTTATTCATGTTCCTCAGTTCAAACTGCCGAAAAATGTGGAAAATTTCTTCATACTAAGTCAATGCTACAAACAACAGAATCTGAATGACTCACACAAAGAACTTTTGAAAAGCAAAGGAAGTTTTCCATATGAGTACTTGCAACAGAGTGCTCAGTTTTTGCAAACGTCACTTTCCATCCAAAGAGAATTTTCAAAACAATGAACAAAACGAAAGAGCTCAAATTTTGACGAAAGTCTATTCTATTACTTCCTTCGGGGAATATCACGATCTATACATGATCACTGATGTGTTACTGCTAGGAGATATACTTGAAAACTACAGAAATTCGTGTATGAATAACTACCAACTCGATCCTTGCCATTATTTTTGCTCTCCTGGCTTAGCCTATGCTGCTTGTTTAAAAATGACAGAAACTGAGCTGGAACTTATAAAATATGATATATATATATTTTTTTCATTGAAAGAGCTCTGCGAAGAGGAATATCTTTAGTGTCTGAGAGATTTGCACAGGCCAACAATCCTTTAGTAGATTCATATGAGAGAAGTAAACAACTAAACTATATCATGAACTTTGATGCAAACAATTTATATGGATGGCAATGTCTCAACCTCTTCCAGCTGGTAATTTCAAATGAGTAAATGATATTGACTTCCTTAATATTCCAGACGATAGCTCCACATGCATACCAAATTAAAAGAATTGCTTTATCCCAAGAATACACAAAACGATATATCAGTGGAATTCACACTTATGCTTTTGGAAATTATTGAATCTCAGATATGTATGGTAAAGTAGGCAATACCATTTACAAAACATTGAACTGAAAACAAATATAAAGAAAATTAAGTGCTAGTAAAACATTTTGAAAAGTGTACCAGTTTGTAATTCGTTAGAAATGTTAATAATCAGCGTTTAAATCTAATATCTCTCTCAATTAGAAGAGGGACCATAGAGATTAAAATTTAAGTGGTATCGAATCAATTTCTGTGAAATCCTATGGTCTGAAACCCTTTGTAATAAAATTAAGAGTAATAAATTGTTTAGAACAACTTTGTACAAGTGACAAAGGATTAAATATCCCAGCAGTTTATCTAGCTAGAGTCAAAGTAAACTATAATCTCAGTCTCGATATTTCATTTTATTCGGTCAATACTAATTATTTTTCCGCCAGATTATAGAACTTTATAAATCGTAACTATCAATGTTAAAACCAAGCTTCTAGCTCGATTAGACAAAAATTATTGCAACACAAAATCTAAAAGTATCGAACCCGCAAAACTTAAAATATTGGGTCGAGATCGTTTCCAATACATTTAACGTATAGTATTTGCCGAATGGAGCACAATGATATTAGTTTGAGTTCTGTAGCTCTATTAGAAGCAGAGTTATGAAACTGCAAAATTAAGAGGGGATCGACACTCTTTGTCGGCTAGAAAACTGTTTCAGACCGATTATTCTTTCGTCAGATAATAGAACTTGGTAAACCCCAACTATTAATATTGAAACCAAGATCCTAGCACAATTAGAATGGACGTTATAATTTGGCAAAATCTTAAAATGTCGAACCCAGAAAACAAAAACTAACGGGTCGAGACCGCTTCCAATATACTTAACATATATTGCTTGCTGAATATAATCTAAAGACATTAGTTTGATGTGTCTGGCTCAATTAGAAGCAGAGTTATGAAGATGCAAATTTAAGAGGGTTCGATCCACTTTCTCGGTTAGGAAACGGGTCCGACACCATTTCCAGCCGAATTAACGAAATGAGTTCCAGTACTAGAATGTGATGTGATGGAAAACCGAAAACGTTTCGAAATCTTAGATGAGAATCAGTAATGTGTGGTATGCAAAAGATTTTGAACCCAGAAAACCATAAGTAACGGAGTCGAGACCAATACCCACATGTTCAAATGTAGTACACCCGGAATAAAATCCAATAATATTAGTTTCATATCTGTAGCTTTGATTATAAGACAAGATATGAGATCATAAATTTAAGAGGGTTCGACCCACTTTCTCGGCTAGGTAAGGGGTTCGAACCCGATTCTAATCAGTTCAGAAAATAATGTCTGATTAGTACTATTGAACAACACCAGAATGAGCTCTGTGGCATAATTAGATCAAAAGTTAGGGGATCGCTTGGCCCCGCTCGATGCGGAGGCTAGAAGCGGGTTGAGATGATTTCTCCCAAGTAGGGACTCCGATTACAATTGTGTCTTGTATAGAGCTGAAACTGGAGGAATTTTATTGCGCTCGGGAAGTGGTGAGGAGGGGGAGAGGGGAGGAGGAGTGAGGAGGTGGAGAGGGGAGGAAGAGTGAGGAGGTGGAGAAGGGAGGAAGAGTGAGGAGGTGGAGAGGGGAGGAAGAGTGAGGAGGTGGAGAGGGGAGGAGGAGTCAGGAGGGGCTGCGTTTATGTTTTCATGTGTTGGATCAGTCAAATGAACTTAAATAGAAAATTGAAATTTAATAGAACTTCAAGTTTGAATTAAGCACGATAACATAAAAAATAACGCTTTGCTCTCTATACAAACTTCATACATTCTCAAAATTATTCTAACCTACATCACTTTTCACTTCAAATTCAACCTTTAAATTTTTTTATATCTCACACACATACTATCATTCATACCCATATTTCACTCTCCATTTCTCACCTCCATTTCAGTTAACCCAATGATCTTCATCCTTTACAAAATAAATACAAATCTCATCTGCAGAAACTTTCCCCTGATTTTTTCTAACCCACATCACTTCAAATGCTCAATACAACAAAAACACACAATTAGCGCCTTAGAAAATACTGAGAGGCATTTGGACTCTCAGTTTGCAATTTTTATCCTGGCTGTTTCACGCTTTCACCGTAATTTCAGTACTTGCATTTTTTTTCAAAATTCGATTCATCTCATACCCTCTCATCCTTATTGGAGCAAAGAAAATCCATACATTCACAGATATCGCTTCCAAGTCTAACCTTCCATCATATTTTTCTCTCCCAGCCCCCGAAAACGTTATTTTACCTGTTGATTTTGAATTGCCTATTTTTCAAACTAATTTCCCAAAACTGTCTGGCTTTGTCGATTTACATTGCTTTTACAACCCAACAGCCCAATAATCCAGTGAAGTGTATGATAACTACAACTTTTTCTCAACAAATCCCACCATTTCAGATCTTTTACACACACACCACCTTCTGAAAATTAGTTTAACCGCTCATCCCCCAAAACTCTCCCTTAGGTTAACATGGGTTTCCCTATACTTTAACATTGGCCCAGAACTTTCATTCTTCTCACTATTCAAGTTCTTATGTAGAATTCTAATGATATTTCAGCTTACCTATATACAAATTTTCCCCCAAAATGCATAGAGGTTTTTTTTTTGAGAAATCAGCATTTTTGCGGTCTTAATTTTTTGTCCTTGAGTGTATTGTTTCTTGGAATAGTTTTTTAATGCTGGTCTCAATAAATTTCAATTTTGTTACTAGCGTTTTTGTGATTCTGATGCTCTTGATAAGAAGTTAAATATTACTGTCGGTATAAGAACGAGTATAACAATGAATGAAGACTTACAAAGAGAGTTTCCTGTTGCTTCATAAAAAGCATTTACAACCAATGGCTGCAGAAACCAGTCCCTAGAAAGAAAACAAGTAGTAAGTAGAAAAATAGTAGGAATAGAAATCTTGACATTTTTCATAAAATTAGTGTTTTGGCATAAATATTACAAAACATGATACGTATCTTAAATAAACGAAAGAAAAAGCATAAAGTGGTAGAGAAAGAATAGTGTGTTAATTAAACAATTACGTTTCGAAGTGGCTTAATAATAGATTTTTGCTTTCGTCAATAAAGGATATGTCCAGACACAAATCACAGAATGCAATTAAAGTAAATATTTCATAAATCGTACACGAAAATGGTTTCTTTTTAACAGAAGATAATATAATCTTAAGAGCAATGTAAGCAATGGTTCTCCCCCCTGTGATATCCAGTGACGTCATTGACAATGACCTGAGATGCTGATGTCATTGGTCGAATCTCTTAAAAATCTCCTGATCTATATCATCAACCATGAGCCAAAAAATCCTTGATCTTGAGGCTAAGTCCATGCTCTTATAACGTCATCAACTACACCCCTCAATATGCTTCACACAGTACACAATGACAATGTCTACTTTGTTCTAACTAAAATGTGTACCTGTGTGATGCTGAATGTTTTACTGTACTTAGCCTACTCTCTATTCCAGGGAACGTTCTTTGCATGATTGTGCTTAATAGAATTAAGAATCTGGTTGACAGGGAATTGCGTGATGAGCAGTGTGGATTCGGAAGTGGTAGGGGATATGTAGATCAGATATTTTCTCTATGCAGATTCTTGAGGAAAATGTTTAGAGTTTCAGAAACCTTTGGTTGCTAGCTAGATTTGTTGATTTCAAAAAGGCTTTCAACTCTGTTGATCATAATTTGCGATTGATTGGTATACCAGACAAGATAGTTAACATAATGAAAGCTCTCTATAATAACACTGAGTCGTCTGTGAGAGTTGGTTAGCCTTGTAGCAATTGGTTTAGCATTACTTCTGGTGTTCGACAAGTGTGAATTTTGTCTCCTATTCTCTTTACTTTGGTTATTGATTATGTTATGCGAAATTCACTTCAAGGGAAAGATTTTGGCCTTAAATGGGCTGGAGATACGAAAATTTCTGATTTAGATTATACTGATGATTTAGCCCTTTTGGCGAATAATGTTGATGAGATGAACTCTTTCATTCGAGCTGTTGATGAGACTGGTAGTAGAGTAGGTTTGGTTATAAACAGAGAGTAAACTAAAGTGATGAAAATTGGTCAGGCAGGTTGTGATTCAGTTCATCTGAATGGTTACAGTCTTGAGTAGGTGTCACAGTTTAATTATCTTCGAAGGTATGTAACAGATACTGGTGATGTGTGGCATGAGATTAAGAGACGAATAGGGATTGGTTCCGGGACTTTTAAGAATCTATGGCAAGGCGTATACACCTATACACTAAAATTAGACTATATAATAGTTTTATTCTTTCTATGGTTAGTTACAGTAGTGAAACTTGGACACTTTGTAAAGAAGATAAAAGGAAACTAGATGCTTTTGATTTCAGATGCTTACGCAGTATCTGGGGCATTAGGTGGTTCAACTTTGTAACTAATGATGAGGTTAGGCAAAGGAGTTGGCAACCTCTTTTAAGTAGCATATTGTGCAGAGAGAGATTCCGTTGGTTTGGCCATGTTGCCCGTATGAATAATTATAGATTGGCGAATAGGGTTATGAACAGTGTGCCTAAAAGCCTCAGAAAGAGGGGGAGACCTACGATGCTGTGGGCAGAAATTTTAAACAGGACCTTGTTAGAATTGGTGTGCAGTGGCCAGATGCAGTAGATGTAGCTCAGGACAGACTTGCTTGGAGAACTAAATTGCATGGTCTGGACTTCCGTAGCCCACGGCTGCTTGATGATGATGATGATGATGATGATGATGATGATGATGATGATGATGATGATGATGATGATGATGATGATGATGATGATCAATTTCACATTTCAATAAACAGTTGCAAATATTTGGAGATTTTCGATATTTCTAAGTGACTCAACTGCCAAAAAAAGGAAAACCTTATGTTGTGGAACCTTTAAAGAAATAATATATCGTATAGGACTATATTTATTTTAACTTGTAAACATTCCAATTTCTTGACGTTTTGAAATCAAATTTGTATGCTTCAAATAACTGGAAAATGACGAACGGAAACATTTGTTGTTTTCCTCTGTCAAAGAATTTATGGGCGAGTTATTGAGCAAGAGCCGGCCTGGGATTACAAAATATGACTCTGATAATCCATGAACTGAAATATTCGATGTAATGTCCATCCTAAAAGACTTAAACAATCATTATTTTAATCCGGATATAGTGTTGCAGAGCTCGAAAATCTTTGGTCTTTCCCTAATAGGATGAAAAATACAGTTTGCAAAGACATTATTCGTTAACCAGCCTAGTTTCAAACTTTACGAAAATCTTCAATTTGGAGACCATAAAGGAATATTTCCCACATCGCTTTAACCTCGACTATTTGAGTTTATTCCTCACCACAGCTATTTTGATACAGATGTAATGGATAATGCTATGAGACACAAGTTTGAAACATCGTAGTTTTTAGCAAGTCAGTCTTCCTATGACTTTTATAAGTAACTCGAGATGTACTGTAGCGTGGACAGTGAGCTATTGAGGAGAGGTACAGAAACTCTAGTCTACAATTTAACATTTTCCCTACCATACCAGCCCAAACTGCAGGTAGGAGGTAGTGAAATAGAGTTGGGTTCGATTGTTTTTCCTCTGAGAGGCACTTTTTTGCACACAATGGATTAAATGGCCAGATCACAAAAACCCCAAAGTCTCAGAGAAGGTTGGGGGAGGAGACCCACTGCAACAGCTGTTGGGTGGCAGATGGTAGCCTCTCGTCAAGGCCATCCAGCGTGTTCTCTAACATGCAAAAGATATGCTCTCATGCACACGGAGCTACAGCTTAACGTCCCATCCAACAAATGGCGGCCTTTCCAAGCTCATCGGTGTATACTGACTGTGGGTAGGGTTGGGAGTTTGTGGAGATAAATCACAACACTGACCCAGCTGGGAATTGAATCTGGGAATTACAGATTATGAGCCTGGTCTACTACCAACTGAACCATCCCCGCCCCTAGTGAAGAACGAATAGCATTGATTGAAAGAGTTCATTCAAAATCTTGCCGTTTCTGGCCGTTATGGTAGCAAAAGGGTGAAATCTAATGTATCGACTGTTTCTGGAAGAAGTCAGTGAAAGCTCTCACTTGGCACAAGTGAATTAATCCGCTTCTGGGAGGCTGTGATGACTGCCTTTGAACCCTTGCGTTGCTATAATCATGGATATGTCAGATGTTGTTTCCCTGTCAGTATATTGACCTACCACACAAAAACCCTATGTTGCCTTGAGTAGTGGAGGCAGCGCCCTGGTAATTTATGCATAACCCTTTCCTTCCAGAGCAGGTGATTGACCATAGTGTGACAGTTATGGTTGGATGATTCCCAGGAGGGCAAGGCTTATTGAGAAAACCTTTGTGTAAGAAACATTTGTAGACGAAACCTTCCCCTAGCAGATGTTGTTGATATTTTCCCAGGTGAGTTAGTTTCCTCCCCCGCTTCGGATGTCCGACTTATTGAAAAAACCGTTGTTTGTGTGTGAAGAACAGCTGTCGCAATTATGAGACGAAGCCCTAGCAGAAGTTGCTAACTCAGTTAATGATTTCCTCCCACGCTCCACCTTATTGAAAAAACCATTATGTAAAGAACATCTGTATGAAGCCCTCCCCTAGCAGATAATGCTTATTGATTTGAAAAAACCTGCGTGTGTGAAGAACAGCTGTAAGAATTCTGTATGAAGCCCTCTCTAGCAAACCGAGTTAATGATAGGATAATTGTCCCTCGCTACTTGATTTCAGCGAATAAAAAAGCCTTAATGATTGTATCTTCACTATGATTGGCCTATAATATTTCCTCTTCTTTGTGAATAGGGGGAAACATACCTATAAAGTCTCAACATTGAAACTCGATCAGTAGCAATGGATCTCTCCAAGGCAATTTATGATGCAGTTACCTTTCACTGGAATGCCCAACCAGAGAAGTATGTAGCTGTGTATCCAGGCTTATTAGAAGAGCTCCTAGTTGACATCATCCTGCATCATCTACCTTCATCTAGTCTCGAAAACGTTGTGTGGGTGTTTGCAATAGTAGCCCAGAAGTATGGTTATCCGATATTAGAAGGACTCGAAAAACTTGATTTCGATGAGTTAGTGGAGATGGCGAAGGCTGCAACCATCATGTGCGAATAATAAATGGAAAAATGAATCGTGTATGCTGTGTCATCGATTTAGACGGTTTTACTGTAGCGGGTAAATTTTTAACTAGAGAACTCGGATATTCAGACTGTCGTGGTCTGATAGGGGCTTACAGATTCGATCTATCTTCTATCATTGATATTTCTCCTTCTGATTGGAAGACTATCGGCTACGTAAGTAAACACATCACAGGTCTCTCTTTTTACCTCGTAGGGGTGAAGTCGTTTACGAAGTGGACTCTCTGAATGATATTGTGCGACATATTCATGAAACGTGTCGATCAGGTTACAAAAGTGTTATCGCATACAAAGGAGGAATACACGAGAAACGGCTTCTTGAAAAGCTCGGAGTAGAATCTCTTGATTTGGAGAAACTGGGTTGTCCGAGATTTAAAGACTTACCTAAAATCTCAGGAGCTGAATGTGGATATCATAGAGGACGCGACATTCATTGTTCTCAAGCCATGGCAGCGGTGTTTAGCACGTGGTTGGACAATTTTATTGGTATAGAATCATTCTACAATCGATCGTGCATACAAACAGATAGCGACATTTGATAATCTCTTTCCTCACAGTGAAATGAATTCGTTAATAGGTCATCCTCACAATCAGCAAGAGGCTTTCGAAGAATACATGTTCTGGCAAGAGTTTTTCCCAGAGCAAACAGCAAAGGAGGTTGAATTGTTTATGAAGAAGCACGACGAGAAAATAACATTAGTGAAGGATGAAACAAAAGATGAAGAAATAACATCAGCGAAGGATGAAACAATAGATGATGTATGTGAAGAAATAACATTACAGAATAACCATGTGAAACACCCTATATCAGAAAATCGAGCTCCTTTTCGTCCAATAATTAGACGTAAAAACGTATGGAAACGTGTTCCTATCATATACGAAGATGACGTCATAGATCCGCCACCAGGATCGCTCCTGTCGACTAGGAGGAGGATAAAACATTCACCATCTCCTAATATAAGTCGCATTAAACGTCATAGAAACTTTTAGTGCATCATGCAGCCTGATTGTGCCCACACTTATCCTTTGGGGAACTCTCTCTTCATCATCCCAGGACTTTACAGAGATAGACTGTTGATTCATATACGACGTTATCGTTCCTTTACTGAAGGTGGTTTGCTTTACCCGACAAAACAAGGGATCGCTCTAACTCTACACGAATGGCAAGAATTATTGTCAGTCTCTGACAGGATTACCCCTTCCCAATCGACAGAGAGAGAAACTTGGTTTGTCACAAACAATCTACAACTATGTATCTACTCCAATAATGTTGGTTCCTGGCATTTGGATATCATCAAAACGGTGAAATCGTCTGTTCCGACTACTGTGACCCTTACAGTTGCACACTGAGACATACTTCGTAATCATCGTGGAGATGTTAAGAATAGTGTAGTAGTATAGTCACATTATACCGTACCCCCACTAGTGCTTTCCCTCTATGACGTCACCGGCCACGCCCATTTCCGCCCCCTCCCCCTATGGCACAATATGACGTAATCATTACATAATCATTATGTAACCGACCACGCCCCCTTATTAATAATTAATAATTCCCCCACAGTGGCGCCATCTGTTGACAGTGAGAAGTACAATTTTCCCAAAAAAACCCTATTTTTATTCTAATTCTTCGATTTTTGATTTCCCCCTTTATAAAAAAATTTCTCCCCCCTTATGAAAAAAACCCTTGGCGTCATCTGGTGCCTGTGAGGAACACTAATTCCCCAAAAACCCTTATTTTAATTCTTTGATTTCCCTCTCTTATTAAAAATTACTCCCCCCTATTAAAAATTTCTTCCCCCTTATGAAAAAACCCTGATGCCTTCTGTTGACAATGAAGAGTACTATTTTCGGAAAAACCTCCTTATTTTAACTCTAATTCCCGATTTTTCCCCCAATGGTTGACCTATATTTTAAGCCCTCCTGCAGACCCCCCGGTTGACCTTTTACGCCCTACCTGTAGTTTAAGCCCTCAGATCGGCTGATGCAAAACTCGGAAAAATTGCATAGAAAGGGATGATACAATTGTAACGTCTCACAGAAAATCAGGCCCCTAGTAATTAAACACTTACCAAAATTCTCTTCCCTTAAAAATTTAACAGGCTGCATCCAATGCGTATTTTTAGTACATCTCCTGTATTCATCTGAAATTTTACAATTCCATTCAACTCTTTTTGAATGTTTAATACAGATCTCAAATTGTAAATCAACTCGCAGAGTTGTATTTATTCCTTAGTAATTAAAACCCTTTGCTATTCATTTAGCCAGGACGACTAAACGATTCCTTTATAATTAAAATTCCCTGCTATTATTATAAGAGTTGTTAATACTAACACACTGTGTAAAATTATACTGAAGATTAAACATCCCTATAAATAAAGTAGGGTAGTAATTAAACACTCATCCCTAGTAATTAAACACTCATCAAAATTCCCTTACCTTTATTAAAAAAACCACCGTATGGTTGAAATAAAACAGTTTTCTGTAGATGCGTTTTATCGAAAAAAAAAAAAACTTCTCCCTGGGAAACGAGAGTCGAACGCGCGCTACCTCAGTCCCCAGCTTCTTCTGTCAACTCCTAACAAGAACCAACCTGCAATGGAAAAGCTTCTGTTATTGGCATTCCTGAAGTCGTACGTGGAGTTTCATCATGCACATACGTGTCCTCTTACCGGTCAGGTAGCATGATGCAATCGCCGCGGGATGTTGAGTGTCCTGTGATAGGAATTGTTGTTCTCTAAGGGCAGGAGACGTCACAACAAGGGGAAGTAACGTGGAGTGACCAGCGAGTGACACGTATCAGAAGGCTGAGCACTGTTTATATATACAGGGACTTGTTAAGACATGAACATTCTACTCAGTGTTCTGTCTGTCTCTCGAGTTGTCATAGTTTGAAAGTCTCTGGTAGAATGTCGAGAACGCGTCAATCGTTTTATGTGACTGCACGATGCATATTGGCGTCTGTAGGTATTCCTTCATATCAGAAGGATATAACTTACGAGGAATGCTTGCAGACATTAATGAATGTTATAACCGACAAATTCTGCATATGCTCAGTACGATGCAAGGTCCTCACCGTGTCACGGTCATAGAAACGTAAGACACTGCCCATGAGTTTCTATGCCGTGTGTGTTTTGCGGACGTAGAAGCGTTAAACCATGTCAAAAGGATGGACTACCTATCGGTTGTCGAGGATGCCATGATCTCGATAGAGATTGTGGCCATTGTGGAGGTTGTAGGATAATTAAAAACAACAACAACAAAAGGTTCTTTTCAGAACCACTTCATTTGTGTAGAAAGGATTATCGATCATACAATTTCTGTTCACAACTCTTCTCTATCTATACATTTTTCTTCTCTATCACCCCCATTAACAGAGTAAATTTTATAGGGATGTTTAATCTTCAGTATAATTTTACACAGTGTGTTAGGATTAACAACTCTTATAGCATAGTTATTGCGGGTAGGCTCCCTCTGACTTTTAAAAATTAGATCTTACACCGACAGTCTTTTCATATACGCATTTTTATAACCATTTTAAAACCAACACTTATTTCTTTTATCCCTAGCGATTACTGGTTGTTGCATTTTTTACTAGACGAAACCCTACCCCTGCAGTAACAGCCCCCGCAGGAAATAAAAAATGCTATCGGGCGAAAAATTAATAAAATCAGATTTTATTCGTCGTGATGAAAAATATTGATGGGGTAATAGGTTCGACTTAAAAGACTTCGTGTTCGGATCCTCACCACGGACAACCTCTCGCTGATGGACGGTTAAACCCTACGAAATTATTCCAAACTGGGAATCTCAAGGTTTTTATTGACGAATGAATCTTGGACCTGTACTGCTTCCGTACATCGTGAAAACCCACTCACAGCCTTGATCCATGTTCCCAATTTCCTTTACTAAGTCACTTCAAAAAAACATTGTGATTGCAAAAGTATGACTAACTGTTTTATTACGCCACGTTTTAAAAATACTTATTACTGTTGTAATCCGCGGTACGGGAGAGTAACACTGTTCGAAGAAAAATCAGGTAAAACAGTTTTTAAAAAATCGTTTCCTCCGTCGTTTGCGTATGTCTCATCACGCTGGTGAAACCGGGTGAAAAAATGTGTTTTTTTTGTACGAGGTAGAATGTTAAATGTACGTCGCGTGAAAAAACTTTAGTTCCATCAGGAATGCACATTAATGGAGTAGGGAGGTCGTAGTTTAATACTTCAGCTATAAAAAAAATAATACAATGTCTCACGCACCCCTCTCAACTTGTCTACGCTAATCCATTGAAATTTTATTTGC
The DNA here is from genome assembly GCA_038380435.1 of Ryuthela nishihirai. Lineage (NCBI taxonomy): Eukaryota > Metazoa > Arthropoda > Arachnida > Araneae > Heptathelidae > Ryuthela > Ryuthela nishihirai. The sequence continues at coordinate 4,316,069 of JAWZYU010000020.1, read as the reverse complement.
AACGGGACTGATACTTCGAATCCGCTATATGCTCCGCCTAGTGCTCCCACTCTCGTTTCGACACACACACTCACTCCCATGTGATCTGAACGGACACTGCCGGCTGGTGACGTACAAAGGTCACAGGGGCTGCAGTGGAATGCATGGCTCCTGCTGAATGCTACGCTATCAGAAATCCATGTGGCTGTCGCGTTCTCCAAGCGCTCAGAATATTACTATACGTATAACAGATGTAAAGTCCGCTTTAATCAATACATAGTTCTTTCAGCTCTGCGACTATTGGCTGGCACATTTTTACTAGAAGAAGGGCTACCTTACAGTAGCAGCTCCGCAGAAAATAAAAAATCTGATTTTATTCCTCGTGATGAAAAATATTGAAGGTAATAGGGTCGACCTAAAAGATTCGTGTTCAGATCCTCACTCCGGATGGCTTTTAACAAAAGTCCTACGAAATTGAAAAACTCCCCTGTTACGCGACATTGTTTAAAAATACTTATTATAGCTGTATCCCCAGTACATGATGCAAACTCTTTCCGAGGAAGTAACGCTATTCGATGCATCCCCCAGTTACATGCTTTTACAGGGTAAAGCCTGTGTGGCAGAATGTTAAAAGTAGAATTCATACGTTTCCGTAAAACTTAAGTTCCATCATGCGTTAAAGGAGTATGGTTCGACTCACTTTGAGAGGAGCAGTCGCTCGGACCAAAAGCCTGATGGGTCTCCTGCCGAATTCTACACTTTATCAGAACACCGTGTCGGGTGCCTTCTAGAACAGGGAAAAATTTTTAATGTCATAAGAAATGTGTGGCGTATAATTCCATGGAAAAAATACGAAACCTTTAGTATTAACATCCTCACTTCAATTTTTCATACGACATTCTGGTTTAAGTTTCAACTTTTATTTTTTCCAACCGTAATAAAGCGCTGTTTCTGTGGAGCACTGGTGACTTCGACGCAAAGGGTGATCCACACTAAAAAACAAAACCCATAGACAATGAAGAACTAAAAAAGTCATTAAAAACAGTGAATGGCCTTATGTAATGTACAGAGATTGACAACAGTAATATAGACAGGAACCTATCGCTCACTATCATAGCCCTCGAGAAATTATCAAAGATGAATAGAGTTCGGACCACACAATCTTCTGAGTTAATTCTGGACAGATCACAAGGACTTTTTCTCACATTCGTTAATCAAAGTGTCTACTCATCAGACTTGTCATTACCCCGACAAACTACCTATCCATAGACTGTGTAAGCATTTAGAATGAAAAATTGAGTTTGCTTCAGTGTCATAGCTTTAATTTTCAGATGCACTCCACAGATTCGTAAAACACTCATTAGGTATGCATTTCCTTTCACAAGAAAATTTCAGTTCATCACTGATTCATCTTCCCTATGTTTATCTTTCTAATAAATCATACGCCCAAAGTAGATAATTATATTACGAAAATAAAATCGATTTTAAGTGATTCCGTATTCGTAATTTATTAATACTGAAGAATCACAACCATCATCAGATTATATCTACTCACGACGAAAATCTCACAATAGTCTATGCAATACTTTACCATAGCCGATACAGTCACAAGTTACGAAAGTCAGCATCTGTCTCATAGACCAGGGACGTGTGAATAGCGACCTGCTAAGAGTTTTTTGTGCCCCACCAAGACAGTCAGAAAAATCCGTCTTGAACCGAGATTTCCTCCCCGTGCGCGACCGAAGATTCGTCTCGTATTTTCCACTAGGACCATTAGACAGTCTTGGAGTAAGGGATGTCGAATTATCTACATCCCTTACTCCAAGACTGTCTAATGGTGAACTGCACGATCAGAGAGCAAAGCTAAGTTTCAGAAAAACATTAAATACACTCGTCAGAAAAGAAATTTTTCGGATTCTACGTACGAACTGTATTGGGTGTGAAGTAGATCATTCAAGTCAGCTTCGCCATTCGTGTGTTGGCCATATCTCGTTTCGCCGAAGCAGTGAGAAACATTCATTTAAGCGATATCGCTAAACTTTCTGTGGAAGAGGCAGGAGTTGAAGATTCCTACATGCTACACTTTCCTATATTGCGCGCCTCTGAATATGTACTAAATAAATGTAATAGTGTTAGTAATTTCTGTTCTATATCTGATGGGTCGTCCTTGTAATTTCTTAGTGTATGAATAAAAGATTTTTTCCTGCAATGCTATTTCATTGTTCTACTTAACAGAATCGAGAAAGGTAAAAGAATCTGAAAAATTGTATACACGCATGCATCTTTAGTAAACTTATCGGTTTAGTGACTTTTCGATGAGATTTCCTAATAGAGCTATAATACCGATCTGACGAGGTTTGTAAATTGTTAGCTTCTTCTGTAGCGAACAAGTGTCTGTAAGACAATATGTTTATTCTTGCATACGGTAACATATACACATACAGACACACCGAGAGAGAGACATGAAGACGTATACACACATCAGATTCAGCGAAACAAACATGAAAACATACTCACGCACACACTCACCTGCACACAGAAACATACTCACACACTCACAAACATGAAAGCATACAATTACAGAGACGAAACAAGTATGTGAGAAAAAACTTAGTCCATCGCACGGATATGTGCATACACTTAGAAAGACATCCGTTGAATAATACCATACACCACACAAGAATATACTTTGCATAAGATCAGAGAAACATTCTCCTACATATTCATAGACTGCTTGAATCAGACAGTCAACATTGTTGTCCCTAGATGGCGTTGGTGAAAAGCTCAAAATCTTTTTTAAACTGATACATGCTTCATCTTACTTCGAAAGTTCTATCTTTTGTGCTCATAAGAATAGTATATAGATATGGAGAGACACAAGAAGGAGACACGCTTCAGTGAGTTTGCACTGATGTTTTCAAATATTCTTCACAACTGAACGCCTAGTGCACATACAGCTAAAATGTAATATTCACATACTCACACGAAAAGTGTACGTTGTTGAAATGTAATATTCGTGTGCTTACACAGAGGGGTGAATGTTGCTGACTTGTGTCTTCACTAGCTATGAACGCTGTTGTAAAAAAAAATTGTAACATGAATATCCTAATACTTAAAAAATGAATGGTTAAACCATTGTAATCAACTGCTTTTCAACCCTGCACATGGCGCCCTCTGTCTTTGTTGTTTTGAGGTGATGATTGCAGGTAGTGTACTTTCCTGTCGCTTCTCTTTCTCACTTCTGCAATATTGTTTGTCCTGATGATTCCCCCCCGATAGGGGACCACCTTGTCGTGGTGGGGGGCCTAGGGCCCAGCAACCCGGCTGAAGGCTGTGCCGACCGGGTTGGGCGCAGGTTGGACATGGCCAAGGCCAACCGAGGTTGAAGACGCTGCTGGCCGGCTTGATTGCCGGTCGGGTGGTGACGGCGTCGGAGACCTCACCTTTCAGGGACCTTGGGTGGTCAGTTCGACGGCTCGGTCGAAAGGTTCCTGTGCGCCTATACATTTGCAAACCGGGGAATAGATTAAAGTTAGGTTTCTTCCGGTGGTTAGCTTTCCTTCTATAGGACTGCTGCCATGTGAGGCCGGGGTTGAGGTGCGCCTATAGGGCGTATTCCTTGCCCCCGGCTCTAGATAGTCATGGCTTTTCTTAAACCAGGTAGTGCTGTCAGGCGGAACCGGGAATTGCCGTGGTTGCACAAGATCGCAACATAGAGATCAATTGTCCTGATGATTGAAGTATACTGTTCTGCTCTACACCTGATACGATTACAAAAGAAAATGTTTGCATGTACTAATTCTGGATTAAATATGTGGACCACTACCAGTCCAACCCATGACAGCAGTCGAGCAAGCTCAAAGCACGCCGTTGTACTACAAAAATAAGATTAATACCGGTTCGGGGGACTCTTAGAATCGCGAGGTATTATGCTTATGGTATGTACAGGAGTAATGGTCAATAGACAGTGTTATTTCCAAACAGGATACATATAAAAAACGTGTGCTAACCACTTTCGCACTGTACCACTTGTTCTAAGAATTCCACACTAGTATAGAAATAGAGAAAAATAACTAAACAGACATCTCAGTGTTATATTGTAGCGAAACTTGTGTTTGTAGCTAGCCACCATCACACACACTTATGCGCTTATTGAAATGTAGTAGGTGGGCCAGGAACTCTGAAAAGAGCGTGTGAAAGCACCTTGAACTAACCGCGAGAAAGCTTACATTAAGTTTTATCGGTGGTTGAAGTCAGTGAACGCCGAACTAGGGCTCGATTCAGGGACCTAATTTTTCACGGAAATATTGTTGTTTTCCAGTGAGTTTTTCAGATTTTTTAATTTACAAACAAAAACACCTGTTCAGTTTGTCTTCCGTTCGAATCATATTTCATGCAGTCAGCATTGACTTATTGTATGACTGTTCACGCTTTCCCCTCACACATTAGGAAATGGAAGCTTCGTGCATGTAAGAGTACATTCGATGTATCTTTTAAAAAAAAATATGCAACTATCTGTCTTAACAGTTAGCATTCACACGACATAGGTGTTTGGTAACATGCGTGTCTTACTATGGATCTCAAACCTTGACTTTGTTAGAAGTAACTAACCTACTGTCTATGGCCGGGGTGGGCAATTGTTTTCGTATCTACACTCCGTATGCATATTGACGTGGCCGTCCTAGTGGAAAATACGAGACGAATCTTCGGTCGCGCACGGGGAGGAAATCTCGGTTCAAGACGGATTTTTCTGACTGTCTTGGTGGGGCACAAAAAACTCTTAGCGGGTCGCTATTCACCCGTCCCTGGTCTATGAGACAGATGCTGACTTTCGTAACTTGTGACTGTATCGGCTATGGTAAAGTATTGCATAGACTATTGTGAGATTTTCGTCGTGAGTAGATATAATCTGATGATGGTTGTGATTCTTTAGTATTAATAAATTACGAATACGGAATCACTTAAAATCGATTTTATTTTCGTAATATAATTATCTACTTTGGGCATATGATTTATTAGAAAGATAAACATAGGGAAGATGAATCAGTGATGAACTGTAATTTTCTTGTGAAAGGAAATGCATACCTAATGAGTGTTTTACGAATCTGTGGAGTGTATCTGAAAATTAAAGCTATGACACTGAAGCAAACTCAATTTTTCATTCTAAATGCTTACACAGTCTATGGATAGGTAGTTTGTCAGGGTAATGACAAGTCTGATGCGTAGACACTTTGATTAACGAATGTCAGAAAAAGTCCTTGTGATCCGTCCAGAATTAACTCAGAAGATTGTGTGGTCTGAACTCTATTCATCTTTGATAATTTCTCGAGGGCTATGATAGTGAGCGATGGGTTCCTGTCTATATTACTGTTGTCAATCTCTGTACATTACTTAAGGCCATTAACTGTTTTTAATGACTTTTTTAGTTCTTCATTGTCTATGGGTTTTGTTTTTTAGTGTGGATCACCCTTTGCGTCGAAGTCACCAGTGTTCCACAGAAACAGCGCTTTATTACAGTTGGAAAAAATAAAAGTTGAAACTTAACCCCAGAATGTCGTATGAAAAATTGAAGTGAGGATGTTAATACTAAAGGTTTCGTATTTTTTCCATGGAATTATACGCCACACATTTCTTATGATATTAAAAATTTTTCCCTGTTCTAGAAGGCACCCGACACGGTGTTCTGATAAAGTGTAGAATTCGGCAGGAGACCCATCAGGCTTTTGCTCCGAGTGACTGCTCCTCTCAAAGTGAGTCGAACCATACTCCTTTAATGCATGTTGGAACTTAAGTTTTACGGAAACGTATGAATTCTACTTTTAACATTCTGCCACACAGGCTTTACCCTGTAAAAGCATGTAACTGGGGGATGCATCGAATACCGTTACTTCCTCGGAAAGAGTTTGCATCATGTACTGGGGATACAGCTATAATAAGTATTTTTAAACAATGTCGCGTAACGGGGGAGTTTTTTAATTTCGTAGGACTTTTGTTAAAAGCCATCCGGAGTGAGGATCCGAACACGGATCTTTTAGGTCGACCCTATTACCTTCAATATTTTTCATCACGAGGAATAAAATCAGATTTTTTATTTTCTGCGGAGCTGCTACTGTAAGGTAGCCCTTCTTCTAGTAAAAATGTGCCAGCCAATAGTCGCAGAGTTGAAAGAAATAAATATTGATTAAAACGGACTTTACATCAGTTATACGTATAGTAATATTCTGAGCGCTTGGAGAACGTGACAGCCACATGGATTTCTGATAGCGTAGCATTCAGCAGGAGCCATGCATTACACTGCAGCCCCTGTGACCTTTGTACGTCACCAGCCGGCAGTGTCCATTCAGATCACATGGGAGTGAGTGTGTGTGTCGAAACGAGGGTGGGAGCACTAGACGGAGCATATAGCGGATTCGAAGTATCAGTCCCGTTGCAAATAAAATTTCAGCGGATTAGCGTAGACAAGTTGAGAGGGGTGCGTGAGACATTGTATTATTTTTTTTATAGCTGAAGTATTAAACTACGACCTCCCTACTCCATTAATGTGCATTCCTGATGGAACTAAAGTTTTTTCACGCGACATACATTTAACATTCTACCTCGTACAAAAAAAATATTTTTTCACCCGGTTTCACCAGCGTGATGAGACATACGCAAACGATGGAGGAAACGACTTTTTTAAAAACTGTTTTACCTGATTTTTCTTCCAACAGTGTTACTCTCCCGTACCGCGGATTACAACAGTAATAAGTATTTTTAAAACGTGGCGTAATAAAAGTTAGTCATACTTTTGCAATCACAATTTTTCTTTTTGAAGTGACTTAGTAAAGGAAATTGGGAGCACGGATCAAGGCTGTGAGTGGGTTTTCACGATGTACGGAAGCAGTACAGGTCCAAGATTCATTCGTCAATAAAAACCTTGTGATTCCCCGTTTGGAATAATTTCGTAGGGTTTAACCGTCCTTCAGCGAGAGGTTGTCCGTGGTGAGGATCCGAACATGAAGTCTTTTAAGTCTAACCTATTACCTAATCAATATTTTTCATCACGACGAATAAAATCTGATTTTATTAATTTTTCGCCCGATAGCATTTTTTATTTCCTGCGGGGGCTGTTACTGCAGGGGTAGGGTTTCTTCTAGTAAAAAATGCAACAACCAGTAATCGCTAGGGATAAAAGAAATAAGTGTTGGTTTTAAAATGGTTATAAAAATACGTATATGAAAAGACTGTCGGTGTAAGATCTAAATTTTAAAAGTGGAGAGGGAGCCTACCCGCAATAACTATGCTATAAGAGTTGTTAATCCTAACACACTGTGTAAAATTATACTGAAGATTAAACATCCCTATAAAATTTACTCTGTTAACGGGGGTGATAGAGAAGAAAAATGTATAGATAGAGAAGAGTTGTGAACAGAATTGTACGATCGATAATCCTTTCTACACAAATGAAGTGATTCTGAAAAGAACCTTTTGTTGTTGTTGTTTTTAATTATCCTACAACCTGCATAATGCCCGCAATCTCTATCGAGGTCATGGCATCCTCGACAACCGATAGGTAGTCCATCCTTTTGACATGGTTTAACGCTTCTACTTCCGCAAAACACACACGGCATAGAAACTCATGGGCAATGTCGTACGTTTCTCTGACCGCCTCACCTTGCATCGTACTGAGCATATGCAGGATTTTGTCGGTTATAACATTCATTAATGTCTGCAAGCATTCCTCATAGGTTATATCCTTCTGATATGAAGGAATACCTACAGACGCCAATATGCATCGTGCAGTCACATAAAACGATTGACACGTTCTCGACATTCTACCAGAGACTTTCAAACTATGACAACTCGAGAGACAGACAGAACACTGAGTAGAATGTTCATGTCTTAACAAGTCCCTGTATATATATAAACAGTGCTCAGCCTTCTGATACGTGTCACTCGCTGGTCACTCCACGTTACTTTCCCCTTGTTGTGACGTCATCTGCCCTTAGAGAACAACAATTCCTATCACAGGACACTCAACATCCCGCGGCGATTGCATCATGCTACCTGACCGGTAAGAGGACACGTATGTGCATGATGAAACTCCACGTACGACTCCAGGAATGCCAATAACAGAGGCTTTTCCATTGCAGGTTGGTTCTTGTTAGGAGTTGACAGAAGAAGCTGGGGACTGAGGAAGCGCGTTCGACTCTCGTTTACCGGGGAGAAGTTTTTTTTTTCCGATAAAACGCATCTACAGAAAACTGTTTTGTTTCAACCGTACAGTGGTTTTTTTAATAAAGGTAAGGGAATTTTGATGAGTGTTTAATTACTAGGGAGTTTAATAGCAGGGAATTTTAATTATAAAGGAATCGTTTAGTCGTCCTGGCTAAATGAATAGCAAAGGGTTTTATTTACTAAGGAATAAATACAACTCTGCGAGTTGATTTACAATTTTAGATCTGCATTAGACATTCAAAAAGAGTTGAATGGAATTGTAAAATTTCAGATGAATACAGGAGATGTACTAAAAATACGCATTGGATGCAGCCTGTTAAATTTTTAAGGGAAGAGAATTTTGGTAAGTGTTTAATTACTAGGGGCCTGATTTTCTGTGAGACGTTACAATTCTATCATCCCTATCATTCTTTGCAATTATTCCGAGTCTTGCATCAGCCGATCCGAGCGCTTAAACTACAGATAGGGCTTAAAAGGTCAACTGGGGGGTCTGCAGGAGGGCTTAAAATATAGGTCGACCATTGGGGGAAAAATCGGGAATTAGAGTTAAAATAAGGAGGTTTTTCCGAAAATAGTACTCTTCATTGTCAACAGAAGGCATCAGGTTTTTTTCATAAGGGGGAAGAAATTTTTAATAGGGGGGAATAATTTTTAATAGGAGGCGGAAATCAAAGAATTAAAATAAGAGTTTTTGGGGAATTAGTATTCCTCACAGGCACCAGATGACGCCAAGGGGTTTTTTCATAAGGGGGGAGGAATATTTTTATAAAGGGGGAAATCAAAAATCGAAGAATTAGAATAAAAATAGGGTTTTTTTTGGGAAAATAGTACTTCTCACTGTCAACAGATGGCGCCACTGGGGTGAATTATTAATTATTAATAAGGGGGCGTGGTCGGTTACATAATGATTATGTAATGATTACGTCATGTTGCATCATAGGGGGATGAGGCGTAAATGTGCATGGCCGGTGACGTCATAGGGGAAAGCACTAGTGGTGGTACGGTATAATGTGACTATACTACTTAGTGTGGACTTCTATCATAGATTTGATGCGAATTTTCATCTACATTATGCCATTGCCGAACAGAGGGATGCGTTACTAGCATTCCTTCTCGCACCTCCTGCTGTACGAGAAGGTCAGCTGATAGAGTTCTTGTTGGACATTATTCATCAAGATCTGGTGCATCACTTACTCCCCAATACGAGAACTGTGGAACCTGAAGATAAAGAACAATGTTTAAATCTCTACTTCAACGATGCAGTTCGTGCATTAAACATTGATGATATAGCTTCTACCTTTGTGAATTCTGTATGGACCCGAGGACTACTCTGTTATGTGGATGACATGTTCCTCGCATCTCTCTCCTATACGGATTTGTTAGAGAGTGTGAAGGAAAATCTTTATATTCCAATCTCATGGTTTCATAAATAAAAGTATGATATTACCTACTGTATAATGACTTATGTTCTCATTTCACATGATGTGGTCACGTAAGCTGGTACATCATCATCATCATCCTCAAGCAGCCATGGGCTACGGAGGTCCAACCAGACCGTGCAATTTAGTTCTCCAAGCACGTCTATCCTGAGCTACATCTACTGCATGTGGCCACTGCACACCAATTCTAACAAGGTCCTGTTTGACATTGTCTGCCCACCGCATCCTAGGTCTCCCCTTCTTTCTGAGGCCTTTAGGCACACTGTTCATAACCCTATTCGCCAATCTATAATTATTCATACGGGCAACATGGCCAAACCAACGGAGTCTCTCTCTGCACAATATGCTGCTTAAAGGAGGTTGCAAACTCCTTTGCCTAACCTCATCATTAGTTACCAAGTTGAACCACCTAATGCCCAAGATACTGCGTAAGCATCTGGAAACAAAAGCATCTAGTTTCCTGTTATCATGTTTACAAAATGTCCACGTTTCACTACCATAACTAACTCTAGAAAGAACCAAACTATTATACAGTCTAATTTTAGTCTTTAGGTGTATACGCCTATTTCTCCACACTCTCCATAGATTCTTAAAAGTCCCGGCAGCAATCCCTATTCGTCTGTTAATCTCATGCCGCACATCACCTTTATCTCTTACATAGCGACCAAGATAATTAAACTGTGACACCTGCTCAAGACTGCAACCATTCAGATGAACTGAATCACAGCCTGCCTGACGAATTTTCATTACTTTAGTTTTCTCTCTGTTTATAACCAAACATACTCTACTACCAGTCTCATCAACAGCTCGAATGAAAGAGTTTATCTCATCAACATTATTTGCCAAAAGGGCTAAATCATCAGCATAATCTAAATCAGAGATTTTCGTATCTCCAGCCCATTTAAGGCCAAAATCTTTCCTTTGAAGTGAATTTCGCATAACATAATCAATAACCAAGCTAGAGAGAAAAGGAGACAAAATGCACCCTTGTCGAACACCAGAAGTAATGCTAAACCAATTGCTACAAGCCTTACCAACTCTCACACTCAACCCACAAACAAACAGAAAACACAGCGGAAGATTTTCCCTCCACAGAAGCCCACCAGTGCAGCAAAATCAGGATCCATAATCAAGCTCAGAACCATATATCTGTCCAGTCTAGTGGTTTATATGGTCAGCACCAGGACCCTGTGTGGTTGACCAGTTCTCAGCAGGGTAGAAAAAAAAGAAAAGTAGCCATAGTTGTCCAGATCAGTAGGCCACACTAATCTGGCAGCCCTCCCCTTCCGTTCACTTCCACAAGAGAGTATCTCTTTTGAAAGGTACTAACGGTCTGCACCACGAGAAGGCGTGGGTCAGACATTAGGTGCTATGCCTGGCCGGTTCTATGCATCATCACAGGGATTGGTGCATAGCTTTCCTTCCAGTGACTACCTAGCTACCATTTACAGACCAGTATAGCTAGTACTAGGTATAATAATAATAGCGTGTTTGACTATAGGGGGAGCTGTATGGCTAGGAATTGCGTTTTCTCAAGACTATTTAATCACTAGTTGTGGCGAATCCCGTCATTTGGGAAGAAATATTTATTTAAGTGTCTGCAATCAAACAGTGGATATAAGATTATTTTTACGCCTGAAACCTACAGTGAAAGGAATTAGTCTGACTTATGAACAGTGGGAGAAACTAGTTTCTTATAGTCATTGGGTTTGAAAGCATGTTGTGGGCTCTGAGCTATCGGTTTTGTCTAGCGAACACAAAGACAAAAGATCTTTACTACGAGCATTCCATCATTTACACATCGAGAAAACTGTGTGAAGAAGCGGCAGAGCGACTTTCCATTGATGTTCCCAACTCGTTATCACTCGAGCTCTGGGTTAAAGAAGGAAAACTTCTATTAGTCGATGAATTCAAAGTTGGAGAAAGTTTACTACCAACCAGAGAACCCTGGAAGTTATGGGGGAGTAGCACGATTATCCCAGAGTACTGTACTGCCCCAAGAGAGAGTCAAAGAATGGTTGTTGGAGAAGGAGACGTACACTCTTCACAAACCGTCGAGAACAAAATTCCGAAGAAACAAGACTTTCGTGACAGGGCTAGACCAGCAATGGCAAGCAGATTTAATGATTGTGAAAAATATCTCACGATTTATTGAAGGTTACAGCTACATATTAGTAGCTATTGACATCTTGTCTCGTTACGCATGGGCAATACCTTTGAAGACCAAGACAGGAAAAGCAATGAAAGATGCATTCGAAAAAATTATTTCCCAAGACTGAATTCCGATGGTTCTTAATATATCAAGGCACAGAATTCACGAATCGAATCTTTCAAACATATTTGAAGGATAAAAACATTCATTTCTTTGTTTCTTATGGAGTCAAGAAAGCTGCCTTAGCAGAACGTCTGAATCGTAGGTTGAGAGAAAAATTATGGAATATTTCACAAAACATAAACATTTCAACTTCATCAATGTTTTGTCACGTATAATGGAAAGTTATAATGCGTCTAAGCATAGAGCTCACGGAATGGCTCCCAAAGATGTGAGTATTCATAACGATAGTATTGTTTGGAATCGACTGTATGGAGGACCTGCGAAAAAGATAAGTCCGCTTTTTAAAGTTGGAGATCATGTACGTTTAAGTAGTCTCAAGCATCCATTCAAGAAGGATGCATCTCAACAATGTACCAAAGAAACATTCCAAGTACGTAGAGTAATACTCAGGAATCCTCCCATATATGACGTGATCAACAGTGACGGATAGAAGATAAAGGGAACTTTCTACAACGTATTAATTACAGAAAGTTAAAACTCCAGAACTTCACGCTGTGGAAAAAATTTGGCTAAAGACCGAAAAAGAGAGTGTTGGTAAAGTGGGAACATTACAGCACCCCTTCGTGGATCCCTGAAAAATGGCTTTCTATTTGACGTTACCTTCTACAGCCAGTGTTAACATTTATCCAGACAACAGACAATCGGATTATACTACACAACTTGCACAGTCTGTTGAACTCCAAGGACAGTGGGGAGTCGGATTGGCAGAGGATCACATACCTTTCAGTTCGTATAATATAGATTCATCTAACGACACTTTTGAAATTGAATATGACACAACCAGAAAAGAAGAAAGAACGAAAGTGAGAGAATTACTTCCTTTGGATGATATGAAAGTTACCTTACCTAAACGAGTCTATAATGGTCGTTACATATATCGAGCGTTGAGAGACAACTTACCTGCAGGAGCCAAAGAAAATATCCAATTTAAATATGAGAATGATAAAACTATTACTGTAACATTCGCCAATAATTATGGGATACGATTTCCAAAAGAGTCAAAAACTTTCATGAATACCATATTTGGATTGCAAGATAATTATATAAGTCGTAATCTGTTTGGTAGTTTTACTTCTGAAATACCTGTACCTCTAACGTCCTCAGTTCCTCGCATACAAGTGACTGATGACAACTACAGTTTATGTGTACTACGTCCTACTCCGATTGAAGAATATACAGAGACGGTGGATGTTGTAGAGACATCCATGCCTCTAATATACATACATCATGGACGATATGATAATGCAGTGAGTCTTTTTGAAGAAATGAGATTAGCGATACCTAATGATGTGAGACACTTTTTTCGATTCCTTTTACTTCCGAATGGGAAAACTTACGTGTTGGTTAGAGGATCAGGTCGTATCATGTTTCCTAAGAAGCATCCTGGATTAGGAGAGATGTTAGGATTTGATCATATGGAGACATGGTTTGAAGAATCTACATCCCGTTATGCTATGGATTAAAAAAGAGGTATAGACGGGCTGTACATTTATTCCGACCTCATCATACCCCAACTAGTGGGTGATGCTCACGGGGAACTCTTAAGAGTGATCAATCCTTCTGTGCGTACTAGAAATGAGGAAAGTATCGTGAATGTTTACGAGAGACCAGACTATTATCCACTAGCCCGTAATGTTTTCGAAAGCGTACGCATTTTCATGAGAACAGATAGTGGCAATGAACTATCATTTAAATATGGTAAAGTGCTTGTGAAACTTCATTTCAGACGCAGACATGAGAGTGAAGTACACGGAACCTAATCCTTCCACATATCTTGCGTATTATAAATCGCAAGTGGGTGGTGGAGTTTTCAGAGGACCAAGATATCAATGTGGCGAAGGGCTCGGAGCATTTTTTAAAAGTATTGGACGATTTATATCACCCATAATTAGACCAGCGCTGTTCTCATTAGGATAAACAAGCAGCTAAAAGTGGTATCAAGTTTGCTTCTGATTTTGCGGCAGGACGTGATATAAAGCAGGCAGCAAAATCTAACTTGCGTGAAAGAGCAGGTAATTTATTAGAAGAGGCAAGCCATTCTTTGGGAGGGAGCGGTATAAACGAAGGAAACATAACCGAATTGTCAGAGTTGCTAAGAAGACGTGTAGAAGACAGGACATCTTTACAAAATGAGTGAGAAAATTCGCTCTGCGTCACAAGACTGCGCTCTATCTCAACTATATTTATTTTCGGTACCTCCAACAAGTTCACAGGCAGAAAGAAGCAATTATGCATCCTACCTACCCTTAGCCTCTTTAGATGGTAATGCTCCTATGGAATTTAGTATAGTGGGAAGTGACGAATACATAGACCTCGCAAGATGCTATCTTCGATTGAAAGTCAGAATTACAAATGCTGCAGGAGCATCAATCACGGATGCTGAACTGGTCGCCCCTTCTAATAATTTCATACACAGTCTTTTTATTCAGACTGATATTTACATAAACGAACGTTTGGTTTCTGGGAGTCGTACCTTGTATCCCTACAGAAGTTATTTTGAGACTCTTCTGAATTATGGAATAGAATCCCCGAAGAGACAATTATCTTGTGCGCTTTGGTATCCGGATACATCAGGACATTTTGAGACCAATAGTAATGCCAACTCAGGATGGCAAGCACGAAAGTCATTGCCAGGATTCAACGCTGTCGAATTAATCTCATGGATACATGGAGACATCTTCACTCAAGACAAGTAATTGTTGAATCATGTTGACCTTAGAATCAGAATGACAAGAGCAAAACCCGAGTTTTGTCTCATGACAAGTGTGGACAGAACCGAATTTAAGGTGAAGATTGAAGCAGCAGCATTTTGCGCTAGAAAAGTCAAGGTGAACGATTCTGTACTCATTGCTCATGCTCAAATTATACAGACCACGTCAGCAAAATATCTAATATGAAGAATAAAGATGCGAAGCTATGCACTAGCCCCAGGCATTACTGGAATAACAAAAGATAATCTATTATCTGGACAGCTACCTAAACGCTGCATTGTAGGACTTGTTGAATCAGCTGCTTTGAATGGAAATTATGCTAAAAATACCTACAACTTCAAGCATTACAACTTAAACTTTTTAACACTCTGTGGATTCCGAGTCGTTCCCTTCGCAACCTCTAACACCAGATTTTGAAAACAATCAGTACCTACGATCTTATCAAACACTTCTTGAAAGTTTAGATATATGGAAAGCTAATAAGAGTCTTCCATTTGGACGTGCTTCTTATTCTAAAGGATTCACATTGTATGGATTTGAGTTATCTTCAGAAGGAAAAGAGTATTTTGATTATTTTAATGTGATAAATAAATAAAATAAATACCCCCTGAAGCAGCTGCTTGCCACAGAGGTCTGACAGGAAGGAGCCTGTCAGTTTATATGACATAGTAGAAGGTCTGAGAGGATGGAATCTGGAAATTGTAGATTAGAGCTCAAATTCGGAGCCGCTTTACCTCATGCAGTGAGCGTGATATTCTATGCTGAGTTTGAAAATCATCTTGAAATTACCCAAGACAAGTGTTATTTGATTATTCCGCATGATGGACGCAATACAGCTGAACAGAGTGCTCAAAAGGGATTCCTATACATCTCCCTTTTTCCTAGGTGTGTTCGCAAGAGATCAATTACCTCATATTGCTAAGAAACCGTGTATGTTTATATACAACACAGATGTTTCTACTTCATCAGGAACACACTGGATCGCCGTTTACATGAATAACTATAGCGTGGATCATTTTGACCCTCTATGACATCCTCCTACAGATATGGACCTTACTATGTTGAATATGGAATGAGACGTGTTTAAGGTAAATCCTTGCAGCTAGAGAGTTAATTTTTATGAGATGATCGAATTCGTGTTCCCAAATAACGCGTATTGTATGGTTTGGCATTAACTGTTTGATAACTCGTTCTCTGTCTAATGTTTGCAAATATGTTTTACCCGTGGGACACTTTGTAAAGGGGTTAATTGTAGAAGGATTATAGCATGATGCACATCCGTGCCGTACAGATCCTTGATAGCATAATATTATCTTTTTATCTTTGCATAATACATCTAGATAGTAGTTGCCTACCTTTGCTTCCCCTTCAGGTGAACGTGCTGTCTGTAGAGTGAGATTTTCACTCTCTGCAACATAGGCTAGCCATGCTAATGCTTTTCTTTCTCTGTCTACTTACAATGGCATAATACCCATTTGCAGGATTGACTCCAATGGTATCAGCAGGCATATACTTTTTTCTATAAACTGCTAAACAGGCTGATGCGAGAGTAATTTTTGTGAAAGGGTCAACTGATGTCATTTGCATAAATTCATCTATAAATTTTTCGCATCCTACCCGTAAAACGTGTACGTCAGAATGACAGTATGCTTCCATCTCTGATTTTAAATCGCAATGAGAATTAAGTACACTATCATACCATTGGTGGAAGTCTAAGGATTCAGAAGGAGACATATGTTCTGCATGAAAATATTTTTTTTCTGGTATAGCTCCTTGATAATTCAGGTTTTCCAGTTTGCAGAATGCATGAGGGAAAAAATCCTTTTTTAACCTCAGTAATTCCAAAAGTTTTAGGAAAATTCCTAAATGCTGTAGGAAGGAAACTAAGGGAATCAATAAATTTAATTTTCAGACCTGGCAAATTTAGCAATAAAATTTTGTTACCATTAAATATGATTTCAGGTTTTAAATACTTTGAATAAAGAAATTTTAAGATAGGGTACGAATCGAATGCTCTAGAATTATATGCTAACAAAGTAACATTTTTAAATTTTTGCTTACCATTTTCTTCTGAAAGTAACCATTCCATAAAAAGCAGGACTGTATCAAACTTCTCATATTCCCACTGACCTTTTGAATTTTGATACGTTACTATACAGAGTATAGGAATTAAAAGTCCGTCAGATATTTCAACAGTTTCTAGGTCAAAGTACATGCGGTGTAGACATACATCTTCTTCATTAATGATCTTAACACACCCTAATTCAGTTTTAGTACACTCGTGGGGCTTGTTGGTAGGGTAAACATCTCCACATTCTAGACATCTATGTGATGATGAGCAAGCTCCTGACAGTAGGTGAGCACTAAAGCAGGAAGATCCTCGGCAGTACGTTCTGCATAAATCGCAAAAAATATTTGATCCACGTTTACTGCAGGACTTAATATTGCATACTCGGCACATATCGAAACAAAAGTGAGGAAGATGATAGATTGGTTTTAAGCAGGTATTACAAAATTTGTGAGCTCGAAAATAGCCAGTAGGATTCGTGATAACATCATAATGATTGTTATGAAAGAGAAAATATAGAGTGTTCGGGGCTTCTTCTTTTCCACAAAAGATGATTTGAAAGTCGTCCGATGCTGAAAACACAATAATGCGATAATCTGGGTAGAGATATAGTTGGAATAGATATGCCGCATGGCCCTTGTGGTACGTTTGCATTTCTATGTAATTCTTCAGCTTGAGATTTTTGTAACCGAGATTGTGGATTGCGTATACTGTTGTACGATTTAAGATCAAGTTTTAATTGCTTTTTAAGCGAATTCGCTCTTGCGATTACAATACTTCTTGCTAAACACATCTGGTCATCATTGCAAATAGTGATGATAGAATTTTTAGATATATTGTATGCACTCAGGTCAGCTATAAGTCTCCTGCTCGGACCCGGGTTCTTGCTCCACCATGTCGATCGAGATTGATTGCAGCAAAGTCCATATAAATAGTTTCATCTATACCAATCGATTCATTAGATTGAAAAACGTTTTCGACTGTTTCCATGAACTTGTCAACAGTAATACCTTCTCTTCTAATAAGTGGTTGGTTAATGGCATTTTACATAGCTTTAGTTCGAACACAGAGTCTAACGTGTGAAAAATCATTTGAAGGAATTAAGTCGTTTAAAATATTATGCTGAACTTCTGTTAATTTTGACGAAAAGGCTAATGGGCTCACAGATTCAAAATTTTTTAGTCGGATGGTATGCGTGGTGAATTCAGTATTATACTTTTTTGAATTAAATTTTGAAGATGAAAGAAGAACATATGATGGTATATCAGACGATGCAGTGTTTTGAGGGTTCTGTGTTGTAGCAAGAACGAACATTGACGTTGAAGAAACTGCAAGAGGACTTTGTGGGTTCGATGTAAAAGATGTTCGAGTGGTAGCTCTGTTTCCAGTGTATTTGGCAATTCTTTCAGCTGCCAAAAGTTTGCAGCGCTTCCAACGATTCAGACGGGAATCCTGTCTCGATGTGGCACTAGTTGAAGCGTTTTCCTCTGCTATGAGTGTAGGAGATGATGGGACGCTGTTTTCAGGTTCTCCTCCTCCTGTGATACAACGATGATATTCACCAAGTGTTTTGGTTGCGAGGCGATTTCTTCTCTTCCAGCGTTTCACACTAGTTGATGTGTCGTTTTCCTCTGTTGTTACAAGCGGAGAAGGCGGTGCTGCGTCGTTTTCAGACTCTTCTCTGTCGTTGCAAACATTCTCGAAAGGCATTGGATTCAAAGGAGCAGCAGGAGACGAGAGAATAGCATTTAATTCATCCTGAACCCCAACAAGCAACACTAAGCGTTCGTTGACTGACGACTGGTCTTCATCAGCCATTTTCGCAGTATATCACTCTGAATTTAGAAGGGTTTATATAGGAAAAATAATGATATTCCAATTAAGGAGATCAATAGCTAGCCTTCCACAGTTCGTATCAACAAAAGGGCAACAAACTTCCTTTCGAGTTGGAGGAAAGTAAGCAAATGAACTCTTTCAGTGAAATGTTATAATACTAAATACTTAGTTTTCAGGTAAAATACAGGCTTGTTGTAAACGGTTAATTTCAGTTTGATAATTCTTCTCTCGCATAAGGAGAGGAAGTTTATTATCGATGGTTAGAGCATACTCAACGAAATCTGCTATTATCGACAAATTACGTGACAGCAAACTCAGGAACTGGTTTCACAGAAGCGTGACCAAGCTTTCCATGAAAGCGAGTTTGGGAGGTAATGTTATGTGGCAGTTTTGGCTAGCATGACTGGAGGGCATTATTAGATCTTGCGAGGATGGGGAAATTACCTCTTTCGTGAGTCTGGCAATAAAGCCTCGAATGCAAAATTAACGGATACTGTTGATTATCTCTTTGTAGCAAGACAGCTGGTATCATTAGGTGAGGAAGTGACTCTGTCTAGCAGAGAAAAGCTTCAATGGTGATTTTAAAATAAAGTAGCGAGGGACAATTATCCTATCATTAACTCGGTTTGCTAGAGATGGCTTCATACAGAATTCTGACAGCTGTTCTTCACACATGCTGGTTTTTTCAAATCAATAAGCATTATCTGCTAGGGGAGGGCTTCATACAGATGTTCTTTACATAATGGTTTTTTCAAGAAGGTGGAGCGTGGGAGGAAATCATTAACTGAGTTAGCAACTTCTGCTAGGGCTTCGTCTCATAATTCCGACAGCTGTTCTTCACACACACATACAATGGTATTTTCAATAAGTCGTACATCCGAAGCGGGGGAGGAAACTAACTCACCTGGGAAAAGGTCAACAACATCTGTTAGGGGAGGGCTTCGTCTACAAATTTTCCTTACACAAAGGTTTTTTGAATAAGCCTTGCCCACCTGGGAATCATCCAACCATAACTGTCACACTATGGTCAATCACCTGCTGGGGAGGAAAGGGTTATAACATCTGCTCCGGAAACACCTGCTCTGGAAAGAAAGGGTTATGCATAAATCACCAGAGCGCTGCCTTCACTACTGCCTTGTCAGCAGAACAGTGGACAGATTGATCTCTCTCAAAACCTGCCCTAACTTTGACTTTTTTGGTAGTACTAGTTTGATCGCATGGTCTGCACAACACTGAAACTCATCAAAATATATTAAAACATTAGACTAGTAGAACAATTGGTGCCAGAAACTTCTGGTTTAGTGGGAATAGTAAAGGTTTCACACACTTACACTATGGACAATGATGAGATGAGATGAGCTCATCATTGTTCAAAGCGTATAAGTAGCACTTTAATATAAGTTCACTGTATCCACTAATCTGCAACTACACCTATCCCTCAGTTTATGAGAACATTCAAGAATTTTCGCGATAATGGACAAAGCAAATTTATATCGATATTTCTTTATACGAAATAATTTCTCAACAGTATCGAATCGGCATTTTTGAGCGGTGCACGATTTTGTAGTACAAGTATAATATTAATGAACATAATGCAGTAAGCATAAAATTCATGTGATATTTCAGGAATGAAATTATTTCACATTTATATATTCTATGAGTGTTTGCAAAGTGAAGCTATAACTGATTCTGGAGATTGCAAGACCAAACTATAATAATTCGTATATTGTTTTGAAATGCCACGTGACAAAGAACCCCTTGCACGCTACTCTATGGAAATCTTCAGAAATTAGTAGTTGACCTTTTGAAGATGACTGATACAGCAGTTGTCCAAGTAAGAAAATTTGATAAACGGATGGTTCTGGTATAGTAGTTGTACTGTCGTGCCCACATTTGTTTTATCATGTGGACACGACTTTTGGCAGAGAGGTATCTGAGATTTGCACCTTGGCTACTCTGGCCAATCACGTACAGCCACGCATGAGTGTAGGTGACCTCTGCCAGGGGGACCGGAGAGGGTACCTCGAAAAACTAGTGGTAAAGTGCAGTTGTTTTTCGTCGCTCTCAAAGGAAGAAAGTCTTGAGCTGTTGCCACTGGAAAGATGACAATGAGGAGAGTTGTCGTCAGAGCCGTGTGAGATACAGTGAGCTGCTGAGGAGCAAAAGCCTGCAACCATGGGAAAGCGGTTAGCCAACCTGCGATGTCGTCCCCTGGGATTAGCCTGCATGGAACCAGGAGGTAGGGTCAAAATCGATTTTACTCTGGTTTTAACTTTTCCCACTCAATTGCATTACTACCGCCATCACGCGGCCTATAATGGAATTAATACATGGTGTGTCATCTGCTCACCTTTTGAAACTGAACTTAAGTAACTTTTGGACTGTGCTGCGCCATCGCTGGGGTAAGCCCCTTAAATTGAGAAGTGCTGTGCCGAGGGCACCTGATGAAATTGTTCGATAGGTGGACCGACATGTGTGAAAATGTCGAAATAGTAACTTGTTAATAAATGTTGTGTTTCATTTGTTAATTACAAATTATCTCAGTTGTCATTATGGTAATGTCTGTATTCTTAATGTTGGGTTCAGGAACTGCCTTAGACTTGGCAGCAAGTAAACAAATCACGGCCTAAATGCGTGCACCACCCTAAATATACACAGGGGTGGTCACCACAGTACCAGCTACTTCTTTCCACCACGTGCAGGGTTGAAAGGCAGCTAAGCCGATAATGGCAGGGAGTGGTGTCTCTGCTGTGAGCATTGTGGAAGTGTGGGTGATAGCTGAGAACAGGGGAATGCATAACACTAATTGCTTTTCTCCATGTCGACTACAACAAACAAAATTTTCATTCTCTCTGTATTAATTTACCGTTTTCGAAATGACGAAATGTTACAAAATTTTGATAGATTAAGAAATCCTAAAGCAGTTGTTTCAACTTGATGACGTATTTGTTGATTCTGATTCTGATTGCGAATTTGACGAAAATTTAGAGTTTAATGTCTAACTTAATATTTCTAGAATCTAATTATTTTAGTTACAAATGCAGTTATTTATTATTGTATAAATGTTGCAATGAGTCAAAGTAATAGGTTTAAAATTTGCTTTTAAAAATAAAAATCATCAGCATGGCAATTTTGGTAAAATAATTAAAATTATTTATTCTGAACTATATTTCTATACTAAGCTTTTCATGAGTATCTAATGCGGATCACTGATTTATGCTCTATACAATCATATGTTCAGGACCATATCTAGGGGGGGCAAGGGCGCCATGCTCCCTGCCCTCTTGGTGAATACTAGGAAGGGCAACGGAGGCTGAAATTATTAAAGTTGTGTATATTTCGTGCATTTTTCAAGAAATATTTTAAAGACGTAAAACGGAGGAGAAAATATTACTCTTGAGTCTCTTGCCACTCCCCTCTCCTTCCCTTATATTTTTTTATATCCGGGCATGTATATGTTATAAATATAATATCTGAGCATCCATGCTATCACATAATTCTCAGATGAAAACCCTTTCCCTTATAATTCTCAGGCATTCGTTTTAGAAGAAATTGATCTAAAAGAAATATATAAAAAGTTCCATTATATAACTGTACTTCACATAAAGGTCTTTTTGAAAAAATACAAAGAGCAAGCAACAAATTCAATATAATAATAGCACCAGATCTGGACAAGAAAATAAAAAAAAATACACCCCAAATATCAAACAGCAAGAAAAAAATATATACAGAAAAAAATGGAAAAATTTATAAAATAACATGTGAATGTAAAAAAATATATATACATTGGAGAAACAAGGAGAACACTAGAAATAAGAAAAAAAGAACACAAAGCTGTAATAAATACAAACAAAATAAAACTAGACAGACTAGACAGACTCATAGAAAAAACTAACCATAAAATAGACTGGAACGAAACAACAATAATAAAAAAAATGCATTCATAAGAAAAGCAGAAGAAGGATTACTAATACAATCAACAGATGGCGCAACAAGGAATTTTGTTACCCTTGATCTGGCAACCACTTCTGCAAAAGAAAGTTCGAAAAAATCTCCTTCCTCCTCAGATGGAAGACCCCTGAGAGGGGTCGAACTATTAGAATAAGTACTCACAAGTAAGTGAATCTCTGTCTTAAGTTTCTACGTATGTTAATCTACGTATTCTAAGACAGCTTCAATACAATTATTACTCTATTATATACAGGGTGATTGTAAACTCTTTCAACAAAAAAAGAGGGGTGATAGTACACCTCAAGACGTACATATTTTGCAATGGAACATAGGGTCGCATTCCACTCCTTCCACCAGAAAAGAGTACTTTGGAAAAACGCCACGCATGCACAAGTATTTAGAACCAATGCATGAAAAGCACAAGATGCAAATCAGGTGTGCTGAGCAAGTGCGTAGACGATTAAGAACAAACATTTAAAAACGCAGCCGAACCCGTTCATCGACATTACCGTGATAACGTCACATGATAAGTGACGTATTCGTGAAGGACATGGAAGACTACACATTCGAGGAATTCGCGGATATGCATGTGATGTACGGCGAAGCAGATGGTAATGGATGTGAAGCACGAAGATTGTACCATGAGAGATTTCCGAATCGTAGCATTCCTTACCATTCGACCTTCGCTAGTGTTGATCGAAGACTGCGTGAAACTGACTTGTTGGCTATCTCAATGAGTGATATTGGATGTTCGCGAAGTGTGCGGACACCGGAAATGGAAGAACGTGTCTTTCAGCGATTTGCAGAAGTTCCTTCCACAAGTACGCAAGTGGTGTCATCCGAAATGGGAGTTTGTCAAAACTAGGTGTAGAATGTCCTACATGAGGCAAGGATGCATCCCTTCCACGTGCAGAAGATCCAAGCTTTTAACGAAGATGACTATCCCCGCCGGATTGAGTTTGTTAGGTGGATGCTCCAGATGAACAATGTTAATCCGCAATTTCTCGCATTAGTGTTATTTAGTGATGAGGCTACGGTTACCTGGGAACGCATTTTCAACAATCACAATCGACACGCTTGGGCTCAAGAAAATCCACATGTCACTGACCCTCGTAAACACCAGAAGAAATTTGGCGTCAACATCTGGGCAGGTGTCCTGGGTGATTGTCTGGTGGGAACTTACCTCTTGCCAGAACGACTGACCGGCGCAGCGTACTGTGTGTTTCTGGAGCAAGTGCTTCCCGTTTTGTTGCAGAGTGTTCCACTCACCACTCAGAGGGACATGTGGTTTATGCATGATGGGTCCCCAGCACACTTTTCCATCGAGGTCCGATACTTCCTAAATGCGACATATCCCGGGTGGTGGATTGGACGTGGTGGACCTGTGGCTTGGCCTCCACGCTCCCCGGACCTCAATCCACTAGACCTCTTCTTCTGGGGGCACATGAAAACACTTGTGTACGAGACACCTGTGGACTCCCTGGAAGATCTCGTCGCAAGAATAGGAGTCTACAAGAAGGTGCGACAGTCCTTCATTCGCCGGTGTTGGCTGTGCAACAACGCCCTCGGACGCCACTTTGAGCAGCTACTTTGAGGTATTTCTCTGACGCGAATGTAATTAAGAAACTCATAAATTGGTTAAGTGCCTTTGTTTTCACTCTTTAAGGATCAACGTGGATATGCAACTTTACACTTCTCTGGCGGAAGGAGTGGAATGCGACCCTAGGTTCCATTGCAACAATTGGTCGTCTTGATGTGTACTATCACACCTCTTTTTTGTTGCAAGAGTTTACAATCACCCTGTATAATATGTTATGTACACATACTTCTGAGGAAACGTTTTAAAGATAGAGAGAGAAATTATGTAAAGCTGAAAATTTGAGAAAATGATATGCCAGAATGTATTCTGGTTTTCCTAGGCTCAGCTCGATAATAACCATCTTTCCCATACACGCCACATACAAACGTATTTATACCAAATTAAAGGTGTGCATCTTATTTCAGTGATGCAATTCGTTTTGAAAGTCATAACAGAGTGAAAGTTATATTTAGTTGGATAAAATAATTGAAAATTTCAGTAGTATATGAATGGTAATGTATGTTCAGAAGTTTTATAATCAAAAAATAAAAATAAGTAAAATAAATACCTCCTCAAGCAACTGCTTACCACAGAGGTCTGACAGGAGACTATCAGTTTATATGCCAGAGTAGAAGGCCTGAGAGGATGGTAGGACCTCAGCAGAAAAACAACACAAACATCCATGCCTTACCTGGGGCTCGAACCCAGGTCCCTTAGATCAGTAACCGAGCGCGCTAACCACTCGGCCATGGGACGGCAATTAACCTTTAATTTAATAAGCTCTTCATGGGATAACATTATGGAAGTTAAAGATATCTAAACTTTCTAACAGCAGTTTTTCGCAACTCTTTTCATCTGTATTTTTTTTTAATATTTAAGGATTCGAAATTTCATGGACTAAAAAAAACTAAAACATTAAAACTACACTTCTTTTCAAAATTATTTGACACAAATTGTTATTGTGTAATTTATTATTAATACTCGTGAGACTTCAAACTTTCCATTCAGAAACACTCGAAATCTCAAGGAATTTATTTGGAGGGGGAGAGAGCGTGTCGCAGGTGTCCGATTCTTCCCAGTTCGTCATTAGTGGTGAGTGGAGAGGGCTATAAACCGCTTATCTACCAGACAATAGTGGGGGTGGAATTCTATGAGAATCCGCCGTCCTTTTAGGTAAGAGACTTTCCAAGAGGGCCGTCTCCAAAAGGTTAATATAATAGCCTATACGAGTCACACTTTTCTGTGATCCACTGATTCATCCTACCAACATTAACTATTCGTACCCTCTACCATTAATTCATACCACTCACATGGTCAGTGCCGACTTCTTTCAGTGAGTTTTACAAAATCAGTTTTTCTTATTTACACATACACTAAGAGAACAGTTTACTAAACATACCACATCTTGTCACATAAGTGGTTCATTCCAACACGAAATATATCACGTGACCATGGTGTGCAGTATGAATCAGGCCGAACAACTCTTTCAGCATCAGTTAGAATTCGATTGAGCTTAAGAATGTGCAAAACGAGCGACCTTTGAAAGTGGGCATGATAGTTGATGCTAGGCGTCCTCTTGGGCTTTTCAGGCACAACCTTTTCAAGGGTTTACTGAGAATAGCGCAAGAAGCGAAAAGCTACCAGTGATCGGTGATCATGTGGATGAAATAAGTTTGTGGATCACATGGCTCAAACGAGACTGGTAATAATCTAGCAAGCACACAAACAAGCGACAACCAGAAAAATCAGAGCAAAAGTAAACATTGGTGTGCAGACGGTTATCATCGAATGCACCACATATCAGATCTGGTCATGAATGAGCTACATCAGCCTCTGACCATGTATAGTGTCGATGCCAGTGAAGAACACAAAAGAGTGTCTCCAGTGGGTGCATGATCATCGACACTGGACTCCTGACGACGCGATAAAGGTAGTCTGGTCAGACAACTGAAGGTTTCTTTTGCATCATGCTGATGGAAGGATCACAATATTGGTGTAAAACACATGAGGCGATGGAACCCCCTTGTCTGCTCTCAACAATACAGGTCGGTGTGTTATGTGCCATAGAAAAGATGTGGAGGAGGACAAGATATCAGCAAAAGGAAATACAAGGAAAGGAAACGTCCATATGTTATCCAGATCTCTTTCATCCGCAGCTTAGCACTCTAAAAGTAAAAAAAAATGCATCTCCTCACGATTTTCTATATATTACTTTCTATTATTTACTGTACAGTATTTGACGGTAGAGTTATTTTAAATCCTAATAATTAAAATTTCTATTTAACAAACTTAATTTAAATTTTGAAGTCGCAATTTTATTCACACTGCTTTTGACTTCATGAAGATAGATAAAATTAGAAATTTATTATAAATGACCTTGTTTCTCGCACATAGTCTGAAAATATTTGCTGGGGGAAGAGGATGTACAAAATAAAATAATATATGCAAGGGAAAAACTGATAATGCTTTTTATTTGTTCCTGATAAAACATACACCAACGAGCCGAAACATTATGACCACATGCCTAATATGATGCTGGCCCTCCATGTGACACCAAACCAGCTCTTACCTGATGAGGCAAGGATGCTACAAAATTTCTGAAAGTGTCTTGCGGTATCTGGCACCAACACATTATCAGCAGATCCTTTAATTCTTGTAGGTTATGTGGGAGCCATCGCAGATCGAATATGCTTTTCCAACACAAACCACAGATGCTCGATTGATATCCGGAGAATTTGGAGGTCAATACCTGGAAGTCTTCCTCATGTTCCACGAACCATTCTCGAACAATCCGGGCAGTGTGGCATGGCGCATTATCCTGCTAAAAGAAGGCACTACTAGAGGGGAATACCGTTGCCATGAAAGGATGTACCTGGTCTGCAATGATGTTTGGCAGGTGGTAGAAGTCATAGTTTTCAGCACATGAATGACTGGACTCAGGGTTTTCCAGCAGAACATTACACTTCCTCTACCAACTAGTTTTTGTTCCACAGTGCATCGTGGTGCCAATACTTCCCAGGTAAACGACACACACGTACCAGGCCGTCCACATGGTGCAACAAGAAACGAGATTCATCGGACCAGACGACCTTGTTCCAATCATTCAAGGTCCAGTTTTGATGCTCACGTGCATATTGTAGATGCTTTCAACGGTGAACTGAGGTTAGCATGGGCACTCGAAGCAGCCTTCGGCTAAGTAGCCCCATTTTCATCAGGGTCCGATGTACTGTATGTTGTGACAATATAGACAATTATTATAATGACAATTATAATTCAAATTACTGGCGTGTTGTGCCACAGTATCCCTTCTGTTGGCTTGTACCATACGGGATAGCCTTCATTCACCTCTAGGATCGATGAGCTGTGGTCGGCCTTCACCTTGTCGGCGGTTCGTGGTTTTTCCTTCCTCGGACCACTTTTTGAAGATACTAACCATGGCTGACCGTGAGCACCCCTCATTCCTTGCTGTCTCGGAAATGCTGTGACCCAGTCGCCTGGTCATTATAATTTGGTTGGGAAAATTGTATTATTAAATATTTTAATAAACTCTTAAATACATTAATAAAAATTAAATATTTTAATAAACTCTTAAATACATTAATAAAAATTAAATATTCTCTCAAAAATCTGCTTGCTACAGAGATCTCTGTCAGTTTATACACTATAGTAGAAAGTCTGTGAGGAAGGCGAGACCTGAGCAAAAAGGCAATACAAATATCCGTGCCTTACCTGGAGTTCGAATCCAGGTTCCTTTGATCAGTTAGGAGAATAAATTAGGAAGACTTCCAGGTATTGCCCTGACCTCCAAATTTCCCAGACATCTATCCAATCGAGCATCTGTGTTTGCGTTGGAACAGCATATTAATGCTTTTAATGCAAAAATGTCACAGTTTTTACAACGCGAAAAAGACTTTTAGATAAATCACTTTTATTCAAGATAAAAAAAGTTACAATTCGAAACAGCAAAATCGCAAAGAAGTAAAACTAATAATACTAAAATCTAAGTTTAAATAAAAAAAAATTATAAAGGGTGAAAATAAAAATAAGAAAATAACTTGATAAAGTAAAAATAAATGATAAATATTCCCTCAAATAGCTGCTTGCCACAGAGATCTGACAGGATCCGGCCAGTATATATGCCATAGTAGGAAGAAGGTCCGTGAGGATGGCGGAACCTCGGCAGAAAAACGACACGTATAATTTATATACTATAATACAGATAACCAATCAGTAAATAGTTTGAAATATAAAAATATTTAAATCGTTTAGCAATTATAATAACGATAAGCAATATCATTGCTTCTCACATGCTCTCAATATAAGGATACCAAGAGAAATTGATAATATTTTCGAATATTATGAAACTCTCTATTATTTATTAATTTCTATCATCTGAAAAATTAATTCCATAAAATTTATGCAATCTTTCTTCGAGACTGGGTAGGGTTTGGTTATCTGTTGCGTCCCAAGTTCATAATGTGCATTTCTCAGGGTCAGGGTAATACCTGGAAGTCTTCCTCGTGTTCCACGAACCATTCTCGATAAATCCGGGCAGCATGGCATGGCGCATTATCCTGTTGAAAGAAGGCACTACTAGAGGGGTGTACCGTTGCCATGAAAGGATGTACCTTGTCTGCAATGATGTTTGGCGCCTATGCCAATGTTGAAATTGATCTCCGCTTAACTCCCACCTTGTCTCGGGTTCTTTGTGACCTGGCCATTTAGCCCATTGTGTGCAACAAAGTGCGCTCAGAGGTAAAGCAACCCCACCCTAGTCTGTAGGAAACACTGATGAGCTTGGAAGAGTCGCCGTTCATTGGTTGGAACGTAAAGCCGCGTCGCAGCGTACTAAGGGAAGAGCCATACCCTGTGCAAGTTAAAGAAATCATTAGATGGCCTTGATGGAAAGCTTTCCTCTCTCTCCTAACAGCTCTCCAATGGATCCTCTTTCCCTAACCATCTTTGATTTCTTATAGTCCTTATGATCTGACCATTTAGCCCATTATGTGCAAAAGAAAGTGCTTGTCAGAGATAAAACGACACAATTATCTGCGGCTTCAACTTTCTCACAAATCTTTGCTATGGCTTATTATAATGACAGTTTCTGTTAGACCTCAATGAAAAATGGAATGGCTGAAGACATCTATTGCAATCAAAGCCAGCGCAACAGTGAATATGATAGTGGGCGAAGCGAAATTTCGGCACCTCCTTTTTCCAAAACTTTTTTAATTATAAAAAAAAATTATTTTGCAAGCAACCATGTGTACTATTTTTTAATTTTCTAGAAAACAGTATTTTTTTTTTACATTTATCCACGAAAATAGGGAATTTCAGATAGTTTGTTACATTTTTGTTACTAAATACTGCAAAATTAAAGTAATAAATATTATATACACATATAATATATAATATTCAATATTCAATCGATATAGGACACACAGACTCAGACGATTTTTTATCTTGGATCTTTTCTAAACGACGCTAGCTAGGACCCATTCCTTCTCAGGATCTTTCAGTCCACTCCTTTACTATATCTTGGTGGAATTTCTCTTAGATCCGCCTTTTTTTTACCTAACAGGACACATAATTGTAAAGAATCACAGACCCAGCGCGACCATCCGTGTAATTATTTCGATATTTCAGAAATATTTCGATATCTCCGTTTTTTGCTTGTTGTCACAAAATAACTGAATTTTTTGATGCAGAAAAGATGAAAAATATTAAGATCTAATGAATTAAATGCAACAATAGACTTATATAAAAACCTCATTTATCCGACACTCGGTTAACTGATACACAGTGCCAATATTTTATTTTTAGAGATAAAAGTTATTCAGCGTTTAGGATAGGTATTGATGTGATATTACTTTTCGTATTTTTCGAACCTCTCCAATAGCTGAATAGCGCCCTCTAACGGTGGAAAATACCAAAACTTTAAAACAAATATTACCAACGATGTATTGGTGCCAGAAATGTTAACTTTTGGTGGTAAAGTGTGATGGTCAAGAGGTTCACATTGGCTGCAACAATTAGCCCTCTTACCCCGCAGTGCCAATGGTAAAACGCAGTTTTTCGTTATGAAACTTAATTTCTACTTAGGTATTAGTAAAACATTAGTATTTGCATTTCTGCAACCATCCACTAGTTCGAAATTTCACTGGCAGAGAACGCTAAAGACCGAAAAAAAAAAACACCCTAAATATCGCCCTCTTACGGTGGAAGTTTTAAAATACAAAATTTTAAACGAATATTGTTAACGATTAACATAATCTTGTAAATGAAAAATTTTCGAGGCCCGAACACTTACATTGGTATAAGCTACGATTAGAGAAAGAGGTATGCTGAGTTTGCTTCTAGTTAGTAAGCGCCAGAACGGCAGTTCCTATCACGTTTTAAAAGGACGGAATGAAACATTTTGGGAGTTTCAGAAACCTTTTTTTACCAGCTTTGTTGATTTCAAAAAGGCTTTTGACTTTGTTAATCGTAATCATATTTGGAAATCATAGCTCTTATATTTAAGAGAATACCCTCCAGTCGGTTCTAAAGAAAAAAAAAATCAGAATTTCCAGGGCGCCATTTTTTGAGGGAGAAAGAAATATTGATGATGAAAATCTCACTATTTTAAGTTGAGGATTGAAGAAACTAGACTGAATTTGGTGATCCATCTTCTTACTCTTTAGAAGCAGTTGGTGTCCCTCTTTTTTTGGGAGGGAAGGGAATTTTTTCAGTTCTAAGGGTTCTGCTACTTACGTTGCTATGTTACGATTAGAAGAAGTTTTATACTTGATTTAGTGGTTCTAGTTCCTACCACGTTTTCAAAGGGCTGGGGTGGGGGATAAAGTTCGAAGGAAAGAAAACCTTTTGCGGTCTTAACTCTACCGTTGATCAAAGTTACGATTAGGGAAAGCAGTACACTAGGTTTGGCCGTTTAGAAGAGGTTTCTATAACTCTTTGCTCTTTGCGGGTAGGAGGCATTTTTTTGGAGGGAGGAAAATTTTTCGAGGCCTGAATCCTTGCATTGGTATAAACTATGATTAGAGGAAGCGATATTCTGAGTTTGCTTCTAGTTGGTAAGCACTAGAACCGTAGTTCCTATCACTTTTTAAAGGAATGAAACATTTTGGGAGTATCAGAAACCTTTGATTACTAGCTTTGTTGATTTCAAAAAGGATTTTAACTCTACTGATCATCATAATTTGTGGTTGATCATGAGATCGTATGGCATTCCCCTTACAAGTTAGTTAACATAATGAAAGCTATCTGTAATAACACTGTGTGGTGTGTGAGAGTTTGTAAAGCTTGTACCAATTGGTTTATCATTGCTTCTGGTGTTCAACAAGGGTACATTTTGTCTCCTTTTCTCTTTAGTTTGGTTATTGATTATGTTATGCGAAATTCATTCCAAGAGAAAGATTTTGGCCTAAAATGGAGTGGAGATCGAAAAATTTCTGATTTATATTATGCTGATGATTTAGCCCTTTTGGCAAATGATGATGAGATGAACTCTTTCATTCGAGCTGTTGATGAGACTGGTAGTAGAGTAGGTTTGGTTACAAACAGAGAGAAAACTAAAGTGATGAAAATTGGTCAGATAAGCTATGTTTCAGTTAATTTGAATGATTGCAGTCTTGAACAGGTATCACAGTTTAATTACCTTCGGAGCTATGTAACAGATACTGGTGATGTGCGGCATGAGATTAACAGACGAATAGGGATTGCTGCCGAGACTTTTAAGTATCTATGGAAAGCGTAGAGAAATAGGCGTATACACCTAAAGACTAAAATTAGACTCTATAATTGTTTGATTCTTTCTAGGGTTAGTTATGGTAGTGAAACATGGACTCTTTGTAAACAAGATAACAGGAAACTTAATGTTTTTGATTCTAGATGTTTTCGCAGTATCTTGTGTATTAGGTGGTTCAACTTTGCAAGTAATGATGAGGTTAGGCAAAGGAATCGGCAACCTCCTTTAAGCAGCATATTGTGCAGAGAAAGACTCCGTTGGTTTGGCCATGTTGCCCGCATAATTAGATTAGTGAATAGGGTAAGGACTCAGAAAGAGGGGTAGACTTAGAATGCGGTGGGAAGACAATGTCAAAGAGAACCTTATTAGAATTGGTGTACGGTGGCCAGATGCGGCAAATGTAGCTCAGCAAGATATGTTTGGAGAACTAAATTGGTTGGGCCTATGTAGTCCATGGCTGCTTGAGCGATGATGACGATGATGATGTAAACAAAAAGAGAAGCAGACCGTGTCATATATTTAGCAGATTCTTTTCTTGTCTGGTATTTAGAAATGCTTTAATGTCATTCACAAGCATAAAACTGTGAAACATTGCTTATAGAAAGAAAAAAATAATAATGGATTCTATTATTTATTGCCTAAAATAGATTAATATGTATATCAATGATAAGAATATGTTTTAAATTAGTAAAGAACAATTCATAAAAGAGAGACGACATATAAGTGTTTATTATTAACCTGCCGAATTTTCTGTTCTGTGATGCCACCCACAGGCCGACTTCTTTTCTTAGTTAAGCCTAACGTATAAAATAATACTTTCAGTTGTTCCAGTCTTTCCCAAAAAATCACACTGATAACTTTGAATTTTTCTATTCTGCTGCTTTTTATTTCATTATCGTACTTTGTTGAGAAATGGAGTTATTAATTTAGGAAAATATTTCAATATGTTACTGACTCTTCACTTTGCTTACCGAACTATTTCAAGACACATCACTCCTGCAGTAATGATGTATGAGTCCACTAGAAAGAGTTCCTTCCGAAACTCAACATTAAATTCTAATTATAAGTCTAGAACTTGCATTTAAATTTCATGTAGCGTTTTCAGTTTCTAATAATATATTTTCCAGAGCTGTTTGAATTAATTTCAGATTTGTTTATTATATTTATTTTCCATTTTCTTTCATTTGCTGCGATCCTTGCCAAATCAGAGGCAAATAATATGCCCTTTGGAAAACACGGGACATAAGCCTTTTTTTCTATTCTTTTATTGGCGGCGCCAGAGGTGCTAATTAAGAGCAGCAGGCAGCAGTCCCTGCTCTCTCTTCAACAGAGGCCCTGCACGCTGCCTCTGTTAATCCCTTTCAAACCACAAGCATTCGTCAGGGCAGACGCAGAGCGGTAGACGAAGAAGCACCTAAGTCTCCTCCGGGGTTGAAGGTCACCGTGGCCACGTTTAACTCCCAGGAATAAACATCTCAGGAGTTTCTATAGACACGATTCACTTCAATAAATGGCTTTTCGAAATCCAAATACTTAACTGAGAACAAAAGTCATATTTATATTTCCTAAATGAACTCGGTTTCTTAGAGAAATAATTTAATAAAGTAAAATTAATTATCCGTCAAAGAGCTGTTTATCACAGAGGTCTCTCAGGAACTTGTCAGTGTTATATGTCATAGAAAAGATCTGGAGGAGGGCAAGACATTAGCAGAAAGAACACAAAACTTCAAGGAAATAAACGTCCATATGTTATCCGGAACTCGAACCCAAGCCTTTTTCATCCCCAACTTAGGACGCTAAGTAAAAAAAAGTTTGCTTCTCACGTTTTTCGATATATTAGTGTACAGTATTCGATGGTAGAAATATTTTAAAGGCCAACAATTCAAATTTGTGCTTAATGAACTTAATTTAAATTTTGATTGGCAATCCTTTTGACTTTTTGAAGATGAATAAAATTAGAAATTAGTTATAAATGACCCACATAGCCAGAAAATATATTCCTGGGGAACACGATATGGAAAGTAAAATGATATATGCAAAGGGAAAATCGATATATACTTTTTATTTAACTCTGATAAAATATATTATACAGGCCCGGATCTAGAAAAAAATCGGAAGGGAGAGTAGGCAAAAAACGCAATCGAGCAGAAAAAATGAAAAAGGGAGGGGGGGGGGGAAGAGACTGGAGTTTTCAATGCAGTACAATTTTCCTCTCCATTTTAGTGGTCTTTAAAAAATTTCTTGCAAAATGTATGAAATATAAATAAGTTTTATTACTGTTTTCCTCTTTTACCATTATTAACATTCAGATAGGGGGGGGGGGGGGTGAATTATGAAAAGGCGAATTATCGTACTGAGACATCGTTGCTCGTGTTGGACGGAATGCTGCTACAGTGATGAGGATATGGTGTCAGTGGGTAGAGGAGGAACGAACTTACCTAGGTAAGGCTTCTCAACAGCCCTGTTACACAAACGAACGAAAGGACAGACATCGTCGAGTGCATGGATTTGAATGATCACACAGCCATATCAGACACCTTAGCTCAACAGTTAGGGTGTGCTTCACATCAACCAGTCTGTATATACGGTTTGATGTTATCTGCAGCATCGGGGCACCTTTGCTAGGCAGCCATTGCTTCAGTTACCATTGACTATACAACATAGGAGTATGTTACTGCAAAGGTGCCAAGAATGTAGCGCATGGATCTGCGAATGCAGAATTATTTGAGTGATAAGTCACATGAGCTTATTTCAGAAAGAAACAACTGCAGGAATGTCCTTAATCAATACCCTACTTCTCCTAATAGGAAGCATTATAGAGAGCATAAAATCTTGTAAAGGATCAGTTAGCTGCTGATAAGAATATTTGGCTTGATGGCTTGGCTGACAAAGCTAAGGAAGCAGTCAGACAGCACAACAGCAGAGAGCTGTACCAGATAGTTAATGTTTTGTGTGGTAGAAAACGAACAGGTATGCAGGGATTGGAGGATAAACAACGTAAGGTTATAGAAGGTGAGTATTCTGCCATGGCTAGGTGGGCTGAGTATTTCAATGATGTTCTAAACAATGTGGTTAGTTCTACTCCCATTGTTTGTAATGATGATAGATGCATTGGTGGCTTTAATGTTGGCCCTATAACACAATCTGAATTTATTTTGGCTATTTCTAAACTTAAACTTCATAAATCCCCAGAGGTAGATGAAATTACTACGGAAATGCTTAGAGCTGGAAATGTTTCGGTTACCACTTGGATGACTGAAATTTCGAATATCTTTTACGATAAAGGCATGGTTCCTAAGGATTTTCCCAGAGCTATTGTTATTCCTATTTTCAAAAAAAGGTGATTGCAGTTCTTGTAATAACTATAGGGGTATCAGCCTACTCTCTGTTCCAGGGAAAGTTCTTTGCATGATTGTGTTTAATAGCATTAAGAATCTGGTTGACAAGCAGTTGCGTGATGAGCAATATGGATTCAGAAGTGGTAGGGGATGTGTGGATCAGATATTTTCACTTAGGCAGATTCTTGAGAAATGTTTAGAGTTTCAGAAACCTTTGGTTGCTAGCTTTGTTGATTTCGAAAGGCTTTCGACTCTGTTGATCGTCATAATTTGTGGTTGATTGTGAGATCATATGGTATACCTGACAAGTTAGCTAACATAATGAAAGCTCTCTATAATAACACTGAGTCTTGTGTGAGAATTGGTAAGGCTTGTAGCAATTGGTTTAGCATTACTTCTGGTGTTCGAGAAGGGTGCATTTTGTCTCCTTTTCTCTTTAGCTTAGTTATTGATTATGTTATGCGAAATTCATTTCAAGGGAGACATTTCAAGGAAGAAATGGACTGGAGATACGAAAATGTCTGATTTGGATTATGCTGATGATTTAGCCCTGTTGGCAAATGATGTTGATGAGATGAATTCTTTTATTAGGGGTGTTGATGAGACTGGTAATAGAATTGATTTGGTGATAAACAGAGATAAAATTAAAGTGATAAATATCTTTGCTGTTATGTAACAGATACTGGTGTGTGCGGCATGAGATTAACAGACTAATAAGGACTGCTGCGGAGACTTTTAAGAATCTATGAAGAGTGTGGAGAAATATGCGTATACACCTAAAGACTAAAATTAGACTGTATAATAGTTTGGTTCTTTCTAGGGTTAGTTATGGTAGTGAATCTTGACGCTTTGCAAACAAGATAACAGGAGACTAGATTGTTTTGATGCTTATGCAGTATCTTAGGCATTAGGTGGTTCAACTTTGTAAGTAATGATGAGGTTAGGCAAAGGAGTCGTCAACTGCCTTTGAGCAGCATATTCTGCAGAGATAGACTCCATTGGTTTGGCTATGTTGCCCGTATGCATAATTATAGATCAGCGAATAGGGTTATAAATAGTGTGCCTAAAGGCGTCAGAAACAGGAGCTGACCTAGGATTCGGTGGACAACCAATGTCAAACAGGACCTTGTTAGAATTTTTATGCAGTCACCTGATGCAACAGATATAGCTCAGGAAAGATATGCTTGGAGAACTAAATTGCACAGTCTGGTTGGACTTCCGTAGTCCATGGCTGCTTGAGGATGATGATGATGAGGCTGTTTCCTATTTCCAGCTCGAAAAACTTCTTGTAATCTTCTGAACGATCGAAGTGATACAGTTTAGCTTGGAACCAGCTGTTGCACCTTGTTTGAATGGGAACTGGTGGATTGCAAGGTTTGTTTCCTTTGTCTTGAAGAAACATCCTAAAACGAGCTTCACGAGCAGGACAAGTCGTAAATCCCGTTTAATCGCTCCCACCAAAGATTAACAGTTTTGAGTTCTCGTTGCCATATCTCCGCAAGAAGATTTAAAAGTGAGCATTATGTAACATGGATTGCATTAAAAAAAGAACTTTAAGACTTTTTTCCCAACGCTTTCAACATTACGAAGCATTATCGGTAACAAAAGATGTGACAACAGAATACGATAATTCAAATCTGTTTATGCATCGAATAATTGCTTCACTGACAGTCTTAAAATTCACCGACTCCGAGACAACGCATTCAATCAATATAACGATTAGTTTGTTTTCTGTTTCACATTTAGAGGACTCATTCACAAACGGACAGAAAGAACGTTTAAAATATGTTTGTCTTCTGCACCCCGTTGTTTCATCGGTTACGATGATGATTCCGAGCTTTGGTTTTAATAAGTCTTTTACGTGTCCCAAATGATTCTCGTACAATTTTGGGAAATAACTACTGCTTAACTGGTGATTGCCAGGAATTACTCCAATGTCCTTTAAAGAACTTTCAAGTCAATATTTCAAATTTGGATTGCCAAGTGCCTTAAGAGGAATATTAGCAGCACAAAATTTTTTCGTGAGCCTGCAGTGTTTCGAAGAATGAATTTTCTAGTTAACTGAATTGCCAAATAATTCTAGTAGAGTTTCTTGAATTTCTTTAGGTAAACCGCTGGAGGACTTGTGTATTTGCATGCAGCAGACTATTAAGATATTTGTTGCAGCTATCTTTCCTCATAAAATTTAAAAGGAATTTTGCAGATAGAACAAACAATAAATTTTTGACTCACGTGGAAAGTCCCTTTTATAAACTGTCCTTCGTCGTGATCGGACGTACAGTCGGTCAAAAAATATCCGAACACTATGATTGATTGCAGAATTCGGAAAAAATATCTGGCAACGATATTTTTATAAATTAGTGATCTCTCAACTTTCGTGTATTGTACACGAAGGTTGCCATGTCACTAATTTCTAAAAAATCGTTGCCAGATATTTTTTCTGAATTGTGTAATCAACCATAGTGTTCCGATAATTTTTTGACAGACTGTACTCTCTTAGAGCTCCGGCTAACCGCGTGTTCTGACATCCTTCATCACCGCGACCACCATCGGTTGACCATCTGGGCCTCTTCGGACCTGTAAGTGCTATTAATTTTTATTGTTCCTGCCCCTCCCCGACGTCAGTCTCCGTGTACACCCAACACTGAATGCATAGTTTGCAGAGGATTCAAAGGCAAACTGCATTTCATTTCTTCGGGCACAAAGGAGAAAAATTACAAAAAGCTATCCCTGGAAAAGAAGAATGCGTGGTTGTGTTGCGAATGTAAGTTAAACAAAACAAACCCAAAAGCGACCTTAGACATGGGAATCAGAGACAATTCGCAACTTGAGAAAAACGAATTTGGGACTTTGTTGATCGAAATCCGAGAATTAAAAAACGACGTAAAGGATTTAAGGAAATCTGTCGAAATTTTTTCTGAAAAATACGATTCAATTTTAAACAAACTGGAAGACCAGGAGAATAGACAAACAGAACTAACAAAAACGTTTACGGCTACTCAGAATATGCACACCGAGTTAGTTAAAGAAGTAATGCAAATGAAACAACACATAAACGATCTGGATCAGTACGGAAGAAATCGAAACATCGAATTCCACTTTAAAGGAATTAATTACAAAAATATCGTAAAAAATGAAAATGGAACAGTTCAATGAGCAAAGCCTTGAAGCCATACTCAGATTGCAATCAAGAAATAACACAAAAATCCCAGTCGTCATAGCTCAATTGAAATCAATGATCCAGCGAGATGAGTGGATGGCCAAACAAAGAAACAAATTCACAACTACGAATGCTGACAGAGACAGTATGGAATCTCCTATTTATGTAAACGAAAACGTAACAGCGATCAACAGGGAAATTTTCTGGAAAACGAGAACACTGGCTAAGGCCAAAAACTAGAAATATGTATGGTGTACAAATGGTAAGATCATGCTGAGGAAGATGAATTGGCGAAAGTAATGCATGTAAATATGTTAACTGATTTTGATACAATTTCTTTTATTAAGTTATTTAGTTATATTTCTTCTGATCCGTTATGTTTAGTGAACTAAATTACCTTGAATTAGATACTAAAGGAAATGTATACGTTAAGAATATTACTGAAGCAGAAAATTGGTTGTAATTACAAACAAAAAAAAATCTAAAAACAACAACCATCTTTGTTTAATACATGCTAACATACGGAGCTTAAGGAAACACTGTGATGTCTTTAATGTTAATATTGCGTAATTCATACAATACCTGGACCTAATAATTTTAGCCAAAACTAACATTACTAATGATGAAAAATATTTCTATAAATTAAACAACTTTGAGCAAATTTCTGATGATACTCTCAAGAAAGGGAAACGGTAAAAAAATGTTACTACAGAAACACAATATCAGTTGAGAAAATGAGTGTTAATATTTTGCCTGCAGAAACGATATATCTGAGAGTTATAAAAAGCCAAACAATTTATAACATATTGACCTTATACAGGTCAGCAAGCACAGATATAACCCATTTCTTAATTAATTTCCATGAATTTTTAGAACACACTGTTAAAATGCATAATTATACATTAGTAGGAGATTTTAATCTTGATGTACTGAATGTTAAAAAACATAGTGTCGAAATGTATGTAACTATTTTAGCTGAGATGGGATATGATCTCTTAATTAGTGACGTAACTAGAGAAGAAGTATAAAGTAACAATATATGCCGAACAAGTAGCGAACCATATAAATGTAAAATGAATGGAAAAATTATGTCTAAAACTATGATTTCATTGAGTAAAATAGCTGCATTATCTCATTACAGCTATATTTGGATCAAAAGATGAGAAACTATAAGGAAAAATCTTAACCGATATCAAAACAACGGAAATTAACTGCTATTATGAGCATAAAATTTTCGAAAACGAAATAATCTTAACGGACTGTTCTAAGTATAAAAAAAACTCATCGAACACAAACAAAAATACATATTGTTACAATTTCTCTAAAATTAAATACAATGAAATTTCATGGGAAAATAAAAAACCGCATGAAATTTAGAATATGCTGTAATGTTACAAAACTGTGGATCCCAGTGGATATTATCAATTCAATAGAGCGTAGAGATAAGGCTTGGATTAAGTGTAAAAATAACACAAAAAGTGATAGGTATGAAAATGAGTAAAAAAATTTAGTTACAGGTTAAATCAGAAAATAGAAACAAGATTTTTCTAAAGAAAAATTATCGTTAAAAAGAAATGATATGAGACAAACATGTGAATTAATCCATCAAACATTAGAGGCTGAAAAAACAAGATCTATTGACGAAACTATCATTAAGAATATGTCTAAAAGTTTAACATCTTTACAAATTGCAAATAAATTTAACAGCGAATATTCTCATTAATTTTAAACATAAGAGAAATCACCAAGAACCTGATGTTGAATTTGAAACAAACAATAAAACTACAAACAAAAACTCAATTTATATACCTCTTGGAAATAGGACAGATATTGTGAACCTTATCAAAACTTTAAATGTTAACAAATACCCTAGATATGACAATATAAAAATCAAACACATTAAAAACAGTATCGAGGTATTAGCGGATGCCATAAAAGAAGTAGTTAACGAAAGTATTTCGACTGTGTGAAATACTAACTGAGCATTAAACGGCAATTTTACGACCAATATTCAAAAGAGGGACAAAGTCAATTATAACTGATTACAGGCCCATTTCTATTTTAGCCACTGTACATAAAATATTGGAAAAATATGTTTACAATACCTTATATAAATACACCAATGGGCTTGGAAAGGCTATCGTCCATCGGATGGGACATTAAGCCGTGGCCCAGTGTGCAGGGAAGCCATAACCTGTGCACGTTAAAAAGCGCATTGATGGCCTTAACGGCGACTACCATCTGTCTCCCAACAGCTGTTCCAGTGACAGCTGTCACTGTCTGTTCCTGTTCCTCTCCCAACCTTCACTGAGCCTTCAGGGTCCATGTGACCTGGCCATTTAGCCC
Organism: Ryuthela nishihirai; assembly: GCA_038380435.1. Lineage (NCBI taxonomy): Eukaryota > Metazoa > Arthropoda > Arachnida > Araneae > Heptathelidae > Ryuthela > Ryuthela nishihirai. Next base: position 4,275,366 of record JAWZYU010000020.1, on the reverse strand, counting down.
ATGGTTTGCAAACAAAGTGCCACTCAGAGGTAAAACAACTCAACCAACCCTTATGTAAATTTCTTAGTAAACTTAAAATTCTCAGTGAAAATCAATATGGGTCCCAAAGTGGAAAGGCACCGTGAACTTACTAACGAAATTTACTGATTTAGCCTACATGACGCTAAATAGAGGTGACAGGGCAGTTGCAGTGTTTTCAAACTTATAGAAAGCCTTTAACACTTTGGATCATGACATTCTTCTATAGAAATTAGAAAAGTATGGAATTAGAGGAACTGCATTACACTGGTTTCAATGCTACTTATCAAATAGATTTATGGTAACTAAAATTAACAACACCTACAGCGAAAAGTGTCAAGTTAAATCGGTGTTCCTCAAGGATCTATTTTAGGTCCGCTTTTCCTTCTGATTTGCATAAACGCCTTAAAAATTTGAAACTAAATAGTACCATGTTTTCATATGCCGATGATACAGTTTTAGTTAATATAAACAAATTGGAAAAACATGCTGATAAACATATACAAAAAGACTATAATATCTTTAAACGATGGTTTCACTCTATTTAACTTTATCTAAATAGCAATAAAACCAAATGGATGACTTTTCATTTACGTGGTTTCAAAATTAACAATAACTTAATTATTAAAACACGCAAATTAAACTAGACAAAAAGGAAACCTAAAAAGGGTACCTTCCGATCTAACGTTCATACTGCAAAAATCTGCGGCACATTAAGGCATTGTGCTTTGAAATTAAATAAATTATGATATAATATGGAGTCCAACACATGTATTATGTTTCATGAAGCAATCTGTGAGTCCCTCTTAAATTATGCCATAACGATACATGGTACAGCCAATTTAAGAATTATTAGAAAAGTAGAACGCATTTAATCCTCAATAGCTAAAAATATTATGCCAATTAAAAACCTCGACATCTAATTGCAGCCGAAGACAGATTTATTTAGTTGGATATTTTATGTTTCAGAGCTTATACTATATATAATATAGTTATACGTAATTTTTTGACAATACACATAAAATTAGAGTCCAGCATGATAAAAACAGAAGATTTAAAGAAAAAAATTATTTTCAACTACCGAATTTTACAAGTAACTATAAGTAACTGTAAGGGAAGTGCACAAGCGGCTACAAATTTCATACATTTTCAATCTCTTTCCAAGGGAACTGCTAGCCGTAAGTTCTTTCAGAGAATTGAAACACGAATTAAACACATTTTTATTAAAAAATTAGATAATTAATATTAACACCTACTAATAAATTATGTGGTGATGAATGTAAACATAAAAATCCTAATGTTATTTTGAAATATTCTAAATGAAAAAAAGGTAAAAATGTTTAGTAAAGAGAGCATATTAGTAGGAGGATAATGAGAGTTCTAACTCAGAGGCGGATCACTGTTAATCCTATGGGATCCGCCTCCCTGTGTTTCAAAGCGGAGGCAGATCATTGTCACACTAGTAGGGGGAAAACGAGATTTCTAACTCAGAGGCGGGTCAATGTTATTCCTATGGGACCTGTCTTCCATGTGTTTCAAAGCGGACGCGGGCCTTTTCGTCACACATACAGGTCATCAATACATATTTCACCTCAATAATTTACATAATTTCAAATAATTTATTTTTAAATCAGAGATTTTCGCCGTTTTTCTTAAATTTTTTTTTTCATTTTTAACCAATAGCATTTTTTCTTTTCATTTACTGCTGAGATAGTCTTTTAAATCAGTTTGTGCGGGATAGTCCATCTTCTAGTATAAAAGTGACATCCATCAGTCAGAATCCTCATTCTGTTGTCAGACGTTGACAGTGACAGTTCTCTGCTGCTGTGTCTCCGTGATTTTTTTAACTGTTAGAAACCAATAGTGATAGTTCTCGACGTCCTCGTATAGTATAAATCAGTTATTTTACAAGTCACTGCTTCATAATGTATCCATGTGATATATGTGAGAAGGCTTTCCTTCATCAGACCCATCTCATTCGTCATAAGAGAAATCATGATGGAAATAGCCTGTTTAAGTGCTCTCAATGCGAATCGACATTCTCAAGGAGAGATGACGTCCGACGGCATGAGTCCCACCCCTCCAGGAAAACCTATAAATGCGAATAATGTGCAATGGAGTTTGGAAGAAAAGACAATCTTTTACGACATCAAAGAAGGCCACACATTAATAAGCGAAAACGCTATGAAGATGAAAGGATTCCCCAGAAGAAACATAAACCAAACCCTGAAGACCCCTGTCAGTTTACAGAAGAAATGAAAAGGACCCTTTCAACACATAAGCTGATGGCAACTGAAGAAACATCTGTTGACCTCATCTTTTTCTTCGAGTCCTCGCGGGAGTCACTCCTAACACATCTGAAAGAAGAATTGAAATTGAAAGGTAGCATTAAATGGTACCTTGCTGTACAAGTGCGTTTCAGGCGAAAAGTTTCCCCTTCTACCTTCGAAAGCTGCACCCCATTTTTCCGAAGTAACTGTGTCACAAATCTTCCTACATCATCCCTAAACAGAGAATTGTATTCAGCGTATAAGAATATTAAGGCCTCATTGGAAGGATTTGAAGGAGCACATAGTGGATGGATACTGGATGCCGTACTCCACGCTGAAATGAACATTGGAAAATATACTCCTCTTGCAGGGTCTAGTTATATCCCTTCTCCAAGAGAATTACTATTAAAACGTGCTATTGTTAATGTATGTAATTCTGACCAAAAATAGCCTCTTCATATCCTGCAATAGGAAACACTGAACGCCTTAACAAATATAAACATTTAGAAGAAAAATTAAACACATCTGGCCTAATTTTCCCTATAACAATAAATCAAATATCAAAATTCGAAAAAATGAACAACATTTCTGTGAATGTTTTTGGATATGAGAAAGAGGTGTTCCCACTCTACATCACACCATTCAGATTTAAAGCGCACGCAAATCTCCTACTGTTATCAGATGGTGAATGGAAACATTATTGCTCCATTAAGAATATGAATAGACTTCTCAGTCCTCTCTCAAACATAACGGTGTAAGTTTCTACTGTGATTACTGCCTTCACCGTTTCGCAAATGAATCACTCTTGAAGGATCATATCCCCTATTGTCAAGAACATGTACCCCAGAGAGTAGAATTTCCAACTGAAGAAGAGAAATGGCGGAAATTCACAAATTTGAAGTTTCAGCAGCCCGTTTCATATGTGATTTATGCCGACTTTGAATCATTCCTAGTGAAAGTGGACACTTGTATGCCTAACCCTGAAAAATCTCTCACCACTATCATGGTAAATCATAAACCCTGTGGATTTGCATATCTTGTTGTTGGACCTGACGGCGACAGCTATAAACCTCCAATAATTTATAAAGGTCCTAATGTAGCAGAAGAATATTTAGAACATTTGCTTAAAGAAGACATCAAAAATTTACTGTCGATGATAAAGCCAATGCAACTCTCGAATCATGAAGAGAAACTGTTTCACAACGCTACTGAATGTTATATTTGTAAGCGTGTCCTGGGAGCAGATCGTGTGAGAGATCACGATCATATAACAGGTAAATTCCGAGAAGCTGCCCATAATTCCTGTAATCTTAACTTTAAGTTAACCGATAGGATTCCAGTTATCTTTCACAACCTCAGAGGATATGATAGCCATCTTATTATGCAAGGAATCGGCAGAATCAAAAACAAGAAGGTTAGCTGCATTCCCAATAACATGGAAAAATATATAGCCTTCTCCCTGGGGACACTACATTTTATAGACTCCTATCAGTTTTTAAGCACATCTCTTGAGAAGCTAGTAAATAATTTATCACCAGGTGAGTTCTATATTTTAAAGGACCACGTTGAACCCGAAAGGTTACATCTGGTTCTGAGAAAAGGGAACCCCTATGATTATATCGACAACAGTGAAAAGTTTAAAGAAAGGTATTACCACCACGTGAAGCATTTTACAACCAACTCAGAGAAGAAGCGCTAGGGGAAGAAGGCTACATCCATGCAATAAGAGTATGTAATGCATTCAACATAAAAAATCTAGGCCAGTATCATGACTTGTACCTGACGACTGACGTGCTCCTCTTAGCTGATATTTTCGAAAGTTTCAGAAAACTATGCATCAGATGCTATGAAATCGATCCCTGTCATGTTTACTCGGCTCCTGGATTAGCCTGGCAAGCATGCTTAAAAATGACAATGTAAATCTTGAGTTGATAACTGACCCTACAATGTAACTTTTCCTGGAAACAGGCATATAAGGGGGAATTTCTGTGATATCCAATCATTTTAGTACTGCAAACAACAAGTATTTGAACACCTATAATCCTGAACTATCATCTAAATATATTTCGTATTTTGATGCTAATAATCTATATGGATGGGCAATGTCACAGTGTCCCTCAGTTTGGGAAAGCCTGAATAAGGTCATCCCATGTTCTTTTTGTAACGTTGATTGATTGTGTCCCTCAGAGCGAGTTTCGTTGGCTTAATACAGAAGAAATTGATCACCTTAATATTATGTCAATTGATGATGACTCGGATAAAGGATATATACTAGAGGTGGATCTCGACTATTCAGTTTCTCTTCACGACAAGCATAATGATTACCCCCTAGCTCCAGAGAAACTTCAGATTACGAACACAATGCTATCACCATATTGTCAAAGCCTTGCTGAAGACCTCGGAAAAAATACGACCCATTCAGCTGTGAAACTAGTCCCTAATCTGTATTCAAAGGAAAAATATGTTGTACATTATCGAAATCTCAAACAACATTTGGCCCTAGGTTTGCAACTGAAACAAATCCATCGCATTTTGGAATTTAGGTACTCTTGTTGGTTGAAACCATATATTGAATCCAATACAAGTCAACGCAAGGAAGCTGGAAATGACTTCGAGAATGATTTCTTCAAATTGATGAATAATGCTGTGTTTGGAAAAACGATGGAAAATTTGAGAAATCGAGTGAAAATTGAATTGACTCAGAACCCAAAGAGAGTAGTAAACTCGTAGCATCACCTACTTTTCACGCTTTTCGCGTTTTTGACAACCATCTCGCATGTGTACAATCAAAGCAAACTAAATTGAAACTCAACAGGCCCATTTATGCTGGATTCAGTTTTCTAGATATTAGTAAAATATTGCTGTATATCTTTCATTATGACTATATTAGTCTAAAATATGGAGAAAAAGCTAAATTATTGTTCAATGATACAGATTCACTGTGCTGCGAGCTTCAAACCGAGGACGTGTATGCCGATATGAAATCTGATATATATCATTTCGATACGTCCGACTATCACATAGATCATGTTTTGCATAGTACACATAATAAAAAGGTACTAGATAAAATGAAAGATGAACTTTCAGGAATACCTATCAAACAATTTGCGGGCCTTCGTTCTAAAATGTATTCTCTTCTGAGTTTACATGACGAGAAGAAGACGGGGGAAAGGAGTACCCAAATACATCGTAAAAAGAACCCTTCGTCACAAGGATTACAGAGAGTGCTTGATAAACAAATCACTTTGTCGAGTAGATTTGACAAGGATTCAAAGTAGCAACCATCATCTTCATACAGTGAAAGGTGTAAAACTTGGTCTATCACCATATGATGATAAAAGATATATTTTAGAAAGTCATTATGACACCCTTTCGTACGGTCATTACAAAACGATGAAAAAATATTATAACAGAAAAAACGAATATTTTTTCACTGTGATTTTTAATATGTTTGAGCTGTATGTTAATATGTATAAAAATATGATAATTTTATCCGAATGTATGCATAATGTTTTTTTGTATAATCCCTGTATACGTAAAAATATTGCATGTCATTTTTATATGTAAACAGCTGTATGTAAAACCATTTCCTCTGTTAACCTGCATTTTTGTAAGTAAGCTGTAAAGTATATCTATAATCAATGTGAAAAAAGCATCATTGTGAAATGTATAAATAAAATTGTAAACCAATGGAAATCATTACATGTGTAAAGTATTATGTGAAACCTATGCATTGTCACTGCATCGCCCAATACTTTGATATCAATAAAAAATTTTAAAATGAAATATATATGTTGTTTGAATTTCTGAGTCTTATCTTTAGCAAGTGGGGAGGTAAACAAACGTTATCGCAACTTCTCACGTGACTCTCCCGTGATGCTCCTGAGTCCTTTTTCACAGGCTGCAACGTGCTTGCGGAATCACCTCGCTCACTGGGAGAAAAACCTTAAGTACATCCATTTCTGGGATTACACTTATAATAAAAGGTTGGTAATTCTCTAAATTTTCATGGTTTATCAAATATTACTTACAATTTCATGATGTAGTGACGTTCTCAAGTATTAAGAAGTGATGAAAACATAAGATTTCCTTTCAAAGTTGTCTGGAGACGCTTGCTTGCTTAGTCATAGCCCATTATGCTGCCCGGACTGAGCCACCTCGAAATAAACTTTTTTTAAGCAATCGCCTCTCAAAAGTGCCAGGACTTCAATAATCGCACCGAGTGCTGTGTTTATGAGAAAATTAACAGCACGGAATGAAATTCTAATTTTTACTTTGCAGAGACGGAAACTTTCATTACGTAGATTTTACAGAGGAATAATCGAAATTATTACATCAGCCATTTGGCGATAAAGGAATTTATCAAGTGTTTTAGAGTAGATTTTACTGAATATTAATACTTTACAATAATGACCTACAAGGAAAAGGATAATTTCCTGTATATTAAATAATGCAGAGGAGTATAGATGAATTTTATATACTTCTCCTATGAATAAGTAAAAAAAATTAGATTTTCATACTCTTATTTGAATTACTCAGTTAATAAATGTTTTACTTTAGACTGTTTCCGTGACAAAAAGTATGATGACTTAATTAAAAATAACGTTTTTTTTCTCCTAATTTTATTGAAAATTAAGGGATTTCATCATAAAATTTAAGTGATTTAAAAAAAAAGAGAGAAAATTCCCTCAAAATGAGATTTTTTCAATTACAGAGGTTAAAATATCGTTTTTTCTCAAATGCATTGAAAATTAAGCGATTTCACCATTTATTTCAACTGTTTAGTAAAAAATACATTTAATTCCCTAAAAAATTTAATATTTTAACGACTGAGATAAAAAAAATAATATGCTTTCCTACATTAAATACAATGAAAAATAACGAAATTCGCCACTAATTTCAGCTGCTTAATATCAAGAAATATAGATAAATTCCTGTTGTTGTTTTTTTTAACATTGCATATAAGAAAAGAAAAGAACTAGCCAACGTATCAACATATATTTACCTCTGAGGCTTAAATATCACATGTTTTGTGTTTCAACATTATACATTTTTAGTGTTTTTCACATAAATTACTAATTAATATAATTTTCTCATTCAACAGTTAAGTACCCAGTTGGAAGTAACGTGAGCAATATTTACTGTTTAAATGCATCTCTACACAAATCCGCTTTAAACATTATTTTCTTATAATTTAAGGGGAAAACAGAGAATTTTAATTGCATTTCTTTTAACACTATATACTTAATATATTGTCATCAACGCATTCTATATACAAAACGAATTAATACAGCCTAGTTACTGGAAATTAACATAATATTGAACTATTTTCTACCTAAAGAATCAAATAAAAAAACTGTTTAAAGATTATTAAAAAAGGTAAAACTTCTAATAGGTGACGTCATCCGACGTCTCGGGACTTAGAATTATTTCGAGGTTTCGGATGAGTGATGACATTGGAAACCAAGACGGCGGGGTCGGGACTTAGTGGTGATAATGTCAGAAGCCAAGATGGCGGACGAACAGCAAAGTTTGGGGCACGAAGGTGACGACGTCGGAAACCAAGATGGCCGTCGGTAGAAATTACGAGTGGGTTGTTTACTTCATCCAATACTATCTGTCATATATCAATTATTATCTCCAATTTAACTGAATAATATAATTTCAGATTAATACATCACTGGAGAGAGGAAGGTATTTTATTCAGCATTGTCCGACTTCAAGACAGTAAAGTTAAGAGAGTAAGAGTTCTGACTTATAGGTGTGACAATGATCTGCCTCCGCTTTGAAACACAGGGAGGCGGATCCCATAGGATTAACATTGATCCGCCTCTGAGTTAGAACTCTCATTATTCTCCTACTCATATTATTTATTGTCGAAAATTTTCAACTAAAAGAGTAAAATAATACATAGTAAATGCAACATCCTATAAATATATTAAGATTAGAAGATTAAGGCAGAAAGAAGGTATAATGTATTATGTCAATGTATTATTCTTTCCTGCAGATAAGCTGCTAGCTTTGCGGAACATCTGTAAATAAGGAATGATTTATTTGAATTTGCCTGAATTAATAAATGACCTAAAAAAAAGAAACTCTTTGCGTCGATCACTGGCTGTTTCTTTACTTGTATGGCTCGTTTAAAACCGATAGAAATGGGAGCAAAATTTGTGAATTCCAAAATGGTTTCCACGTATAAGATGAGAAGTATAGATCGATGGTTATTCAAACAACAAATCAGTGTAAAACTCCTTATCAACAGGTGTATGGTGTCCTACACCAGGCGAGTGCGAGGGTCAGCCCTGAGCTAGTGCTGTCATGCGATTGGTGTTTCAGTGTTGCAAGAAGAACATGCTAGAAGAACTTGCCACACTGAAGGCTCAGCTTTGCAGAAAGGAAGTTGTAAACGGATCCATTGTAAAAGGATCCACACACGTGCACTTATTCACAAAATTCACTCCATTAGTGGGGAATCATCCCCTTCTAATTCCTTAAAAATGCCTGTAAACTAATGCCTGTTAAAAATGTGTACTTCAACAATGAATTCCCCATTCCCCAATGTGTTACGCCATTAGCGAAAGTAGCGCTTTAGAAGGGTTTAGAAAGGAATGGTCTCCTCCACCTACGAAGTGAATATGGGAAGAAGTTTGCCGTATAGTCTTGTTGAAATTAGTTACGGGGGAAGAGTAAAGATCATTAAAGTAAAGGTCATGCCACTAATATTTCGAAACGTATGTTTTCATGTATTTCGAAAAAAATTGCAAAATGAAGAAAAACGTGAAAAATGTTGGACGTTTACTGAAACTGACAAAATTTGAAAATGAAAAATATTCTGAGAAGTTAGAGATTTTTTAGTAAAACGAAGTATAAATTCGCGTAAACCGGAAAGAATATGCAAAATCGTGGAAACTTAAGCAAATTGAAGCCTTAACTGGATAGTGGTTAGGGAGCTAGTCACTGTTCCAGCAAGGCAAACATTGTGTGCTGTGTTAACTCTAACTGCGACAGTGGTCAGCAGTGACTTTGGTCATAGTAGAGCATGTCCTTGTATGAGAAGGCCTGTTAAATACAGAAGTAGCTTCTAGGATTATTCTCTGTCGTATGTATCGCAAATCAAAAACGTTGAAATTCGCGGAAACTGTAGCGGAACTTTGCGCCGCGAAAAATTTACAGCTCTAATCATAAGCCATAACGGAGCACCACTAAAGATGTCTTATTTTTTTTCCTTTCACCAGTTTCCGATATAAGGTATTGCAGAAGTGCTATTTATAAAGATGATTATTGAATGATTTATTCATAATCGCTGAAGTCATCAGAATTTACGGTTGAAAAGTGAAAAAGAAGTAAAAACGATTTCATAAAGAGCGTTTTAGTAAAATGTTCTCATAGGTCATTGAACCATTTGATTTCATTCTGTCCCCTAGTATGCTACTAAAGCAGTAAGAGGGGCTCAAATTTGTAGATCTGGACCTGAAGAATATTCTGGATTTTTGAGGGTTGGAATTAGGGAAAAGCTTCATCTTCATCTGAAGAATTTTGTAGTAAAAACATTTTTAGACAAAAAATATATTAATCATTTGGGCAAAAACGTAGAATTAAAAGAATTAACGACAAAAAAAAAATGAACTCACCTGTCTTTATCAACTGTTCTTGTTATCTTCGTGAGCTCTTTGATGACTTCATACCTGTTCATTTTAAGTATATTATCGAGGAAATGCTCTTCGGACATCTCCAACTGCAGAGTATTGATAAAATTAAATATTTTAATTTTATAATATTTAAAGAATAAAAATTCTTAGCTTCGTTTTTAAAAAATGAACAATTGTAAAATTATGGAAAGTATGTTTTCTCAGTGGAAAATTGATTAGAAATAATGTTGAATTTTTTTCCATTGATGCTTCTCTGAACAGAATGCAGAATAATGTAGCAAATGTGTAAGCACTTTATTGAGATAAGCTTGGACAAAATTTAACAAGTCCTTCAGAGAAAGAATCATCGTCTGAAGAACTTATAAATTGAAGAATTATTTACTTATGATTGCTTAATAAATGTCAGAAATGCATGCGCGATAATGTCCATCATTTTGATCTTCAGACAAATTAGCCTGATTTCTTAGCTTCGTGCCATTCCTTGCAGAACGTTCTCTTCTATCTGAACCTACAGCTCGTTTGATGTGCATTCCACTTGTCTCCATAGACCAGGGTATTTTAACCTTGGTTCATGGACCCCTATAGTGTCCACGATTGCACTTCAGAATCTTCGTGAACAGGGCACTAAAAGGTTTTTTCTTCGATTTTATTACTGTTACTTTGAAAATTTTTTGTCGAAGAAACTTGTTTTTTATCCAAATTATGTCAAAATGTTCACTCTAAAGAAATGTAGGTTGGCATGGTCTGCTACTGTACAGGTAATGTAGAGTCGTCATCGTCGCCATGTGGTGGGATCTATAATAGATTCCCATGGTTGGAATTAAAGAAAACGTGCCTTGCCATCATGATTATGGACATCTATCTTTGTTTTACATCGGGTATGGTGAATTTTAAGGTAAAAAGTAGTCTTTCCAGTGTTCATTGCAAATCTTATTTCCAGACAGGTTTTTACACTATTTTTTAATTCTTGTTGATGCTCGCTGTTACGTTACGTTCTGCGGATAGTCCTTCTTCTAGTATAAATACATCCATCAGTCAGATTCCTCATTCTGTTGTCAGACGTTGACAGTGACGGTTCTCTGCTGTTACATCCGTGTGATTTTTCAACTGTTAGAAGTCAATAGCGATAGTTCTCGACATCCGCATGTAGTATAAAATCAGCTATTTCACAACTCACTGTTTTATAATGTATCCATGTGATATATGTGAGAAGGCTTTCCTTCATTAGACCCATCATTCGTCATAACAGAAATCATGATGGAAATAACCTGTTTAAGTGCCCTGAATGCGAATCGACATTCTCAAGGAGAGATGATGTCCGACGTCATGAGTTATCCCACACCTCCAGGAAAACTTACAGTTGTGAAGAATGTGCAATGGAGTTTGGGAGAAAAAACAGTCTTTTACGACATCAAAAAAAGCTACACAATAGTAAGCGAATACGTCCTGAAGATGAAACGATTCCTCATAAGAAACAAAAACCAGACCCTGTCAACACATAAGCTGATGGCAACGGAAGAAACATCTGTTGACCTCACCATTTTCCTTGAATCCTCGCGGGAGTCATCGGAAAGAAGCCCAACTCCTCGCCTAACTCATCAGAAAGAAGAATTCATCTCGAAAGGTAGCATTAAATGGTACCGTGCTGTACAAGTGCGCTTCAGGCGAAATATTTCCCCTTCTACATTTCAACACTGGCTCCCGTTTTTCCAAAGTAACTGTGTCACAAGTCTTCCTACATCAACCCTAAACAGAGAACTGGATTCAGCATCTAAGAAGATTAAAACCTCATTTGAAGAATTTGAAAGAGCACATAGCGGATGGAAACTGGATGCTGTACTCCACGCTGAAATGAACATTGGAAAATATATCCTTCTTTCAGGATCTAGTTATGTCCCTATTCTAAGAGAATTACTATTAAAACACGCTATTGTCAATGTATGCAATTCTGACCAAAAATGCTTTGTCTGGTCTGTTTAAGCCTCTTTTTATCCTGACACAGATCACTCACAACGCCCTAGCAGCTACATGCATTTAGAAGAAAAATTAAACACATCTGGCCTAATTTTCCCTATAACAATAAATCAAATATCCAAATTCGAAAATATGAACAACATTTCTGTCAATGTTTTTCGATATGAGAAAGAGGTGTTCCCGCTCTACATTCCTCCATTCATATTTAAAGAGCACGCAAATCTACTACTATTATCAGATGATGAAAAACAGCATTATTGCTCCAATAAGAATGTGAGTACACTTCTCTGTCCTCTCACTAAACATAACGGTGTGAGTTTCTACTGTGATTACTGTTTTCACCGTTTCACAAATGAATCACTCTTGAAGGATCATGTTCCCTATTGTCAAGAACATGGACCCCAGAAGTAGTAGCATAAATGACAGTGCTGGCACAATAAAAGGGGCTCGAGAATTCTATGAAAATCCATGGGAAAAGTACAGTTTCCAACTGAAGAGGAGAAATGGCTGAAATTCACAACACGTTCTATACGTGATTTACGCCGACTTTGAATCATTCCTAATGAAGTGGACACTTGCATGCCGAACCCGGCAAAATCACACACCACTATCACAGCAAATTATAAACCCTATGGATTTGCATATCTTGTTGTTGGACCTGACGGCTGCAGCTATAAACTCCCAGTAGTTTATAGAGATTCTAATGTGGTAAAGGAATTTTTGGAATGTCTGCTTAAAGAAGAAAACGATATAAAAAATTTACACTCGGAGATCAAACCATGCAACTTTCAATTCACGAAGAGAAATCGTTTCGCAACGCTATCAATTGTCATATTTGTAAAGATGTTTTGGGACCAGATCGCGTGAGAGATCACGATCATTTAACCGGAAAATTTCGAGGAGCCGCTCATAATGCGTGTAATCTCAATTTTAAGTTCACAAATAAGATTCCAGTTATATTTCATAACCTAAAGGGATATGACAGCCATCTTATTATGGAAGGAATCGGCATGATCAAAAATAAGAGGATTAATTGCATTCCCAATAATATGGAAAAATACAGAGCATTCTCCCTTGGAACTTTGAATTTCATAGATTTCCTATCAATTTTTAAGTGCATCTCTTGAGAAGCTAGTCAATAACTCATCAGCAGAAGAATTCCATATTTTAAAGGAACATGTTGAACCTGAACGGCAACACTTGGTTTTGAGAAAAGGAGTTCACCCTTACGATTACATTGACAGCAGCGAAAAGTTTGAAGAAACGTTATTACCTCCACGTGAAGCTTTATAAAATCAACTTAGAGAAGAAGCACTAGGGGAAGAAGACTATATCCATGCAATAAAAGTATGGAACTCATTCAACATAAAAACCTAGGCCAATATCACGATTTGTACCCCTGAAGACCACGTGCTCCTCTTAGCTGATGTGTTTGAGAATTTCAGAAAACTATGTGTCAGATACTATGAAATTGATCCCTGTCATGTTTACACAACTCCTGGATTAGCCTGGCAAGCATGCCTGAAGATGATAAATGTTAATTTAGAGTTGATAACTGATCCTACAATGTACCTTTTCCTGGAAAAAGGCATACGAGGAGGAATTTCAGTGATATGCAATAGTTTTAGCACTGCAAACAACAAGTATTCAGATACCTATAATCCCCAACTACCCTCTAAATACATTATGTACTATGATGGCAACAATCTTTATGAATGAGCAATGTCGCAATGTCTTCCTCATAGCGATTTCCAATAGCTTAATAAAGACGAAATGGAGGGTCTAGATATTACCGCAGTTCATGATAATTCGAATAAAGTGTATATATTGAAAGTTGATTTAGATTATCCAATTTCTCTACACGACAAGCATAATTATCCTCTAGCCCATGAGAAACTTTGGATTACCAGCAGTATGCTATCACCATATTGTCAAGAGTTTGCCCAAAACCTTCGAAAAAATATAAGCCAATCAGTCGTGAAATTAGTCCCTAATCTATATTCTGAAAAGATATATGTCCTTCATTACCGTAATATGAAACAATATTTAGCCATCGGTATGCAGCTGAAAAAAAAACGCCGCGATTTAGAATTCAAACAATCTTGCTGGCTAAAACAATATACAGAATTTAATACGGATCAGCGGAAGAAAGTTAGAAATGACTTCTTGAAATTGATGAATAATGCTGTGTTTGGAAAAACGATGGAAAATTTCAGAAATCGAATGAAAATTGAATTGACTCAGAACCCAAAGAGAGTATGTAAAATCATAGCATCGACTATGATTTTTTTTCAAGCTTTTCGTATTTTTGACGACAAACTCGCATGTTTACAATCAAAGAACACTAAATTGAAACTCAACAGGCCTATTTATGCTGGATTCAGTATTCTAGAAATTAGTGAAATATAGATGTATAGTTTTCATTGTGACTATATTAGTTCAAAATATGGAGAAAAAACTCCCATATTGACATGAATGAATTTCCCATGTTGATATGATACTGAATGTATGTATTGTAAATTATTGTTCACTGATACAGATTCACAGTGCTATAAGCTTCAATCCGAGGATGTGTATGCCGATATGAAAGATGATATAGATCATTTCGACATGTCCGACTATAACATAGATCATGTTTTGCATAATACACATAATAAAAAGGTAATAGGTAAAATAAAAGATGAACTTCAGGAGTACCTGTAAAAGAATTTGCAAGCCTTCGTTCAAAAATATATTCTGTTCTAAGTTTACCAGAGGAGAAAAGGACATGGAAAGGAGTCCCCAAATACATCGTAAAAAGAACCCTTCGTCACAAGGATTACAGAGACTATTTCCTAAACAAATCACCTTCTCGAGTAGATTTGACAAGGATTCAAAGTAGACACCATCATCTCCATACAGCGAAAGGTGTAAAACTAGGTCTGTCCCATGTGATGACGAAAAATATATTTTAGAAAATGGTTATGACACCCTTTCCTACGGTCACTAAAACGCGATGAAAAAATAACGTAACAGAAAAAACGAATATTTTTTTAAATGTGTGATTTTTAATATGTTTTAGCTATATGCTAATATTGTAAAAAATATGATGATTTTATCTGAATGTATGAATAATTTTTTGTATATAACCCCTGTATATATAGAAATATCGCATGTAATTACCATATGTAGGCTGCTGTATGTAAAACAAATTTCTGTGTTAACCTGCATTTTTTTGTAAGCGGGCTGAAAAATATATCTGCAACTAATGTAAAAAAAATCATTGGGAAATGAATAAATAAAATTGAAACCAATGGAAATCATTACTTGTGTAAAATATTACGTGAAAATATATCAAAATATCGCATGTAATTATCATATGTAGACTGCTGTATTTAAAACAATTTCCTTTGTTAACCTGCATTATTTTTAAGCAGGTTGTAAAATATACCTCTAACCAATGTAGAAAAGCATCATTGTGAAATGAATAAATAAAATTGCAAACCAATGGAAATCATTACTTGTGTAAAATGTTACGTGACAATACGTAAAAATATCGCATGTAATTATCATATGTAGAATGCTTATGTAAAACCATTTCTTCTGTTAACCTGCATTTTTGTAAGCAGGCAATAAAATGTATCTGTAATCAATGTAAAAAAGCATCATTGTGAAATGTATAAATACAATTGTAAAACCAATGGGAATCATTACTTGTGTAAAATATTAAGTGAAACCTACGCATTGCCATTGTATCTCCCAATTCTTTGATATAAATAAAAAAATTTTAAAATGAAATATATGTGTGTTGTCTGAATTACTGAGTCGAGTCATTTATCTTTAACAAGTAGGGAGGTAAACAACGTTTCGCGACTTCTCACGTGATCCTCCCATGACCCTCCCGGAGAGCTCATGACTCATTTCCACAGGTGCTTGGGGAATCAGCTCACTCAATGGGAGAAAAGCCTTAAATACATGCATTTCTGGGATTACACTTATAATAAAATGTCTGTAATTCTCTTTATATTCATGGTTTATCAAACATTACTTATAATTTCGCGATATAGAGACGTTCTCAAGTATTAAGAAGAGATGAAAACATATGATTTCTTTTCGAAGTTATCGTAATTCGCTTGCTTGTTTGTTATTGCATCGAGTCACCTCGAATCAACGTTTTTTTTAAGGCAATCACCTCTCAAAAATGCCAAGACTTCAATAAATCCGCTGGATGCTGTGTTTATGAGAAATTTATCAGCACGGGATGAAATTCTAATTTCTACTTTGCAGAGACGGAATCTTTCACTACGTAGATTTTGACAGAGAAATAATCGAAATTATTGCATTAGCCATTTGGCAATAAACGAATTTATCAAGTGTTTTAGAACAGATTTTACTGAATATTAATACTTTTCAGTAATAACATACAGGGGAAAGGATAATTTCTCTACGTCATGTAATACAGAGGAGTATAGGCGATTTTTATATACTTTTCCTATGAGTAAGTAAAAAAAAATTGGATTTTCATACTGTTATTTGAATTCATCATCATCATCATCATCCTCAAGCTGCTATGGGCTACGGAGGTCCAACCAGACCGTGCAATTTAGTTCTCCAAGCAACTCTATCCTGAGCTACATCTACTGCATCTGGCCACTGCACACCAATTCTAACAAGGTCCTGTTTGACATTGTCTGCCCACCGCATCCTAGGTCTCCCCTTCCTTCTGAGGCCTTTAGGCACACTGTTCATAACCCTATTCGCCAATCTATAATTATTCATACGGACAACATGGCCAAACCAACGGAGTCTCTCTCTGCACAATATGCTGCTTAAAGGAGGTTGCAAACTCCTTTTCCTAATCTCATCATTAGTTACAAAGTTGAACCACCTAATGCCCAAGATACTGCGTAAGCATCTGGAATCAAAAGCATCTAGTTTCCTGTTATCTTGTTTACAAAGTGTCCAAGCTTCACTACCATAACTAACCCTAGAAAGAACCAAACTATTATACAGTCTAATTTTAGTCTTTAGGTGTATAGGCCTATTTCTCCACACTCTCCATAGATTCTTAAAAGTCCCAGCAGCAATCCCTATTCGTCTGTTAATCTCATGCCGCACATCACCATTATCTGTTACATAGCTCCCAAGATAATTAAACTGTGACACCTGCTCAAGACTGCAACCATTTAGATTAACTGAATCACAGCCTGCCTGACCAATTTTCATCACTTTAGTTTTCTCTCTGTTTATAACCAAACCTACTCTACTACCAGTCCCATCAACGGCTCGAATGAAAGAGTTCATCTCATCAACATCATTTGCCAGAAGGGCTAAATCATCAGCATAATCTAAATCAGAAATTTTCCTATCTCCAGCCCATTTAAGGCCAAAATCTTTCCCTTGAAGTGAATTTCGCATAACATAATCAATAACCAAGTTAAAGAGAAAAGGAGACAAAATGCACCCTTGTCGAACACCAGAAGTAATGCTAAACCAATTGCTACAAGCCTTACCAACTCTCACACACGACTCAGTGTTATTATAGAGAGCTTTCATAATGTTAACTAACTTGTCTGGTATACCATATGATCTCACAATCAACCACAAATTATGACGATCAACAGAGTCGAAAGCCTTTTTGAAATCAACAAAGCTAGCAACCAAAGGTTTCTGAAACTCTAAACATTTCTCAAGAATCTGCCTAAGTGAAAATATCTGATCTACACATCCCCTACCACTTCTGAATCCACATTGCTCATCACGCAATTGCCTGTCAACCAGATTCTTAATTCTATTAAGCACAATCATGGAAAGAACTTTACCTGGAACAGAGAGTAGGCTGATACCCCTATAGTTATCACAAGAACTGCGATCACCTTTTTTGAAAATAGGGATAACAATAGCTCTGGTAAAATCCTTAGGAACCATGCCTTTATCATAAAAGAGATTCAGAATTTCAGTCATCCAAGTGGTAACCGAAACATTCCCAGCTCTAAGCATTTCCGTAGTAATTTCATCTACCCCTGGGGATTTATGAAGTTTAAGTTTAGAAACAGCCAAACTAACTTCAGATTGTGTTATAGGGCCAACATTAAAGCCACCAATGCATCTATCATCATTGCAAACAATGGGAGTAGAACTAACTACAATGTTTAGAACATCACTGAAATGCTCAGCCCACCTAGCCATGACAGAATCCTCCCCTTCTATAACCTTACCTTGTTTATCCTTCAATCCTTGTATGCCTGTCCGTTTTCTACCACACAAAACATTAACTATCTGGTACAACTCTCTGCTGTTGTGCTGTCTAACTGCTTCCTCGGCTTTGTCAGCCAAACCATCAAGCCAAAAATTTTTATCAGCAGCTAACTGATCCTTTACAAGTTTATTAAGGTCTTAATGGAGCAATAATGCTGTTTTTCATCATCTGATAATAGTAGTAGATTTGCGTGCTCTTTAAATATGAATGGAGGAATGTAGAGCGGGAACACCTCTTTCTCATATCGAAAAACATTGACAGAAATGTTGTTCATATTTTCGAATTTGGATATTTGATTTATTGTTATAGGGAAAATTAGGCCAGATGTGTTAAATTTTTCTTTTAAATGCATATAGCTGCTAGGGCGTTGTGGATGATCTGTCAGGATATAAAGAGGCTTAAACAGACCAGACAAAACATTTTTGGTCAGAATTACATACATTGACAATAGCGAGTTTTAATAGTAATTATCTTAGAATAGGGACATAACTAGACCCTGAAAGAGGGATATATTTTCCAATGTTCGTGTCAGCGTGGAGTTGATTATGGATCCTGAACTTGCTGCACTGGTGGGCCTCTGTTGAGGGAGAATTTGCCACTGTGTTTTCTGTTTGCTTATGACTTGCCAGCCCTAAGTGAATAGAAGCACAGAATACCCTATATTAGTTGGTGGATAATCCTGATCAGAGGACATCGCAGGTACTTGAACCTTCACTTAGCTACTTGGGTATCGTCAATCCTAAACTGGAGTAATGTGTATCAAGCAGGCCATATGGCTCATGAACAGGTCCACTTAAAAGGTAGTGCCTGAAGTTCCTACCATCATCGGTGACTTCAGCCTTTAGCGGAGGAGGGACAGGGGATAGGACTTTGCACCTTTCCTGCGATCAGGGGGCTGTTTGATATTGTTGGTTCTTACTCTGTCAATAAACCTAATTTCTTTAAAAATCATACTAATCATTTTCTCTCTGCAGGAACGTGGAACGTGAGGACATTATATAGAGATTATTCTCTTGATGTCCTCATGCATGAATTCCAGCACTATAACCTAGATATTCTAGGCTTGCAAGAGACCAGATGGACAGGCAAAGGTGAAATACTTAAAAATAACTTTAAATTTCTATTTTCAGGCAGGGAGGATGGCAAGCATCTCCAAGGTGTAGATTTGCTTCTCAGCAGACATGCCAATGATGATCTTCTAGGATATGACTGCATTAATAAAAAATTTCTTACAGTAAAATTTGAAGCAAAAATTAAAGACTTGAATGTCATCTGTTGTTATAACCCCACAGAGGACTCTGATGATAACGAGAAGGATACGTTTTACAGCCAGCTTCAGGATATTTTGAGTTTTGTGAAGAAAGGATATATTTCTCTTGTGCTAGGTGACTTCAATGCTAAAGTTGGTACTGATTCTAAACTTTGGGCAGTAGATTTAGGTCCCTTTGGCATTGGTAGTTCCAATGATAATGGGGAACTTCTAGAGGTATGTAAACTTAATGATTTGAGAATAACTAACACATGCTACAAACACCAGGAGATTTATAAATATACATGTTTTTCATCTGATGGGTTGCATAGGAATATGATAGATTATATTTTAATTAACAGCAAATGGGCTAGTTCAGTTAGGAATGCCAGATCGCAAGAGAACTGTAATTGGGTCTGACCATTACCTGGTCAAAAGTGTTTTGCACCTGAAGCTTAAGAAATGTTGGACTAAGGTTAAAAAATTAAGCTATAACACTGAATGCCTGAAAGATCCAGATTTGGCCAAAATATACCATGATAGGCTACTTAGTCATTATGACAATCGTGGTTTGGTTACTGCTGAAGTTGAGAAAGAATGGGTTCAGTTTAAACAGGCTCTTCTTGAAACTAACAGTACTACGGCTATTGAACTTATTTCTGAAAGAAGGAACTGCAGGATTAAAATGAATCAACACCCTACTAGTCCTAATAGAAGGCATTACAACGAACTTAATAAACGTGTGAATGATCAGTTAACATCTGATAAGAATCTTTGGCTTGATAGCTTGGCTGATAAAGCAGAGGAAGCAGTTAGACAGCACAACAGCAGGGGGTTGTACCAGATTATTAATGTTTTATGAGGAAAGAAACATACAGGTACACAGGGAACAAGGAATGAACATTGCAAAGTGGTTGAAGGTGAGGTTTCTGTGATGGCTAGGTGGGTTGAGCATTTCAGAAAAGTTCTAAATAATGTGATTATTTCTACTCCTATTGTTTGTAATATGGATAGATGAATTACTGACTTTAATGATGGCCTTCTTTCATATTCCAATGTAACTTTGGCTATCTCTAAATTAAAACTACATAAATCCCCAGAGGTAGACGAAATCACCACTGAAATGCTTAGAGCTGGGAACATTTGTGTTGTCACATGGTTGACTGAAATTTTGAATATTTTTTATGATAAAGGTGTTGTTCCTAAGGATTTTACTAGAACTATTATTGTTCAAATTTTTAAAAAAAAGGTCATCGCAGTTCTTGTGATAATTATAGGGGATCAACTGCGTGATGAACAGTATGGATTCAGAAGTGGTAGGGGATGTATTGATCAAATATTTTCACTTCGGCAGATTCTTGAGAAATGTTTAGAGTTTCAGAAAACTGTGGTTGCTAGCTACATAGATTTCAAAAAGACTTTTGACTCTGTTGATCGACATAATTTGTGGTTGATTCAAATCATATGGAATACCTGATAAGCTAGTTAGTGTAATGAGAGCTCTCTATAATATCACTGAGTCGTGTGTGAGAGTTGGTACGTCTTGCAGAGATTGGTTTAGAATTGCTAGTTGAGTTAGACAAGGCTGCATTTTGTCTCCTTTTCTCTTTAGTTTGGTTATTGATTATGTTATGCGAAGTTCTGTGCAATGGAAACATTTTTTCCTTAAATGGTCTTCTAGAGATTTCAAAATTTCTGATTTATATTATGCAGATGATTTGGCCCTGTTGGCTAATAATGTTGATGAGGTGAATTCTTTCATTAGGGCTATTCATGAGAATGGTAATAGAGTAGGTTTGGTGATAAATAAAGAAAATACTAAAGTGATGAAAATTGGTCAGGCAAATAGTTCTTCAGTTGCTTTTGAATGTCTGCACTCTTGAGCAAGTGTCTCAGTTTAATTATATTGGGAGCTATGTAACAGATATGGTGATGTGCGGCATGAGATGAATAAAAGAGTAAGGATTGCTGCTGTGACTTTTAAGAATTTATGGAGAGTGTGATAAAATAAGGGTGTACAGCCAAAGACTAAAATTAGGTGGTAAAATAATTTGGCTCTTTCTAAGGTTAATTATGGTAGCGAAACATGGATCCTTTGTAAGCAAGATAACTTGATGCCTTTGTTTCTAGACGCTTACGCGGTATTTTGGGCGGTTTTAGGTGGTTTGACTTTGTAAGTAATGATGAGGTTAGAAGAAGGAGTCATCAACCTCCTTTGAGCATCATGTTATGCAGAGAAGGACTGCTTTGGTTTGGCCATGTTGCCCCTATGCATAGCTGCAGATTAGTAAACAGGATTATGAAAAGTGTGCTTAAGGGTTTGAAAAAAAAGGGGTAGACCTGGGAAGCGATGGGCAGACAATGTCAAACAGGACCCTGCTAGAATTGGCATTGGCCTAGAGTGGCTAAATGCAGCAGCAGTAGCTGAGAACAGATATGTCTGGAGAGAAAAATTACACAGTCTGGTTGGACCTACGCAGCCCATGGTTGCAAGAGGATTTTGTTTGTATGTATGTATGTATGTATGTATGTATGTATGTATGTATGTATGTATGCAGACTTTAGAACGAACCAAACTTCAGACAGCCTAAATTTAAACTTAATGTATATCATCCTATTTTTTGCACACTTTACACAGATTCTAAACGTTCTAGCAAGTCCGTTCTTCTGTTCACTCATGTTTCACAAGCGGCTTTATATGTTATACAAACTTCGATTTAATTACATGAAAGACTTGCTCTAAAACACATAGTTAACGTATTGCGTAATAGTAAGACTGGAGCTAATTATGCAAAGAACTCCGTTACTGTCACTTTGTAATTTTGATTTTTACTGAGTACAAATATATGAAAGAAAACTTACTCCTGAGTAATCACTGTCTAGCTGTTTGGAATCAAGAATGTATCGTGGAAATCCAATCTTTGGGTCCATTACTGTAACCTAAGGAAATGAAAATAAGGCATGAGACTTTATGGTATCCTAAAACAATTTCTTCACTAAATGTACGCAAAGTAATGCATTTCAAGTTACACTAGAATGTATCCTAACAGTCGGAAAATAATTATAAAATTTATCTGTTTTCAAATGAAAAGAAAAATTGCGATTGCTTGCTTTGAAAGTTTTATTGCGATTAAAATAAATATAAAGTGAAAAATAGGATACACAAATAGAATTAGTTATGTAATATGACATGAATTTTTAGGTCTCATTTGATTATTGAGATTTACAGGAATAAAATACTTTATATGAAAGTAGGCAAAGAAGAAGGAATTGAGGAACCACTGAGAAAATACAAAGATTACCATCCAAGATGGAGTCTAGAATTTTAATTTTTTGCACACAATTTTTTTCTTGCAAATTGAATTTTTATTTAACTAGGACTGAAATTTTCACCATTTTAAGGTTTAGCTGCTGGAATTCCAGGCTAGGAGAGTATTTAGTTAAGGGAAAGTGAAAGTCATATACTTGAAATGGTATATATTTTGGGTTACAACACAGAAATGAAAGATTGCTCGAGCTAGAGGATTTGTAGTGGATTAGAAACTTAAAAATAATTTTATGGCTGAGTCAAAAATAGAAAAACGCGAAAATATTTTTAGATATACGTTTTTTCCACTTGCACTTTTTTTTATTAATTTAGAGACACTAGAGAGCGCTACTAGTCCTTCGGTAGCATTTCATTACTGTAAGACGCAATATTTTACGAAAATAATTTATTTTCCAATTATTTTTTATCGAAAAATGAACAGCAGTCAAGTTCATTACATTCTATTCTTTAAACCTAATTACGTAGATTCCATATTGCATTCTTCTTTATATACAAATATATAGTCGAAAAGTCGCATGGTACAACTACTGCTAATGTAGGCCGTCGATCTCGCAGTTGCATCAAGTGACCCCAGTCACCTCAGGCCTCTGTTCCCCCGACCAAAGCAATAATATAGTATAATCAGTGGCACGCTCCGTCCACCCCCCCAACCGAACTCACACTCTCCAATGAGATGCGTGTCTCTCGGCAAGGTCACTTGGAATGGGGGCTTCGGTTGCAAGATTCTGGCAATCGGTAATGTGAGCGATTGACGGTCAGTTTAAAAACTCGACACAGATCTATTTCATTACTTTTTACCCATCACGACTTTTGTGTCATCATCCTTGATTATCCACCGAATTGTTTTTATTCAAAACAAAATAACATAAACCTTTACTTTGCACAAATCCTGATGGGTTGGTTGGTGACGATGATTTGGTAGAGGTTTCTGCAGTAATGAAAAAAAAATCATTGGTTTGCGAGCACCATACTATCGGTACAAAATTAAACAGTGATGAATCTAGTTTCCTCTCCACAGCATAAATATTATTTTCGAATTCACGGTCAATCAGTCATCACAAATAAGAAATGACGTGATTTTTTCTTTTAGTGTGAGGCTGATTCTTTACAATTTCATAAGCTTTTTTACAATTGATCTAAAATAAATTCCCTCTCTCCTGTTTTTTTTTTCTTAGTGTATGTGTGTGTGACGTGTGTATGTCTTAATGTATGTGTGTGTGTATGTGAGGACGTAAATTGAGTACTCTATAACACTTCCCATGCCACAGCTTGTATTTCACAAACAACTTATGGCGATCAACCCACAGTAAATTTCCCTAGTATTTTTAATTTTCATCTGCATTTGTAATAATAGTTGTCTTTGTTTATATCTTTAATATATGTGTTTAGCATATATTTTGTGAAATGATTCAACCAACGTTGCTATTATTTTCTTCAATATTATAAATTTCATTATATCGAAATAAATTATTATTATTACTCTTCTCTTTCACATTTGCTTGCTACGTTTACTTTGAGGAAAAATTTAAAACCTCATTGAAAAAAGAGTTTGTGAAGCCTTAGTGAGACCAAGATATATGTGGTCTAAAAAGGTTTGGGAAACCTGGTATGGACTTTTCTCTATTCCCCCTTTTGGGGTTGGGGATGGGGGGTTAAATTTTTATGATATTTAACATCCTCCAGGACACAAGATTACATTTCGTAGTGAACTCATTGCCAACGTCCAGTTTAGAAGGATATGGTGGAGTAACGGTTTTGACCAATTCACAAATTGCCCAACCAACTGTGAATTGACATTGCAAAAAAGTAATATACTGTATAGAAGAGTAATGAACGTTAAATTTTGTGTTAATAGCCGTTTGCCCAACGGCTATTAACACAAAATTTTCTATTAAAAGTTTGCCCAAAGAGTCGTTTTATGAAGATATGTTCATTTCTATTTTATTTTCTAGATAATAAGAAAGGGGGAATAATGGTTTATTGTTTGAATTTCTCAATTATTATGAAAAAAAAAATAAGGATGAAAGGAACCGAAACTATCAGTTCTTATGTTTTCATAAATTTTGACGAAGAGTACAGCATACGTAAAAAATAAATAAATTCATCAGTCATTTTATTTTGAAAAGAAATAAATATCTGTGCTTTAGAACTAATATATCCAATGTGATTTTGTTGAAAATGTCTTACGCAATACACATCATTTTATTGCATATGGAAAAATTGGGAAGAGAGCTTTCAATATTTATAAATGGGCTTTTCAGTAGCTAAATAATTTTTACACTATTTGAATTAAAAATTACATTTAATATTACACACAAAAAAAATTTACAAACTGTCTAGGTAAGCAAGACAACTGCCCTTAGTAAGCCTTGGCAACTACTAAATGAATTTGCTGTTAAAAAATAAATCTAATTTAGCATTGGTCTTGGCTACTGATCAAAGGGACCTGGTTTCGAGCCCCGGTTAAGGCATGTGTCGTTTTTCTGCTGAGGTCCCGCCAACTCCACAGACCTTCTACTCTGTCGCATAAACTGACAGGCTCCTATCAAAGGTCTGTGATACAGATCGAAGATCAGGAATGACGAAAGAATACCGGACCAGGGGCCCATATTTCCTACAACAAAGGAATTGTCCAAAAAGGAATATTGAAAATAAAAAACTAAACCGGCAGAGCCGAAAGGGGAAAAGGCAGAAGGACGGACGGACATCTTCCCATCAAGTTGAATATTCAAGAACCTATATAAAATAAAGTTCTTACTCATTCAGAAAAATAGTAATCACAAAGACAGCATATTGATGTACATTATGACATGATAAGGTAAGAAAATTAACAGAGTTTCAAAGAGTTGATGATTGTGTAGTTTCATGTTGTTTGTGAATACGTTTTTTTTTTGTTATTTAGTTTTCATGTTGTTTGCGAAATTAAAATGCATGTTTTTTGCAAGTGTTATCTTCATGTTGTAAAGTTTGTTTAAATTCTAAATATAGTCTATTAAATTGCAGCTACGAAAAAAGGAAATAATTAGTTTTTACAATGCTAGTTTGATTTTCTGATTATCATGATGTAAAATGCTTTTAAATCCGTAGTGGTATATGTTATATTTATTTAGTTTTTGATAATAATTTTTACGTTGAGTATTGTATAGTGTACATTGAAAAATAATATGTGAAAGTGTTTGGGGTTCATTACAAGTTGTACAGTTAGGAAATTTTTTTGTTTGAATAGATATAATGTTAAATTTGTGAGAGCTCTATTTGTTTTTAGTTTAGAAATTAAATTAATGTCTTTTTTACAGAAACCAAAGGTTTTAATTTTCTGTATTTTATTACATATTTGATATCTGTGTGTGTTTCTTGCATTATTTTCATAAAATATTTGAATTGCATTATATAACAGCTTTTTATTATTTTGCTTATGTAGAAAGAAAAAGAAAGGAGTAGGTATTGTTTGTTGATTTCTTAAAGCATTTTTGGCAAGTTTATCCACTTTTTCATTTCCAGGGATCCCCACATGAGAGAGGATCCATTGAATTTGTAAATAGTTATTATTAGAAATATGTTTAAATGTTAATATAAATAGATTATTATTAAATATAGGAAAGTTTGGTTTATGTGGGTTTTTATATAGAAGTTCTATGGCAGATTTACAGCCAGAAAAAATTACTAAATGAGAATTTTTAAATTTTAACGCCCAGTTGATGGCTAAAATTATTGCAGTTGTTTCAGCTATTATTATAGGAGTAGGAGTATTAAACTTAAAGGAATGAGATTCATTTTTTTCTGGACAAAGAAATGCTCCAGATGAATATTTAAGATCAGAACTAAGAGAACCATCGGTATATATTTTAATATATTTGTTATATTTTAAGTTTATGTATGAAGTTTTAAGTTTATTAAGAGAACTGGGATTCTGTTGTTGTTTGGTGTAAATACCTGGGATATTAATATTTAAAATTGGAGGACTACTGACCCAAATAGGAAAATTTACAGGTCGATCTCCACTAAATTTTTGACAAATAATATTATTTAATGATTGATTTACATTTATTTCTCTTAAAGATGGAATATTGAAGTTATTGAGAAATTTATCTATTAAAGGGTAAGTTTGGTTTTTTAAAACAATTCTATAAACAAGATTTGAGAATAAATATGTTATTTTAGATGTATAGGAGGAATTGAGGTTTCTGCATATAAATCTAAATTGATGCTACCTAGGGGTAATCCCAGAATATATCTAATTAGTTTAGTTTGTAACTGTTCTAATTGTGTTTCTTTATGTTTGGGTAAATTTAGCATAAGTTCTATTCCATATTGATATTTAGATGCAATGATACTGTTGTAAATAAGAAGCATGTATTGTGAATTACGTCCCCATTTGGCATGACCTAATTATTTAAGGAAGTTAAATAATTTATTGCCAGTGGAAAGTGCTTTGTTTATATGGTTTTTCCAGGTAAGCTTTTGATCAAATATAAGGCCTAATTTTTTTTTTCTTTAACAATTGTTAACGGGTGGTTATTTAATATAATATTAAAATCTTTAGGTATATTTTTGGATTGATGAAATTGGATTATACATGTTTTTTTCTGAGGAGATTGTAAGGTTCCATTGTTTGCAAAAGTAATTTAGATTATTTAAATTTTGCTGGAGAAAGTGTTGTATAACCTATGGGTTTTTATGATAGGACCATAGAATTATGTCATCAGCATATATTCCATAATGAATTTTATGTGTATATTGTCTGAGATATCTGATAGATATATATTAAATAATGTATGGGATAATATATCACCTTGTGTAACTCCTACAGAGTATGGATGAGCATTTGAGAAGGTTGTGTGTAGTTTAACTCTAAAGCTTTTTTTTTGTGATGATAGAGAATAAAGTGTTTTTATAAATTTCCTGAAAAACTTATTTTTTTTATTTTATGCAGTAAAGCAGAATGATTTACAGAATCAAAAGCATTCTGCAAATCAATTATGATTGGTACTAAGTAATTGTTATTTAAAAATGCAAATTCAATATCAGCAATTAAATGTAAAATTAAATCTTTAGTAAATTTCCCTTTTCTGTATCCATATATATTTTTATTTAGAATATTTTTGTGTTCAAGAAACCAATTAAGTCGGTTGTTTACCAAACGTCCATATAATTTAAATAAATTTCATGATAAACGTATGGGGCGGTACGAATTAAAATTGGAAATATCTTTTTTATTTTTATGTATAAATATTAAATGATTTTCGAGCCATTGGTGAGGGATGTTTCCTGATTTCCAAATTTTGTTGAAAATTTTTAATAAAGTTAATTGCCAGTTATATGGAATATTTTTTAAAGATTTGTTAGAAATTTTATCTGGTCCAGCTGCAGTTTTAGGTTTAAGATTTTTGATGGCATTTTTTAATTCAAAATATGTAAAAGGGAGGTTAATAAAATTATTTGGGCTATTATAAAATGATGAATAAAAGTTTCGCTGTCAAGTTTTTTTATTGAGGTATGAGGAGTCTTTTTCCTTATTAGATTGAAAGTGTGCAAATTTTTCAGCAGTTATTGATAAATCTTCATTGTTTTTCAGAGCAAGAGAGAGTATAGGTTGAGAAAGGGTTGGAGGATTTAAGTTATTATGTAATTTTTTATAGATATTCCAAATGTTAGTTGAAGAGGAATTAGGAGATAAAGTATCAGTAAAGTGTGCCAATTATTATTTTGAATGATTTTGATTTTCTTTGAAATGGCAGTTGAGAGTCTATTAAATTTTTCATAGTCTCTGAAAGATTTATTTCTATTCATTATTCTTTCAGCTTTACGCCTTAAGGGAATGAGTTTATTAATAAAGATGATGTGGGAATTATTATGTGGAATTTTTTGGGTACTAGTTTTGTGTTGTTATTCTGTACTGAAGTAAGAGTATCTATGAATGTGTCATATTCCAGATGAGAAACTGTCTGATTTACGTTTAGAAGTTGGTTATGAAAGCTAGACCAGTTTGTTAAAGAGATGTGTGGTTTATGTTTTTTAAAAGCTAAAATATAAATGAAAATAGGAAAATGATCACTATTTAGGGTATCGTGCGAGATTTTCCACTGAACTTGATTCGCTGAGGTTAAAGTTAGATCAATAATAGAATGTGTGTTTTGTCTATTTTGAATAGTTTTATTTTTAGCATTAAGTATCATTAGATTATATTTTTCAATTACTTTGAGAAGTTGAATACCTTTATTGTCTGTTTTGTAAGCATTCCAGTAAATATGGTGGGAATTAAAATCTCCACATAATAGGATATCTCCTTGACAAAAATCAAGAATGGTCGAATAAGAAAGATCAGATGTAAATTTACCTGAATTATAACAATTTATTACATATAAATACTTTTTATTTAATTGTATTTTTAATATAATACACTCTAGTGCAGGCATGGCCAACATACGGCCCGCGTAATGATTTTATGTGGCCCGCGAACAATTTTTCAATATTAGCATTTAACTTCTAGTAATTAATCGAATGAATTCTCGATACTTCTATATTTTTTAAAAAAGATTCCGTTATAAAGAATTAAAACTTTTATACTCATCTGTACTCGATATGATCTGTTTGATGATTGAATCATTTACATTTGGAGGCTGTGTTAAGAATAGCTACTACAAGTATAGAACCAGATATTAAAAAAATAATAAGCGATGCAAACCGCCTCAACACGTCGCATTAGTTATTATGTTAATTTGTTGTATTGATTTACTTACAATTATTCATAAACAAATTTGATAATAAAATTTTGTTTACTTAAAGAAATAAGTGTTTTGCTTAACATTTTTCAATTTTAATATTTCGTCCTTCCCGTGAAAATATTTTTTTTTCCAATCCGGCCCGGGGGCAAAAACAGTTGGCCATGCCTGCTCTAGTGCATGGTGAATGATAGGAACATTTACTCTGATATGTGGGATATTTTTTTATGTATGTAGCTATGCCTCTTGAATTATTGGGATTTTTTGAAAGTGTGAAATATAGTTTGGAATGTTTGGAATGTTATCAGAAAAAATTTCTTGAAGGTTTAAAATTAAAATGTTATGCACTTTTACTAAATGTTTTAAAATATGAAGTTTAGTAGAGATACCTCGTAGATTCCACTGAAAAATCACATCTTTGTCACTCATGCAGAACCGTTTTATAGAAGATAGTAAGATGTCATTGATAAGGTTAAGATGTGGACTGCTAGGCAGAATGAGGTTAAGTAACTTCAGAATTAGACTTATGATCTGCCCTTTAGAGCTAAGATTAAAAGCAATCCCCTCTTCTGGTATAATTTGAGGACATTTGCTCTCAAAGCAGATAGTTCATTCCTAGAAAGAGTTCTTTCATTATCATGCATTTTTTTGCCATCTGGAAGGCCTGGTTCCAGTTTAAGTTGCTTTCATATATATATAGGCGGAAGGGCGGAAGGGCAATCCCTATTCTTCTGTTAATCTCTTGCCGCACATCACCATTATCTGTTACATAGCTCCCAAGATAATTAAACTGTGATACCTGCTCACGACTGCAACCATTCAGATTAACTGAATCACAGCCTGCCTGATTCTATCAACAGCTCGAATGAAAGATTTCATATCAACATCATTTGCCAAAAGGGCTAAATCATCAGCATAATCTAAATCAGAAATTTTCGTATCTCCAGACTATTTAAGGCCAAAGTCTTTCCTCTGAAATGAATTTCGCATAACATAATCAATAACCAAGCTAAAGAGAAAAGGGGACAAAATGCACCCTTGTCGAACACCAGAAGTAATGCTAAACCAATTCCTACAAGCCTTACCAACTCTCACACACGACTCAGTGTTATTATAGAGAGCTTTCATTATGTTAACTAACTTGTCTGGTATACCATATGATCTCACAATCAACCACAAATTGTGACGATCAACAGAGTCGAAAGCCTTTTTGAAATCACCAAAGCTAGCAACCAAAGGTTTCTGAAACTAAACATTTCTCAAGAATCTGCCTAAGTGAAAATATGTGATCTACGCATCCCCTACCACTTCTGAATCCACATTGCTCATCACGCAATTGCCTGTCAACCAGATTCTTAATTCTATTAAGCACAATCATGGAAAGAACTTTACCTGGAACAGAGAGTAGGCTGATACCCCTATAGTCAGTGGTGAAAGTAGGCCGGTATGCACCGGTAAGCTGTACCGGCAAGAAATTATTTGCTGGTACGACGTACCGATAAGACATTTTTCAGTAGTGGCTCCATTAACGATTTCTTTTTCACCTTAATGCTTTTTCAACCGAGAATTTAATTTTTTTTAAAAACTAACCATTCCTTTTAAGAAAAACTCGTCGTTTTTTAATTGCATTACTACAGTTTAACCCTTTAGATACCAAGTTGTTTAGAAACCGAATACTTGAGATTCCATTTCTGCCGACAAGGAGTGCCAAGGGGGAGTGCTAGAAATTGGAAGTAGAGCTTTCTCTCTTTGAACGATTAGCAAGGATATTGGGTATAGAGAGCAGAACTAGACAAAGACGACTCCAACCAAAGCCGTCTTTCGGGGAGTCGTTAAGAGTTTACGGACAATGCATCTTCCCATCCGCCGTAGCTGTCTGGGTTCGGTCTTAATCACTACCGGAGGCAGAATTGGGAAAACGGGGACAAATCAAAGAAAAGATATGAACTCATTTAGACGTTGAAATCCATTGCAAAGCAGCGTGTACTTGTAATTTTCGTTTCAAAATATATATTGTTTTATACTCTGCTGAACTGAAAATTCTAAACGTTTCTGGAAATAACGAAAGGCAGTTTAATGGGGGCGATGGAGCACATGCTTCCCCAAATTTATGTAATGAGTTTGAAGGAGGGGGACGTTTTAATGTAAAATCATGGAAAAACAGATTTTTTAAATTAATTTAATCAATTAATCACTACATTACGCTACTGGAGTAACCATAATAGAAAAATTAATACACGTTCTTTTAATTTTGTTGTCTCACAAAAATTGGCACATCACTTGTTTTTTTAAACATAATTTTCGCTTAGCACACCTCCCTTAATTTTAAGACAGGAAATATTTGCTATGAATTTTAAATATTAAGTTGTCCTTCCTAGACATTTCAAAAACTAGTGGTCTGTTTCGTCATCTCCTAAACATCTGCAGGTTCTAAACAGACATGTATTCAGAGTATACACACACATACACAGTAAAAGAATACGCACACTCCTAAACTCTAAGACAAAATTATTTGGAAGATTTTAAAAAAAAACAGAATTTTGGAGTATGTTATTTTAAAATTTTTAATTTGAATTTAATTATAAACTTTAACAAAAGAAAGTAAATATATTTATTTACTCTAGATAAGTTTATTTGAATATTAAATAAAAGGTATTATACATCTATCGAATTTTTACGTTGTCCCTCGTCGCTCCTCATAAGATTAGCTTTAGGCCCAAGAAACATTTTTGCCACCTGAATCTAGTATATTGATACTACTGGGGAAAAATATTTTGCGATTTTTATTTCCGTGCAGTTAATTTGTTTATAGAGTTTGAAGAGAACACTTCCGATTGCTGTAAATTTTCTCTTTGTAAGTAACAATATTCCAATTTTTTGTTTGTTTGATGTTAAATATTAATAATGAATGCTTTTGAAAAACTCTTGACTCTTAATACGTACCTGTAGTCTGAGATCTTCGACATCCAAAAAAGACCCATACTCAAGGCAATTGCAATGAAGAAACCTCTTCATATTTCATCAGTAGTTTATACTGAACTACCAGTTTCGACTTTTATAACCACTATCATTTTTCACTGAATTCAGCATATTTGTTAGTATTGACCCGCAGCATGTCAACATTGTCGTCTGTAAAAAAGAAGTTTAAAATAATGGATAGCTAATGATAAAGAGATAGTTCAAGAATAAGGCCCACAGAAGATTCAAAATGATTAACAAAAACTTCGTCGTTGATCTTCATTCTTGGATCAGTTGATGGTGGCATGGCGAGTGGTTTGTCTCGTAAAAAGAGCGTTGTTCTCACTGAGATGGTGGCGAACAAAGAAGCACTAAACCAGGCTACTACAAGCGATGATAAAGGGAGCTCCCGAAAACACGTCTACTCTATCGCTCTTTACCGTTCACCTCACCTCTGTGGCAAGCAGCTGCTTGAGGGAATATTTATTTTTATTATTTATAATACAGTGGCAAATGTTAGACCAGGCATTTACCTCGTACATTAAACAATGAAATTTAGTTGTATAGTACAACATTTCAAACAAATGTAGTCTAAAATTATGAAAATATACTTGACCTGAGAAAATCAGACAGAAATAATTGAATAAATTAATTTGTAATGAATCGGTTTAGATTCCGGGAAGAAATAAACGAAAATATTCCTGAAGCAGCTGCTTGAGACAGAGGTCTGACAGCCGGTACGGTTATAATACAACATAGATAAAATCTGCGAGGAAGGCGATATCTCATCAGAGAGGAAACTCAAGGAAAAAAAAAAACATTCTTTTCTACTCCCGAGCTCGAATCCAGGTTCCTTTGATCAGTAGCCAAGAATGACGTAACTATTAAGAAAGTAATTATTTAAATAAAACTAAACCTCAAATACACAGAGGAGTTATGCCCACATTATTACATTAAAAGAATTAATCAGTGAAAATAAAAAGAGAAAAATCCTAAATGGATATTTTATTGGTTTGCAAAAGCAACCCAAGAACCATTCACCTGTGAAACGCGAAAAAACAAAATGCTCAAGAATGAAGAGACTTGGAGCAATTCGACACCTGTTGATTGTTTGGTCGTCTCCTGATATTGAGGCTGTTTTTAGAAATCGGCTTCGGATCCCTCTTTAGCACAAACAATGAGGAACCCTTAACTGCGCCTTTCTGTGGTCAATCCCACCTCCCACGCCCATCACCCCTAGGATACGGGAGATATTCAGCGCCATCTGTTGAGCGAAAACCAGCTCAGAATCGCCTTTCGATTCAGCTTAAGGTGAAGTGAAAGGCGATTCTAAACTGATTCTCTCTCAGCAGATGACGCTGAATATCATTAGTTTCCTAGGGGCAGGAATGGGATTGACCACAGGAGGGAGGACATCATTAGGCTTGTGTATTATTTGCGCTAAAGAGGGTTCTGAAACTGATTTCTACATATAGCCCAATAGGAGGAGAATTATACCAAATCTCTTAATCCACGAGCTGACCATTTCTTTTGCGCTTCACAGCTGAAAGAGTTCTTAGTATGATTTTGCTCTTGAATGTTTTTAGTTTCATTGATTAAATTAATTTTATTTTACATAATGTAGGCGAAACTTCGTTTTGTAAATTTGTAGTCAGTTGTTTTTATATCATTTTTATATATTACAGTTCCTGTTTTATCATTCTTCCCAAAAATCAAAAGAAATTATACCACATTCAAAGATTTTACGATGGGTTTTGTACTGTAATGAAAAGATTTAACCTCAATGGCTAAGGGATTAGCTTACTTGGCTACTGATGAAAGAGACCTGGGTTCGAGCTCCGGATAAGGGAATGATGATTCGTTTCTGGTGCCTCTCTGGTGGTCTCCCCTTCCTCATAGATCATATCTGTGAATATATTTATACTTTCAGACTCCTGTCAGAATTCTGTAGCAAGCAGCTGCTTGAAGAAATTTTTATGAAAGCTTGCCAGAATCTAAACCGATTAATTCTAAATTTCGTATGCTTCGATTTTTAGACTCCAATTTTCTAAGAACTTGTGAAATTTTAGAAATGTAGAGAACATTTATTTTAAATATTGCACTAACTAAATTACCTTGTTAGGTGAGTTGAAAATGCCTGGTGTAACAGTTGCCACTATGTTACATTAATCCTCGTGGTATAAAACAATACGTAAGGAATCAGATTAATTTATTATTTCTGTAGGGTTAGAATAATTTTCTTAGCAGAAAATTTATTGAGTACTTGCTAAGGCTAACTTAGGGCAGCTGCTTATAAAGACATTGCTTCAGTTTCTAATGTGGAATATTGAATAATTTTAAATTTAATTACATAGTGATTACTGCCTCGGTGGCACAATAGTAATCGGGTTGGCTCGCGGTGACACTCCTACTACCTTGGTCCGGGTTCGAGTCTCGTGTATGTATGGCATGGTCGTTTTTTCTGTCCTATCTGTTGTGATTGCCCCTCAATAACAAAATGTGTTTACCTATTAACATGTTAATAAAATGTTTTCACATTTGGACATAAAGCGCAATATTGGCTAAAAGTCCGCGAGCATCCAATTAGAAAGAATAAAGAAGTAAATAGTGAACAAATTTGTTTTGCTACTGAAAAGCATATGAATCCACATCGAACGCTCTCCTTCCCATTTTTTTTCCAATGCAATAAAATGTTATGAACTGAATAAGATATTTTCAGTCAAATCACATTGGATAAATTTAGTTCTAATGCAGAAATATTTATTCATTGCGAAATGAAATGTCTCAGTGTGCATGAATGTTAATGTTTCAGCACCATAGGATAAGTGCGTTTCTTGCATTTCAATATCTCGTTTCATTTTGTTTTACAAAATATTTTAAATTCTCAGAAAATGTCTAATTCTCTCTTCATACACAGTCACGGTTATATTTACCGTCACTTTTGAGCTTTGTAGGATTATAAACTCTCATATCTTCTCACTTTAAATGTCAAGTGGTAGCAAGCGGCTGTCTGAAAGTCAATATGCTTACTCTTGCATACGAGACATATATACACTTTGACATACACGTACACACAACCATGCATACAATAATTTAGAGATACACAAACACGATCACATACACAATTCTTAGACAAACAAACATTCACATGCATGACTCACAAACACAAACCTGAACACACATGATTGAAACAAACCTGCACACACATTAATCACAGACACAAATATGTGTAGAAATACATATGCAGTTATATACACCTGAACGCACTAACCACACTCATGCATATGTACTCGTATACACAAATACATACACACGAAGAGAAAAAGCTGAGATTTCCGAACAATACAATTTCCGAACATACAGGAGGGTAAAGGGTGTTTTTGTACACTCTCGTCCCCTAACCTTGTTCCCAAGTACCCTTTGTCCAAAAGAGCCCTTTTTTGTTCCACAGCGACCCCTTAACTACTAGCCAACTACAGTAAAAAAATAGGCAACTACTGTAGGGCAACTGTTGCACAACTGGGACATTAAATCGCACATAATCAATGGTGGAGAACAGGTATGTCATATTCTCCTGGCTTCTGAATTCAGCACAAGGTGACATAATCGACTTTGGTATATAAATGTATATATATACCACTAACATATATTTATTTGAAAAAGGATCTTAAAATGTGAAAATTCAAGAAATCAGGAAATTTTAAGTATTTATGGTAATAGAACCTATTTCTTACCTTTTCTTCGCATAATCCTCTTGTATCGTGATCCAGCCATGTTTGATGAGAGAGACTTCGAATGTAAGCACCTTTAAGGGAACTTACAAGACTCTTGATCTAGGAGGAAATAGTTCAAATTTATTGCACATTAGTTTGTTCTAGAATCCATGTATAAAATATACTATAATTGTAGGCAACCTGACAATATTGATGTGTTTACATATTATACATTTTATTTTTTCTACTTCGCAGATTATTTGAAATAATTGACGTTTCTAGACCAAGTTGACAGATGTTATTTCAGCACTTAAAATTTTCCTGTTAAAATTCAACAGTTTTAAACTGCAAAAAAAAAATTCTGTTTTAAACTCAACTTCGGGTTTTTCAAGGATATAAAATCGATTTTTAAAGCAACATCTGGTGGCCACGTGCAGGAAAAATTTGGAACCATGTCATCAAGTATTTGGGTTGTTACCAAGAGGGCTACATCGAAAAATGTTATAGGCACGATTTCAATCGATTGAACATAAAATGAGAAGAAAATGCGATTGAAGGTTCTAAAATCTTGTTCTGTCATACATTGAGTTGTCACCATTCCCAGAATGGAACAATCCCAGTAAAGCGCGAGATCAGTGCAGTCGTAGGTATGTAGTAGACATGTGGTTTATGCAAGCCAGACTGGTAACTTTGCGATCATGGGAAAAGTTATGGATATCGTGGGGTCCAAAAAAGGCATGAGAGTTGGAAATGGGTGGGGGTGTAGGTTTTGGGGGCCTCAATCTCAGAAACAGCATGTCTTGTTGCTTGTTCACATCCTACAGTAGTGAGGGTTGGGCTGGGTTGTTTGGCCTATGAATGGCACTCTTCTTCACACAATGGCTAAATGGGCAGGCCACAAAGACTGCGAGAGTTCAGACAAGACTGAAGGAGGAGATCAACTGGACAGCTGTTTGGAGAAAGCCTCCCATCTAGGCCATCCAGCGTGTTCCTTAATGTGCAAAGGGCTCTCCCACACATGGTACCATGGCTTTACTTCCTATCTGATGACTGGCAGCCTTTCGAAGCCCATCAGTGTTCCCTACTGACCGAGGGCAGGATGAGGAAGATTTAAAGGATATAAATATCAACGCTGGCACAGCTGAGACTTCTGCCTGGGAACTGCAGATTACGAGCCTGGAGTGCTACCAACTGAGCCACCTCTATCCTCCAGAGTTGAGATGTTAATAAAATGGTGACAAACTGACGAAATCACCTCCCGCCATCGAAACTGTCAAGAAGTGTGCTAGGTGGATGTTCTTGGACAGAGAAGGGTACAATGCTTCATATGCACTCAACAACGACTAGTTACAATGCTATAGATGATTTTGCAGTATAAAGGGCAGGCGGCGTATCCTAGACGACGATGCAGAGGACTCTTTTAGTTATGGGATTCTGTAGTCAAACCTTACGGGTCTATGAGAATTCGGAGGATGCGACAGTATGGTGGACGACAATTAGGTGGAAATAGGAAATTGTTAGAAAAACTTTTAAATTACTAAAACTAATTATAAAATATATTCTGTTAGCGAACAACAACAACAATAAAAAATAAAAGCACTTCTGAGAAATCTCCGAAATGCTTCACTCTGTAAAACGAAATTGTTTCGAACTAAATACAGTTGATTTTTTACATCTCTCCTCTCCAATCCGACCTTCAATAGAGACTTCATATCTGATATCTCTATTCCGACATTTCACTACAATGGATTTTTCCTGAAAATTTGTTTCAAGCATGTCAGGGAACAAAACATTACAAGACTATGATTATTCTCATTGCACGAAAGGGAAAGAAGCGATATTCAAATCAATGCTCTGCAATCCAGCGTTTGCTAAAACGAATTTTTATGTTTTTATCTCTCTCTTTTCTTTTTCAATGTAACAGTTCGAATTCCATTCTGTCTGTAATGCATTTCAGAGGCATACATTAAACCGCACAGAACTATCATTATTATGAACGTAAAACGAAACGTAATTTTTATCAACCTTTCTTGATTGAATAAAACATTAAGAAATTGAAGGAACGCATTGGAGGAAGGGGAAAGAGAGGATACTCAAATCTATACTTTGCTAATCAGATATTTGTTAAACCGAATTTATATATTTATTTTCCTTTCAACAGGGACATTTAGAATTAAAAGAATACACTTCTGGGGACTAAACAATGCAGCACTATCATTATTCTCGATAAATAATAAAATATGGATAAATTTCTCATCAAGCAGCTACAACACTCAATATAACGTAATTCTTTAATTAATAATTTTTTTCCGTCCGAATGAAACAATAGGAAATTAATGAAACACATTGGAGGAGAGAGAAAGAGGTGATATTTACATCTATTCTATACAATGCAACATTTGAGAACAACAATCATTTTCGGAAATTGCCACTAAATCAAGAATCGCAAAATGAAACAAATTCAGAGAAATATTTCCTCCTGCAGAGAATATATACAAATATAATATCTGTAATATACACCTATATTGCAGAGAATGTAATCCTACTAATAGACCCGAAAAGCAATTTGATTTTAAAAGTGCCATGATAATTCGAAACCCTTGACTGTAATTAAGAAAAATAATTTATCCCTGAGCTCCTAATATCAATACAGTTGTGTCTGAATAATTTTAAAAAATATAAAAAAGTTTCCAAAAAAATTTGTTTCTGCGAACATTAACATTACTTCGTTTACCTTATTTATTTCTATTTAACTCATCTCTCATTAGGATTTCCTTCTTATCTCTGGTTTCAACAACAACAACAAAAAAAAAGGAACGAAAAACACTCCTTGAAAAAAGGTAATTTTTGGCAGGTTATGAGCAGCATTTTATATGGATTTCTCAACTTGCTACTGCTGAGAGCTCTGCCAATGTGGAAAATTTGGTGACGTAATGCAATACTTTTGGCTAGAGGTTTCGAGTAAAATGAAATACGGAAAAAAAAGCGAATGTTTTAAAATGATCATTTCTTTTTGTACTAATTTGTACTGTTTTATTCTCGTAGTAGTAA
Source organism: Ryuthela nishihirai (assembly GCA_038380435.1). Taxonomy (NCBI): domain Eukaryota; kingdom Metazoa; phylum Arthropoda; class Arachnida; order Araneae; family Heptathelidae; genus Ryuthela; species Ryuthela nishihirai. The sequence continues at coordinate 4,236,196 of JAWZYU010000020.1, read as the reverse complement.
GATTATCATTCCTGTTCAGTTTTTTATTATGAGTAAATACTTTATGGTATTTTATAATTAGCGTTTTTTTTAATTAATAGTTTTTATGCTTCTGTAATTTTAGAATTAACAGGTTTTCATTAATCGAAATTTAATTTTTTTTAGATCCCTTGAGCTTCGACGTTTACAAGACAAGGACATGTAATTTTCTCTACTGCCAAATGTTTATTTCTCCGTAGAACTACATATTTAGTAGCATTTGCAAATTAGACGGAACATTAGATATAAAAATATCTGTTAAAGCAAAGTTACACGTGTTTAGACTTCGATGTCCTCATCGTATATATAGCCCATTGTGTGCAAAATGTGCCGCTCAGATGTAAAACAACCAACTCACTAATCCAACCCTCAGTAATACGAATATCTTATAGTCTTTTATGTATGAACAAATAATAGGAAATTAACTTAACACATTAGAGGAAAGAGACGATATTTAGGTCCATACTCTCTAAACCAACGTTTATTACACTTGAATTTAATATTGCTATTCCTTTCTTTTAGTATCCTTGCAGTTTGCAATGCTTTCTTTTGGGATTTTGGTACGATGAGTACATCGAATTTTCCACCTTAGCATAGCTCATAGTTATAACAAGTTATTCAGATTCTCAATTTTATTATTTTCCACAAACAGCGGAAACAAAATTTTGCAGTAATTATTATAATCCCAAAAGGTAAAAAACACTCATGACCCCGTTGAAATATGTAATAACGTATTTCATCCATCCATCTATCCCACATCAAAACATTCTCTTCTCAAATGTAGATGTAAAGAAAAGGAAAAAAAAATTGGGTGGCCAGTTTTATCAAACGCATTCCGTTTATTTTCAATTATTTATTTCAGGAGAAAGAAAAGCTTAATTTTATTGAAGCCAGATTATAAGCTTGGCTTCGTTCACTGAAATGAACCAAACCTCACAAGACATTGATTTTCAAATGCGTATTAACTTTAGAACTAACAGAATGGGATAACAATATTAAATTCAAGTGTAATAAACGTTGGTTTAGAGGATATAGCCTTAAATATCGTCTCTTTCCTCAAATGTGTTACGTTCATTTCCTATTATTTGTTCAAATAAAAATAAACATTAAGATATTCGTATTATTGAGGGTTGGATTAGTGAGTTGGTTGTTTTATATCTGAACGGCACTTTTTTGCATACAATGGGCTAAAAAGCCAGGTCACTAGTACCCCGAAAGCTCAGAGAAGGTTGGGGAGAGGATCCATTGGGCACCTGTTTCGATACAGATGGTAGACTCCGATCAAGGCCATCCAACGTGTTCCTTCACGTACACAGGGTAAGTCTCACCCTCACAGAGCCAATGCTTAACATCCCATCTGACGGACGGCGGATTTTCCAAGCCCATCGTCTGCCGGATTAGTGAGAATATTGAATCTCCTATATTACTCAGTACACTGAAGTGTATTGTTTTGAATTCCGATCGCTTCATTTGATAGAAACGGACAGGGATTAAAATATAAAAATTCGGTTTAACAAGCGTCGGATAACAGAGTATAGATTTGTATATCGGTTCTTTCCATTTCTTGCAGTGTGTTCCGTTTATTTCCTATTGTTCCTTTTGGATAAAAAAGACATTTAAAAGATGGTTTATTGAGCGTGGAATTGATGAGAATAATGATAGTCATGTTCCCTGACAGGGGTTCCTTTCATTTCCTTTTGTTTGCTTTCAAAGGAACAGAAACGAACAAAAATATGAAATCCCGTTTCACAAACGTCAGATTAGAGGAAAATGTTTATTAAACATGGGCTGTTTTGATTTCCTGTACTGTTACTTTGTGCTCGATTGTTTTGTGCAGAAAGGAAAACTGTTAGATATTTGTTTTATTGTTGGTCGGATTAAAGAGATATATTGATAGTTCCTTGCAGTTTGCAATGCTTTCTTTTGGGATTTTGATTGCTTCATTTAGAAGAAACAGACTTCAAGAAAAATCCGTTGTAGTGAAATATAAGAAAATGGAGATTAGATATGAACCCTTTATTGATGGTCGGATTAGAGAGAATAGATATAATTATCGATTGAGTTTTTATTTCAGAACAAGTTCGTTTAACGGAGTGCCGGATTTCGGAGACTTCCGAGAAATGTTTGTTTTGTTCGCTATTAGAAAATATTTTGTAATTAGGTTTAGTAATTTAAAATGATCTGCACTCATTTCTTGTTTCACACGGAATTGTCGTATCTTTTGAATTGTATTCCAACGAATTCTCGTATCCTCCGAATTGGCGTCTCCGAGTGGTCGTTCACAGATTTAACTTCCACAGAGTGTTTGCACTCCCCTTCTCACCGAAAGTCATGCTGTGGTGCCAGACCTTCTTCCGACAGCACAGAATCTTTGCAGCAAGGCCGGTCTGCTCTCCAGGCTACGAGAATGTATATGTAACGACCATTTTAGACGCGTTTAGGTAAGGTGACTTTCACATCATCCAAAGGAGGTAATTCTCTCACTTTCGTTCTTTCTTCTTTTCTGGTTGTGTCATATTTAATTGCAAAAGTGTCGTTAGATGAATCTATATTATACCAACTGACAGGTATGTGAACCTCTGCCAATCCGACTTCCCACTGTCCTTGGAGTTCAACAGACTGTGCAAGTTGTGTAGTATAATCCGATTGTCTGTTGTCTGGATAAATGTTAACACTGGCTGTAGAAGGTAACGTCAAATAGAAAGCCATGTTTCAGGGATCCACGAAGGGGTGCTGTAATCTGCCCACTTTACCAACAGTCTCTTTTTTCGGTCTTTAGCCAAAATTTTTTCCACAGCGTGAAGTTCTGGAGATTTAACTTTCTGTAATTAAACGTTGTAGAAAGCTCCCTTTATCTTCTGTCCATCACTGTCGATCACGTCATATATGGGAGGATTCCTGAGTATTACTCTACGTACTTGGAATATTTCTTTGGTACACTGTTGAGATGCATCCTTCTTGAATGGATGCTTGAGACTACTTAAACGTACATGATCTCCAACTTTAAAAAGCGGACTTATCTTTTTCTCAGGGCTTCCATACAGTCGATCCCAAATAATACCATCGTTATGAATATTCACATCTTTAGGAGCCATCCCGTGAGCTCAATACTTAGATGCATTATAACTTTCCATTATACGTGGCAAAACGTTGATGAATTTGAAATGTTTATGTTTCGTGAAATATATCCATAATTTTTCTCTCAATGTGCGATTCAGACGTTCTGCTAAGGCAGCTTTCTTATCCGCCTAAGAAACGAAGAAATGAATGTTTTTATCTTTCAAATATTTTTGAAAATTCAATTCGTGAATTCTGTGCCTTGATCTGTATTAAGGACAATGGGAAATCTGTCTTGGGAAATAATCCTATCTTTTTCTTCAGCGATATTGCCCATGCATAACGAGACAAGATGTCAATAGCTACTAATATGTATCCGTAAGTCTCATTAAATCGTGAAATATTTTTCACAATCATTAAATCTGCTTGCCATTGTTGATCTAGACCTGCCTAGATCAACAATCTGTCAACAATCAGATCAATCAGATCAATCTGTCAACAATCTGTCAACAATCAGATCAATCAGATCAATCTGTCAACAATCAGATCAACAATCTGTCTGAATTTTGTTCTCGCCGGTTTGTGGAGAGTGTAAGTCTCCTCCCCCGACAACCATTCTTTGACTCTCTTTTGGGACATTATCGTGTTACTCCCCTTTTTGGGCATAATCGTGCTACTCCCCCATAACTCCCAGGGTTCTCTGACTGGGAGTAAATTTTCTCCAACTTTTTGATTCATCGACTAGTAGAAGTTTTCCTTCCTTAACCCAGAGCTCAAGTGATAACGAATCGGGAACATCAATGGAAAGTCGTTCTGCTGCTTCTTCACACAACTTTCTCGAAGTGTAAATGATAGGGTGCTCATAGTAAAGATCTTTTGTCTTTGTGTTCACTAGAAAAAACCGATAGCTCAGAGCCCACAACATGCTTTCGAATCCAAAGGATATAAGAAACTAGTTTCTCCCAGACTAATTTCTTCCACTGTAGGTTTCAAACGTAAAAATAATATTATATCCACAGTTTGATAGCAGACACTTAAATAAATGTTTCTTCCCAAATGTTGGGATTCGCCACAACTAGTGATTAAATAGTCTTGAGAAAACTCAATTCCTAAGTAGACAGCTCCCCCTATAGTCAAACAAGTTGCTATTATACTGACTACTACCTTATGTGACCACATTATGTGAAATGAGAACATAAATCATTATACAGTAGGTAATATCAAACTTTTATTTATGAAACCATGAGTTTGAAATATACAGATTTTTATTCACACTCTCTAACAAATCGGTATAGGAAGGAGATTCGAGGAAGATATCATCCACATAACAGAGTAGTCCTCGGGTCCATACAGAATTCACAAAGGTAGAAGCTATATCGTCAATGTTTAATGCACGAACTGCATAGTTCAAGTAGAGGTTTAAACATTGTTCTTTATCTTCAGGTTCCACAGTTCTCGTAATGGGGAGTAAGTGATGCACCAGATCTTGATGAATAATGTCCAACAAGAACTCTATCAGCTGACCTTCTCGTACAGCAGTAGGTGCGAGAAGGAATGCTAGTAACGCATCCCTCTGTTCGGCAATGGCATGACGTAGATGAAAATTCGCATCAGATCTACGATTGAAGTCCACACTGTTCCTAACGTCTCCACGATGGTTACGAAGTATGTCCCACTGTGCGAGTGTAAGGGTCACTCTACTCGGAACAGGATTTGACGATTGCACCGTTTTGATGATATCCAGATGACGGGATCCTGTGCTAGATACAAAATTGTAGAATGTGAGTTTCTCTCTCTGTCGATTGGGAAGTGTTAATTCTGTCAGAGACTAACAATAATTCTTGCCATTCGTCTAGAGTTAAAGTGATCCCCTCTTTTGTTGGGTAAAGCAGCCCTCCTTCTGCAAAGGTACGATAACGTCGTACATGAATTAACAGTCTATCTCTGTAAAGTCCAGGGACGATGAAGAGAGAGTTCCCCAGCGGGCAAGTGTGGACACAATCAGGCTGCATGGTGCACTAAAACTTTCTAAAGTGCTTAAGACGAGTTATACTGGGAGCTGGTGAACGTTTTATCCTTGTAGTCGACTGTGGCGATCCTGGTGGCGGATCTATGACGTCATCTTCATATGTGATAGGAACAGGTTTCCAAACGGTTTTATGTCTCATTATTGGACGAAGAGGAGTTCGATTTTCCGATTTAACTTCATTCGATATAGAATGTTTTACATCTTTCTTTTGGTCATCCTTTGCTTCATTCTGCTCTCTCGCATGGTTATCCTGTAGTGTTATCTCGATCTGGCCATCCTTCAACAGTGTTGTTTGTTCACAGTCGTCATCTTTTGTTTCATCCTTCAATGGTGTTATTTTTTCACACTCGTAATCTTTTGTTTCCTTCTTCAGTTGTGCTATTTTCTCATCATGCTTCTTTATAAACAATTCAACCTTCTTTGCTGTTTCCTCTGGGAAAAACTTTTGCCGGAACATATATTCTTCGAAAGCATCTTGCTGATTGTGAGTACGACCTATTAATGAATTCATTTCAAGGAAAGAGATTATCAAATGTCGCTATCTGTTTGTATGCACGATCCATTGTAGAATGATTCTATACCAATAAAATTGTTCAACCAGGTGCTGCAGGTTCGGATTGAGAAAAATGAATGTCACGTTCTCTGTGATAACCACATTCGGTTTCTGAGATTTTAGGTAAGTCTTTAAATCTCGGACAACCTCGTTTCTCCAAATCAAGAGATTCTATTCCAAGCTTTTCAAGAAGACGTTTCTCGTGGATTCCTCCCTTGTATGCGACACACTTTTGTAACCTGATTGACACGTTTCATGAATGTGACGTACAATATCATCGATACAGTCTGGTTCGCAAATGACTTCACCTCTATGAGGGTAAAAAGACCCTCATAGAGACCTGTGATATGTCTGGTTACATAGCCGATGGTCTTCCAATCAGAAGGGGAAATATCGATGACAGAAGAAAGGTCGAATCTGTAAGCTCCTATCAGTCCACGACAGTCTGAATATCCGAGTTCTCTAGTTAAAAATTTATCAGCTACAGTAAAACCATCCAAGTCGATGATACAGCATACACAATTCATTTTCATTTAGTTCATTATTATTCACATATGATGCGTGCAGCTATGGTCATCTCTACTAAGTCATCAAAATTTAGCTTTTCGAGCCCTTTCAATAACTGGTAGCCATACTTCTGTCCTACTATGGCAAACAGTCGCAACTTTTTCAGGACTAGTTATCGGTAGCTGATGAAGGATGATGTCCAGAAGTATCTCCTCTAATAACCCTGGATAAACATATATCTGCTCCTCAGGCTGAGCATTCCAATTGAATTCCATCATAGATAGCGTCGGAGAGATCCATGGTTTCTGATCGAGATTCAATGTATAGACTTTATAGGAACGTTTTCCCCCCATTCGCAAAAGAAGGGGAGATATTATAAACCAATCATAGTGAAGCTATAACCCTATCTTTACTCTAAGGATTTTTATTCGTTAGAATTGTTCTACCAAAGCATCTGCTCTATATTCTCTCATTAATTAGCAAGAAACAATTCCTCAACCAGCTGATATTCGGATTTGAAAACATCCTCTCATTAAATATCCCATCTGCACTGCTCATTAAAATATTCCATCTGCATATACAACGGTTCTGCTCATTAAAATATTTCATCTGTGTATGGGGCGGGGGTGGCTCAGTCGGTAGCGGTCCAGGCTCGTAATCTGTAGTTCCCAGGTTCGAGTCCCAGCTGGGTCAGCGTTGAGATTTATCTCCGCAAAATTCCCCGCCCTGCCCACGGACAGTAGGGGACACCGATGGGATTGAAAAAGCCGCCGTCCGTCGGATGGGACGTTAAGCCGTGGCCCCGTGTGCAGGAGAGCCATACCCTGTGCACGTTAAAGAACACGCTGGATGGCCTTGACGGGAGGCTACCATCTGTCTTCCAACAGGTGTTCCAGTGGGTCCCCTCCCTCAACCTTCTCTGAGCCTTCGGGGTCCTTGTGACCTGGCCATTTAGCCCATGGTGTGCAAAAAAGTGCCGCTCAGAGGTAAAACAACCCAACAACCCAACCCAACCATTTGTGTATACATCGGTTCCACTCATTAAAATATTTCATCTGCTCACACAAACATCAGCGCATTAAAATATTCCGAGTTCTCATTAACCCATCTGTTCATTAAATATTCCACCTGCACATACAACGGTTCCGCTCATTGAAATATTTCACCTGTCTTGGGGGAAATGGTTATAGCACCTGCGAGGGAGGGAAAAGTTATGCATAAATTTGTGCGATAATGACACGCTGACTACTACTGTCATAACGATTAAGAAACCTATCATAGTAACCTTTGGCTACAACTGGGTCTTTCAGAGCTTCAGAATTAAAGATAATTTTTTTTAAACTTAGCACAACACTTCTTAACTTTAAATTGCCAGACACTTTTAACACGGTAATGGTTAGATCCAATTTCAACTCCCCTATATAACCTGCTGCTCCTAACAGAACTAGCCCATTTGCTGTTAATTAATAAATAATCTACCATATTGTTATGCAGCCCATTTGGTGAATCCCTCGTGTACTTATGTATGTCGCGGTGTTTGTAATAAGTGTTAGTTATTCTCAAACCATTAAGTTTACTTATCTGTAGGAGACGTTGCCCAGTTTCATTGCAACTATTAATACCAAAAGGACCTATCACCTCTCCCCAAAGGTCAGATTCAGTAAATGAAATATATTACCTATGCTTTTTGTTCCCCTAATTATTCTATTAACCCCTCATAATTTTTACTATAACTGCTTTGGCATATAGGAAAGTGCCCAACGCTACTATAGGCGTGTCCCCTTTCCAATTGCTATATGGACGGCCACCCACAGGATCACTGGCCGTTTTAAGGGACACTTGGGCTGGGGAGGTTTATTTGCCTGCCACGTTGGCTAAGCCAGCAATGCAGTACCTCAGTACGTAACAACTTTGACATTGAAGTCACCTAGAAAAACGGTAGTACATCCTTTTTTGACAGAATTCAAGATACCCTGAAGTTGTCCATAAAAACCTTTCCTTCTTATTCTCACCGGCATCCTCAGTGAGGGTATAACAGCAGATAACATTCAAGTCGTTATTGCTTGTCTTCAATTTTTCTATAAGTAACCTTTGGTTAATGCACTCATATCCTAGAAGAGCATCACCGGTGGGTCTACTGAGAAGCAGACTTATGTGTTGGTGATGCTTATTATCTTCCCTCCCTGAAAAGAGAAATTTAAGATTATTTTTAAAAATCTGATATTTATCTCTCCATCTGGTCTCTTTCAGGCCGAGAATATCTTAATTTTAACGGTGTAATTCTTGTGTGAGTACATCAGGAGAATAAGCTCTGTGTAAAGTCCTCGCATTCCAACTAACCATGGAGAGAAAATGATTAGTGGGATGTTTAAAAAAAACTGTTTGCTGAGAGATGGAATGCTGACAATATCAAACAGCCCCCTAGTCGCAGGCATGGGGCAAAGACCCGTTCCCCCACCACTAAAGGCTGAAACTATCTACACCGGAAGACTTCCTCCAACTTAGAATTTGACGATGCCCGTCGTAGCAAGAGTTTAGATGCCTGCGATCCACCAGCTGATAAAACATATCCTGTGAATCTATTCACTTAAAGCTGTCAACCTAAAAACGAATAAATAACATAGAGGCAGATTTTCCCTCCACGAATGCCCATCAGTGCAGCAAATTCAGGATACATAATCGAGCTCAGAGCGTTAATCCAGTCAAGAGTGTTTATATGGTCACAACCAAAAACCTGTGTGGTTGACTACACCTCAGCAGAGTGGAAAGAAAATGAAAAGTAGCCATAGTAGGTAACACTGATTTTAAGAGTCAGGTCTATCTTGCAGCTTCCTAAACATTTGGTGGTTGTAGTGGAGAGAGTGGAGTCTCTAGAGGTGACAAAGCAGATCTCTCTTCCTGCAGAAATGAAAGGACAATGTCATCAGCCTCGAGAGTAAGAGAAGCATTAGGAATGTTCGGGAATATTCCAAGGCGGTCTCTCAGAGGTGTGGATGGTAGATAGCATCTTCAGCTGAGTGGCAGAGGTATGCATGTTAGCAGTCCATGAAATTAATTCGGGACACGATAACGTGTCTATAGAGAAGAATCTATAGAGAATTTCCCCATCTGGTTCCTGCAAAGGAAGAACTGCATATTTCAAAGAGTCGTGGGAATTGACTTGAAGTAGAGGATATGAGGACCCCAAGATAGCTAACTGTCAAAGATAACACCAATGAATCTGTGTTGCTTGACATCTTTGCTGTTCATCATAAACGGAACACTCTGATGATGGAGAAGGAGGCAGGGAGTTGCCTCTCACTGAGGGAGAGAACATGGTGACGGAGATCACTGCCTGATTCATTATCAGTTCTGCATTGCTGGGATCTCGACTAGAGAACTAGAAATCATTAGTGTAAATCGGCATGCCAACTCTATACTTGAGTTTGGAAGGAAGGTCACATAAAATTATATTAATAAGCAATGTACTGAGGACAGCTCCTTGAAGCACTCTATGGTTGGTGACATAGGAGGCACTGAAGGTTTCACATGAGTAGTCCTGTCACAGAGTTATGCCAGGATTCATTTGACGATTCTGCTAGTGAATCTGCGCTTTTGATATCTAAAGAGTATGTCTGGGTGTGACAGGGAGACAAAGGACTTATGGACGTGAGAGTGCGATGCTAGTGCAGATATCAAAAAGAGCATGGTCGACATGAGAAGGCAAAAACGGTATTTTATATATAGGCAGAAGTTTATAAGGCTGGAGGCTATATTGCCATGCCTTCAGGTAAATATGAGAAGCAATTGGGAAGAAGGCTCCTGGACTCGAGGTGTGATTCTATTGTACTCAGGATGTCTCTCAAGGATCTTGCAAAAGCAGGAAGGACGATTAGTCGATAGGCAGAAAGCTCAGTCGGTTTTCCCTGTTTCAGAATAGGTATTATGGGAATGGTCTGTCTCCCAATGTGGCAAGTACAGTGGCTGTATTCCAGCAGAAGTTGAAGGTCTGCAGAAGAACAGGTAGATAATCTATTTCGTTTGTGGAAACACGTTTGGTTAAACAGGTCAGTGAAGGGGGAATAGTCGACGCCATCTGGACCATCGGTACAGTTGCTTCTCGTAGCCTGGAGAGCAGATCGGCCTCGCTGCAAAGATTCTGTGCTGTCGGAAGGAGGTCTAGCACCACAGCATGATTTTCGGTGAGGAGAGAATTGCAAACACTCTGTGGAAGTTAAATCTGTGAACGACAACTCGGAGACGCCAATTCGGAGGATACGAGAATTCGGTGGAATACAATTCAAAAGATACGACAATTCCGTGTGAAACAAGAAATGAGTGCAGATCATTTTAAATTACTAAACCTAATTATAAAATATTTTCTAATAGCGAACAAAACAAACATTTCTCGGAAGTCTCCGAAATCCGGCACTCCGTTAAACGAACTTGTTCTGAAATAAAAACTCAATCGATAATTATATCTATTCTCTCTAATCCGACCTTCAATAAAGGGTTCATATCTAATCTCCATTTTCTTATATTTCACTACAACGGATTTTTCTTGAAGTCTGTTTCTTCTAAATGAAGCAATCAAAATCCCAAAAGAAAGCATTGCAAACTGCAAGGAACTATCAATATATCTCTTTAATCCGACCAACAATAAAACATATATCTAACAGTTTTCCTTTCTGCGCAAAACAATCGAGAACAAAGTAACAGTACAGGAAATCAAAACAGCCCATGTTTAATAAACATTTTCCTCTAATCTGACGTTTGTGAAACGGGATTTCATATTTTTGTTCGTTTCTGTTCCTTTGAAAGCAAACAAAAGGAAATGAAAGGAACCCCTGTCAGGGAACATGACTATCATTATTCTCATCAATTCCACGCTCAATAAACCATCTTTTAAATGTCTTTTTTATCCAAACGGAACAATAGGAAATAAACGGAACACACTGCAAGAAATGGAAAGAACCGATATACAAATCTATACTCTGTTATCCGACGCTTGTTAAACCGAATTTTTATATTTTAATCCCTGTCCGTTTCTATCAAATGAAGCGATCGGAATTCAAAGCAATACACTTCAGTGTACTGAGTAATATAGGAGATTCAATATTCTCACTAATCCGGCAGACGATGGGCTTGGAAAATCCGCCGTCCGTCAGATGGGATGTTAAGCATTGGCTCTGTGAGGGTGAGACTTACCCTGTGTACGTGAAGGAACACGTTGGATGGCCTTGATCGGAGTCTACCATCTGTATCGAAACAGGTGCCCAATGGATCCTCTCCCCAACCTTCTCTGAGCTTTCGGGGTACTAGTGACCTGGCTTTTTAGCCCATTGTATGCAAAAAGTGCCGTTCAGATATAAAACAACCAACTCACTAATCCAACCCTCAATAATACGAATATCTTAATGTTTATTTTTATTTGACCAAATAATAGGAAATGAACGTAACACATTTGAAGAAAGAGACGATATTTAAGGCTATACCCTCTAAACCAACGTTTATTACACTTGAATTTAATATTGTTATCCCATTCTGTTAGTTCTAAAGTTAATACGCATTTGAAAATCAATGTCTTGTGAGGTTTGGTTCATTTCAGTGAACGAAGCCAAGCTTATAATCTGGCTTCAATAAAATTAAGCTTTTCTTTCTCCTGAAATAAATAATTGAAAATAAACGGAATGCGTTTGATAAAACTGGCCACCCAATTTTTTTTTCCTTTTCTTTACATCTACATTTGAGAAGAGAATGTTTTGATGTGGGATAGATGGATGGATGAAATACGTTATTACATATTTCAACGGGGTCATGAGTGTTTTTTACCTTTTGGGATTATAATAATTACTGCAAAATTTTGTTTCCGCTGTTTGTGGAAAATAATAAAATTGAGAATCTGAATAACTTGTTATAACTATGAGCTATGCTAAGGTGGAAAATTCGATGTACTCATCGTACCAAAATCCCAAAAGAAAGCATTGCAAACTGCAAGGATACTAAAAGAAAGGAATAGCAATATTAAATTCAAGTGTAATAAACGTTGGTTTAGAGAGTATGGACCTAAATATCGTCTCTTTCCTCTAATGTGTTAAGTTAATTTCCTATTATTTGTTCATACATAAAAGACTATAAGATATTCGTATTACTGAGGGTTGGATTAGTGAGTTGGTTGTTTTACATCTGAGCGGCACATTTTGCACACAATGGGCTATATATACGATGAGGACATCGAAGTCTAAACACGTGTAACTTTGCTTTAACAGATATTTTTATATCTAATGTTCCGTCTAATTTGCAAATGCTACTAAATATGTAGTTCTACGGAGAAATAAACATTTGGCAGTAGAGAAAATTACATGTCCTTGTCTTGTAAACGTCGAAGCTCAAGGGATCTAAAAAAAATTAAATTTCGATTAATGAAAACCTGTTAATTCTAAAATTACAGAAACATAAAAACTATTAATTAAAAAAAACGCTAATTATAAAATACCATAAAGTATTTACTCATAATAAAAAACTGAACAGGAATGATAATCTTACTACTACGAGAATAAAACAGTACAAATTAGTACAAAAAGAAATGATCATTTTAAAACATTCGCTTTTTTTTCCGTATTTCATTTTACTCGAAACCTCTAGCCAAAAGTATTGCATTACGTCACCAAATTTTCCACATTGGCATAGCTCTCAGCAGTAGCAAGTTGAGAAATCCATATAAAATGCTGCTCATAACCTGCCAAAAATTACCTTTTTTCAAGGAGTGTTTTTCGTTCCTTTTTTTTGTTGTTGTTGTTGAAACCAGAGATAAGAAGGAAATCCTAATGAGAGATGAGTTAAATAGAAATAAATAAGGTAAACGAAGTAATGTTAATGTTCGCAGAAACAAATTTTTTTGGAAACTTTTTTATATTTTTTAAAATTATTCATGCACAACTGTATTGATATTAGGAGCTCAGGGATAAATTATTTTTCCTAATTACAGTCAAGGGTTTCGAATTATCATGGCACTTTTAAAATGAAATTGGTTATCGGATCTATTAGTAGGATTACATTCTCTGCAATATAGGTGTATATTACAGAGATTATATTTGTATATATTCTCTGCAGGAGGAAATATTTCTCTGCATTTGTTTCATTTTGCGATTCTTGATTTAGTAGCAATTTCCGAAAATGATCGTTGTTCTCAAATGTTGCATTGTATAGAATAGATGTAAATATCACCTCTTTCTCTCTCCTCCAATGTGTTTCATTAATTTCCTATTGTTTCATTCAGACGGGAAAACAAACCCTCGGAGGTATGTGCCCCAAAAATGCCCCCTGGGGAGGACTTATTTTTTTTAACGACCGGTAGTGCTGGAGACGGGGTGGGCTTAAGATTTGGGACCCCGAAAAAGGTCCCCACGGGGAGGGCTTAATTTTTGGCTTCCTCCCACGCTGGCGTCTGGGGCTTGGGGAGGGGGTCGAGCGAAGTGCCGACCCCCCAGACGTGTGTGTGCTGGAGACGGGGGCTTAATTTTTTAGAGGGGGTCGACCGGAAGTGCCGACCCCCTCGCAGGTGTGGGGAGGGCTTAAGGTTCTTGTGCCCCCCAAAAAGGCCCCCTGGGAAGGGCTTCCTTTTGGCGTCAGTAAAAACGGTCGACCGGAAGTGTCGCCCACGCAGGTGGCAGCCCCCCTGGGGAGGGCTTATTTTTTTTAGTGACAGGAAGTGCTGGAAACCGGGAGGGCTTAAATTTCCTGGGCCCCCAAAAAAGGCCCCCTTAGGAGGGCTTATTTTTGAGTAAGGCCGGCCGTAAGTGACGTCATCGCTGGCGTCGGGAATGCTTCTGATTTTTTTGTAACCCTTCTGATTGGACATTCACCCCTTTGCCCCACAATTTTTAATTGGTTGACCTCATTTTTCTGTATTTTGTTTGGACGCGTTGCTCATTGGTGGAAGTTTCGAACGAAAAGGTGCTGCCGGGGTTCGCGAGCCACAGTCGCAGACATTGTTTTGGAATCCGTGCAGAAGTATTGGTATGACCAGCCTCACGATAAATTAGTGCCTGTGTTTCCTGGTCTCCTGGAGAAGTTAGTGTGCGACAGCATCATCAGTCAACTTTCCGATCCTGCTGTAGAGAAAGTAGCGCTCGTGTTTACGCTGAAAGCCCATAAATATGGGTATCCTTTACTTGAAGGGCTCGAGAGTGTCGACTTTGAAGACCTGGTAGAAACAGTGAAGGCGGCCCACGACCTCTCATCAGCGTGAACCCAGGTATGCTAGACATTAACTGTTCTACAGATCAGTGTGAAATACGTCATGTCTGTTGTGTGCTTGATTTAGACGACTTCACCGTGAAAGGCGAATTCCTGACCCGTGAACTTTGTTATTCGAACTGCAGGGGTCTGACCGGCGTCTACAGATTCGACCTTTCCTTCGCGACGTACATTACTCAGAAGGACTCAAAATGCATCCGTCACGTGACCAAGCACTTCCCAAGGCTTCCCTTTTATCCTCGTACCGGTGAAGTGGTGTGGGATAATGACTGTTTGGACGATATCGTGCGCCACATCCACGAAAGTACTGCAGACCCTTTCTTCTGTCGTCGCTTACAAAGGCGGCCACGAGAAGCAGTTATTGGACAGACTCGGTATATTCTCGTTCGATCTAGAGAAAATCAGCTGCCCCCACTTCAAAGATCTTCCTAAAATTCCTGGAACGGAGTGTGGTTACCACGAGGGCTGTGATGTGCACTGCGCACAAACCGAGACAGCCGCATTCAGCACATGGATGAACGCGTATATCGAGAATACGCAATGGACCAGTCGTTAATTGGTTAACCCCATGGACAATTAGGGGCTTTATCTCTGTGGGACTTGTTCGACTATTTTGCCGTGGATGAAGAGCCTCGTTTTAAACTGCCGGCCGTCCCTGTGACACCTCCGCCAAGCCCAGTTCCAGTGTGTCCCCCGCCTCTCAAGCCCAAACCTAGGCGGAAGATTACCTGGAAGCCTATACCTCCCAAGTACGTGGATTCGCCACTAGAAGCGCGACCTTCTCCACCTAGAGGGGAAAAACGTGTCAACACCCCCATCCAGCAAAGACTTAAACGTCTTAAAACTCTGTAGGTCAATTTTCGCCATGCAGCCTGTGAGTGCACACACCTACCCTCTCGGAGATGAAATTTTCGCCGTGCCTAGATTGTTCCGCGATCGGCTCCTGGTCCACGTGCGTCGTTACCGCCGAATACTGTGAAGGAGGTCTACTTTACCCGACGAAGGAAGGGGTCACTCTATCCCTCCCGTAGTGGCAGGAATTATTAGCGGTGTCGGACAGAATCGATATCGCTAATTCCACCGAAAGAGAGACTTGGTTCGTGACGACCAACCTACAATTGTGCAGATACTGCCATAGTGACGGCAGCCGACGACTAGACATCATCAAATCATAACCTGGTGCATCATCTTGCGGTGTGAACCTTTCCTTGGTTCAGTGGGATGAGATGCGAAACTGGCACGACGACGTGAAGAACAGCCTGGATCACCATCGCAGGTCAGATGTTAATTTTCACCTACCTAACGCCATCGCCTTGCAGAGAGACCTTCTACTTGCGTTTCTTTTGACTCCCCAGCGGAGGGGAAAGGTCATTTGATGCAGTTATTGACGGACATTGTGATGCACGAACTCGTTCAATCCTTGTTACCCGGTTCTAGGATTATAGAACCCGAGGATAAAGAACTTTGCCTGAACACCTATTTGAGTGATGCAGTGCGCTCATTGAACATTGACACTATTGCTAATGCCTTCGTTGACACGGCTTGGTCCCGAAGCTTACTCTGTTATGCAGACGACGCTTTCCTTTAATCTCTGCCCTATGGTGACGTGTTAAAGAGTGCGAAAGACGAACTGTATGCTTCCGACAATTGGTACTGTAAATAAAAGTCCGATATTACCTAACAATCAGTGTCTTGTTTGTTCATTTTTGTCATGAATCGTGTTTTATCTGCGACGTTAGGAATCGCTGCGATTTGTGGGATCGTAGTGATTTGTGGGTTATCCCGGGACTACTTAATGACAGAGTGTGGGAAATTGCAACATTTGGGCCGGAACATTTGGCTGAGTGTGTGCTAACGTAGGGTGGATATCAGATTATTTTTAAGGAAAAAACCTACGATAAAAGGTATTATCTCTTTCGCAGTGGAAGAAAAAACGTTGTGGGCTCCGAGTTACCGATTCTGCCTGGTGGAGGCAGGAACAAAAGCGATGTACTACGACCATCCGGTCATTTACACGTCGAGAAAGTTGAGTGAAGAGGCTGCAGACTGTACATCTATAGACGTCACCTACTCCCTGCCTATCGAGCTCTGGATTAAAGATGGAAAGCTACTGCTGGTCGATGAGCACCGCGTTGGAAAAAGCTTATTACGATCCCGAGAACCCTGACAGCTTTGGAGGGGTGAATCGATTATCCCAGAGTACTGGACAGGATCCAAAGACAGTCGAAGAATGGTTATCAGGTCAGGAGACGTACACCCTCCACAGACTGGCCAAGAGCAAATACCGCAGGAACAAAACATAAGTGACAGGGTTGGATCAACAATGGCAGGCGGATTTAATGTTCATGAAAAACATCGCACGATTTAATGATGGCTATGGATACATATTAGTCGTCATTGATATTTTATCTCGCTATGCATGGGCGGTTCCTGGGAAAAAGAAAACGGGAACTGCTGTGAAAGAAGCATTCGAAAAAATTCTGGCGCAGGGGCGTGAACCCTTGACTCTGAACACCGATCAGGGGACAGAATCCACGAATCGTCTATTCCAAAAATTCCTAAAAGAAAAAAACATTCACTTCTTCGTGTCTTATAGCGACAAGAAAGCTGCGGTGGTAGAAAGACTCAATTGGACCCTGAGAGAAAAATTATGGCGTTATTTCACTAAACATAAAAATTTCAGATTCTTACACGTTCTGGATTCCCTAGTGAAGTGGTATAATGCTTCCAAGCACCGCGCTCACGGCTTTGCACCCAAAGATGTGGATCTCTTTAATGAGAGTATCATCTGGGAGAGATTATATGGAGCTCCAAAGCAGACAGAACCTGTTCGTTTTAAAGAGGGAGATCCCGTGAGACTCAGCAGTCTGAAACTTCCGTTCCAGAAAGGAGCATCACAGCAGTGGACTCGAGAGATATTCCGAGTGAGCAGAATCGTACCTAGAACACCCCCTGTTTACGAAGTGACAGATAGTGACGGTAACAAGATATGTGGAACTTTCTATAGCCAGGAACTACAGAAAATAAAACTTCCGGAACTCTACGCCGTGGAGAAAATCTTGGATAGCGACCGGAAAAAAGGCATCGTAGTGAAGTGGCAAGATTACCCCACCCCTAGTTGGATACCTAGAAAATGGCTTTCTACCTAACCCTCCCTTCTACGGCCAGCAGTGATATTTACCCTCATAACACGCAAACGGATTAACCGACGCAGCCTGTGGAACTACAGAGGGAGTGGGAAGTCGCTCTATCCGAGATCCACATTCCAACGAGCTGGTATAATATCGACGAGTCAAATAATACCTTCACCACCCAATTCAGATGGTTCCCTCGCATCCCTCAAAACGCTATTAAGGTTGCACTAAATCCACAATACGACGGTCAGAAAATGAAGAGAGACGAGATTGTGAAAGCCATTCAGAGTCAGATATCGACCGATATCCAAGTGGAGGACATGATGATTTGTGGGTGTTTCATATAGGCACCTGCGATTATGAGATGGTGTTTAAAAAGGAAGCAACGAGCTTCAACTCCTTCTTCAACATCGATGACGTGTACATGGAGACTCCTCATTATGGGGGTTTTGCATGCAATAGTGGGAGACAGAGGGAGAGAGGAGGGGTGACAGCAGGAGATGACTTTTTCACCCCTGATGTTGACACATTTTATTTTTATTTGGTTCCACACCCCATCGTACGAGGCCAAGAACATCACATTCCCACAGGACGTTACGAAAATGCAGAAGAAATATTTTCTGTCATGTTGCAAACTATACCTTCCGAGGATAGAATAAATTTTGCCTTCAAGAAGCAGGCTAATAACCACGTGAAAATCGCCACTCAGGAGAGTCATTATCTGATGTTCCCGCCTTATTCCAAAGGTTTGGGAGAATTGCTTGGCTTTGATAAATTTGGACAGTTGTACAGTAACGACATAGCCAGATATGCCATTGATAGTAATGCAGGTATATCGGGTATTTATGTATACTCCGACCTGGTCGCACCTCATTTACTAGGTGACACTTATGCAGAGCTGTTACGTGTGATTAACCCCTCCACAGCGAATAACGAATCCATAGTAAAAAAATTTACGAGTCCTGATTATTACCCTCTGGAAAGGAACATGTTCGAGAGGGTGAGGACATTTCTACGGATGGAGAGTGGGGAACACTTATCTTTTAAGTACGGAAAAGTGTTAGTCAAGTTACACTTTAGACATATGAGTCAAATTCACAGAGCCTAGCACAGCCAGCTATCTGAGTTATTACAAGGCTCAGACAGGTGCAGGGATGTTCAAAGGTCCCAGATATCAAAGAGGTGGCGGTCTCAGATCGTTTTTCAGGAGTATCGGACGCTTCATATCACCGATTCTGAAACCTTTAGCGTTCTCACTCGGTAAACAAGCAGCCAGGTCGGGAATGAAATTCGCATCCGAAGTCGCGAGTGGGCGTTCCCCTACTAATTCGCAGACCGAAAGAGCTACGTACATCACCTACCAACCTCTCGCATCGTTAGAAGGAAATACTCCTCTTGAATAAATGTTACACGTTACCCCTCTTGAATACCCGTTAGAAGGAAATACCCCTCGTCGTCGTGGGCGGCGACGAATATATCGATTTATCCAGATGTCATTTACGGGTCAGAACAAGAATAACAGATACGGCGGGCCACCCTATCACTGACGCAGCGATGGTTGCCCCGAAGAATAATTTCCTGCACTCTCTGTTTAGTCAAGTCGACGTGTATTTGAACGAACAGTTAGTGAGTGGAAGCCACAGCCTTTATCCTTACAGAAGTTACCTGGAAACATTACTGAATTACGGTAATGACGCGGTGAAAAGTCATTTAACGTGTGGCCTGTGGAATCTGGATGCCGCAAGCAAAATGGATGAATGTGGCAATGTTAACCTCGGCTGGAAGACGCGTAGAAATTTGTTGGGATCCCGCTGTGTCGAATTAATTAGCTGGATACACAATGATTTATTTCTTCAATCAGATATCTACTGAAACACGTCGATCTCCGGATACGCTTGACGAGGTCAAAACCCGATTTCTACCTGGTGACCGCTGAAGAAGACCCTGGTTACAGAGTGAGGTTTGAGGAAGCAGCTTTCTACGTTAGAAAAGTCAGGCTCGGCACTAGTACGTTGCTCGCGCATGCGCAGATGCTACACACGACCCCGGCAAAGTATCCCGTAAGGTGCGTGGAAGTGAGCTCGTTCACGCTGAGTCCTGGAATCCACTCTAGCACAAGAGATAATTTATTCAGCTCCCAGATGCCCCGAAGATGCATCACAGGACTTGTGGACTCTGCCGCAGCGAACGGTGATTTTGCTAGAAACCCTTCAACTTCAAACATTTTAATCTGAATTACATGGCCTTGCACGCCTATTCAGAACAATTCCCGTCTCAGCCGCTGACCCCGGACTTCCCTAATAATCAATATATACGGTCCTACCAGTCGCTGATGGAGTCACTAGACGTGTGGAAAGATAATAAAGGGGTTCAATTCGGAAGCTCCACCTATCCGAAAGCGTACACCCTGTTCGGGTTTGAATTGGGTTCTGATGGAAAGCAATGTGAAGGCTACTTTAACCCCATCAAGACTGCAAACTGCCGTTTAGAGATAAAATTCGGTACACCTCTAACTGAAGCCGTGAGCGTGATTCTGTATACAGAATTCGATAACTTGCTCGAAATTGACCACCAACATAAAATCCTATTCGGTTTCTCCGCCTGATGGACACGTTTCAGCTGATGCAAGTACTCTTCAATGCCAAAGGCCAGTTACCGAAAATCACGAAGAAACCCTGTCTCTTCATCTCTAATACGGACGTTTCCACTTCGAGTGGAGAGCACTGGACAGCAATTTACGTGAACAAGAGAACTGTAGAACATTTCGACCCTTTAGGATTCGAACCCTCCGTAGAAGAATATTACAGCGCTATAGAGGCGAACCGTATACTGTACCCCACGTTACCGCTGCAGGCTCCGACCTCCACAACCTGCGAAATTCGCTGTCTGTATTTTCTCTTTCTGAGGTCCCGATGAATGTCCATGAAAAGATTCCTGAAGGAACGTTATTCGTGCGACCTTGGATTTAATGAACTACTGATGGCGTTATTTAACCAACTGCTGGAGTATTAAACCGCCTTTACCGATCATGCAGTCACTGAGTTCAATTCTTGTTTGCTGTCTAAGTCAGTGTGGGAAAACAACGTTTGTCTTGGACCTCATTCGTCACGCAGAAAATGTATTCACACCTAGCCCCATCAGGATCATTTACTGCTACGCGTTATGGCAGAGAGCCTTTGAACCTTTCAAACGGAAAGTGGAATTTGTGGAGGGTTTCCCCGACCTACAACTGAATGAGAAACAGCAACTGAATGCGAACATACATAACCAGGGTCTTCTTCAGCGGTCACCAGGTAGAAATCGGGTTTTGACCTCGTCAAGCGTATCCGGAGATCGACGTGTTTCAGTAGATATCTGTCTTGAAGAAATAAATCATTGTGTATCCAGCTAATTAATTCGACACAGCGGGATCCCAACAAATTTCTACGCGTCTTCCAGCCGAGGTTAACATTGCCACATTCATCCATTTTGCTTGCGGCATCCAGATGCCACAGGCCACATGTTAAATGACTTTTCACCGCGTCATTACCGTAATTCAGAAACATAATACTATTAGTGCTGGATGATATGTTCGTGCAAGCCGCCGGTGATACGAGAGTGTCTGATTTATTCACGAAAGGCTCCCATCACCTCAATGCGACCGTCATTCTCATCATGCAGAATTTATTTTTCCAAGGTAAATGTGTGAGGAATATCAGTCTCAACTCCCATTATTTATTTCTGTTCAAGTGCCCCAAGGACATGTCGAAAATCTCGTATCTGGCTAGACAGATGTTCCCGGGGGAGTCTAAAATATTATTGGATGCATTTAAACTAGCGACACAGAGGTCCCACGGTTATTTGCTGTTAGACTGCACGGTGAACACGTCAGACGATCAGAGACTCAGAAGCAGGATCCTCCCTAACGAACATCCAGAAATTATTTACATGAGGAATGAAGATTAAACAGTAGGGCTCCTTTCTTCGCTACCGGTTGAGCGCACCGCCTAAAAAGCGCGCATCATTATTAAAAAACGCCAGTGATAGCGAACTCCTCGCTCTGTGTGAGATCTGTTTTAATTTGGTGAGAGCCAATCTTCCCATTTCGGGCTCCATGCTTAAAAAATTAGCGAAACATAAGTGTATCATCAGAAGACCTGCGTCGAAAAAGATTAGCTTGAAGGCTAAACGAAGCTACCTGAATCGGTAGAAAAACGTCATCTGAAGACGAAGACAGAGCAATTAGACGCCTACATGCAGCGAATATTGAATACCCCCGGCAATGCTGACGATAAAGCCTCAGCTTATCTCGCCGTTTTGAGGAAATATTTACAATATGCTCGAAAAACCGAAAATCCGGACGAAATAATATTGACGCCAGGACTGACGCAAAAGGATATCATTGATATGGCTCCTAAAGGGTTCAAACGTAAAGTTCAAGAGAGGATAAAGTCTCTACCGGAAGCAGTGCGATGGGATTCCAGAGGAAGCTTGTTACATCAGAGGAGACCGGTGTTAGGATCTCACATGACCGACTTACTGATGGAACCGATCAAAAAACAACAGAAATCTGATGTCCCCGGTCAGGAACATTTCCGACAAATGCTCGACTGGGAAATATTTTAATGTAATGTGTACGGTTAAATAAAAAATGTGTGAACGTTGATAGCGTCTAGTTTTTCAAAATAATAAGCAACTATGAGAAATTAATAAGCAACTACTCCCTCAGAAAATAAAAATAATTTTTACAGTACAACATGGGCCGAATATGCATTCCCACACTGGGTCCGGATATGGTGGGGATCGAGTAACCTGTTAGGGGCCCAGTTCGGGTTCGAATCGTGGTCTTATTCGGCAGTGGAATATACGCGTTCCCACACTTGTACTGTATGTCTGGCTTCGAAGTCTGGGCATCTGTTAGGGAGCCATTACGGGTTCGCCAGCGGTTTTTGAATATACTTGGGAGCGTAAGCGTTTTCGCGCTCATTCGCCATGCAGTACATTGTTGAAACCAGAAGACTGACGCTCCATTTCCCCAAGGTGTTCTTCCCTCTAACGGCGGGCCTGTGTGACTGTAGTTGTCACCTACAGCCACGGCCCCGTACCCCCGATGGGGCCAGGGCCGGAGTGAGACAACCGATCCCCGAATACGAGGTGATGGTCCGTTAAAATTTTCGTCAGTGCACGCTGACTTTTGGTGTCGAAGCGCTAGTGACTCTGCGAGGGGGCACGCAATGCCTGTGCTCCTGTCACCGCGTGCTCTCTTAGCCATCCCCACGGCTGTGATTTTACCTGAGGACACACCTATAAGGGGCGATGACGTAACGCTGCCTGCGCTACGCATGCGGTTGTTCTAAGCGCCTGAGATCTCATGAGGTCTTCGCCGCCTGTGGTGTTTCTGTCTTCAACCCTCTAGTCTTGCTTTTCTCTCTCACTTCCGCCATCGCCTTCCTTCTTTAAAAAGGCCTTTTTAAAGGCCACCCAATTTTGATAAGGGTTTGCCATATCGTACAAACTATTTTACTAGGTAGGAACGTTCAGTTTTTATATCTCTTTGGTTACTTAAAAAGTTTTGGTAATATGTCATTTACTAAAACCTTCCATATGAATCAAAGGTAGTAAAGAACCTGACTCAAGGTGATTCCAACAGATGCATCGAATAAGTTGAACCATGCATTGTTTTATGAGTCATGTGAATACATTTTAGCATGTACAGATCTTCTTCCTCTGCTTTATAATTGTCTACAGATAGAGCAAAAAGAACGCCCAATTGCGTTTCACATATTACTTTAAGAAGTTTTTCGCCTTAAGAATTTATATATTTACGTTTTAAAAATTTTCGTATATTATACTTGTGTATTATTACGTCTTAAGAATTTTTTATATATTTACGCTTTTTATACTTGTGCATTAAGAAGTTTTATGCTTTCAGATATTTCCCCCTTTTCATATATTCAGGTATTAAGTTTTTATATTTACGTTTTATACTTTCACATACTATACTTGTGTGTTATTAAGTTTTTTTGCCTTAAGAAGGTTTATGCTTTCAGATATTTCCCCCCTTTTCATATATTATTCAGGTATTAAGTTTTTATATTTACGTTTTATACTTTCATATATTATACTTGTGTATTATTACGTCTTAAGCATTTTTTCTTTATATATTTACGTTTTATACTTGTGTTTTAAGAAGTTTTATGCTTTCAGATATTTCCCCCTTTTCATATATTATTTAGGTATTAAGTTTTTATATTTACGTTTTATACTTTCATATATTATACTTGTGTGTTATTAAGTTTTTTCGCCTTCAGATATTTCCCACCTTTTCATAAATTATTCAGGTATTAAGTTTCTATATTTACGTTTTATACTTTCACATGTTATACTTGTGTATTATTAAGTTTTTTTTCGCCTTAAGCATTTTTTCTGTTGGATTATTAAGTTTTTTTTGCCTTAAGAATATTTATGTCTTCAGATATCACTTTCAGATATTATACAGTTGGATTATTAAGTTTTCTTTTTGCCTTAAGAATATTTATGTCTTCAGATATCACTTTCAGATATTATACAGTCGGATAATCCCACAGGTTCCACCACTTGAGACTTCAAAGGTAAGTGAATTTTTCTTTTGCACCCCCCTCTTTGTAGGAGAAACTCATAGATTACAGGGGTTTAAACACATTTATTTCAGATTAATAACTTGAACAAACAGCGTATAACAATCATTCGTGTGACATAGCTTGAACAATATTTAACATCGTAGCATGTTGAATAAAATCAGTAACATAACCCTTAGTATGTTGAATAATAGCAGTAGTATAAAATCATAATAGCAGTAGTATAACATATTTAAAATGCATACACGTCCAAAATAATGGCTTAAACAACATTTGAACCATAATAGTATTTACAAAAAACAAAGCATTATTTAAAATATGTGCATGAACCATAATAGGTTGATTTACAAAACCTGTGCCTGACCATAAACCCACATCTGCAAGACATGACCAAAATAATGACTTAAACAACATTTAAAATAATTGCACGAAAGAAGCATGTTTACAAATATGTGCCTGACTAACATTTAAAATAATTGTATGAAAGAAGCATGATTTAAACAACATTTAAAATAATTACATGAAAGAAGCATGATTTACAAACCTGTGCATTATTTAAAATAATTGCATGAAAGAAGCATGATTTAAAAATATGTGCCTGACCAACATTTAAAATAATTGTATGAAAGAAGCATGATTTAAACAACATTTAAAATAATTGCATGAAAGAAGCATGATTTACAAACCTTTGCATTATTTAAAATAGTTGTATGAATATAATTGCATGAAAGAAGCATGATTTACAAATTATGTACATTATTTAAAAATATGTGCAGAAAAGTCTGAAAGTGGCTAAAGAATATGAAACATGGGTAGGACTGGTGGCTCGCTGTCGGCAACGGTTAACAGGAATTTAGACTTTTGTAACCGAAAGGGAATGTGGCACTTTGCCCAGGTTTAAAGATTCTCTTGTTAAAATTAAAAGAGAGTTTTTTATGGAAAGGGCGGTTGGTGAGGGCGGCCTTGAGCTTGTCAATTTGGACATTGAAGGGGACGGGAAAAGTGGTAGGGGGGCCTCCTAGAATTAAATCGTGGAGAAGCTCCGTGGTGTAGCGTTCCCTGTTGCACACACTCAATTTAAATCCTTTCGCACGGGTGATAGTTTCCCCGTTCGAAAGTTCCAGGATGTAATTTTTCGGGGCTATGGAGATGTACCGATCTACAGTGGTGTTTGGGCCATACTGATTGGTAATCTCGTTTTTAAAATAACTCATAAAATCTGAGGACTCTGGAATGAATGTGTCGCCGGGTTAAGTTTTAAATATGCACGAATCCGTGTCAGCATAGAGGGCTCGCTGTTTTAATTTGGAAAGCATGTCTAATAGAACGAGCCTCGCCTGGGAAGTGACAAAAGAGGCTATGACGACACTTCCTTTCGGGTTGGTGGGGGTAAATTCTTTTGCGGGTCTCTAGGTCACTAGGATATGATCCGAATTGACCGCATGAAGGTCGGTGAGAATTTTGGAGCGATCGTTCGCTAAATCCAATAATTTTATCGGGTCGTCGATGATCTGGGACACAGGTCTAGAAAGATCTTCCGATACCTTCCACCACAAGCTGTTTAGCATTATTTTCCTCAAACTTCTTTTGGTTCCGTTATACTCAACTTCCTGTGGGTTAATTCTCACCCCTTCTGCCTGAAAGAAATCTTCACAGAATTTTGCTTTTTCTTCGTCTGTGTTAACGTTTGAAGGGAAACCTGAATATTTTTGTTTGGCTTCTAAAAACGTGTTGATGTATTTGCCAAATAAGCCGGGGTCCTAGACGATGTAAGTAATTGTTTCCGAATAGTGCCAAACATCGTGGATTTTGAGAATTTTGTAGCCTTCACGGACTGCTTTATATAATTCCAGCGACACATAAGAGGCGGTGAGAGCTCTCTGTGCTTCGGAATGAGTACATGGGTTTACCTGTGCTAATTCTTCAAAAGTGCTGCGCAGAGGGAACAACAGTTTGTTGCGACAACGTTAGTGGAGTACGGGGATGTAGAGATCGGTAGGAGGAACCACCGTGCAGTGGATGATTCCGAAATATGCATCAGGGGAGTAATCAAAATTTTCGGTGATCCTCCTGGGGTGTTTGACAGAGAAGACTCCCCTCTTGCAAATCGCGGGATAGAACGAGTTCACATCGAAGTACTTCACGTCACAATTTTCGATCTTCGTGTCGCAAAACAAGGAGAATGTCTCCGTTCTCCCACTGTAGAGGAAGGAGCACTCGCTAATTCTCCTTACCTCTTCTGTCTGCTGAT
Source organism: Ryuthela nishihirai (assembly GCA_038380435.1). Classification (NCBI taxonomy): domain Eukaryota; kingdom Metazoa; phylum Arthropoda; class Arachnida; order Araneae; family Heptathelidae; genus Ryuthela; species Ryuthela nishihirai. Next base: position 4,209,813 of record JAWZYU010000020.1, on the reverse strand, counting down.
AAATGCGTGCAGCGGTGGGATCGGTCTTCAGTAGCTGGTCGAAATCATGCTCCCAGCACACTCTGTGCCTATAATCAGGTAAAAGTTGACGAATGCACCGATCTCTATCCAGGGTTCTTAAATAATTTAGAACCATGGGCTGACCTGTGAGAGGGTGAGTAATGCCGGGACTGAAGCATTCGGGACAGGAGTGAAAATAACATCCCGCAAAATCCAGAGTCTGCTTGGTCTCCCTACACAGACCGTCCAAAAAATAAGGGCCAACTTTGGCTTCACCCTCTGCAGAGCGCGCTGTCTGTAGGGTGAGATTCTCGGTCTCTCCTATGTAGGCTAACCAGGCAAGGCCTTTCCTACTCTGGCGGTCGCACGAGGAATAACCGTTCGAGGGGTAAACGCCAATCACTCCATCGGGCATGAATTTCTGTCTGTAGACCTGCAGACAAACCGAAGAGAGAGTGATTTTAGAAAAAGGGTCTACCCCTGTCATCCCTAAAAATTCCGTTCAGAAGCTCTCACAACTTCACATTAAAGTGTGCACGTCAGATTTACAGTACGCAATCATTTCAGATTTGAAATCCCAGTGAGTCCCCTGCACTGTTCCTTACCACTGATGGAACGATGAAGCTTCTCCTGGGGTCATGTGCTGCGGTTCAAAATAATGGACTTCGGGGATGGGTCCAGAATAATTAGAGTTTTGCCAAGTACAAAAAGCGTGGGGGAAGAAACTTTTTTTAACTTCGGTGATACCGAAAGTTTTAGGAAAAGAGCTAAGAGGAGCCTGAATGAAAGAAAGAGAATCAATATATCTGATTTTGAGGCTGGGCAAATTAAGTAGAAGAATTTTATTGCCGTTAAAAATCAATTCCGGCCTCAGACACTTATGATAGAGGTAATTTAGAATCGGAATAAAATCGAATCCTCTAGTTATGTGCTAGCAAAGTAATATCTTTAAATTTAGGCTTACTGTTGCCAGTTGTTGTTAATTACACAGCCAGCAACGAGTCCATAAAATCGTCGGTGTGGGGCACCTCTTCATATTTCCACACACCGTCACCTTCTTCGTAGGTGACGATGCATAGAATGGGGGTCAGCACGTTGTCTGCTTCTTTCACCATTTCTATGTCGAAATAGAAACGGCGGCCTGTGACTTCACATTCTTTAGCCACTTTCACACACTCTAATTCTTTCTGCACACACTGATGAGGTGGATCAGAGGAGGTATCGTAGGTCTCCCCACAGTCGAGGCACCGGTGCCATTTAAAAAATGTGTGGTCAGGCACTGTTGACCTCTGAAGTAATAGTGGCACAGGTCACAAAATATAGAGCCCCCCTTTTCCCACAGTCTGCCGTCAGGCACGAACGGCAGACACCTTTGCAGATGTGGGGCTTGTGGTGCACAAGTTTGAGGCACGGGACGCAGAATTCCCAGGCCTGGAAGCATCCCGCCGGGCTGGTGACGAAGGAGAAATGGCCGTCATCATGCAGGAGGTAGATGTTGTTGGGCGCCTCCTGCTTCCCGGCGAAGATGACTTGATGAAAATCGTCCTGTGCCCCAAACACGATGATCCGATATTCGGGGTACAGCAACAGTTGAAAACCTTAAAGTTCGGGCAACCCGCACTTGACCTCTGGGATCCCGGCCTCACGAAGAAGGACCTGTGCCTCGTCACGTTGTCGTGGGCGCCTGTGGTCGGAGGTGTGCTTGTAGGTGCCCTGTGTCATCACGCCCTTCTTCTTCAGACACAGGGCACGTCCAATGACGAGGCTCCGTGCGAGGCATAGGTTGTCATCGTTGATGATGTTGATCACCGTGGTTTTGCTGACGTTGAATGCAGCCAGGTCCGCGGCGTGGTCCTGGGGTATTACGTGCGCCTCCGGAACGTTCCATGAAGCGGCGGCAAAGTCGAAGAATAAATCTTCGTCAGTGCCACTTTCTCGATGGCCTCCATGAATTTCCCTGCCGTGACCTCATTACGGGTGGTCAACGGCAGGTTGATGGGGTTCCGGAAGCACTTGGACCGAACACAGACCCGCACATTTGAGAACTCCTCTTCTGGTATCAGTTGGGCAAATATTCTCTGTTGGACAGCCAGTAGTGTGTCCATGAATTCTAGTTGCTCCACACGGTCGAAGTTGGTCATTCGGACCGCGTGGGACGTAAAAATCGCCTTGTATTTGGCGGACCTGAAACTGCTGGAGCGCATTACAACGTAGCCAGGAGTCGCGGTGTCCTGTGCAGGCACAGAAGATGCTGAAGCGTCTCCCTCGGTCCTCTGCTGCTTCGGTGTGAGGCCTTCTCCATGCTGTTGCTGCTGCAGCTGCCGGCGCCTCTTCAGCTGAGGCGCCAGGTACGAGGCACAGCTCCGCTCGCTGTGCCGGAGGCACTTGGCCGGCCGGAGTCATCTCTTGGCTGAGAAGGGGTTGAACCATTCTATCTTGTTGCGATCTTATGCAACCACAGCAATTCCTGATTCCGCCTGAAAGCACTACCAGTTATGAAGAGCCGTGCTATCTGGAGCCGGGGGCAAGGAATACGCCCTATAGGCGCACCCCAACCCCGGCCTCACATGGCAGCAGTCCTATAGAAGGAAAGCTGACCACCGGAAGAAACCTTACTTTAATCTATTCCCCAGTTAGCCATGAACAAGGATATATAGATCCAAGTTCACTGGGCTCCCGGGGTGGAGACTCTTAGTAAGGCCCAGACTTTGGTGAGGGCTCGACCTACTGGTGGACAAATCTTTTCAGAAGAGCCCTCGAACTGCTCATCCAGAGCACCTGAGAGGTGAGGTCTAAGACGCCGTCACTGCCCAACCGGTTGGCGGTGGCGTCGACCTCGGTTGGTCTTGGCTATGTCCAACCGGAGACCCAATCCGGCTGGCACAGCCTTCGACCGGGTTGCTGGACCCTAGGCCCCCCTACCACGACAAGATGGTCCCCTATTGGGGGGGACCAGGGTTGAACCGTCTATCTCGCCGTTCGCTGTGTTGGAAGTACTTGACCTGCTGGAGTCATCTCTCAGCTGACCAGGGCTTCAGCCGTCTATCTCGCCATTCACCGCGTTGGAGGCCAGCGGCTGCCCAAAGGATGGGGCCGGGGACAGCTTAGCTGATTCCTTCTCGATACGACACAGAATATCCTCGAGCTCTCCCTGAATGCTGATTAGTGCTGCGAGTCTCTGATCAAATGGCAACTCCATGATGGAATGATGCTTAGCGGGCTGTGCGGGAGTTTATAGACCCCTTCACACGTTTTCCCCGTTCATGCGCAGGTCCTCCCACCTCCCCCCTACCACCAATGGCATTCATTTTTTTTTAAATTTCGTTCCCGCCTCGTGACCGTTTCTACCTGCGTGGGCGGATTCCGTCAACGGACATTTTCAGCAAGAATCTGTGTAACCGGAAATGCCGGTGTCAAACCCTAGCACGTCTCCCACGCTCGTGTGACCTCCCGCCCATGGCGGCCGTTTTTTTTTTAACATTCCGTTCCCGCCTGCGTGGGCAGTTTCCGCCACCATAATGCTGATACGCATAGGGGTATGAAATGGGGGAGGAAGCCGTCTCTAGGACGTCATTACAAGAAAAAAAAATCAGAAGCCCATGTGTGGGAGGAAGCCATCCCGACGCCAGGAAAAGCATATGGCTGGGGGAGCCCTGCCCCAGCTAGCGTGGGCGAGCATTGCTAAGCCCTCCCCGTCTCCAGCACAGGTGTGGGGGAGGAAACCCATCCCCCTCCAGCGTGGGCGACAATCGTTAAGTCCTAGGCCGCCATGCACGTGGAAGACAAAAACTAAGCCCCCCAAAAAATAAGTCCTCCCCGTCTCCAGCACACACGTGTGGGGGAGGCCATTCCCTCTCCTGGGGGGGCGGCACTTCCGGTCGACCCCCTTCCCAAGCCCCCGACGCCAGTGTGGGAGGAAGCCAAAAATTGAGCCCTCCCCACACCTGCGAGGGGGGCGGCATTTCCGGTCGTTGAAAAAAACCTCCCCAGGGTGCCTTTTTGGGGCACACAAAATTTAAGCCCACACCTGCGAGGGGGGTCGGCACTTCCTGTCGTTAAAAATTAAGCCCCCCTCAAAAATTAAGCCCCGACGATAACGTCACTACCGACGCCAGCGTGTGCAGTGGACCGTGGAGCTACTTCCGTCGCCACGTCTTCGGATGTACTACTACCAACTCACTAATCCAACCCTCAATAATACGAATATCTTAAAGTTTATTTTTATTTAAACAGATAATAGGAAATGAACGTAACACATTTGTGGAAAGAGACGATATTTAAGGCTATACCCTCTAAACGAACGTTTATTACACTTGAATTTAATATTGTTATCCCATTCTGTTAGTTCTAAAGTTAATACGTAATAGGAAATCAAAGGAACTCAAGTGAGTGAACCAAACCTCAGAAGATTATAATCTGACATTGAATAAAATTAACATTCACTGGTTGATGTAATTCAGTTCATTGTGAAGATGGTAACTAGATAAACTTGCCAGAATGCTTTCTGGTGGCTTACACTAAATCAACTGTCTCTGAGACGATCGCCGAACGTTCTTGTCTGTCTCCCTGGTGTGCGTAAGTGACCTTATTTCGTCAAGTTCATGCACGTGACATACACTGGAGAAGGTTCTGTTACCTAGTAGAGTTCACTAACAATCATACAGGAAATTTATTTCGACTGTTTTGAGCCTTAAACTACTTTAAATATAAGTAATGTGGAGAACTATACCTTTTTATGAATGACGATTTTCATCATATCGAAACGCTTCCAAATCACATAAAAATCGTGGAACGTAGGAGCTCACTTTTGGTGGGTCACGTTTGTGACGTCATTATCATCATCATCATCATCATCATCATCCTCAAGCAGCAATGGGCTACGGAGGTCCAACCAGACCGTGCAATTTAGTTCTCCAAGCAAGTCTATCCTGAGCTACATCTACTGCATCTGGCCAATGCACACCAATTCTAACAAGGTCCTGCCCAAGATACTGCGTAAGCATCTGGAATCAAAAGCATCTAGTTTCCTGTTATCTTGTTTACAAAGTGTCCAAGTTTCACTACCATAACTAACCCTAGAAAGAACCAAACTATTATAAAGTCTAATTTTAGTCTTTAGGTGTATACGCCTATTTCTCCACACTCTCCATAGGTTCTTAAAAGTCCCGGCAGCAATCCCTATTCGTCTGTTAATCTCATGCCACACATCACCATTATCTGTTACATAGCGCCCAAGATAATTAAACTGTGACACCCGCTCAAGACTGCAACCATTCAGATGAACTGAATCACAGCCTGCCTGACCAATTTTCATCACTTTATTTTCTCTCTGTTTATAACCAAACCTACTCTACTACCAGTCTCATCAACAGCTCGAATGAAAGAGTTCATCCCATCAACATCATTTGCCAAAATGGCTAAATCATCAGCATAATCTAAATCAGAAATTTTCATATCTCCAGCCCATTTAAGGCCAAAATCTTTCCCTTGAAGTGAATTTCGCATAACATAATCAATAACCAAGCTAAAGAGAAAAGGAGACAAAATGCACTCTTGTCGAACACCAGAAGTAATGCTAAACCAATTGCTACAAGCCTTACCAACTCTCACACACGACTCAGTGTTATTATAGAGAGCTTTCATAATGTTAACTAACTTGTCTGGTATACCATATGATCTCACAATCAACCACAAATTATGACGATCAACAGAGTCGAAAGCCTTTTTGAAATCAACAAAGCTAGCAACCAAAGGTTTCTGAAACTCTAAACATTTCTCAAGAATCTGCCTAAGTGAAAATATCTGATCCACACATCTCCTATCACTTCTGAATCCACATTGCTCATCACGCAATTGACTGTCAACCAGATTCTTAATTCTATTAAGCACAATCATGGAAAGAACTTTACCTGGAACAGAGAGTAGGCTGATACCCCTATAGTTATCACAAGAACTGCGATCACCTTTTTTGAAAATAGGGATAACAATAGCTCTGGTAAAATCCTTAGGAACCATGCCTTTATCATAAAAGATATTCAGAATTTCAGTCATCCAAGTGGTAACCGAAACATTCCCAGCTCTAAGCATTTCCGTAGTAATTTCATCTACCCCTGGGGATTTATGAAGTTTAGAAACAGCCAAAATAACTTCAGATTGTGTTAGAGGGCCAACAATAAAGCCACCAATTCATCTATCATCATTGCAAACAATGGGAGTAGGACTAAGTACATTGTTTAGAACATCACTGAAATGCTCAGCCCACCTAGCCATGACAGAATTCTCCCCTTCTATAACCTTACCTTGTTTATCCTTCAATCCTTGTATGCCTGTCGGTTTTCTACCACACAAAACATTAACTATCTGGTACAGCTCTCTGCTGTTGTGCTGTCTAACTGCTTCCTCGGCTTTGTTAGCCAAACCATCAAGCCAAAGATTCTTATCAGCAGCTAACTGGTCCTTTACAGATTTATTAAGCTCTCTGTAATGCTTTCTATTAGGACTAGTAGGGTATTGATTAAGGACATTCTTGCAGTTCTTTCTTTCCGGAAAAAGCTCAAGTGCCTTATCACTCAGATAATTCTGCACTTTTTTTCCTAAAAGAGTACTGTTATTGTCCAAAAAAGCCTGTTTAAAATGTTCCCATTCTTCCTCAACTTCAGTAGTAAGCATACCATGAGTGTCATAATGACTACGTAACCTATCATGGTAAGCTTTGGCTATAACTGGATCTTTCAGAGCTTCAGCATCAAAAGTAAATTTTTTAACTCTAGCACAACACTTTTTAAGTTTAAGTTGCAAGACACTTTTAACAAGATGATGGTCAGATCCAATTTCAGCTCCCCTATATGACCTGGTATTCCTAACAGAACTAGCCCATTTGCTGTTAATTAATATGTAATCAATCATATTCTTATGCAGCCCATCAGGTGAAACCCATGTGTACTTATGTATGTCGCGGTGTTTGTAATAAGTGTTAGTTATTCTGAATCCATTGAGTTTACTTACCTGTAGGAGACGTTGCCCATTGCCATTGCAGCTACCAATACCAAGAGGGCCTATTACTCCTCCCCAAAGGTCAGAGTCAGTACCAACTTTGGCATTGAAGTCACCAAGAACAAGGGTAATATCTCCTTTCTTGACAGAATTCAAAATATCCTGAAGTTGTTCATAAAACCTATCCTTCTCATCCTCATCGGCATCCTCAGTGGGGGCATAACAGCAGATAACATTGAGGTCTTTAACGCTTGTCTGAAATTTTGCTGTGAGAAACCTTTCATTAATGTACTCGTATCCTAGAAGAGCATCACTAGCGTGTTTGCTGAGAAGTAGGCCCACGCCTTGGTGATGCTTATTGTCGTCCCTCCCTGAAAAGAGAAATTTAAGATTATTTTTAAGAATCTGACCTTTATCTGTCCATCTGGTCTCTTGCAAGCCGAGAATATCTAAATTATAATGGTGGAATTCTTGTGTGAGGATATCAAGAGAAAAAGCTCTATGCAGAATCCTCACATTCCAACTACCTATGGAGAGAAAATGGTTAGTGGGATGTTTAAAGAAACTATGTTTATTGAGAGAGGGAATGCCGACAATATCAAACAGCCCCCTAATCGCAGACACGGGGCAAAGACCCGTTCCCCCACTACTAAAGGCTGAAGCCATCTACACTGGAAGACTTCCTCCAATGTAGAATTTGACGATGCCAATAGAAGCAAAGAGTTCAGGTGCCTGCGATGACTTCTGCTCAGGATTATCCACCAGATGATAAACATATTCTGTGAATCTATTCACTTGAGGCTGTCAACCCACAAACAAACAGAAAACACAGCGGAAGATTATCCCACCACAGAAGCCCACCAGTGCAGCAAATTCAGGATCCATAATCAAGCTCAGAGCCATATATCTGTCCAGTCCAGTAGGTTTATATGGTCAGCACCAGGACCCTGTGTGGTTGACCACTTCTCAGCAGGGTAGAAAAAAAAGAAAAGTAGCCATAGTTGTCCAGATCAGTAGGCCACACTAATCTGGCAGCCCTCCCCTTCCGTTCACTTCCACAAGAGAGTATCTCTTTTGAAAGTTACTAACGGTCTGCACCACGAGAAGTCGGGGTCGGACATTAGGTGCTAGGCCTGGCCCGTTCTATGCATCATCACAGGGAATTGGTGCATAGCTGTCCTTCCAGTGACTACCTAACTACCATTAACAGACCATTCGTCATTATACGAGCTTTCATTTAACACACAAGTCGTAACTGTAGGGCCTCGCGTTCGTAATATATAATAGAACGACTTTCATATTTCACGTTTTTTAAGGGGGCAAGAAAGCATGGGGATCAATGCTTTATAGCCTACAACACCCCCTGCATCAGAAGCTTTCATTTTACACATAGCTCGCGTTACGTTCCGCACTCGCCTTCAGGAGATATAGGGAAATAATCATTTTAATATTTTTCCCCTCTTCTAGAGGAAAAGAAAGCAATGGCGTTGAGTTCAGAAGCTTTCATTTGACATAGAGTTCGTTACTTTCGGCATTCGCGTTTAGGAGATACAACGGAGCAACATTTTGTCAAATTCACAAACGGACCAACCGACAAACCGTCTAACTAACAAATATCAAAGCCAAAAGCAATAGGAAGACAAGTAAAAATAGCGATAATAATAGCTCTAATAAAGTCCTTAGGAATAATTCCTTTATCATAAAAATATCCGAATTTTCAGTGACCATGTGATAAAAGAAATACTCTCAGCTCTAAGCATTTCAGTAGCAATTTCATCTACCCCAGGGGACTTAGGCAGTTTAAGTTTAGAGATAGCCAAAATAAGCAGACTGTGTTGTTATAGGGCCAACATTAAAGCCAATAATGCATCTATCATCATTACAAACAATGGGAGTAGAGTCAACGGCAATGTTTAGAACATCACTGAAATGCTCAGTCCATTATGTCATAACATAATCTTCACCGTCAATGACCTTACCATGTTTATCCTTGAATCCTTGTATACCTGTCCGTTTTCTACTACACAAAACATTAATCTGGTACAGCTCTCTGCTTTTGTGCTGTCTAACTGCTTCCTCGTCTTTGCCAAGCCATCAAAGCCAAAGATTCTTATCAGCAGCTAACTTGTCCTTTACAGATTTATTAAGCTCTCTGTAATGCTTTCTATTAGGACTAGTAGGGTATTGATTAAGGACATTCCTGCAGTTCTTTCTTTCCGAAAAAAGCTCAAGTGCCTTATCACTCAGATAATTCTGCCCCTTTTTTCCTAAAAGAGTACTGTTAGTGTCCAAAAAAGCCTGTTTAAAATGATCCCATTCTTCCTCAACTTCAGTAGTAAGCATATCATGAGTGTCATAATGACTACGTAACCTATCATGGTAAGCTTTGGTTATAACTGGAGCTTTCACAGCTTTAGTATTAAAAGTAAATTTTTTAACCTTTAGCACAACACTTTTTAAGTTTAAGTTGCAAGACAAGGTAATGGTCAGATCCAATTTCAGCTCCCCTATATGACCTGGTATTTCTAACAGAACTAGCCCATTTGCTCTTAATTAATATATAACAATCTATTCTTATGCAGCTCATCTGATGAAACCCACATGTAGTTACGCATGTCTCGGTGTTTGTAATAAGTGTTAGTTATTCTGAAACCATTAAGTTTACTTACCTGTAGGAAACAATGTGATGTGTGCGCGGGCGGTCGTTTTTGTTTTGCTAGTGTGATAAGTTTAGTGAACTAGCACAGGACGAGAGTTTGTTTACGTCTGAAGATATTCAAGTGACATGGTAAACAAAGTGAAGAGATAGTGTTTAGTAGAACAGACAGAGCTGATATTGTATACTCTGTACAAAAAGATTAATTACTTATGCATGATAGTACATAATTTGTTTATAAGGTACTTCATCCATATTTTCTTTGTAACAATTTGCTTTGTATTGTAATTGGTTCTAAAATATAGTTATTAATACTCACGCTCAGTGCCTATCCATTTTGTAATTCGCAACATTTGGTGTCTAGGAGTGTAGATAATTTATTGAATGCCGTTAACTAGAATGGATAGTAGATATGGATGAATTAGTAAAGTTGATTAATGACATTAAAAGTCAAAATAGTGATATAAACAATAAAATAGGTGAACTTTCTAGTCAAAATAGTGACATAAACAATAAAATAGGTGACCTGGCCGCACAAAATAATGAGTTGAGAACTGAGATTGACTTGAAAGCCGAAATGGCCGCACAAAATAATATGTTGAGAACTGAGATAGTTTCTCAAAAAGATGACTTGAAAGCCGAAATGGCCGCACAAAGTAATGAGTTGAGAACTGAGATAGTTTCTCAAAAAGATGACTTGAAAGCTGCAATAGCCGCAGATGAGAGCTGAAGATGAGAGCTGAAGTGGCTTCTCAAATTGGTAAGATCAAGGATATTAAAACCGAACTCAATAGACAATGTAATAGCTTCAAGGTTGAATTTGTCAGTGAAAAAGATGATCTTTATAGTGTTATGTTAGATTGTAAACATAAAAAAGAAAAAGAGGAAGGCAACGCATATCAAAATGTGAATCCCAAACCAATAGGTAAAATTTACGAAACTAACAGTACTGGAGGTAACATTACAGATGATCAATGTTTTAAACATGCTAACCATAAGAATATTGTTGAGCAGTATAAAAATTATAGGAACTGTGAGGAACAATCACACAGATCAGAGAGCTGTGAGACTATACAATACGCTCTGCACTTCAAAATACCTAGGTATACAAGTCTGGCACGATCTGAAGAGAGATCCACACGAAAGGTATTCTATTCCTCGCCGTCAGCAAAATGCGTCATGGACAATTATCGCAAAGGCAGAGTAACGAGTGGTAGTGAGGGGGAACGAAACAGAGTTTACGTTTCGCAGAGTGGTCCGAGTAGAGAAGAGTCGTCAGATCGTATCGTCGACAATGAAAAAGAAGAGGCGTCCATTCATCATAGAAACGACGTGCCATTCGACGTTACTGGGGAGGTCGGAGAGATTTTTCCGAAGCATATAGCCACACTCGAATTGTTTGTAGAAAGTGGGGATTTAAGAAAGAAGAATTCCGAAGAATGGCGTAGAAGCGTAACAGGTGATGCTAGTGAGGAAGCTTCAGGCAGAGACAATACTTCAAAGACTGACTTAGATATTCCTTTTTCTATGAGTAATAAATTGTGCTCGGATAATAGTAACTTTCTGGATGAAACTAAGCATCAGAGTTACGATCAGAGAGAAGTGAAACCCTCAGATAATCTCAACGTAGCCATGCTGAATTTCTTTTCTGAACATTCAATGCGCAGATTTGGACATTATAATCATTTAGATTATAAGGATATAGAAAAGTTTTATCACGACTAGAAGAGCTCTAAAGTGGACAATATCATGTTACAAAACTCGTCGCTGATCTCCAGAATGAACAATTTGGCAATCATGACTGATATTTCTCTGGCAAATTACAATGAGAGCTCCAAGAATGTGAATTCGGAGGAAGACACAGCAGTTAGAAAGAAAGTCGATGAAGGAGCCTACAGCATAGGATGCAAAATGTCTCAAATGAGAAATAATCCTATATCTCTTAAACTTGGTAAGAAGAATAATAAGGAAAAATTTTCTTTATCAGAGTTTCAATGTCCAGGAAATATCGATTCAGTGAACGGAGAGAGTAGAGAAACAGTATCCACAGAAACAAAATTGACTTGGCAGAATTCTAAAACTAAGTCGAATAACATGGATGTCCTAATAGAAATTGCTTCGTTTCCTTATCCTCTTGATGGTACAGCTACAACGCTGAGCTTGGATCAGTTCCAATTACCAGAGATTCTTCTTCGTAAAGCTGCGTGTCCTATTGCGTCGTCAAGTGAATCAGCCTCTGATATTCCTCACTATGAACAGCCTAGCAAAATGGTAGGAGACGTGAAATCAGAACCAAAGGCAAGACGAGCCATAAGTAAAAATCCAAAGAAAACTTTCGAGTACAGGTTTTGCACGAAAACTCTTAGTCGATTCTTCTCCCTGCGGAGACATAAACGTGTTCACAATGGCTATAAGCCTTACACGTATTCTGTTTGTGGACGACGCTTCAGTGAGAAAGGAAATCTACGTCATAATATGATTCGCTTCCATTTTGACACAGACATGAGGGATAAACTGAGGAAACACGTGAGAATGAAATGTTGTTTTTATTGCCAGAGGCAAAAAAAAGCAATAAACTCGTCACCTTCCTAAAGAAGACAGCCGTCCGTATTTTGAATACAGTGGAACAAAATACGTGTTCACCTACTGCTGTAGAGAAAACAAATCCACATGGAAAGAGGAGACATTCACCGAGACTTCAAAGACCTTAGGGAGGTCCTGATACAGTAGTTAACATGATTAACGACGTGATGTATCGCATTCGTCGACGTCCAACTACTCCACATGGAAAGAGGAGACTTTCACCGAGACTTCAGAGACCTTTGGGAGGTCCTTATACAGTAGTTAACAGGATTAACGACGTGATGTATTGCATTCGTCGACGTTCAACTACAAAGTGCAAGATGGTTCCCATGGATCGTTTGGCCCCGTTTCATCGAAGAACTGAAGAAGCTTCGGAATCCAGAATTGTTCGGGACGAACAAGACCTAAGGAGGGGGCAGTGTTACGACAGATGAACGAGCAACAGTGACTTCATGACTTAACGTGACTGGAGCCCTCGTGTGTGCTTCTACGTGATAGATTTTAATTAGCCAACGAATTGAAACTGAGAACGATTCGGAAGAATGAAAATATAGCAGTGCAGTGTGTAAAAAGTTGTGAGATCTGAAAGGACGTTCATATGATCTGAGTCAGTGCGCGTTAAGTGAAAATAAGTATCTTTTATGTGATGTGTGCGCGGGCGGTCGTTTTGTTTTGCCAGTGTGATAAGTTTAGTTAACTAGCACAGGACGAGAGTTTGTTTACGTCTGAAGATATTCAAGTGACATGGTAAACAAAGTGAAGAGATAGTATTTAGTAGAACAGACAGAGCTGATATTGTATACTCTGTACAAAAAGGTTAATGACTTATGCATGATAGTACATAATTTGTTTATAAGGTAATTCATCCATATTTTCTTTGTAACAATTTGCATTGTATTGTAATTGGTTCTAAAATATAGTTATTAATACTCACGCTCAGTGCCTATCCATTTTGTAATTCGCAACAATATTTTAAAAAATATTTTTGGGTTGAATAGATGTTGATAAACGATTATGATTCACACTTTTCGAATCTCCCAAAAATTTTAATTGCAGCCGCTGATCGTGGAAAATTTTTGAATATTTGAAAATTTTTAAAGAATGTTGCAAACGATTTATTTGGGCTAGAAGACTGACATTTTATTGGTAGAGTGTGCTGATCAAAGGGTTTGCATTGGCAGCAACAATTTAATTCTTCATCTCCAGGAGGGTGGGATGGGAAAACAGAACTTATTGTTTTGAGGGATTAATGAAAATTTCTCTTTGAGATGAAAGGTGCTAACAAAATGCAATGATTCACAGTTTTCAAATCCTTCAAAAGACCCTAATTTATATAGTTAGAGGGTGCTAAATGTGCAAAATATATAAAACTTTCAAATAATATTTCAAAGATATATTTATGTTAGAAATGAGAAATTCTGGTGATATGATGTGCTGATGAAAAAGGGATACCCAGATAGCTTAATAATAAAAGTATAACTGACATTTCGTTTTTGACGTCTACACTCCATGGAAGGTACTTCAATTAAACCTTTCTATACAGAATGAGATTGTGCTAGCAGATATTGCTTAATTATTTACTTTGATTTCGTATATTTTAGTAGAACCAATATTAATATTTCATATTAGTAAATTTCGATATTTTCTGGAAGAGGTGGAACTTAAAATAATTAACTGAAAAATAAATGATTGTTCTGAGTAGGATTCGAGCCCACGTGTCCTTGGCATGCCGGGTGTCATAACCGATAGACCAACAGAAAATTTTTTTAGCTAATTATTTCAAGTGTTTCATGTCTATAGGATATTTTCCTGTGATACTTTATTACAGAGGTATAACGTATTTAAAATGAAAATTGGTAGTTTTCTCCAACTGTTGAGAAGTTGGCTACACATTTAGAATTGTACACAGTCTTCAAAATTCTCATAAATACTACAAAATTATGTAGTATTATTAATATTACATTTCTTTTTTTTTTCTATATTATAAAATTACATTATATCATCACCATATCTAATATATAAAGAAGAAAGTTTGTTTGTTTGTGTGTCTGTCCGCTGATGCAGAAGAGATGGAGGCTCCGAACTTTGCTTGAGCGTTCCCTTCCCCCAGGGGAAGAATATAAGCAATGTGTAAACTCTCTGGGGTCAACCGAAATTGGGGTGGGCGGATTTGAATTTCTCAAACTCCCCATAAAGATAGCATTAACGGTGAAAAGTTATTCGATATAATTGTTTCCAACAATAAATTAAAAAAAATCAAAATAAACTAATTTCTGATTTTGCGTGATTAAACATTAATCTTGAAAGTTATTCAAAATAAATATTGCCACCAATAAATTTGAAATAATGATTGCGTCAAACTAATTTCTCACATCCTGCGATAAACTCGTTGTTCAGTTTGTTGGGTCAAGAGCTCGAGCTTCCGTGGATATTGAAGTCGTTCTAATTAAGCACGAGTGGAACTCGAGTTTCTTTGTTAAAATAGAAGCTTCAAAAACTAGGAATTCGATCAAAAATTAAAATCATTTACTGAATTTGAAAAATACGTAAAAGTTAATAAAGGTATATCTCATATGTTAATCAATAAAAGTTTTAATATGTTAAGTAAGAATTCCCCGGACTAAGTAGCAGATTTACCCTGCGTTAGTTGGGTTTGAAACTGTCCAAAATATAGAGTAGAGGGCACCTCCCACGTCCCTCCCTGCCCACGGTCAGTAGGGGAAGGGGACACCGATGGGCTTACAAAGGCCGTCGTCCGTTGGATGGAACGTTAAGCCATGGCCTCCGCGTGCGGGGATGGCCATAACTTGTGCACGTTAATGAACATACCTGATGGCCTTGACGGGAGACTAGCAGCTGACTCCCAATAGCTGTTCCAGTGGGTTCACCTCCAGAGTTCCTCGAATAAATTTGCCGGCATATGTAACTTTATAGCAAAAAAAATTAAATATGATCTGAGATGCCCAAAAAAATTGTATAGATACTACGAAAAATTTATTATTAAGGTAAAAACATAATTTATTACTTAACATACACATTAAAACTTTTATTAATTAACATATGAAATATACGTTTATTAACTTTTGCATATTTTTCAAATTCAGTTAATGATTTTAATCTCAGATACGAATTTTTGAATTTTGAAGCTTTTATTTCAATAAAGAATATCGAGTTTTACTCGTACTTAATTAGAACGACTTCAATATCCGCGGACGCTTGCGCTCTTGACCCAACAAACTGAATAATGAATTGATCACGCGAAATCAAATTTAGTTTCATGCATTCATTATTTCAAATTTATTGGTGGCAACAGTTATTTTGAATAACTTTCAACCTGAATGTTAATCGCGAAATAATATTGTAGTGAATTTGTAAAATGGATAGGCACTGAGCGTGAGTATTAATAATTATATTTTCAAACCAATTACAATACAATACAAATTGTTACAAAAATATGGATGAATTATCTTATAAACAAATTAACTACTACCATGCATAAGTCATTAACCGTTTTTTACAGAGCATACAATATCAGCTCTGTCTGTTCTACTAAAATACTACCTCTTCAATTTGTTTACCATGTCATTTCAGACGTAAACAAACTCTCGTCCTGTGCTAATTCACAAAACTTTTGTTACTAACAACAGAAAACAAACACCCGCGCACACACTAATAAATATACTTCTTATTTTCACTTATCGCGCACTGATTCAGACCATCTGAATGTCCTTTCACATCTCACAACTTTAACACACTGCACTTCTGTATTTTTTTTTCATTCTTCCGAATCGTTCCAAGTTCTAATTCGTTGGCTAAAATGAATCTCACGCAGAAGCACACACGAGCTTTCAAGTCACCTTATGTCATGAAGTCACTGTTGCTCGTTCATCTGTCGTAACAATATGAATAATTATTAATGATATAATTAAATTCGCGAAATCAGAAATTAGTTTAGTTTGATTTTTTTCAAATTTAAGGTGGCAACAATTAATTTGAATAACTTTTCACCGTTAATGCTATGTGTATGGTGAGGTTAGAAATTCAAACCTGCCCACTCCAATTTTGGTTCATCCCAGCGGGTTCGCAAATAACCTTTATGTTTCCTCTGGGTGAAGGAAACGTTCATGCAAAGTTTGGAGCCTCTTATCTCTTCTGTTGGCCGAGTGCATAAGCGCACGAACACGCAAAGAGAGAAGCTTTCTTCTTCTTTATATTTAATATATTGGATTGAAATGAAATTCTTCGGGTAGTATTTTACTTTTAAAAAGTTTTCAAAATAACTCGAGTACGAACGTAATTAGAAAACAACGTTGGGGTGACTGCTCTACACTGTGAATTTTAACAATAAATAAAACATTTCGTTTTATATACAGCGCTTTATTTGCCCTTAACCATAGGGAATGAGAAAACGCAACTCTTTCTCTTCAAGGGATAAATGAGAATTCTTTTCCGTGTAGAGCTAAAAATAGATTACTATTGTACATTTTCCAATCCCCATTATTGCGAATTACTATTGTTAAAGAATGCAAAATTCGTAATATGAAAGCTTTGATTGTCTTTGAAAAGGAATAGCTTATATTCGCCAGAGGCGATATGTTGTTCTTCTTGTTCTTATTCAATTTAATTCCGGTTCAGGTACACTGTGTATTATAGAAAGGCTGGTTGGCCTGGCGCCTAATGACCAGCTGCCCCTGGTTACAAAGAAGTAGCAAATGTTTGTACTCCACTGGACTTATAAATCGAATTTGATTTAGTTTTAAAATACTGGTGGACATTCTTTTATAGTGAGAAAAATTGCTGATAATTGAGACCGACCACCTGAGTATTCCAACTGATTGTTTGTTCTTGAGTATTCATCGATTGATCATTAAAATTTAAATATTAATTGAGAAATGAAGACAACTTCTGAAACTTTTTATATCTTTCGGGAAAAATATTTTTGACAAAAGCACATACCATTCCGATTTTCCTATGAACGCCTATTTTTCCCAGTCACCTGACACCTTCTTGCGTGATTTGAAGCGGAATGGCTCATTAATGTATTTCAGCACAAGAAAATCTACAGAAATAGTCTGCCTGAAAATAGTATTGTCTAAAATACATTATTAAGCTAATTAATGTAAAAGCAGAAATGTTTAATTTCGTTGGAGAAAGATGAACTAATTTCAAAATTACAATGTTTCATAAAAGAATTTTAATGTCAAAATGATTCTAACTGCAGTCGTTATTAAAGGTTTCAGTTTTCTTTCTAAAACACTGGTTATAACGTAAAAAAATTTCAAACGATGTAAAGGCTACTCTTGTCCTGCGCAGTATCTTTGCAGCAATTGACAGACTTATCGAAAGAGCTCGCTTTCGCTAAGGTTCCTAAAATCGGGAGCTGATCTATCCCCCCTCGGTGCGAGCTCCTGTACGCAGTGAGGAGACCACCCTGTGAAGGTTCCGCTGGCTCGGGTACCTTCACAGGTGCCATGAACTCTCGCCTGCGTGTTTGTTGTGAATGGAGACCCATGCCCCGGGAAAGGAGGATCAGTTGCTCGGGTGTCCTCGTTTTCTCTCCTCAGCTCATGACTGGCAGGGTCCCCTTTGACCACTTTTTCTTTGTGGAGTCTGTCATCGCAGGACTAGTCAGTGGATTCCGGGGCCTCTGTTGTACACTGCTTTGGCCTCTGCTTCCGGTAAACGGGAGCTCCTGGGGTGCCCCCCCCCCAGGAGCAATCGGCTGGTGGGCAGGTCATGTTAGGGTCAACCGTGCAGAGCGGTGAGTAACCTTGCCCATGTCCGGATACAGGTTTGCGAGTTTCCTTGTTTGTTTGTTTTTTTTTTCGTAGTTATAATTTCTTTGTGAGGCCAGTTTGGTCATTCACAATTTTGTTATTTTCCGCTTAGTTCCTTTTGTATAGAAAGTTTATTTCTGCCCATTTCTCTTTTCATTTTCTTTTTATTTATTTGTGAGGGCTTGGCTCACTGTCTCTGTGGGTATAGTGCCTGCGTAGCCCTGACGCCCGACTAGGAGTCCCCTTGTTGGGCTCCATGGAGGGTGGGGACAGCAGGCACTGAAGAACACAAAAGCAAACATGAGAGGTGATGAAGAAATTGATATGATCCAATGCCAACAAGAGGACTCGACATGAGCCCCCATCTTCCTTGTCTCTATTATCTCTGCCGTCATCTTCCTAGTCTGTGTCTTCGTTTCCGAGACTCCTGATCATCTACTCCACGGATGATCGGTACTTGGGGATATGTCCCCATATTTTGTGAACATAGGATTGAAAGGTCTTGCAGGAGAGCCGAAATCCATGAAGCGCTTACGATCTGGCAACTTGCAGGATGAGACCGTTTGTTCCAAACGTTCAGAATTGCTCCTGAAAGTCAGAGATTGGTGGGGTGGTTGTCGAGGTCACTCCCCGCAAAACTTTGAATTCCTCTCGGGGTGTGATCGCTGATTGGGGCCTCCTCAAATTCAGCAAGGACGAAATGCCCTCAGCTCACGCCTCAAGGAGTAACAGTGGTCCATCGGGTTTTGACGCTCTGTGATGGTAAATTGGCACCCACTCGGATACTAATTGTGACATTTAACACGCCACGCCTGCCTCCTTCCATCAAGGGCAGGTTATTTACATACCGAACCATCTACACTGTTTTCAATTCCATATACACAGTCGTATCAGAATAATATGACTGTCTATACGGTCATGCCCGCACAGCTTACCAGGGCAAACCCATCTGTGCTCGCTATGGCAGTAAGGATCATCTCAATCCTACAATGGAATGGCCGTACATACCAAACCCTCTGCGCTGCTATCAGTGCCAGAAACACAGTGGTATCAGAATAATATGGCCACCTACCATATATATATATATATACTATGGTAGGTGGTCACATTATTCTGATACGACTGTGTTTACGATCGTGCCGATACAGCTTGCCAGGGCAAACCAACCTATGCTCGCTGTGGGCAGTAAGGATCAACTCGATCCTGACTGCACAGCAGAAAAGGCAAGCTGGGTGAATAGTAGTGGTGAACATCCAGAAAATTCCCGCGACTGTCCCAAGTGGAAGGAGGAAAAGGAGGTTCAATGCCTGAAGATCATCAATAACATCCCTTACGCCGAGGCAAGAAAGCTTGATGCACCTGGCAAAGTTTCCTATGCCAGTGCAGTCATCGGAAAGCCCATCATTCCAATGACTTCAGTGGCAGTGCAGACTGATATCAGTGTACCACCTACTGAATCTTTCTCACCTGCAGCAAGATACCTCCTGAAGCAGGCGAAACCGAGGTTGATGTCGACTTCGTGGTTGTCGAGGTTGGAAAATGGGATTGATGTCGACTTCGACATCAATCCCATTTTCCATTTCTGTGACTCAGCCTTCCACCTCCACCGGAAGGCCTCCTCCTTCCTGTCCTCAGACAGCTAGACCTTCCAAACCCAAGATGCCACCACTGGGGCCAAAAAAGAAAACAATCACTCCTCCACAAAGAGCGGTCACCGATCCATGCTCCTCAGATGATTCAAAGGATATGGATACCGACCTCCCCCTATTCACTAACCGTCCTCTGTGGGTGTGAAGTTGAAAAGGAATTGGTCGTCCGCCCACTCTTCTAAGTCCTGAGATGGCGACACTCCTACAATGGAATTGTCGTTGATTCCAGAGGAATATTGACAACATCAAGGCCCTCCTTCAGGCACACCAGCCCATCTGTGTGTGCCTTCAGGAGACATTCTTGCAGCCAGTCACATATCCCACGATCCGGAACTTTTCAGTAGTTCACTGGGACCGGAATGGAGATGGTCCAGCTCGCAGGAGTGTCGCCATCCTCCTGAACAACTAAGTGTCGCCATCGTCACCACCAACTTAGAGGCGGTAGCCATCCGCCTCTTTGTGAGGTTCTTCCTGACTGTCTGCTTGGTATATCTTCCACCTGGAAGCATTGTCTTCAGGAAGACCTTGATGATCTCGTCTCGCAGCTGCTGTCTCCCTTCCTCATTATGGGGGACTTCAACGGACACAGTCCACTATGAGGCAGTGCTAACACGAATGGGAGGAGTGGGGTCCTGGAGCAGTGGCTGCTGGATCCTTCCCTCTCCCTTTTGAACACCAGTGTCAGAATGTACTTTCACTCCTCAACCCGCACATTCACTACCATTGACCATACCATCTGTTCCTCCTCGATCCTTCCACCCTTTACATGGGAAGTCGAGGACAACCCTTATGGAAGTGATCATCTCCCTGTGGTGTGCACCATCTCCCATGGGGAGCATTGCAGCCCTTCACGCATCTCACGCTGGAGGCTCGATCCGGCTGACTGGAGTGGTTTTGAGCTGCTCTCTGAGTTCGATGACCACTCTGTCAGCCATGAGCCCATCAATGTGGCAGTGGCGGAGATAACGGACTGTATCGTAGATGCTGCTGCATCAACAATTCCTCGAAATTCGACACGGTTTCCTCGTTTTCTGAAACCGTGGTGAAATCCAGGTTGCACCGCAGCTCGTAAGGCTCAGAACAAAACTTGGGGGGGGGGGGTCGGAGATGTCCGACGTTCCCGAGCGTTGAAACGCGACAGGGCGAAAGCTCGTTTCATCCGACATATGAGCCTAAAGGAATCTTGGATCAAATATACGTCTTCTATCACCCGCATGACCAGTTCTAAGGTCGTGTGGGATAAAGTCCGGAAGATGGGTGGGAACTACACGTCCCACTCATTATCGATCCTGGAGCACAATGGACAGGCAATTGCTGATCCCAAAGCAATTGCCGAGTCATTCTCCTCCATCTCTTCTTCTTCTTACTCCTCCGAGTTTCTGGCACAGAAGAGCAGGGCGGAACGCTTTCCACTGTCCTTCCACTCGAATGGCCTGGAGCCTTACAACAGGCCATTCACAGTGGAGGAGCTTCGCCTTGCTCTCCTCTCCTCTCGTGCATCTGCTGTAGGGCTGGACAATGTCCATTATTCAATGCTCCAAGATCTCTCACCATCGAATAAGGATCATCTGCTCCATCTTTTCAATCTCGTTTTTCTCGAGGAGCAGGTTATGGACTCCTGGTGGGAGGCCATCGTCTTGGCCTTGCCAAAGCCAGGAAAGGATTCCAAGATTCCTTCCAATTATCGTCCCATTGCATTGATGAACTGCATGTGCAAGGTGTTGGAAAAAATGGTAAATGCCAGACTCTTCTGTATTTAGAACACCACAACCTTCTTTCCAACACCCAGTCTGGCTTTCACAGGGAACGGCAAACCCTTGACCTCTGCTATGCCTCGAATCGGCTATCAGAAATTCATTTTTATGTAAAGAGCACTTGGTGTCAAATTTCTTTGATATCGAAAAAGCGTACAAGGAAAACTGCATTCTTCGTGATCTCCATAACTTCGGCTTGAGAGGTCACATGCCGATCTTCATCTCCAACTTCTTATCAACACACTTCTTTTCATGTCAATATCGGCAAAATTCTGCCGTGGCCCAAGTACAGGGGGTGCCATAAGGCTGTGTTCTGAGTGTTACGCTTTTCACTGTCAAGATTAATTCTATTATTAGACAACTTCCTCCATCTGTAGGCAATGAACCCTAAGTTGACGATTTCAGCATCTTTTGCTCTTCGTCCAGCATGAGGGTTATTGAAAAACAACTGCAAATTGCCATGACAATCCTTCGGTTTGGGCGATGGCAAACGGGTTTCAGTTCTCCCCAGAGAAGACTGCTTGTGTGCACTTTTGCCACAAGCGTAATCTTTACCTGGATCCCGAGCTATGGCTCGGGGGTAACATCATTCCAGTTGTGGTGGAGATGATTCATGCACCAAGATCTGCGGCTACGGACAGTCGCTAAAATGCTATCGTTTGCTGGGGACTCGGATGCCAATTTTGGGTTCGTCTATACTTATTTGTATAGTTACGAGAGATTCAAAAAGTTCTTTACATGCATCTGCAGAACTAAAACCATTGTCCTTACATCAACAAAATTTTTACTGTCGTTCAAAGTAATACCTCCAGAATCTATGCAAAGTTGCATAGGTCTATTCCAATTTTGGAACGCTTGGTGGTAATCCTGTTGGGAGTCGCTTGATGGAAGATCGGGTGAATATGCAGGATGGGGTAGCTGTTTCATTTTTTCTTGCTCCAAATAGGTCGTAACTTGTTAAGTTTTGTGATTACGCATTGTAATGAAGAAGGAGAACCCATGACACGCCTCTTGTTGGACGCTGCTACTTTCTCTCCTTAATCATTTTTGGACAAAACAATATTGGTGTAATATCGGCCATTTATATATATTCATTTCTTCACGTATGGTATCCACGGATACCATTCCTTGCGAATTGAAAAAAATTGTGAACATCCTCTTCCTTGAGAGAAAGTCTTGTTGGAGAATTTGGTGATGCTGTTCATCTTGACAACCGCATCCCGAAATCCATACATTTTTGTCGATATACGTGGCAGTTGTATAGAATAAAATCACGTCTCATCGCCTAGGACAATGTCTGTTAACCGTTTTGGGGTCATTAGGTTCAAAAATTGCCAGCATCTCTTTGCACGGGTCGACTCTAGACCTTTCTTGTTCTGTCAGTTTGTGGGATGTCTGTCATTTGGAACAGATCTTTCGGAACTTTAAATGTTGATGAATAATTGTTCCCACACTGCCAATCGATTCACTGACATCTAAACGTATTACCTGAAAAGTGATGTGTGGGTTTTTCTCAATGAGTTCACGAACAACAGCGATGGATCTCTCGTTAACGGCCTCCTTTGGTCTTTCTGCACGAGGAAGATCTTCGCAGCTCTTCCATCTTCAACGGATGAATTTGCACATCCATCTCGTAACAGTGCCATATGATCAGGCATGATCTCCATATATTTCTCATAAATCGTCATGAAATATTTTCTGGTCGTCCCCAAGCTGAATACTTGCAAAAACGTAAAATATTTCCCCGTCTTTAGTAGACTCTATAGCAACAACACAGAAATTTCGCAGACCACACTTTATGCGCTACCAACGAAGAGAGAAATGATGATACTGCTTTTGCTTTCAACACGTAACGACAATTATAAACAAGCTTCCAAATAAGTCGTAGCTTTTTGAACGCCCGTAACTATATATGCAATATGAAAGTCTTACACATAGAAAGAAAACGTTTGGTAAACAATATATATGACTCCAGAAATCTGATTTCACTGATTATTAGAGATAGCTTTTCAAAAATTGAAGCTTTCTATACAAAAGTGCCAATTTTCGTATTTTGCAGGCGAAACAAAATTAGTTTCACATATTTTTTCCAAACTGTTGTAAAATGCTTATTCCCTTTATTACCTTAAGGAATGCTACGGTGAGTTGTATAGGATAATTTCACTTTCACATCTTCCCCTGTAATGCCAGCACAGCAAATTACTTCTGTTCAGCTCATTTTTTAAAGAAACGAAAAATTTGTTACGAATTAACTGGATGAAAACTGAGAGCTAGTTAAAAAAATAGTATATAATAATTCTAATTCTAAAACAATGTAATTTATTATGGATAAAATGGGGCGGGGGTGGCTCAGTCGGTAGCGCGCCAGGCTCGTAATCTGTAGTTCCCAGGTTCGAGTCCCAGCTGGGTCAGCGTTGAGATTTATCTCCGCAAAATTCCCCGCCCTGCCCACGGTCGGTAGAGGACACCGATGGGCTTGGAAAGGCCGCCGTCCGTCGGATGGGACGTTAAACCGTGGCCCCGTGTGCGGGAGAGCCATACCCTGTGCACGTTAAAGAACACACTGGATGGCCTTGACGGGAGGCTACCATCTGTCTCCCAACAGCTGTTCCAGCGGGTCCCCTCCCCGAACCTTCTCTGAGCCTTCGGGGTCCATGTGACCTGGCCATTTAGCCCATGGTGTGCAAAAAAGTGCCGCTCAGAGGTAAAACAACCCAACCCAACTACGGATAAAATCATTTATCTAAAATAAATACAACTATGTAACAAACGATGAACTCTTCCGACCGAAAAGTTGAGATTAGATCTACTCGTTCGAAAGTTGAGATTAGATCTATTCGTTCGACTTGCATAAAACCGAAAAGTTGAGATTAGATCTACTCGTTCGATTTACATAAAACCTCTTCAGACACATTTTTAAGTGTTTTAAACATCTTTATTTTTCTTACTTGTTCGCTAACTGGATCACACTAATTAATTTATTTATCTTTCGTGAACACAGCAGAGAAAAACACTTCTTATGCTCTATACTGTATCGACTTAAACAAAACGTATTTCTTCTCACTCAAATTCTCCTTAATTAACACTAATTCATTATTCTTTAAGTCATGTTCTTTAGATGTCGTTGGTGACGTAATTCTCAGTCTGTAGTTCACGCGAAAATTAAGACGATACATCACATCACGGTTCATTGTAGCACGTTTATCAATTGTAACACTGTCCTCTCCTTAGATTTTGTTCGTCCCGACCAATTCTGGATTCCGAAGCTTTTTCAGTTCTTCGATGAAACAGGGCCAAACGATTCACGTGAAGTACCTTGAACTTTGTAGTTAGACGTCGACGAACGCGATACACCACGTCGTTAATCCTCTTAACTACCGTATACGGATCTTCCCAAGGTTTCTGAAGTTTTGGAGAAAGTATCCTCTTTCTTTGAGGATTCTACAGCCAGACAAGATCTCCTTGATTGAAAGCAGTTCCATTTGTTTTATTCTCGCATTTCGTTTTGGTTCTCTCGCTTGCCAAGTTGATGTTATGTCTGACGGAGTGGTTAATTTATTCTAGTCGTTATTGCAATTCTTGTACGTATTATGGAATGGATGCAGGCATTGTTTCAGGCCAATCATATAAAAGGTCACAAGGAAGACGTAACTCTCTTCCAAAGAGCATCATGGAAGGTGTTTGTCCAGTTGTTTCATGCACTGCTGTTTTGTATACCAACTAAACAAAATAGCATATGGCGATCCCAGGAAAGTTGATGGTCGCCGACAAACAATGCTAGATGTTGTACAATTGCCCTATTAAATATCTCAACCATACCATCCGACTGAGAGTGCAGGGTAGTTGTTCTTGTTTTCTGAAGGGTCGACAGATGTCTTTAGGCACATTGGATTCAAAATTCCGTCCTTGGTCTGAGTGGAGTTGCAAAGTATTCCATACCTATTAATCAAACTATTTACTATCATCTCTACAACTGTTGTTGCCTCCTGGTTTTGGATGGATAGACTTCAGGCCATTTCGTGAAATAATCCATTTCCGCTAATAAATAGCGATTTCCATCATCAGTCCTAGGAAATGGACTCATTACATCAATGGCTATTCTCTCAAAATGGGCACCAACATTATATGTCTGCAGCTTACCCCGACTACTAGTCTTAGGGCCTTTCTTTGCTGCACAGGACTCATATTGTCTACACATCTTTCAACATCCGCCCTATTTTTTAGCCAATGAAATCGTTCATTGGCATTCGCTAATGTCTTATTAACACCGAAGTGTCCTGCAGTGGTACTATAACTCGGTAGAGAGGAAGTATTATTTGACAACGAATCATTCCCCCAGTGGGATTCTCCCATCTTATGTATAATATACAGTCTTTCACTTCTAAGGAGTCCCACTGCGCCCAATAACTTTTGGTCGTTGGACTATACCTCAAGATTTGCTCCCAATTAGATCTTATAACAGATTTTTCAATAATACCCATTATTGGACTTATATCTTCATCGTCTAGATGGGCCTTTCTAATTTTTATTGGGTTCCAGATGTTAGATGTATCACTGTTTTGTTGTTTCGATGCTATTTCTCTTATGGGCCTTATTTCTTTAGTACCATATTTCAACTCCGCATTATGACAATGCTTACACCTACCAATACATGGACGTCTCGAAAGGGCATCTGCATTCCTATTTAGTTTTCCACTTCGATGCTCAATGGAGAAATTATACATCTTCAAACGTTGTATTCACCTAGCAATTTGTCCTGGGTGTTTAAAGTTTAGTAGCCACTTGAGTGCAGCATGATCAGTACGGATAAGAAATTTTTTGGCCATAGAGATAATGATGAAAATGTCCTATTGCTTTTACTATTGCTAACTGTTCTTCAGGTGTGACACAATAATTCCGTTCAGGTTGGATAGAGTTTTGCTAAAATTTGCAATAACTCTTTCTTGTCCGTCTGGTTGCTGTGAAAGTACAGCACCAATTTCTGTGTTACTTGCATCAATATCTGCTATGAACTGTTTTCCAACTTGTAGATATGCTAACATTAGTGCTGTGAAAAGAGTTAGCTTCAACTGTTGGAAGGCCACTTCACATTCGGTGGTCCACATGAACCGCTGGCCCTCCTTTGTAAGACGATGTAATGGCCTAACGATGTTGGAGAAACCCTTGACAAGAGTAGGTGCAAAGTCCAATAAAACTACGAAGTTGATGAACATCGTGTG
The DNA here is from genome assembly GCA_038380435.1 of Ryuthela nishihirai. Taxonomy (NCBI): domain Eukaryota; kingdom Metazoa; phylum Arthropoda; class Arachnida; order Araneae; family Heptathelidae; genus Ryuthela; species Ryuthela nishihirai. The sequence continues at coordinate 4,183,182 of JAWZYU010000020.1, read as the reverse complement.
GGGGAGGCCAGTTTCTTACAGCTTCTATCTTACTAGGATCAGTCTTAATCCCTGATGTACTTTGGGCGGGGATGGCTTAGTCGGTAGCGCGCCAGGCTCGTAATCTGCAGTTCCCAGGTTCGAGTCCCAACTGGGTCAGCGTTGAGATTTATCTCCGCAAAATTCCCCGCCCTGCCCACGGTCGGTAGGGGACACCGATGGGCTTGTAAAAGCCACCGTCCGTCGCATGGGACGTTAAGCCGTGGCCCGTGTGCGGTAGAGCAATACCCCGTGCACGTTAAAGAACACGCTGGATGGCCTTGACGGGGGACCATCTGTCTCCCAACAGCTGTCCAGTGGGTCTCCTCCCCCAACCTTCTCTGAGCTTTCGGGGTCCATGTGAACTGGCCATTTAGCCCATGGTGTGCAAAAAAGTGCCGCTCAGAGGTAAAACAACCCAACCTAACCCTGATGTACTGATGACATGACCAAGGCAATGAACTTCTTGCTGGAACAGTTTACACTTGCTCGGTCCTAATTTCAGTTTGGTTGCCCTAAGTTTTTCAAACACTTACGAAGATTTCTAAAACGTTTCTCAAAAGTCTTTCCAAGAACGATGATGTCGTCCAAGTAAACCAGGCAGACATCCCAATACAAACCTTTGAGCAGAGACTCCATTAGTCGTTCAAACGTTGCAGGTGCGTTGCAAAGATACAAATGACATTACTTTAAAGTGCCAAAATCAATTTCCTGTACTGAAAGCTGCTTTCTTATGGTCTTTAGGATGTATACCAACTTGCCAATAGCAGCTCTTCAAGTCTAATGTCGAGAACTATTCTGACCCAGATAGAGTGTCAAGTGTGTCATCAAAACTGGGTAAATGAAAGCAGTCTTTCTTTGTTATCATTCAATCTGCGATAATCCACACAAAATCGGATAGATCCAACCTTTTTCTTGACAAGAACCACTTGTGATGTCCAGGGACTCGATAATGGTTCTTTAATATCCTGAGCTTCCATGTCCCTTATGAGTTGTTCTGTCACCTCTCTTTTGTCAATGGAAGCCTTCTTACTGGTAGATGGATTGGATGAGAATCACCAGTGTTGATATTAATATTCTGTCAGGTTAGTACGGCCATAATCATTTGATGTAGCAGAAAAAATATCGAAAACTCTTTAAAAGAAGGTTCTCAGCCTTAACAGCCTGGTCTTCAGTTAATATCTTCCTTGTTTCTCTCCACAAGTCAGTAAGATGAGAGGGGATGTCTGTATGGTGTTGGTTTGAATCAGTAAAATTAATAACTAACATTAAAGGTAAAATATCTGTCCAAAGAAGCTAAATTGGTTAACTTGCTAGACAAAATAATGACTAGAAAGCCTAAATGGCTGCAAAAACAAAATGAGTTGAGAGCTGAAGTGGCTTCTCAAATTAGTAAGATCAGAATAGTGATCTGAACATAAAAATCAGTGAAATCATTGACCAATGTAAGGACATATAGACCGAACTCAACAGACAATGTGATAATCTAAAGGTTGAAATTGACAGTGTAAAAAATGATATTGATGGGGTAAATGTAAATGAAATCACTTGTGATTTTAACACAAAACTTGATAATGCTAAGGTAGCATATACACTGTCAGACCTCTGTGGCAAGCAGCTGCTTGACGGGGTATTTATTTTATTTATAGATTATAAACATCAAATTGAAAGCGTCAAAAATTATTGTGAACGTCAGTTTCAGATTTTAAAAAATGAAACGTTACCTTCTTCTTGTGATAATGATAATTTTAGTGAGAATAATGTTATTACACATATCGCTAGAAATACACCTAAACCTTTCACATATGATGGTCAGTCGTCTTGGACTGTATTTAAAACACAATTTGAAGTCATCCCTAGAGCTAATGAGCGTTGTGAATTTCAAAAGGTCAGTTTTCTTGGAGTTCCTTAAGAAATTCTGCCTACGGAAGTTTTACAGTCTGTTCGAAAAGAGAAACGACTTGATTATCAAAGTCTGGTTTCTGCATTAGAACTCAGGTTTGGCGATAATTATTCAAAACAATACTATATGACACAATTTACATCGTATGCAGAAGAGTGGTGAAACTTTCCAAGAACTTGCTAGTGATATTGAACGTCTGGCTAGATTGGTTTATAGTAACTGTCCACCAGAAATTCAAGACAACGTAGCTCAATTAGAATTTATTGATGCTATTGCTGACCCTGAGACTCAACAATCCCTGAGGATGTTAGAAGGTGAATTCTTAAAATCAGCAGTGGTGCATGCCATGAAGTACGAGTGCTCCAGGCTTTCCTCCCGAGCGAACAAACGAACAGTGAGATTTGTGAATGCAGAAGAAAATGTGGAAAACAACAGTGAAATGCAAGAACAAACCAAAGCCATCCGTTTTGAAAGAGATAAAAGGTTCCTCTTCAAAAACTTCCACAGACCTTCAATGTTGTAATTGTGGCAAGACCGGACACATTCGTGCCAACTGTAATAAGAAACGAATGAGTAGTCCAAGTCCATCTACTAAACAACAGGTTCAGGGGAACATAAATTAGTCAGTCTTGTGGGGCAAAGGCTGGCTGTTGATTGCTTGGCCCCAGGGGAAGTCGCCCACGTTTCAGCACTGCATGGTGGAAATAACGGATTTATAGCTGATGGAACCATGAATGGAGTGCCTTGCCATATAATAGTAGACATTGGTACAAATATAACTTTACTCAGAACAGACATAATAAAGAAGATAGTGCCTCACTTAAACTGTAATGCTAGAAAGTCTAATATAGAGGTTCCCAAACTTATTTGTCCTACCGCCCACTTTTCAGAAAAAAAAATTACTCAGCGTCCCCTGGAAATCTACCTTCTTTAAGCGAACAAACGTAAAGAGGCAGTAACAAATTTGCGTTCTTTTACGTATCTATATTTCTACCTACGTCCTACAACATAGTAAAGAAAGATGTTGTAAATAAGACACCCTGAAGCTTGAAATTATAAAATTATTTATTAAAATCAACCATAGTAACTAACATTCGCGTTACACACAAAAAATTAAGAAAACGAAGGATAATTTTATGTGTTTATTTGGAATATAAAGTAATCACTACGACTTTAACACTATGTTACACAACAGATGAAACATGTACGAACGGTTTTTCAAAATTTTCTTATCTTCCCTTCTTTCTTTATGTCCCAGGGGGCCGTATCGCCCACTTTGGGAAACATTGGTCTAATATAACCCTACAAACAGCCACTGGAGATCGTGCTAAAGTCCATGGAAAGTTAAACTCAACATCAGAGTTGGTAGCAGTCTGGTACACCACCCTGTTTACATCGCTGACATCTACGATTAATACATATTAGGCCTTGATTTCCTAAAGAAAAATAGATTCAGCATTAGACCCAGTGGCAGCCTACTCATCTACAAGACAGAATAGATCCCACTATTTAGCCGAACATCTGATTCTTTTTCAAGTGTGAGCACGGTATTAATGATGGAAGATACAGAAATCCCACTCCCGACACCAAATGTTAAGAATTAACTGGATGAAAATTGAGCGTGAGTTAAAAAAAATAGTATATAACAATTCTAATTCTAAAACAATGTAATTTATTATGGATAAAATCATTTATGTAAACTAAATACAACTATGTAACAAATGATGAACTCTTCCGACAGAAAAGTTAAGATTAGATCTACTCGTTCGACTTACATAAAACCTCTTCAGACACATTTTAAAGTGTTTTAAATATCTTTATTTTTCTTACCGGTCCTCTAACTGGATCACACTGATTAATTTACTTATCTTTCCGTGAACATATCAAAGAAAAACACTTCCTGTTCTCTCTACTGTATCGACTTAAAACGCATTTCTTCTCACTCAAATTCAGCTCGTTCGATGTCGTTGATGATGTAATTCTCACGCTGTAGTTCACGCGAAAATCAAGATACGTCACATCACGGTTCATTGTAGCACGTTTATCTGTCGTAACATAATATTTCTGCTTTGTTTTTTGTCCATTTTCGAAATGAATAAAAATTCATTTTGTTTTGGTTGCACATTTATTGATGAAATATTAGGATTCGCAATCTCCGAATCTCCCAGTAGCTCTTAATAGAGCCCTCTAATTGTGGGAAAAAGTGGAAAATGTAAAACTTTAAATGAATGTTGCAAATTATTTATATCTACTATATAAAGAAGAAAGTTTGTTTCTTTCTTTGTGTGTCTATCCATTATGCACTCTGCTCGCAGAAGAGCTAGAGACACCACACTTTGCATGAACCTTCCCTTCACCCAGGGGAAGAATATGGGCAATGTGCGAACTCGCTGGGGTCAACCAAAACTGGGGTGGGCGGTTTGAATTTCTCAAAATCCTCGTATACTTAACATTAACGGTTGAAAGTTATTCAAAATAACTCTTTGCCCCAAATAAATTTGAAAAAAGGAATACATCAAACAAAACTAATATCTGATTTCGGTGATTAAACATTAACATTTGAAAGTTATCGGAAATAATTGTTGCCACCATTAAATTTGAAATAATGAATGCATCAAACTAATTTCTTTCTGATTTGCATGATAAACTCATTTTTCAGTTTTCTGGAGCAAGAGTGCGAGCGTCCATGGAGATTGAAGTCGTTCTAATTAAGCACGAGCAGAACACGAAATTCAAAAACTAAATTCGACTGGAAGTTAAAATCATTAACTTAATTTGAAAAATATGAAAAATTTAATAAAAGTATATACAAATAATTAATAAATGTTTTAAATATTATGTTAAGTAATAAATCATTTTGTTTAATAACAATTTTTAATGCCTTTACATTTTTTATGCACCTCAGATCATAGTTAATTTTCTTTTGCTATAAAGTTACATGTGAATGGCAACTTGTATCGGAAGAACTCTGATGGGAAGAAGTGATTTGAGAAGTTCGACTATCTGAAGGAGGAAATTCAAGGCCAACTTGATGCATCAGACCTGGACAGCCTTGCACAAAAGGAGGGAAGAAAGGAGGAAAATTAATTTTGAATAAATATGTAATTGATTTAATTAGTTTGAAATTTAAATTAAATCCATTTATTTTAAAACGAATTAAAATAAAATAATTTATTCTTTAGTATTTTATTAAAATATTCGAGAATATAATAAAATTAATTACCAAATTTTTAAAATAAATAACTACCCGTTGAATTTTTAGAAACGTTTATATAAATTAAACTGCTATATTTCTGAAAATTAGGTTTCTCTCAATACATTGTCCAGGCCTATTGCATCGAGATGACTTTGGGAAAATCCAATTTTTGGTTTGGAAACTTCCGACGTGGGGAGGATAATGGGTACTTCGACCTATGTACATTGTTTTTCTCCCCTAAAACAGAGGGAGATATTTTTAACTGGAGGGGGAGGTTGGGTTTGTTGTTTTACCTCTGAGCGGCACTTTTTTTGTCACAATGGGCTAAATGACCATGTCAGAAGGATCCCAAAGGCTCAGAGAAGGTTTGGGGAAGGGGACCCATAGAACAGCTGCTGGGAGATAGATGGTAGTCTTCCGTCAAGGTCATCCAGTGTATTCTTTAACGTGCATAGGGTGTGGATCTCACGCACACGAGGACACGGCTTAACGTCCCATCCGACGGACGGCGGCCATTCCAATCCCATCGCGACTGATCTGAGGCGAGTTCGAGTCCTAGCTGGGTCATCGGATCTGACCCAGCTGGGACTCAAACCTGGGAACTACAGATTACGTGTCTGGCGCGCTACCGACTAAGCCACCGTCCCTCGGAGTGGGAGGGGATCGAGGGTAATGATATTTATGTCAAATGAAAGCTTGCGATGTGGAGAGTGCCATTTACTCTACATTTTAGAAGTTTTCAAACCCGAGCAACGCCCGGTAAATCAGCAAGTATGTCATAAATTTTAAATTTCAGTGGTCGATTTGGGAGTGAGATGGCTTAGGTGGTTTAATTGACAATAACAATTTATCTCCTTATCCCAAGGAATAAGTAGAAAAACGCACCTTTTTTGTTTTAAGATAAAATGAAAAATATTCTTTATATTTACAAATTAAATATTATTATTTAAAATTTTCCAATTTTGATTTGTTCAAAGTTACACTGTTAGACGGTGTAAAAGTCGGAAAATGAAAAACTTCATTCTGTTTGAAAACCATCTGATTCTCTAGAGGTGATCTACCAGCATTTCGCTAGAGGTGAACTTCTAGCATTTCGTCATAAGAACAAAGTAAGATATTAATAAGTATTGGAATCTTCGAACATCGAAGTATAGGTCGTAGTATAATGCGAAGTGAAACATGAATTTTTCAGAATGTCTTAACCCTTGATTTTAATGGAATACCAAACCTAAAACCATCGTTAGTTGTACTATTTATTTTCAATTATGGTTATGATATGTAGGAAACAGATAAACATTCTTTTGAAGACTTTCATAATACTTACAATTCAGAAGTTAAGGAAGAAAATGAAATATAATATTTTAAGCCATCTTAATTCAGAACGAGCGAATTTTTCTTATGTTTTGGACAAATTGATATCTATGTTGAGGGCGAACCGCTTTGCTGTCAAGAGGGATCTCATCCCTTGTTAAAAATAATAAACTTGTTAATTTGTAAACTAATACTTTGAGAATGCTCGGTATGCATTACCGTTTATATACCGTATATAACATATTAAATGTCGGAGACTTAATTAGTAGACTGTGCTTGAATAGGAGCCGGATAATAGCTCAGAATTTGTAAATAGTGGTCGAGTCTCAGACAGAGATGCCAGACGCTTATTTCAATCTGCGGATTCCCTTTTCATGAAAAAGGAATTGTAGAGTTACTTTAGGTACATGTTTGATTTGGCATGAAAATATTTCTGATATTTGTATTAAAAAAATGTAACATTTTTGTTACACATTTTAATGTAATCACCTGTTCATAAATTGATTAAACAAATTCTGCTCAATAATTGTGAGGCTCTTAGATACTTTTAATTTCATTGGTTTAGTGCTCTTTCCTGGTAGCCTTGGCTCAAATTGTAGCTGTATGCACGCGATTTGAAAATTTACGTTATAATTGTATAAGCTGATTGTGAGTAATTATAACGCGATATCGAACTTTCATGCAGAAATACTAAACTTCTGAAAATTTTCACCTAAGACTGTTTCGAATCAGAGATCAAAGAAAAACGCAAAATTTGAAATCCACGAAACACTTCAAGGTGACACACAGTCAAATTTTAATATAAGAAGGATATAAATAGGTTAGAAATTTGAAACTTGGTCTATGGGATCGATTCCTTGAAAGTGAAACAGAGGAAGGTCAAACTAAGAAAAAATGCACTAGGAAGATGAAACTACATTTCTGGGAATACATTCATGAATCTCCGAAATATAACTGATAGAGCGCGATCATTTCTTCGTAGTCATATTTTTATCTGACTGTGACGTAAATGCGATAAAAATCTGAAACATATGTTCTGGAATAAACCATATTTCAGATTTAAAAAACACGACTGACTGAAGATCAAGTCATTTTCTGAAGTTGAATACAAATCAACACTTTCAGTCTAGCTATGAATGAAATTTACTAGAAATGTAAAATTTCGTACAACGGAAAAATTCGTCTGATGAATCACATAAAACTTAATAATAAATCACCGGGGCATGATAACATTGCGGTAGGGCAATCCAATTATCAAAGGAGTTATGTTTGAAATTGTTCGTGTCTTTTTCTACTTAGTGAATGTCTCATTTAAGGAAGGAATCTTTCATGATTCTTTGAAAACTGCAATTATAATACCGATTTACAAAGCAGGCGTCAGAAATTTGTTGGAATTTGTCGATCTATTTTTCTTTTATATATTTTTCCAAAAATTTTTGAAAAACTTATTAAACAAAAATTAGTAAGTTATTTTGATAAGTATGAGTATTTTGCTCCAAACCAGTTTGATTTTCTAAACGTGATGTGAACGGTAGATATCATTCTTGAGTTGACCTCTATAATATATAAAACTTTTTAACCTAAATTTAAAGACAATAATTATTTTTCTAGATTTGAAAAAGGCTTTTGATTCAGTTCGTCGCAGTATCTTATTAGAAAAGCTAAAATATAGTGGAATTAGAGGACAGAGTCTATTATGGATTAAAAGTTACTTAACGAATAGAAAACAAAAGTTTAAGATTCATTAATCTTAAACTTTTGTTTTCCTTGTAGTGGTTTCACCTTGTTAGTAGTGAAACCACTATCGAAATTGGAGTACCTCAGGGTTCTGTTTTGGGATCATTACTGTTTTTTGTTTACCTAAATGATGTTTGTACCATGAATCTTAGCGGAAAAGCCATTGCATTTGCCGATGATACAGCATTAATTTAATCAGGCCGGGAACAGAATATTTTAAGTAATATAAATAGTGATACAGTGCGGATCCAGAACGTGTTTAAATTAATTAAATTAACTATAAATACTAATATATATATATATTTCAGATTAGGAGAAAATCACACAAGACTAATTTTATAATAAATTTTTTTTTTCATTCACAGAATTGTATGACAGTAAACTGTATGTGCGGAAAAAAGATGTAGAGAGTTTATAAGTATTTAGGTATTTACATTGATCGACGTTTATCATGGAAAATACATATAAATAATGTAATTAAAACATTAAGTCTATTATACCAAATATTTATTATATTCGCAACTTTGTGAATACTTTTGTTCTAAAAATGCTATATTTCTCTTTGCTTAAATCGTACCTGTTACAAGGATTATTATCTTGGGGAGGAGCGTGTTGGACCACAATTAAAGCTCTCCAATACGCTCAAAATCATACTGTTAGATGTATATTGCAAATGAGGAAATATGATAGACTAATAAACGTCTACAATAAAGAAAATATTTTAGAAATTAGGAAATTGTACGTTTTTCAAATATTAAAATATGTTAAAACCCATTGAAATCAATTTTATTTTCGAACATTTCAAAAGCTAACGCGTTTTTCACAAGGTATAGTATTGATACCCTAGTGCATAAAACACTTGCGGAGAGATATTTTATTTACTTATCTAGTAAAGGTTTCGATGCTTTACCACCAAACCTCAAAACAATTGATAATCAAAAGAGAATTCATTGGAAAAAGCAGGAAGTGGCTACTTAATCTGCAAAATGTACATGTTTTGTTTTAGGACAGTTAATCGGGTTTATTTTGTTTTAATATTCTTATATTTATAACATAAATTTATTGATAATGTACGAGAGATTTTTTCCCTTCAAAGTTATATTGTTCTGCTGTGTACTTGCAAGTCTTTTTGATATTTATGATGTATTGATATTTGCTGCCAAATTAACTTACAAAATTTCCTCCAAAAGCGAGTGTTTCACTCTAATGGAGGCTCATATTTTCACTATCATTGCAAATGGAAAAGTGAGAAATTGCTGTATACTAAAGAAAATTATGACAATTTATATTGTTTTATCTGAAGGTTTCCTATGATATGCTGAAATACATACAACATGTTTTTTTGTTTTGAAATTCTCAAAAATGTTCAATATCACAGTTAAGCAATTTCTATTATGTAAAGAGTGTTTTGTTGCATTGCGAATACGTGAAAATAAAAATCTTCTTCTTCTTCTTAAAGGTGAAATTGAGATAAGTTGATCTGCATGGCAAAAACATTAGGCTCCCATCTTCTAGCTATTTCTTGAATGTCACATAATTGGGAAAGAAATGCAGGTCAGCTAATTTTTTTTCCATTTGTCATAGATTCCCTACTATTTTCGAGTTCAAACATTAAGTAAGGAATCGAACGTTATTTTTTTTGAAAACTTTCTGTTTTAATCTATTCTGTAACGAAGTCAGTTCATCATTTACTAATCGAAGCCATTAACATAGGTAGGGCAACGAATAAAGTAAGTTGTCTCATGGGTGGTCGATGGCATTAATGTACGTGTTTTAACCTCGTGTTGTTGGTGTTCCACAAGAGCGGTTAGCAACTAGACCTCAATTTTGTATAGATGATGAGAGTAAGGTTTTCATCTCCTTACCTCTTTCTCTAGAAGTTCGTCATATTCTTGCTGCACATAGAGGGAAGCCAGAGCCATTCCAAATCCTTCGCTGACGAGATTAACGCATTCTTTCCAGCGGGCAAAGAAAGTTCGCTCTTCTGAGAGATTGGGCACTTCCCGCCGGAAATCGTAGTAGAGACGTCGGAAATGAATGTCCAGGTAAGGCAAATACTTCGCAACGAATCTCCATGTCAGATAATTCGCAACTGTCCTGGAAAATAAGAGGGCAATAACTTAACAAACGCAGAAATTATCTATTAGTGGTGCGAATTTGTTTCGCAGTGAATATTAGAAAACTTCATTAGTCACTCTAAGTTAATCAATAATATTTGTTATTCGTTTTAATATAAAAATACCATTTCTTCCTCAATTACATGATCGAGGCATTCTGAATTCTTAATGCAATATTTTTTAAAATAATTTATAAAACTGAGAAAATGTTATAACATTTTCAACATTGCAAAGAAATTACATTTCACACCTTAACTATGTATTTAAATAAACGGAAACGATAATGGAGGACAAAGCACATAACAATAAGTTTCTACCTTGTGTAAAAATAAGACCACTGTTAATCCCTATAAAAAATTTTGCAGAGTGTATTTTCTGAGATTCGCATCGCGAAAACCGACGTAACTAGCAGCAATGATTCCTTTTGTGCCTTCAGGGAACAATTCTATTAAAGAATAATTAACAGACATTCTTTAAATAGTCTTAACGTTTCACTTAGAGAGAGATCGGATCTTCCGCCAAGACCAGTTAGACTGTTTCTTGACTTCTATTGCACACAAACCCACCTAGTTTAGCAATTTTGGTGTGCAAGGTACGATTTCCCTGGCCACAATCGCAGCCATTTTTGACCACGCCCCCATATTTAGCTTTTACCATTTTCTTTGCTGGTAGAGTTTTCAGCATTGAAAGGAGATACAAACAGGACGTATCTGTAACTTCAGTTGACCCCTGTTTACAAAAATAAGTTTGTTTGCATGTCAATCGAACACTCGGAATAAACATCAGAAAAATAGGATGTAGCAACAAATCTTAGTGACAAATAACACTTTGAATGGGAAGTGGGGTTTGTAGAACATGAGGTTGTCATCTAGCATACTGCCCTAATTCAGTATGCACTGCAGCGAATTATGACATGAAGAACCAAAGGAGAGCAATTAGAGCACTGAAAAGACACAGCTACACCATAAAAAGATTTTAGTGACCGAACTCCAAGCAGCACATTGATGCAGCAGGCCAATTCTCCCCCCCCCCCCCCTCCCGCCAAGATACAAATGGTGCAGGCTACCACGAGAGCACGGGCGAAAAAACAAATGATGTCAGTCCGTGATATACTCTCGCCTTCACCAGTCCAGTGAGTGGATTCCGACTCGGTTATTCCTGTGGAGAGGTGGTTCATCAGTGTGGAGTGTCGTTCAAGATAAATTAGATAGGGCCGGAAAGCGCAGCGCGTTCAGGAAGACTTATTGGTTACAGAATCGACCTGCAGGACATTTTCCTGTAGAGCTACGGTAGATCTTTTTCATTCCTAAGCGATGAGAACTTTTCATCAGCAGTATATAGCCTAGAACTTGATACGTTTGAGACAATAGAAGATGCCCCAATGCAATCTCTCTGTCAGCCCAGTTAGTGATAAGGCTACCCAGAGTCTCCTTCATCAGTTGGGTCTGTCGAGAGCTAACCTCTTCTCCCTGACACTCGTGCGCACTACTTCAGAACTTCCTCTCCCCCCCACCCACTTTGGTTGGTGTTCTTCAATGACAAAATCGGAAGAAGCATGCAGAAAAGGAAGTGTGATTTTACCAGTTTTGGACTGTTAATGTTCTCTACTCCACTGGACTGGTGAGGGCGAGAATATATCACGGACTGACATCATTTGTTTTTTCGCCCGTGCTCTCGTGGTAGCCTGCACCATTTGTACCTTGGGGGGGGGGGGAGAATTGGCCTGCTGCATCAATGTGCTGCTTGGAGTTTGGTCACTAAAATCTTTTTATGGTGTAGCTGTGTCTTTTCAGTGCTCTAATTGCTCTCCTTTGGTTCTTCATGTCATAATTCGCTGCAGTGCATACTGAATTAGGTCAGTATGCTAGATGACAACCTCATGTTCTACAAACCCCACTTCCCATTCAAAGTGTTATTTGTCACTAAGATTTGTTGCTACATCCTATTTTTCTGATGTTTATTCCGAGTGTTCGATTGACATGCAAACAAACTTATTTTTGTAAACAGGGGCCAACTGAAGTTACAGATACGTCCTGTTTGTATCTCCTTTCAATGCTGAAAATTCTACCAGCAAAGAAAATGGTAAAAGCCAAATATGAGGGTCGCAGTCAAAATTGGCTGCGATCGTGGCCAGGGAAATCGTACCCTGCAAAGTTCCAGTCTTCGGCTCGTTGACCAAGAAGATTCCATTCGGGGAATAGCAAAAGATCATCCCTCTACTTGGAAGTGAACGGAATACACCCCATTTCATGCACTCCAAAATAACTGAACAGTGCGTCCTAGTATATAGTGTTCAAGTCAAAGAGAATCTTTCACAGTGAGCAAACCTGCTGAAAGTGCAGTGAGTCGGTAAGGGACCAATTTTTTTTCTATCCTACCTTGCTCAGTCACTTTTAAGCTATAGGAATAGTATATTATCTTAGGAATATAGTTTCATTTAAGAGATTAGTAGGATTTTCGTACATTGGCTAATAAATTTAGTTACGGTTATTGCTCCACGAATCTTAATATCCAGTGGCGGCTCGTAGCTAAAATTAGTGGGGGTGCTGCTCCAGAAAATGTTTAGCCTTTGTTTTAAAATTGTGTAAAAGGACACAATTTTAGTTACAGAACTTATGTTTTAGGGATGCAAGGCCATGGTTAAAGTTTTCTGTTAAATAAAAGAACCGAAAAAAAATGAATCAAATAGAATAGCTGGAAGCAGGATAATAATCTAATTCTACACTTTATCACATTCAAGAATATGGTACACGGTTTTTAAGCACAACACACGCGGAGTAAAAAAAAACTACCTTCAACCAGCACGCCAGGGTCGGCACTGCGGGAATGACAGTGCTCTCTCTCTCCCTTGCAGCCTCGCGTGTAGCTTCCTATGTGCGCATGCGCACAACAGTCAAACACCTCGCCGCTAGTACTGTGAAGCACACAGTTCCATACAAAGATTTTTGTATCTTTTTCATAAACTGGGGGATGGCTACTGACATTAAGCTTAAGGTTTATATATTGTACAAGTATACAGAAAGAATTAAAGAAAAAAGGACTCATTATATTAAATGTTATCGATAATATCAAGTTGAAATTGGGGGTGCTGCAGTTCCACAATGCCTATACGCGAGCCGCTACTGTTAATATCACATTTTTTATAATTTATTAATATTCCCCGCTGGACATTTTCAGTACATCGCGTTATTATTTTTTAAATTCCAATCTTAATTTCCATTATACACATAAGAATCATTGTTAACAGTAAAAAAAAACATTTTTTGAAGGTCTGGCCCACAAAACACTTCGACATTATTTTTACAATCAACAGGACACTTACATTTAACAATTGATTGCGTGGAGACAAACATTCGACGACATTTCATCTGGGACTACAATAATCAGCTCGACCTCTCTAGGATCTAGCACTCACAATCATCCCTGAGACTCTTCTTCGCTCGAAGTCTAAAACTTTCTATCTGTCTGACTTTCTCTGCTCGTAGCCTAAAACTTTTCTGTCCCCCTGACGTTCTCTGTCGATCCGGGTTTTCCTTCTCACAAAAGGTATCATCTGCCTCTTCCACTGATCAGCATCCACCAATCAGAAGGAGTAAATATTGGTGGGGCTTGAGATTTCTTTGATTTGCGCTCTGTACTACGTGGGTCGTTTCCTTTCCCAGGAACGCTATGATGGTATGATCCTGATTGCCTCCCTGGGGATGTATCAGGTGATAGGAGCGCCTTTGCACGTCGAGGCATAGGGGAATTTGCAGCCTCTGGAGATGTCATCATCGCATAGAAGGAATTCTGCCTTTGTAGCAGGTTACAGGTGGAGTAGCTCTATTCAGCCACTTTTCCCGTTGGCTTGATAGCGACTGGCTCTCTACTATTCTAGCCACCCAGGATTTGACTGAAATTGCTTGCGAGTCTTTTGTCCCTATGCCGACAATGATGAACAACTAGTTACGAAGCACTTTCGATTTCGTTCTGCGTATGTACGAAAATCTACGCAGAACAATATTTCAAGATTTGTTAGCAGTTGCTAGTAGAATTCTTTAATAACTACTTAGAATTGCTTTCAAGTAGTGATAGCCTTTATATGTAGGAGTATATACAGAGGACTCATCAATCTGTTATTAGGGTGACAACTTTAAAACTTCTCATGTTGAACTTATACCTGTGTTCAGAGGATTTAACCCCTTTGGATTTCAGTGTTAAATAAACCCAGTATCAGATATGTTTAAGCTATTTGCCAGACTTGTATATGATTTTTCAAAGGTGCAATTTTATTTTACTTGAACAGCGAAAGGAGTCTGTGTAGAGTTCTATCTAAAAGAAGTGTGGGAGATGATATTAGACTGCCACTGCTTAGTCCTGTGAGCTCCTAAAGCTCTAGTGTCTCGATAGACGGAGAGCCATGAGGGAAAAGAGGCATTAGGCAGATAACCCTATCATATGCGAAAGACAATCAAATAGTCCGCTTTGATAACTCTCTGTTAGCTGGTGCATTAGTGGTCAATTGACTGTCCTTCGAGTGGAAGTCCTTAATTTTACTTATTAGATTTAGCACATAGTTTATAGTACCTTAAGTATCACTTTTTAAAAAGTTATTTTGATTTTAACTTTGATGCCCAGGTTAACTTTTCGAATAAAATTGTGTGTGGAAAGGGAGGAGTTTCAGCTACACTTTCCACAGTTACCTCATCTTTAGTGGGTCCCATACGGTAAACATAAATTCTTGGCATGGCATATAGAAAAATCACAATACAAACCATCATCGATCACACCTCGGCAAACAGAATGTCACATTTCCCAACCTCTGGGTGCTTATGCGCTTGCCTAGACCATGATTTAACATTCTATCTGATGGACGACCACATTTCCAAACTCATCGAGGTCTGGATAGGGGCAAATGGAGAGAAACCTCAATCTAGGCGATGCTTTAAAGCAAGCAGATGCAACTGGATCTCTCGCATCACAGTTCACGCCAGGATATCAAAAGAATCTGCCGCAATGTTTTTGTTCAAAGTGCTCATGAGCATCATTTAATACTGCTCCTAATCAATAGCACAATATTTAGTACTAAAAACTATACAGAATTTCATGCAATAATATATAAATAATGTTTGCAGCTAACTACTTTAAGTTTTCCTTATCTACAGGATACTTCTTCTCTGATACTTTATTACTGAATTATTTATACGACGCTGTGAGCGTGACTAACAAATATTACTTCCATCGTATCAGGCAGTTTGGCTGCCCGATTCCCGACATAGATGGCGTCAGTGACGAATCAACAAAATATGCGGAAATTCTTATGTCATATTGCTGAAGAAAATGGTTAATTTCTGATGGTGTAGTGGTTATATATGGCAATATCTAACAGATATAATTTCGGATCTCATTCAGGAAAAAAATCAAATTTTTTTAGGTAATTTGTTCAAAAAATTATATAATCATTTAATTAATATTATTTGCATTTCAGATTTATAAAACTATGTTTAAAAATGGCTAAAATATTTTGTTAAAATATTGCTGTATTCTAGTTGGTAAACTCTTATAAAAACATTGGAAAACCTCACATCGCACTTCGGACCACAGAAAAAGAAGTGATTTTGATCTTCTTCCTCGCCATGCATAGAGTCTAGAACTAGCTCCGTCTGACTACCACCTCTTTCGGTCCATGTCTCATTCTCTTCAAGGTTTCAAACATTTCAGTTAGTGAAAAACAGATGTCGGTAGATTTTCACCTCCAAGGACCAATCATGGTATCGAAGAGGAATCGAATGACATTGACAGACTACAACACAAATGTATTTATATTTGGGAAAAGATAGCTATATTTCAGTCTACGTTTGAAGCTGCTGTATGTAATATTTCTCCTGAGATAGCATTAAATATAAACAAGTAATTCATATTGGTATGTACATCTTCCACAATCGGTTTGATAATTGGGTGGTTTTCAAGTCTTGTATTTTTATTGTGTTAAATTTTTATTTTATATTTGTTGTTAAAATTTTTATTGCTAAGTTATATTTATATAAATTGCTGCTGTTTATATTTACTTGTCAAGTGTAAATGAATAATATATTTAAATATTATAGATTGCAGTTTTTCAATTTCTTTACATTAGTTTAATTTGTTGTTCCATGTAGAATGATTCCACAATTGAATATCGATTACCATATTCATTTGTTAAATAAAACACAGACTTTTCGTATTTACTACATATTTTTAACTTTTGAATTTTTCATCGTCGGTATTCTCAAGTTTTCATAAATATTAGATATATAAATATATGAATATATATATATAATATGAATATTATATATATATGCATCAAAAACGATTCCTAGACGTGTTCAACATTTGGAGAACAGCATACTGACTTACAAGTAGTATAGTGACAACCGGAGGACCCCCACTAGTGCTTTCCCCCTATAATGTCACTTCCGGTCACACCCCCTAATTAATATCCAATTAATAACCAATTAACGATCAATTAATAACTTATTAATACCCCATAATTAATAATTCATAATTAAAAAAAAAATTTCACACACACACACACACACACACACACCTTTTTAACCCCTGGCGCCATCTGGTGCCTATGAGAAGTATTATTTTCCGAAAAACCCCTATTTTAACTCTAATTCCTCGTTTTTTGATTCCCCCTTTATAAAAAATTCCTCCCTCTTATTAAAAAAAACCCTGGCGCCATCTGGTGCCTATGAGAAGTCCTACCTATGATACTACTTTCCGAAAAACCCCTATTTTAACTCTAATTCCTCGATTTTTGATTCCCCCCTTCATAAAAATCCCCCCTTATTTTAAAAAAAACCTTGGCGCCATCTGGTGCCTATGAGGAGCACTATTTTCGGAAAAACCCCTATTTTAACTCTAATTTTCCATCATTAAAGACTCCCGGTTGACCTACCTATATTTTAAGCCCTCCTTCTCGATTTTGCAGACCCCCCCCCCCGGTTGACCCACCTATATTTTAAGCCCTAGATTTTTCAGACCCACCTATATTTTAAGCCCTCCTTCCCGAAAAAGTCCCTTACCAACGATCGGCTGATGCAAGTCTCAGAATAATTGCATCTCACACAGAAAGGGATGATACAAGTCTCAATTGTAAAAGCAGCTCCTCACATAAAATCAACTCCCAAAGCTGCATTTATTTCTTATTAATTAAACACTCATCAAAACCTCCCTCCCCTTCTATTAAAAATTTAATCAGTGGCGTCCAATGCGCATTTTAGTACATCTCCTGTATTTAAAAACTCCCTCAGCTTCTGTCCTTTTAGAAGATCGCTAAACTCTTTCTGAATTGTGACACTCAGAATGTCCGCACTTTATCAGAACAGATCAAACCATGTATGCTGCCTTCAAATCTTTTGGAAGTACACAGTGGTTTTTGAAACTATAAGGAGTCAGCTGATATTACAAGGTCAAGGTCATCTTATACTGTTCATCACGATTAAAGAAAATGTGGTTACAGGGAGAATATGGTTTGACCTCGTATATTAGAAAGGGAACATACAGAATAAGAAATATGTGATGCATAATTCAGCGTAAAAAAAGGAAAAACCTAATACGAGTTTCACAAAATGTGTAAAAATTCCAGTGTGATATAAAGTAATATGAAAAGCATTATTCCTCTTTCAAATGACATTCGGGGGAGTTATCACTTAAGTTTCAAGTTTTTTTTTTCCAACCACGATAATGCACCGTTTCTGTGGAACGTTGGTGATTTCGATGCAAAAAATGGTGCAGGGGGCGATCTTTATCACACTAGCGATATGACCATGCACTTTGATAAAAACAAACCTGGTTCATGCATTTCCCATAAACAATAAAGGTTTGAACTAAAAAGTCATTAAAACCGTGAATCGACTGATCTGATTGATAAAAAATATGTGAACCGTAATGTACTGAGCTTGAGGGTTGACAACATTAATATAGACAGGGATCGACTTCCTTGCTTGTTTTCTCTATACTATCATAAATTGAGAAACTTCTATGCTTGAGAAATGATTCATTTAACTATCAAAGATGATTAGAGCTCTGTAAAGTTTAATTCTCCACACAATCTTTTGAGTTAATTCTGCTGTAGATGTCTAATTCTGTCAGGATCACAATGGATGTTTTACACATTCTAGGACTTTCTCTTTTTCTGTCATTCATTAATCAAAGTGTCTATCTACAAAAGATACTACGCATCAGACGTTAAGGACTCATCATTACACCGACAAACTACCTATCCATAGGTTGTGTAAGCATTTAGAATGAAAAACCGATAGCAAGGTTGTTTCTCTACCATACAATCTTAGAGATAAACTCATATCTTAATCTTCAGATGCATGTTTCTCAATATCTATGCATTTTCTCATACATCTCGCAAGATAATTAAAGCTCAATCACTGATTCATCTTCCCTATGTGTATATTTACTTTCATAGCACCATTTGCCGAAAAAAGGTAAAATCGCAAACATCATCAGATTATTATTTTTTCCATATATCTGCTTACGTTGAAAATCTCACAATAGCCTCTTCAGTGCTTTAACCCCCTGATAGAGCTATAAGTTACGATAGCCAACATCTATCCCAAAGATAGTAGGTTAGTTGCTTCGAAGAAACCTAGAGATCCATGGTAAGACATGAGTGTTGCTGAGCACCTATGTCGTATGAAAGGTAACCGTTAAGACAGATAGTTGCATATATTTTTAAAGATACACCGAACTCACTCTTACATGTAATCAACAGATGCATGAATCTTCCATTTCGTAACGTATGTCTGTTTTAATAGCATGAACAGTCATTCTTTCACAATAGGTCAATGTTGACTGCATTAAATATGATTCGGGTAAACGGAAGAAAATCCTGCTGTTGTTTGGAATTATTAGGGTGTTAATGTTACAATTTCTTACAACAACGTTCATTTCTAGTGAAGATGCAAGTCTGCAACATTCACTTTTCGTGTAAGCATGTGAATATTACATTTCAGTTGTATGTGAATCAGTCACTTGAAAAGAATATTGGCATAAACACCACTGTGAACTCATTGAAACATAAAACGTGTCTCCTTCTTAATATCTATATGTCGCAGAGAGATGATGAAAATAGGGATTTGATCAAATCCCTAAGGTATATATGATCAATTCACGGAAGATGTTAAAATAACAACTCTGTGGGGTGATTTCCCTGAAGAAAGTAAGTGATTTGATCAAATCCCTTAACTGTTTTAGTGAAAAGATGAAATAACAGGTCAGGACTCGCACAGCTCTATGTTTCGCTTGTTACCACTCCCCTTTACCTCACCGCTCCCCTCTGGCGTCCGTGCCGGCCAGCGCCCAAACATTACGCGAGGAACGTTGCGCGCATTTTTATTATTGTTTTCTATATTTCGAGTTTTATCAAGTACCTACCGTAGAAAAATGAGTTCAGATATAGAAAAAAATCAAACTCTGACCGAATTTGTATCTGAAGAACAGTTTAATGAAACTATCAGGATGTTTTTGAACAAGCGGCATGAAAAAGAAAAACCTTTGTGGACTCGCGAAAGGATAGAAGAAGCTGTCACAATCATTGAACAATTTAAATTAGCACCACTACTTAAACATTTTTCCCAGAAAGGTAAAAAAAGGACCCTTTCTAGTGTCCAAAGTAGTGTCACGTGAGCTAAAGATTCATATTCAAGAGATTCACCACTTGACGGATTCGTTCTCACTTGGCCTCCGCTCATTCGGGGCGTTTCATTATAATTCGGACCACGGAGTCACGTGACCCGAAGATTCATACTCAAGAGATTCATCACTTTACAGATTCGTTCTCACTTGGCCTTCGCTCATGAAGGGCGTTTTGAATAATTCGGCAGGCGGTGTATTGTAGATCGAGATGCATTAAGAATACCTTAAAAAGGCGATTCGGAAAGGAGATAATAAAAGGTGAAAAAGGCTTTTTGTGAAAAATTTTTTTTATCATCTCCCTGCGACATATATATGTCGCAGGGAGATGATAAAAATAGTGATTTGATCAAATCCCTAAGGTATATGATCAATTCACGGAAGATGTTAAAATAACAACTCTGTGGGGTGATTTCCCTGAAGAAAGTAAGTGATTTGATCAAATCCCTTAACCGTTTTAGTGAAAAGATGAAATAATATTGTTTAGATATTAAAAGTATTTATTTAGTAAACCATGCATTATTCAATGTAGAATAGTTAATACAACAATAGTCATTGAAACACAAATTATTTATTCGAAACTAATTAACAAAAGAAATAGGTACTTAAGATGATATTTTTAAAAACTGCATTATTAAATGTAGAATAGTTAATACAACAATAGTCATTGAAATACAAATTATTTCGGCTATTACGAAATTGTAATAGCCGATACATTGTACTTTTTTTGTTTTTCCGAATCGCCTTTTTCATCTCTTATTATCTCCTTTCCGAATCGCCTTTTTAAGGTATTCTTAATGCATCTCAATCTACAATACACCGCCTGCCGAATTATTCAAAACGCCCTTCATGAGCGAAGGCCAAGTGAGAACGAATCTGTAAAGTGATGAATCTCTTGAGTATGAATCTTCGGGTCACGTGACTCCGTGGTCCGAATTATAATGAAACGCCCCGAATGAGCGGAGGCCAAGTGAGAACGAATCCGTCAAGTGGTGAATCTCTTGAGTATGAATCTTTAGCTCACGTGACACTACTTTGGACACTAGAAAGGGTCCTTTTTTTACCTTTCTGGGAAAAATGTTTAAGTAGTGGTGCTAATTTAAATTGTTCAATGATTGTGACAGCTTCTTCTATCCTTTCGCGAGTCCACAAAGGTTTTTCTTTTTCATGCCGCTTGTTCAAAAACGTCCTGATAGTTTCATTTAACTGTTCTTCAGATACAAATTCGGCCAGAGTTTGATTTTTTTCTGTATCTGAACTCATTTTTCTACGGTAGGTACTTGATAAAACTCGAAATATAGAAAACAATAATAAAAATGCGCGCAACGTTCCTCGCGTAATGTTTGGGCGCTGACCGGCACGGACGCCAGAGGGGAGCGGTGAGGTAAAGGGGAGTGGTAACAAGCGAAACATAGAGCTGTGCGAGTCCTGACTTGTTATTTCATCTTTTCACTAAAACAGTTAAGGGATTTGATCAAATCACTTACTTTCTTCAGGGAAATCATCCCACAGAGTTGTTATTTTAACATCTTCTGTGAATTGATCATATACCTTAGGGATTTGATCAAATCCCTATTTTCATCAGCTCTCTGCGACATGTATATTATTCTTACGAGCACAAAATATAGAACTTTCAAAGGAAGACGAACACTGCAACAGTTAAAAAAACGATTTTCTGTGTTTTGGGCATTTCACCAGCGCTATCTATCAGTAAAGGTCACTGTTTCGCTCAACCATTGTGAATCATTTGATCAGACCTTCAATAGAAATTGTCTTTTGAAAGTTTCTTACAATAGCATGAACAGTCATAGCGATTATAGTATGTTGACTGCATTAATTTTAAGTCTGATTCGAATGACCGGAAGACAATAGCTGTTTTCAAGCAGAATGAAAATTCTTTTTAATTATACATAAACCTATGAATATGTAAAGATTATGTATGTACGGTTTCTCTGAACTTATGCATAGTATATTCTTGTGTGGTGTATGGCACTATACATATTCAACCGATGTCTTTCCAAGTGTGTGTCTCTAGGCATACACATGAATGCGATGGACTAAGTTTTTCTTCATATTTTGTCACATACTTGTTTCGTCTATTGTATGTTTGTGCGTGCGTTGCGTGTGTGCTTGTGTGTATGTTTTCATGTTTGTTTCTGTGAATCGGATGTGTGTGTGTGTTTCTATGAATGGTGTGTTCTAAACATGTTATCACTTGCTTGCTACAGAAGAAGCTAACAATTTACAAAACTCAACAGATTGGCATTATAGCTCTATTAGGAAATCTCATCGAAAAGTCACTAAACAGATAAGTTTACTAAAGAGAAAGATGTAATGTGGGTGAGTGGTCCATGACCTTTGTACGTCACCAGTTGCCTGTTGCTGTGATGTGTCATTTCAGAAGATCACGTGAACAGAGTCGAAGCGGGAGAGAAGGGATTTTCGCGCTCTTAGTTTGTAAAGATAGGTCGCTTCTTGTACGCTCTATGTGAGAACAACGGCATAAGTACAGAGGCCCGATTAGAACATATATGTCAAAGCACAGTTAGGTGGATTTTTATGTTGCGCCAAAAGCTTTCTCATTTTGCTGGATTAGTCCCTGTATGTTGAGAAGGGTACGTTCGATTGAGACTTATGTATTATTTTTTAGAGTAGGTTATTGTATTTGACTATTGTCCCCTATTAACAGGCCTTTATGTTGCGTTTTTTATGCAAGCAGAAACGTGTGAATTCTACTTTTAGCATTCTGCCACGTTTCTTCACCCGATGAAAACAACTAACCTTGTAAAACGTGTAACTGACGCCGCAAACGATTTTTTACAAACTGTGAGAGCGTTTGTAAATTAATGATTACTCCCATAGTTGATTTTCCTTTAAGTAGCATTACTTCCAATGCATCATGTACTGAGGATACACTGGTAATAAGTATTTTTAAACCATGTTGCGCATAACGGCGGAGAGTAATTGAGACAAACGTAAAACCACTTTCCAAGACAAGTTCTGACGCGAAGCACAGATATCTGACGGCATCAACCCAATGGAGACTAATAATTGATCTCTATGTTGCGATCTTGTGCAACCACGGCAATTCCCGGTTCCGCCTGACAGCACTACCTGGTTTAAGAAAAGCCATGACTATCTAGAGCCGGGGGCAAGGAATACGCCCTATAGGCGCACCTCAACCCCGGCCTCACATGGCAGCAGTCCTATAGAAGGAAAGCTAACCACCGGAAGAAACCTAACTTTAATCTCAGCACTTGGAGGTTTAGGGTGCATAATTTCAAAATGGTTTGCCTACATTAGGTACATTGAAACGCTGACCTATCATAAAGGGTAGAATTGTGAATGTGGAGAACCGTCTCTGTTCAAGTCCAAAAACTGCGATAAAGAGTGCCAGTGGGTTTTCACGACGTAAGACAGCGGCGCCTGATACAGAAGCAGCGCAGGGGGTGGTCCAAGATTCATCCATCAATAAAACTCTTGTGGTTCCCCGTTTGGAATTTTTAATTTCACAGGACTATTGTTAAAACCATCCATCAGTAAAACGTGGTCCAGTACCGAACGCATGTTCTAAAGCGGGTCTTTTATGTCACCAGACCATATTACCCTTCAATATTTTTCATAATTACGAACAAAATCAGATTATTTTTCTTTCATTAATCTTTTTACCCTATAGCATTTTCTGTGGGACAGTCTTTTAAAACAGTTAGTGCGGGATAGTCCTTATTCTAGTGAAGGTCGAATTCGCAAAATACAGGGACTTTGTTCAAGTATTGCATCAGCTATTCTGAGATGGGATTGCCATTCAAAAAGTTTAGTTGGAGTTGTGAAAGTTTGGAAACATGGGAGTTTGTGATCAGTGAAGTTTTAATAAAGGGAACTTTTGATAAGGGGGATTATTTTAATGAGGGGGGAGTCTGGGAATATTTTCGGTTGAAATCTTGCTAAAGTGTACACTAGATGACGCTGCCAAAAATCTTTTTCGAGTGTTAGGAAATAAGACATAGTCACGTGCGATAACGTCCGGCTATTGATACCAAGGTACGGGGTTCAAATCACTGTGTCAGTAGGAATTTTTTTTTTTTTAAATACAGGAGTTGTACTAAAACGCACGTTGGATGACCCAACCATTAGATTAAATGTGTATAGAGAAAACTGATTTGCCACGTGATGGGTCAACCATGGGGTCTTTAGAGAGAGGGCTTAAAATACAGATGGGTCATCCAGTGGGACAGTTTTGATAAGGGGTTTTTTAATGAGGGGTGAGGGAATTTTAATAAAGGCGATATTCTGATCGTTGCCACCGAAAGGTTTGCAATTATTTAGAGGCTTGCATCATCCAATAGTTGCCACCCAAAGTTTAGTTGGACTTGTAAAAGGATAGAAACCATGGGAGTTTGTGATCTGGGGAGTTTAATAAAGGGAACTTTTGATAAGCGGGGTTTTTAATGAGGGAGAGTCTGGGAATAATTACGAGTAAAATAGGGTTTTTTTCTAAGT
The DNA here is from genome assembly GCA_038380435.1 of Ryuthela nishihirai. Lineage (NCBI taxonomy): Eukaryota > Metazoa > Arthropoda > Arachnida > Araneae > Heptathelidae > Ryuthela > Ryuthela nishihirai. The sequence continues at coordinate 4,158,728 of JAWZYU010000020.1, read as the reverse complement.
ACTCATCATAGTGACTAGACGGCGATAGGTGGTTAAAAAGTGGGGAAGCTTTTAATGGGGGAAGTCAAAAATCGGGAAATTATAGCTAAAATAGGGGTTTTTTTTCTAAAAATAGTACTAATCATTGTCACTAGATGGCACCAGGTGGTTAAAAGGGGGGCAGTTTTTAATGGGGGAGTCAAAAAACGGGAAATTATAGCTAAAATAGGGTTTTTTCCTAAAAATATTACTCCTCATAGTCGCTAGATGGTGCCACAGGTTAAAAAGGTGGGGAATTTTTTAATAAAAGGGGCTTTTTAATAACGGGAGGAATTTTTTAATAAAAGGGTTTTTTTTATAAAGGGGGAGGAATTTTTTAATAAAATATTTTTTATAAAGGGGGAATTAATTAAATTTTAATTAATTATTAATTATGAATATTAATATGGATGTGGAAGTGGACGTGGCCGGTGACGTCATATCACGTGACCGGAAGTGGCCTGGCCGATGAGGTCATAGAGGGGAAAGCACTAGGAGATACCGTATAGTGCGACTAAACTACTTACTCCCTTGTGGAATGGGGCGGGGGTGCTCAGTCGGTAGCGCACCAGGCTCGTAATCTGTAGTTCCCAGGTTCGAGTCCCAGCTGGGTCAGCGTTGAGATTTATCTCCGGAAAATTACCCGCCCTGCCCACGGTCAGTAGGGGACACTGATGGACTTGGAAAGGCGTCGTCCGTCGGATGAGACGTTAAACCGTGGCCCAGTGTGCGGGAGAGCCATACCCTGTCACGTTAAAGAACACGCTGGATGGCCTTGATGGGAGGTTACCAGCTGTCTCCCAACAGCTGTTCCAGTGGGTCCCCTCCCCTAACCTTCTCTGAGCCTACGGGGTCCATGTGACCTGGCCATTTAGCCCATGGTGTGCAAAAAAGTGCCGCTCAGAATTGAAACAACCCAACCCAACCCTTGTGGAAGGGAACGGAGAGTAGGGGCGACAGATCAGCGCACCCTGTTGATCTAGACTACTATGGCTATTTTTCTATTTTTTTTTTACCCTGCTGAAGAGTGAACACAACACAGGGACCTAGTCCTGACCATATTTATCAAACTGAAAGGAATAATGGCTGTGAGCTTGATTTTGGATTGCATCCGAGGAGGTTGCAGCTCTGTTGAAACTTTCTTTCCTTTGTAGCAGCGGTTGCCAGATTATGGGGAAAAGATTTCCTTGCATGTCTTTAATGACGCATCTGTTGACTCTATTAGTAATCCTTCCAATGCTTTTTTTATGAATGTATTTTTTTCTTTTTTAATTATTGTCGCATTCCAGTCTGTTTTATCATTAGTCCATTTCTATTGTAAATTTTAAGTCTTTCTCAAAGGAGTTGAATTTTTATCCTGAAATAAAATTCTACAAAAGATATAGGAATAATGGCAATTGCAACTGGCAACAAAGACGTTACCTGTTGCCATTGCCATCCTCTGCATCTTCACCACAACCGACAAAAACCTCCCGGAAGATATTCTAAACAAAATCAATTCCTGTGAAAAAAAACTTAAGATTTACAATAGAGATAGGAAAAGGAAGCAACATCAATTTCTTGAAAAGCACACTAAAAATTACAGATGGAAATATCTCAATTAATAATTATAAAAAATAAACAATATAGGAAAAATACTAGACTTTTACTCTAACCACCCAACGTACATAAAAGAAAACCCTAACCGATCAAGCAATAAAGAAAATTCAGTTACAAAACACAGAGGAAAAACAAACAATAACGCAAATTAAAAAATTGGAAAAAAGACTTTCTTGCTGAAAACCATTACCCAGTAATATCATCATGAAGATAAGAAAACCAAAAATTAGGTAAATACCACCACAAAGGTCTTTTAGAAAAATTCCAAAGAGTGGGCAATGTATTCAATATAAGATTAGCACCAGACCTGAACAAGAAATTAAAAAAGTACACCGCAAACATAAAACAGCATGAAAAAATACATACAAGAAAATGGAAAAATTTAATAAATAGCATGTGAATGTTGAAACCGTACATTGAAGGAAGAGGGAAGAACACTAGAAACAAAAATGAAAGAACACAAAGCTGCAATAAAAAGTCAAACAAAATTAAACAGCACGGGACAGCCATGTAGTAAAAAATTAATCATTAAATAGACTGGAATAAACAACAATAATTTAAAAAGAAAAACAAATACATTCAGAAGAAAAGCAGCAGAAGGATTACTAAAGGTAGGCACTCACTGCTCAGCAACTTAGGCACGGCATTGGCAATAGGAATTGCCGTTTCCTCTGCTACCTCGCTCACTTGCAAAGATTTTCCCGCGGAATTTTACGATTCAGCTAGTTTTGAGCGCGCATCAAAAGCGGTGGTCAAACCCCTAAACAAAGCAAGAAGGGTGGCGAAGGCTGTGGCAAAAGTGATTAAGGGCTTAAAGTGATTAGCAGGCAGGGGAAAATGCCGTTTGGGATTCTCCTTCTTCAATCTGTGGGCGACATTGCCGGGGCCGATGCCTTCGCTGCTTGCCCTGTGAGCGCTGTCTCATAGAGAATGCAGGGAGAATATTTTAATGCGTATCTGCGTGCGGCCGTTGCTGACCGGTGGACGCGTACCTTATGGCACCATCTGTTGACTGCATTAAGGTAGACACTCACTGGTCAGCAACGAAGTATATTTTTGTAGTCTGTCCATGATTTTTCGCAATCACTAAAAATATGAATACCGAAAATAAATTTTAATGGTTCAACAGTATAATGAGCTATATAACCTTAAAATGCTACTTATAGTAATCAATTGCGTAGAGATAGTATTTGGGAAGATATAGGAAAAATTACTGGACAGCCAGTTATGTGTTCACAGACGTGTTCACAGACTACAGGGTGATTCAAAACTTATCGTTCAAATTTCGTGGGGAGGTAGGGAATACGTCAGGAAACCGATTTCACATAGGAAAGAATGTCCACAAATGTACGCATGCGCATGTAGAGGGCGCTGTGTGTACCCAACCAGTGTACAGCTCGCCCGACCACTCCCGCTGTCATCAGTGTACGAGCTGACTTACTAGTGATAAGATGAATCGTTTTACCCATCAAGAGCTAGCGGATATGCATCTCGCATATGGGGCAGCTGGCGAAAGCGGCCGCCAAGCTAAGCAAGTTTACGAAGACCGATACCCCAACAGAAGAATACCGCAGCATCAAATGTTTGCACGTGTGCACCGCAATCTGCGTGAACGTGGTTCACTGCGCAGCAACATACAGGATACGAGGAAAAGCCGACTGACGTGGACTGTCAACGTCGCAGAACAAGTCCTACAGTCCATCGAAGATAATCCGAATACCAGCACACGAGCTATTGCTCAGCAGCTTGGGGTCTCTCAGTCAGCATTGTGGCGGATACTGCATGGGGAACGTGTGCATCCTTACCATCTGCAAAGGGTGCAGTTACTGCATCCTGACGATTACCCGAAGCGTGTGGAATTTGCACAATGGTTCATGCAGAAAGGTGCCGTGGACCCCAGTTTTCCAGCTTCTGTCCTTTATACAGATGAAGCTTCATTCACTCGTGAAGGTGTGTTCAATACACACAATTCACATGTGTGGGCTTACGACAACCCGCATGGTACGAGAAGTCACGCTGTGCAACATCGTTTTGCCGTAAATGTGTGGGCTGGAATCATTGGTGACTGTTTGTTGGAACCTTACTTGCTACCGCCCCGATTGGACGGCCCGAAATACCTAATATTTCTCGAGACAGTGTTACCGACTTTTCTGGGCGCTGTTCCTGCGCATATCCGCCGAAATATGTGGTATCAACATGACGGGGCTCCAGCCCATAGCACAATTGTTGCACGTGATTACCTGAACCGAACATTCGGAGCTCGATGGATCGGTAGAGGTGGACCGATCGCTTGGCCACCCAGGTCACCTGATTTATCGCCCATGGATTTCTTTTTGTGGGGGGCCATGAAAGACCATGTGTACAAGACCCCCGTCGACAGTGAAATGGACCTTGTTGCACGAATAGTGGCCGCCGCAGGCATTGTCCGTGATATGCCAGGCGTTTTTGAAAATGTTCGGTGGTTAATGCAACGGCGCTGTGAATCCTGTGTCCGTGTAAATGGTCGCAATTTTGAGCACCTACTGTGAACCTGTACTTTACCTTGTTGGAATAAAAGTCACATTCGTAACCACTTAACTGTACTGTTTCCTTGTGTTCACTTTACTTGTCCATTGTGTTCATGTAGATGACGTTTGCGGACATACTTTCCTATGTGAAATCGGTTTCCTGACGTATTCCCTACCTCCCCACGAAATTTGAACGATAAGTTTTGAATCACCCTGTATATTTCTTTATTTAATTCATATTACTTTCAGGATAATACGGTGAATCACGAGTAAGAAATATGTTCCTGGCTGTCTTAGTGTTGTTATTGTTTTTCTAGTTCTGCTACAGTAAACTGAAGAGACGAAAAATTCTTTACTAGGAACATAATCGATGGATGGTCTTTGGATTGTTTTCACATGTCACACCCAAAGATCACAGTTCGAGTCATCCCCCAAAGAATGCCCTAATTAGGGACCGAAATATTAGAACATTTTAATCACAAGTGAATGATTTTTTCGTATTTTGATTTTTCTAAAGTAGAATATAACCCCATATTTAAATGGTAATAAATTTAACATTAATGAAATTCATTTTCTTTGAAAAGCTTTTGATATTTATTTATTTTTTGCAAGATCTTATTTAAATATTTACAAATGAAGGAGAGTAAAAGAGTTTATTTTTTGGTTTATAATAATAGAAAAACTTTAAATTTTTGCCGTAAAGATATTTAGGCAAATATTCTTCTGCCCTTCTTTTAAGTAATTAAGTAGATTCCTGAATCTTTCATGAGTCACTCTCAAGTAGTTGAAAAATTTAGAGTTATCATCATCAACTAAATCTCTAAACAAACAGTGGAATTCCCCAAACTTCATTCGTTTTTGACATATCACACCCCTAGAAGAACAGTGACACAACTCAAAAAATACAAATTTTCAGGAGAGATGAAAAACCTAATTTAATTAAATTTCATTGAATTGTGAAGTAGCTGTTGCAATTAGAATTGCGGTATTGGGGTATAATGAAGTTTATAACGTACCTTTAAATAGGCATTCAGTGACTCTGTCAACACTCATCACTTAAGGCTTCCAGGACTACTCAGAATGATAGTTTTTTGAGTTGTGTCACTGTTTTCTAGGGGAAGTGGTGTCACCCCAATTTATTAACAACCGGTTTCCATACCGAGGGGGAGGGTAGCTGAACGAATCGGGAGTTTACTTTGTTAGACACTGGTACCACATTCAAGGGGGGGAATTCTCCCCTTGGAAAAACGTTTGAAAATATTACATTTGAGGTTGCATGATAGGTAAGTATCAATATACTATAATTAACTTTAACTACAAAAGTTGTATGTCAATTAAAGCGTCACACAGAATGCAGAACCTTTCTAAAAATATTAAAAACTAACCCCTACCGGGATAAACCTGCAATTAGTGGCAGTGATTCTGTAAATAAAAAATATAACCGTAAATAAGAGCAATATATTTTATTTTTCATGCAACTGTAGGATACATATGAAAAACATAACATACATAAGTGATTAAAGCAAACTACAAATTTCAATAAAATAAACGTGAAATAAAATCATCACACTATATACATTTTTGACAAGACACTAAACTTTCATCTGTGGCGTATCACTCCTCCTTGTCCATAATCTATGGCACAACTTTTCTTCTTTTTCGAACACGGATGCCACATGGTGATGTGAGTACCAATTATTATGGTCCAGAGTCAAAATACTCGTACTTAAAATTATTGAAAACAATTCGTTTATTTTTTGTTAAGTGTCATAAATCTTTCTGAGAAATTTGGGGAGATGTTTTAATGTTTATTTATATTGTCAGAATGCTGCGCGGTGAATTCTGTGTGGTGTGTGGCAACATTTCATGAGCAGCGCAAATTTTTCCAGTTTCCGGAAACCGGCGTAAATTTTAACAACCGATTTCCGGAAACCGGCGGAAACCGGCTGGATAACACCACTGTCTAGGGGTGCGATATATTATGCACCCAAACTCTTTTCTTTCTCTTCTTAACCCTTTTTATTTCTTCTTCTTCACATATTGATGCTGAAACAAACAATTCTTCATCAGAACTACTCATTTTAAGTTAATTTTATCACTCAACCTTAAAAATCCATGCATTCAACTCAAGTTTTGAGTTTTGCACGAGACGAGGAAGCTGTAACTGCCCCACTCCCACTTTCGATGCGCGCGCAGCTAGCTGAATTCCGTGGGAAAATCCTTGCAAGTTGAACGAGGCAGCAGAGGAAACGACAATTCCTAATGCCAATGCCGTGCGGCCGTTGCTGACCAGTGGACGCCTACCTATAAACGATATTCAAGGAAATCTTTTACCTCTACTACAAAAAGAAAGTTACAACTAAACTACAACCTCCTCGGACAATGACCCCAACCAGGGTCGAAATATTAGGATTCTTATTGACAAGAAAGTAAATCTATTTGTCTTAAGTTTCAACATATTCATCAGCTACCTACTAAGACAGCCATGAATAAAATTATTTGAAAGAACTGCAGGAATATCCTTAGTCATCAAACTTCTTTTCTTAACAGAAAGCTTTGCAAACATATTAATAAACGTGATTAGTTAAAACTCATAAGAATCTTTGACTTGATACCTTGGCTGACAAATCGAGGAAGCAGTCCTAAATGGTAACAGCAGAAAGCTGTACCAGATAATGTTTTGCGTGGGAAGAAGATTAAAGCATAAATAAGGTAATGTTATTGGAGATTAGGATTCTGTTAAATGCTGTATGGATGACTGATGTTCTCAACAGTGTGGTTAGTTCTACTCCCATTGTTTTTAATTATGATAGATGTAACACTGGCCTTAATATTGGCCCTATATCAGAGTCAGAATTTATTTTAGCTATTTCTAAGCTTAAACTACACAAATCATCAGAGGTAAATGAAATTACTACTGAAATTTCGAATATCTTTTACGATAAAGACAGCCATATGATCAAAGCTATTATTACCCTACTTCTGAAAGAGGGGATCTCAGTTTTTCTGATAACTATAGGAGTATCAGCCTACTTTCTGTTCCAGGTAACGTTCTTTGCATATTGCGCTTAATAGAATTAAAAATCTAGTTGATAGTCAAATACATGATGAGCACTGTCGATTCAGAAGTTGTACGGAATGTAGTGATAAGTTTTTTTCATTTTTGGCAGATTTTTGAGAAATGTTTAGCGTTTTAGAAACCATTTGTTACTAGCTAGCCGTCATAATTTATGGTTGATAGTGAGATTGAGTGACATACCAGACAAATTAGTTAACATAATGAAAGTTTTTATAATAACACTGAGTCATATGAGAGTTGGTAAGGCTTGTAGTAATTGATTGGTTTAGCATTACTTCTGGAGTTCGACAAGGTGCATTTTGTCTCCTTTTTTCTTTAGTTTTGTTATTGACTGTGTTTTTGTGGGATTCATTGCAAGGGCAAAATCTTGCCCTTAAATGGTCTGAAGATCAGAAAATTTCAGATTTACATTTTGTTGATGATTTAGGTCTTTTAGAAAATGATGTTGATGAGATGAACTTTTTTATTAGAGCTGTTGATGAGACTGGTAATAGAGTAGGTTTGGTTATAAACAGAGAGAAAACAAAAGTGAGGAAATTTGGTCAGGCTGTGATTCGGTTAATCTGAATGGTTGTAGTCTCGAGCAGGTGACACAGTTTAATTATCTTGGAATAAAATGATATTACAAAATATTTTTATTGGCCTTAGGAACATGAAAGAAAAGTCCTATCTTTCTACAAATGAATGAAAGGTTTGAACCAATATTGATTAGAAAACGAAAACTGTACGATTATATACATATAAAGTTGTCTAATATTTAAAATAGGATTACATAGTGCTCCCAAATATTCATAATTAAAAACTTTTTAATTGTCCTTTAATGAATATTGTATAATGGCAGCAGACAAGTCTTGTACTCTCCTCCCAACTGCAGATGCCATACTGAATCATGGAATAAAATCCATACATAGTGTAATGTATGTTAAACTTTTAGTGGAACAATATTTTTTATCACATATAGTCTGCATAAGAAATATTGCAATCTTTTCTGTAATAATTCTTTGTGACGTTTTCGTTTTAGATTGTGACCAATTTCAACACCAAAGTATTTATAGCTGTAAACTCTAGCAATTGAAGAACACTGGCAATTACTCAAAAGTTAGCATTGGGAGAATGACATTTAGCATTTAAAACTATATTAGTATCAATCCATTCAAAGAATATATATTCAGACTTTTAAACAATAAATTTCAATATGTTATGTATCAACCATTTATTTATAACAGATAAATCAGATTCAATATTAGACACCAAGAATTCAACATCTTCAGAAGAATAAATCGATGCAGTATCATCAGCATAACTAATAAGTTTTTCTTTTAGATTTAGATTTTAGATATGTTTAGATTGTAGGAACATAAACCATTTATATGAATAATACACAGAACAGGTCCAAGGACAGATCTTACGGTACACCTCTTGAAGAAACTAAAACGTCACTTTTCACATTATTAATTTTAACTGCCTGAATTCTATTTTTCAAATAACTCTTAAACTAATGAAAAAATCCACCCCTAATACCAATATCAGAAAGCTTTTCAAATAAAATACTCTGATCTACAAAGTCAAAGGCTTTCCGAAAATCAATGAACATAGCTTCTGTTTTTTTTATTTTTATCAATATTACTATAAATATGTCTAGTAAACTGGAGTATTGCTTGCTCTGTTTTCATATGTTCTCCAAAACAATATTAATTTCGAATATTATTTTGCTTATTTTCTACATTTTTTTCTTACGTTTTTCAAGAACTTTTGAAAATATTGAAAGAAATGAGATAGGGCAATAATTCAAGAAGAAGTTTACATCTGATTAATAAATAAGTTAAACAATTGAAATTTTAAAGCATCTATAAAATGTCCAGTTTCAAAAGACACATTGGAAATATGAATAATGAACTTCAGGTGGTATTTACTAAAAATTTGCAGTATTTACACCAAAGAGCAGAAACATTATGACCACCTGCCTAATATGATGTTAGTCTTTCACGTGCCACTAAAACAGTTCTTACCCGGCGAGGCATGGATGCTACAAGATTTCTAACAATGTCTTGTAGTATCTAGTACTAACACGTTACCAGAAGATCATTTAACTCCTTAAGTTACGTGGTAGAGCTGCCACAGATCGGTGTGCTCTTCCAACACAAACCACAGATGCTCGATTGTATTGATGTCTGGAATTTAGAGGCCAGGGCAATAACCCCAAAGTCTTCCTCATATTCCGTGAACCATTCTCGAACACTCCGCGCAGTGTGGCATGGCGTATTATCCTGCTGAATGAGGGCATTACTAGACGGATATACAAATGCCATGAAGGGATGTACCTGGTCTGCAATGATGTTTAGGTAGGTGGTAGGCGTCATAGTTTCCTGCACATGAATGATTTGACCCAAGGTTTCCCAGCAGAACATTTCCCAAAGCATTACACTTCCTCCATCAGTTTGTTTTCATCCCACGGTGCATCTTGGTTTGCAACTCTTCCCCAGGTAAATGACGCACACATACCTGGCTGTCCACATGATGCAACAGGAAACGAGATTCATCAGACCAGACAACCTTCTTCCAATCATTCAAGGTCCATTTTTGATCCTCGCGTGTCCATTGTAGGCGCTTTCGACGGTGACCCGAGGATAGCATGGGCACTCGAAGCAGCCTGTGGCTATGCAGCCCCATTTTCAGGGTTGCATAACCAGAGGGCGGTGTTCGATGTACTGTTTGTTGTGACACATTACTTCCGTCACCAGCATTCAAATTACGGGCGAGTTGCACCATAGTATCCTTTCTGTTGGCTTGTACCATACGAGATAGCATTCGCTCACCTTAGCATCGATGAGGTGTGGTCAAGCCACACCTTGCCGACGGTTCGTGGTTCTTCCCTTCTCGAACCACTTTTTGAAGGTAGTAACCATGGCTGACCGTGAGCACCACACAACACTTGCCATCTTGGAAATGCACTAACCCAGTCGTCTGGCCATTACAATTTGGCCTTTATCAAACTTACTTAGGTCCGTTTCCTTTCCTATCTGAAGAACAAGATTAACACTGTTTGACAGAACTCAGTATCAGAGGTTATTTATACCGTTTCATGACCTTCACATGCGCTGTCATGAGCCTGCAGTTGCTTCGATTAGAATAAAGATGCGCTGATCATAATGTTTTGGTTCTTCGGTATATATATTGTTCAAAAGTCTAAAGTTAGATTATTATCACCTGCAGCTTTATTACCACTTATATTTAAGAGAATAGTACTAACGTCCTTTCCACAAACGTTATAGAGCACCATTGTATCTACTTTAGGTAATAAAGTAAAATTTTGTTAAATATTTGAGTCTAAATCTGAAATGTTTTATTTTTGCCTCTTTGTGTACTTAATATTTTTATACTTAAATTATTATTATACCCATGAATCTGAGCGGCTGAAAATTAAATCGGTTTTAGTCAAACAGAGACTGCCAGAAAACACTGAAAGTAAAAGTTTCCTCTCTATTTAATCACTTTATAAAGGATTCGGAGTCACGCCCTCTAGTTGACACATCCAATCAATAATTTTTATTTCGGAACATGTTCACTAGAACTGTGTGCACAAATTCAATTATATATCCATAGCCAGATCTCCGTCACTTGACGTGATGTCTCATCATCATCATCATCATCATCATCATCATCATCATCATCATCATCATCATCATCATCATCATCATCATCATCATCATCATCATCATCATCATCATCATCATCATCATCATCGTCATCGTCATCGTCGTCGTCGTCATCACCACCACCACCATCACCATCATCATCATCGTCGTCGTCGTCGTCGTCATGAAACAGCCATGGGCTACAGATGTCCAACCAGACCGTGCAATTTAGTTCTCCAAGCATATCTCAACTGAGCTATATCCGCTGCATCTGGTTACTGCGCACAAATTCTAACAAGGTCCTGTTTGACATTGTCTGTCTACCTCATCCTAGGTCTCCCCCTCTTTCAGAGGCCTTTAGGCACACTATTCGTAACCCTATTCGCCAATCTATAATTATGCATACGGACAACATGGCAAAACCAACGGAGCAGCCTCTCTGCCAATATGCTGCTCAAAGGAGGTTGCTGACTCCTTTGCCTAACCTCATCATTAGTTACAAAGTTGAACCACCTAATGCCCAAGATACTGCGTAAGCATCTAGAATCAATACATCTAGTTCCTGTTATCTTGTTTACAAAGTGTCCAAGTTTCATTATCATAAGTAACCCTAGATAGAACCAAACTACTATACAGTCTAATTGTGGTCTTTAGGTGTATACACCTATTTCTCCACACTCTCCATAGATTCCTAAAAGTCCCGACACGTTCGTCGACCGAACGTCGATTAACCGACCGTTCGTCGGTTAATCTCATGCTGCACATCACCAGTATCTTTAAATTGTGACACCTGGTCAAGCCTGCAACCATTCAGATTAACTGAATCACAGCCTGCCTGACCAATTTTCATCACTTTAGTTTTCTCTCTGTTTATAACCAAACCTACTCTACTACCAGTCTCATCAACAACTCGAATGAAAGAGTTCATCTCATCAACATTATTTACCAAAAGTGCTGAATCAAAAGCATAATCTAAATCAGAAATTTCGGAAAATCCAGACCATTTAAGACCAAAAGCTTTCCCTTGAAGTGAATTTCGCATAACATAATCAACAACCAAACTAAAGAGAAAAGGAGACAAAATGCACCCTTGTCGAACACCAGAAGTAACGCTAAACCAATTGCTACAAGACTTACCAACTCTCACACATGACTCAGTGTTATTATAGAGAGCTTTCATTATGTTAACTAACTTGTCTGGTATACCATATGATCTCACAATCAACAACAAATTATGACGATCAACAGAATCAAAAGCCTTTTTGAAATCAACACTTTTTGAATTCTAAAGAATCTTCCTGAATCAAAATATTTGATCTCCACATCCCCTATCACTTTTGAATCCACATTGCTCATCACGCAATTGCCTGTCAACCAGATTCTTAATTCTGTTAAGCGTAATATGCAAAGAACGTTACCTGCAACAGAAAGTAGGTTGATATCCCTATAGTTATCACAAGAACTGTGATCATATTTTTGAAAAATATGGATAACAATAGCCCCTGGTGAAATCCTTGGAACAATGCCTTCATCATAAAAATATTCAAAATTTCAGTCATTCATGTGGTAAAGGAAACATTTCCAGCTACAAGCATTTCAGTAATAATTTCATCTTCCCCTGGGAATTTATTAATTTAAGTTTGGGGATAACCGAAATAACTTCAAATAAGGACATTAAAGCCACTAATGCATCTATCAACATTACAAACAATGGGAATAGAACTAACCACACTGTTTAGAACGTCACTGAAATGCTCAGCCCACCTAGCCATTACAGAATCATCATCATCATTACCACCACAATCACCCGTTCCCCCACAACAATCACATCAATCACCCGTTCCCCCACAACTAAAGGCTGAATATACACTGGAAGACTTTCTCCAATGTAGTATTTGACGATGCCCGTAGAAGCAAGAGTTCAGTTGCATGCGATGGCCTCTGCTCAGGATTATCCACCAGCTGATGAAACTTATCCTGTGGATCTATTCACTTGCGGTTGTCAACCCACAAACAAATATAAAACACAGCGAAAGATTTTCCCTCCACAGAAGCTCACCAGTGCAGCAAATTCAGGATCCATAATCAAGCTCAGAGCCTTATTTCAGTCCAGTCCAGTGGGTTTATAATGGTCAGAAACCATAACACTGTGTGGTTGATCACTCTTCAGCAGGGTAGGAAAAAAAAGTCACCATAGTTGCCCAGATCAGTAGGCAACACTAATCTGGCAGCCCTAATCTTCCGTTCATTTCCACAAGAGAGTATCTCTCTTGAAAGGTAGTAACGGCCTGTACCACGAGAAGGCGGGGTCTATCGTATAATAAATTACTAAATGTAAATGCACGAGCATTGAGAGTAGAAAGTTGGGTTTTTCTTCATTTCGGGCTTTGGTGTGGATGAAATATGCTTTACCATTCCTGTGTCATATAAAAGAATAAATGAGTGAGCAATGAAATTCATAATTTTCGAATACAAGGAAAATAATTATTATTGTCCGGGCATTTTTTTAATATTCCAATTATTCCATGGGATGTACGTTCGTATGCTCCTTATGAAGAGCCATCCTTACTCTGCAAAAACAGATCAGGTCATAAGATCAGCTACAACTGATATCAGATATTTTTCTTTTCATCCGTTTTAAGCAAGCATCCTTCAAAATTAATGGGGAACCGAGGGATTTATTCTTTCTAAACAGAAGCCTACGAAAGTAGCAATTACAGAATCTATGAATCATATTGAAATCCAGTAGCCCATCCAGATGATGTAAATCAGAGTTAATTACAATTTCAAATTTTTAATTCCGGATCTTTATGCGGACCAGACTGAGGAAAAAATATACGTCGGAAGACAAGAGAGGGAATAAGAATATAATGTACCTTTGGCTAACGTTTAGGATGAAAGATACCCAAAGCTGACGACAAAAAAATTTCCGCAGTTACAGTTTTACTGTATATATAACTTGTTTCATAATTTTCACATGTTCGTATAATCGCTATCTGAAAATAAATGTATTTTTGTTTCGTTGTTGAAATTTTCATGCTTCTTTCACAGGCGACAATATTTCCTTAATGGACCGGATGTGACCCAAAGATAACTCTGGTTTAAATAGTTGGTTCCTGGAACCTGTGAAATCCAATCTAATAGCAGGTGAAAAATCAAAATGATGGCCATAGAAAATCAAACCAATAGGAAAAATTAATCTCGCAGTCATTACTTATCATTTCACTCCAATCATTTTTCAGTAGAATTTTTATACCAGGTAATTTTTAACTACAAATATTTGCATCTTGCTGAGATTCTGAAGCATTGCTGTCTGCTACATTACCTTGGCGAGGTGTTATTAAGAAGTGCCACCAGATGTCGTAAGTACCGTTCACAGTGGACGACGATGTTGAGGTCCACTTGCTCTGCTGATAATCCGATGTAATCAAAGATGTAATCGATAAGTATTCTCCATTTGACCTAAACAATAAAAATGCAACATTTTAAAAGAGAAATGCGAAGGAAACGGTTATTATTTAAATAACAAGTTTAATCTACAACAATAAAGTTTCTTTCTAAGTAAGAGACAAGAGAAACCAAATTGAAAATCTTTGGGGTTTATGACACAGAGACCTACAAATACCAAATTAATTTTGAAAGATGCTGTAAAGTATTTATTAGTTCCAAAGAATGCCATATTTGCAGACTGGTAGACCATTGCAGGGCTTTCATGTTGATAAATTTTGTATATATTAAAGAAATAAAGCTAGCCTTAACTGGAATAATAATTAGAGAGCTAGCGATTGTTCCAGCAAGGCAAACTTTGTGTTCTGTGTTAGCTCTAATTGAGGCAGTGGTCAGCAGGGACTTCGGGGTTAGTAGGGATATGTTCTTGTATGAGAAGGCCTGTAAAAGCTAGGAGAAGGAAAACGAAAATAAAGGAGTTTTACTGTATAGGCATAAGTCAACAATAAGTCTTTTTCTGACATTTGCATTTTTAACTATCTTCCTATTGCTTTTCGCTTGATATTTGTGAGTTTGGAGTTTTGTCAAAACATTTGTTCCATCATATATTTCGAATGCAACGGAGAAACTTAATGTTATATACCAAATGAAAGCGTGCGACGAGGGTAGTGTCATAAGCTACAAAAAAATTGACCTCCCATTCTATCTTCCCCCTACTTCCTAGCCCCTAAAAAAGGAGAAATTTGAAAAATATTCTTCTAATTTATCTCCGGAATGTAAATGTCGAAAATAACCAGCTCTACGTCAAATGAAAGCTTCTGACGGGGGGAGTGTCATAGGCTATTAAAAATTGATACCCCATGCATTCTTGCCCCCTATTAAATGGTAAATGTGAAAGTCGTTCTACTATTAAGAAAGATATCACTCTGAAGTCAACGTCGATCAGTTTTAGAGGAAACATTGTCTTGAGCCGGGTGAACCCACGACCCTCTGATAATACATCAGGTGCTCTAGACCACTGAGTTACCGGCCGCCGATCACGGTCTCTTCTAATTGATGCTATGAACTTTCCACCAACAGGCCCAGAGAACTTCACATGTTATCAGGAGGTCTTGGGTCGTATCCCACCCGGCTCAAAACATTTTTTCCTCTAAAATTGATCGACGTTAAATTCAGAGTGATATCTTTCTTAATATATTAATAAAAATAGGTCGAAAAAAAAATCTCGTCATTCTACTCTATCTTCCGAATGAGACGGCCTACAGTTAGGAGTTAAGTGTCAAACGCTCAAATAAAAACATTGTGAACTATTTCGAATTTTGTTCCCACTATTCCTTCCTCTTGATAAAAGGATGAGATTTATGCAGAATTAGAATTTAACGAGTCATATCTGAAATTAAAGCTCATGATGTCTACAATATCATATAAATAAATCTGTAACATGACTCGAAAAGGGAGGAAAAATGTGGTCGATATTTATGAGTCGTACATGAAATGAAAGTATTTGAAGGTAGGTGTTTTTAGTCACAATGAAAAAATATAAATAAATTAAAATATTTAAAAAATACCTATCTTCCTATAAGGGCCCTAAAGCCTAGAAAATAAACCTAACGCATATCGATGGTGCAATCGGTCACTGAATTCATACTCACTTCAAAAGAAGGTAGGGCACGGATTTACCTACACAACATAATTGCATGCGCCCTTTCTTTGAAGTGAATACGAACTCAGTGAATCTCAAAAGATCGATATTGCTTTAGGTTTATTGTTTGCTTTTTAGAGCCCATATAGGAAGAGAGATATTTTTAAATTTTTTATTTTACACTGAACGAAAGAGTTTTAGTCCCTTTTTCGTTAGCAAACATGTATTTTTCCAAAATTCATGAAGGTGGAATAGCCTCCGAAATCTGGGTATGTCTACATATATGTATTCTATACACACTAATGACAAAATAAACGAATTAAACGAAAACACTTGGGGGAGTCAAAGGATAAAATTTTTCTTAGAGGGATGTAAAGGAATCTGGGAAAATCAATACAAATGGTACCTCAGTCATGTTCAGTTAGTGTTATTCTACCTGTTGCACATGAATAGTCAGCTAAATGACAGTTCTGGAAGAATGTGGGAGACGTTTCGGAAGATGTAGGTATATTTATGTAAAAATGGCGGTCTGTAGGCAAGATGTAAAAAGTTTGGTTTTGCTGAGAAAATGTTGGTTATCGTAGACTTCACTGAATTATTGGTCTGTTAGGCTGCAAACAACGGGTAAATCAGAGAAATTGAGAAAACAAAACAGTTTTTAAAAATTCGCTTAAAAACGTGATAATTCAAAATGAATAGGTAAAATGATGTTTTGTGGGCTGGGAGTAAAAAATATACGATGGAAAGATAGATTTTGAAATGATATTTCTGAATGTATAGATTTGTTTTGGTCCAACGAGGTTTTGGGTGATAGATAAAGATGAGTTGAGAAAGTGAAGCAAATTTGGGGAAAAATAATGCTTGTAAATAATGAAGAACACAGGAAAGTTTCGGCAAAATCGTGCGAAGAAGCATTTTTTTCACTGTGGATTTTCTGAGAAATTTTTAAAATCAATATCAGGGGTCCACCATAACATAAACAAAATCAGCATGACAGGTTAATGGGTCACAATTAGCAAAGAATCATCAAAAACAGGAAAGTAATACGGCAATAGGATTTCCTGTCTCTTGTGATATCACATGGTTTCTAAGTTGACAAAAAACTATGTATTCTAATTGAGCCTACCAATGCCACTGAGCCCCCCCCCCCTTTCATTGCAACGCATATGGGTAGGTTTGCAATTGCCAGCCGACCAATGCCATTGCGACCCCTATTTCTTTGCAGCGCAAACGATCTGGTGTGTGATTGCCAGCCGAACAATGTCACTAAGACCCCTTACCTCCCAACAGGTTTATATTCACCATAGCATAAAAGACGTTGTGTACTATATGAGAATGCTTAATCAATAGCAAAGAAAGTGATAGAGGCATTGGAAGCCAATTCGCTTATATATCTGGTGATTTCACAACGTACACTATATTGCAATAAGTGTCCGGACACTTTCATGTTAAGTGAACGAATACCTAACTTTGAAAATAAACTTTTTACAAAAAAAGTCATCATCATCATCATCCTCAAGCAGCCATGGGCTACGGTGGTCCAACCAGACCGCGCAGTTTAATTCTCCAAGCATATCTGTCCTGAGCTACATCTGCTGCATCCGGCCACTGCACACCAATTCTAACAAGGTCCTGTTTGACATTGTCTGCTCACCGCATCCTAGGTCTCCCCTTCCTTCTGAGGCCTCTAGGTCCACTGTTCATAACTCTATTCGCAGATCTATAATTATCAATACGATCAACATGGCCAAACCAGCGGAGTCTCTCTCTACACAATATGCTGCTTAAAGCAGATTGCAGACTCCTTTGCCTAACCTCATCATTAGTTACAAAGTTGAACCACCTAATACCCAAGATACTACGTAAGCATTTAGAATCAAAAGCATCTAGTTTCCTGTTATCTTGTTTACACAGCGTCCAAGTTTCACTACCATAACTAACCTTAGAAAGAACCAAACTATTATACAGTCTAATTTTACTCTTTAGGTGTATACGCCTATTTCTCCACAATCTCCATAGATTCTTAAAAGTCCCGGCAGCAATCCCTATTCGTCTGTTAATCTCATGCCGCACATCACCAGCATCTGTTACATAGCTCCCAAGATAATTAAACTGTGACACCTGCTCAAGAATGCAACCATTCAGATTAACCAAATCACAGCCTGCCTGACCAATTTTCATCACTTTAGTTTTCTCTCTGTTTATAACCAAACCTACTCTACTACCAGTCTCATCAACAGCTCGAATGAATGAGTTCATCTCATCAACATCATTTGCCAAAAGGGCTAAATCATCAGCATAATCTAAATCAGAAATTGTCGTACTTCCAGCCCATTTAAAGTCAAAATCTTTCCCTTGAAGTGAATTTCGCATAACATAATCAACAACCAAACTAAAGAGAAAAGGAGACAAAATGCACCCTTGTCGAACACCAGAAGTAATACTAAACCAATTGCTACAAGCCTTACCAACTCTCACACACGACTCAGTGTTATTATAGAGAGCTTTCATTATGTTAACTAACTTGCCAGGTATACCATATGATCTCACAATCAACCACAAATTATGGCGATTAACAGAGTCGAAAGCCTTTTTGAAATCAACAAAGCTAGCAACCAAAGGTTTATGAAACTCTAAACATTTCTCAAGAATCTGTCTAAGTGAAAATATTTTATCTACACATCACCTACCACTTCTGAATCCACATTGCTCATCACGCAATTGCCTGTCAACCAGATTCTTAATTCTAGTAAGCACAATCATGCAAAGAACTTTCCCTGGAACAGAGAGTAGGCTGATACCCCTATAGTTATCACAAGAACTGCGATCACCTTTTTTGAAAATAGGGATAATAATAGCTCTGGTAAAATCTTTAGGAACCATGTCTTTATCACAAAAGATATTCAAAATTTCAGTCATCCAAGTGATAACTGAAACATTCCCAGCTCTAAGCATTTCCGTAGTAATTACATCTAGCCCTGGGGATTTATGAAGTTTAAGTTTATAAAGGACCAAAATAACTTCTATCCTAACTCGTATCCTAGAAGAGCATCACTAGCATGTCTGCTGAGCAGCAGACCCACGCCTTGGTGATGCTTTCCATCCTCCCTCCCTGTAAAGAGAAATGTAAAGTTATTTTTAAGTATCTCACCTTTACCTGTCCATCTGGTCTCTTGCAAGCCTAGAATATCTAGGTTATTGCGCTTGAATTCCTGCGTGAGGACATCAAGAGAATAATCTCTATGTCCTCACGTTCCACGTTCCTGCAGAGAGAAAATGATTAGTAGGATTTTTAAAGAAATTAGGTTTATTGAGATTGGTAGGGCCAACAATATCAAACAGCCCCCTGATCGCTGGCATGGGACAAAGATCTGATCCTCCTCCGCTAAAAGCTGAAGTCACCGATGCTGGTAGGAACTTCAGGCACCACCTTTCCAATTGGGCTTTTTCAAGAACCATATGGCCTGCCTGAGACACATTACTCCAGTTTTGGCTTGACGATGCCCAACTAGGTAAGTAAGGTTCAGGTTCCTGCGATGACCTCTGATCGCATGCATCTGTTCACTTAGGGCTGGCAACCCAGAAGCAAACAGAAAACACAGCAGCAGATTCTCCCTCAACTGAAGATCTCGGTCGGAGCTCTCTAAATCTCCATTTTCTAAATATTAATCTAATATTTAAAGAGTTATGGAAGCTGAAACATTTAAGTGAAACTTTTGCTGGTTTTCAAAATTTACTTCAAAATGTAAAATCACAACTGTTATAACAAATTGTTCGCAATATAAATGCGGTTTTTGGAATTTGTGTAAGAATTTTTGAAGTTTTTATCAATTTTGGGGCAAAATGTTTTGTAAGTGTGGTGTGCGATAACATCTGTTGTTAAATATTATACCTTCCAGAATTCTTTAAATATTATATTAATATTACAGAAAATATACATTTAGAGAGCTCTGACCGAGATCTTGAATTTATATCTAGTGACTTTTTTTCCGTCAAAAGCTTATATTTAAAGTTAGACAGATTTGAATGTGCTTATTCGTTCATTTAACATGTTAACAGTATCCGGATACTTTTTGCAATTTAGTGTAAATTTTAATGGTGCAATGAAAAAAATTTAAAAAATACTATTTTTATCATTAGGTCAAAAGTTAAACAATAATTTTTGTATTGGAATTTTTCTAGATGAATAACAAAAAAATTAATAATGCTTAAGGGTGTTCTTATATCTAACTAGGTATAACTATTTTGTAAACACAGCTACAATGTGGTGATCTTTGTGAAAAATTCTTTGCAATGTGGAAAATTTATGGGATTTTTCTAAATTGTGGAAATTTTTATTGCGACTGACTAATCATGAAGTAGACACATAAAGTTTGAGAAACGAACTTCCTTTTTCGTTAATTAACGCCACCCAGTGACGGAAATAGTATTTCCTGCTGTGCAGCCAACCTGATTTTATTTAAGACACAGGAAACGAATATTTTGTTCAACATCTATCCTAGTTGGCTTTGAGAAATCACATTTTGAAAATGTTTGTATATCAGAATTTCTAAAAGAAATGGTATTATTGAACATATTTTATGTTCTTTTTTCTCAATGATTTCGTTTTTTAGCAAAATGTCCAAAATTTCAAATATTTCGTTTAACTTCGCTACTGGCATTTCCAGCTCGTTTACTGGCAACCATAAAAAGGAAAATTTTTCATAAATATCATTGAAATTTTTGTATAGACCAGAGTCAGACTGCTGACATTCTATTACTGTCAGTATCATTTTAAAATATTTTCTAAGTGTGCCAACATGATTTTCAATATTTTTATATTTCTCAGTAGTTCTACCAGAGCGGAAACCGTCCTTGAGATTATCTGTTTGTTGGTCCGTTTCCATATCCATATTTCCCCCAAGTTTTTAAAGATGGCCGACTGTTTGATAAGTCATGTCTTTCAGTTTAGGCGTGGTATTATTTTGGTTGTAAAATTTCACTTAAAAGTTTTAGTTTACATTGGTTTAATATTTCGTCTTGCAAGTTGGAATCTGAATTATAAATGAACGATTTTTCAGGCATCTCATCTTACTCTTCTGGTTCTTGGGCGGGGGTAACTCAGTCGGTAGCGCGCCAGGCTCGAAATCTCTAGTTCCCAGGTTCGAGTCCTAGCTGGGTCAGCGTTGAGATTTATCTCCGAAACATTCCCCGCCCTGCTCACAGTCAGTAGGGGACCGATGGGCTTGGAAAGGCCGCCGTCCGTCGGATGGGACGTTAAGCCATGGCCCAGTGTGTGGGAGAGCCATACCCTGTGCACATTAAAGAACACGCTGGATGGCCTTGACGGGAGGCTACCATCTGTATCACAACAACTGTTCCAGTGGGTCTCCTTCCTCAACCTTATTTGAGCCTTCGAGGTCCTTGTGACCTGGCCATTTTGTCCATAGTGTGCAAAAGAGTGCCTCTCAGAGGTAAAACAACCGAACCCAACTTCTGGTTCTGAAGTTTTCACAGCTACTTGGATGTTTTCCATGGTTTTCTCAAGGACGTTTTCCACATTTTCGAACTTTTTGACCACCAGTTTGTGAAATTCTTCGAGCATTTCATTAACCTGTTCTTTTTCCAAAATACTTATAACGTGTCGTTTTCATGGAGAGTCAGATTTTTTTTTTGCACTGACGTGTGGATCCCGAACATTTAATTCAAAAGGTCCTGACGAATTTCATATGCCAGGAAATTTTGCGAGCTGGGTGGTCGCATTTAACAGTACAATTACAAACTCGGTCTCCACTAAGGCCTCTCGCTTAGCAACCATCCACGGTTGGCTACATGGCCAGCTGCACACTGAACTTGGCCGAAAAACACTGGCTCTGGATGGGATATCCCCAAAGTCTAATTCTTATCCTAGTCGGAGCCTGACTTCCGACCTGCAGCACAACGATTGACGCCCTTGAGCACCCTCACATCCGGTCCGAGTGTAAAACACACCGGTCCGAGCACCCTCACATCCGGTCCGACGAGTAAAAGGGCCAATAGTGGGACGTAAGCCGTTCCCGGTGTCTGTGAGTGGCAACGATTGACGCCCTTGAGCACTCTCACATCCGGCCCGAGGCCCTTCGACCTTCGCTTCAGGTGGGGGGGGGGATCGGACTCGCATCATCTGACCGTTACACTACTATCCTCAATTTTTATATCGTTTTCTTTGAAAACGAGATAATAGCTTCGCTTTGTCGTTTGTCCGTTTATAGACAAAGAACTTTTTTGTTTGCAGAGAAAAATTAAAAATTCTTTTTGTGTTGGATAGGTATTGATGAAATGTTACGATATGCACTTCCGGAATCTTTCTAAAACTGTAATACGCCCTTTAGCTGTAGAAAATTTTAAACTAAAAAAATTTCAAACAAATATTGCAAACGGCGTATCTAAGCTAGAAATATTACATTTCGGTGGTTGAATGTGAACACCATGATGTTTCCATTGGTAGCAATGAATTGACCTCTTAGACCCAGGATGGGTGAGAAAACACAATTTTTTTGTTTTAGCAGATAATTGTTTGCATGAGTTGCTTGTTCCAAACTAACATTGCAACGATTTATTTTAATGATAGAAGTATGAAGCTTGGTGGTGGAATGTGAACATCAAAAAAATTGGAAACAACGAAAATTATAATATTCGTTGTTTCCAATCCAATTTTCTCTTTTTTTTTTGTTTGATTGGTACTAACGAAATATTATAATTCGCATTTTTCAAATACTCTGATATCTTAATTAACATTTATTAAGTTTCTGGCCTTAGGCCTTGTCAGGCTAGAGGCCTTTTTAGATTTTTTTTTTGTTCAGGCTGTGTATATTTATTTTGGATTTCGCCAAAATAGTCATATGCTACGGGGAGGCCCTCTGTCCCGGCATCTGGAAAGTTAATTGAAGGGGCAGTGCCCCGAGGGACGGAGGTCGCCCAACTGCTAGCGGACGGCCCAGATGGTCAGGCAGAGAAAGAAAGGAAGAAAGGGTTTGGCAACGATGAGAGGAGAGCCGGTCGAGTTTCGGAAGGAGACGGACGAGAAATGGTAAAGCTGGGAAATGCCGACTGGTAATAGCGGCATTGGCTCTATAAATACAGCTGAACAGGCATAGTAAGCTGGTGTGTTGGTAATCTATGTAATTGAACGTATGTCCTCGTCCATCAAGTACGTTTGGAAGGTTAAATAAATATTCGGTATTTTATAGTAAAGGCTGAAGTTTGAACTAATTTATTGGGGAGGAGCCTCAGTATCGAGTCTCTGCAATTGTGAATAAACCGTTGATTTTATCCGAAAGACTCTTTCACCCGTCGTGTATAGCGATCGAACCGAGGGGACGTCCTAATAGACCGACAAACGAAGAGTTAACATCACAAAGTGGCGCAGCCGACAGTACGCAACAGAGGTGAAAGTAGCGGCGAAGGTGACGGAAGAGTTCCGACATCCATTGTGAGCTGACCAGAACAAGGCTGATACTGCCAAGAGTGTCCTGCGGTGTGCTTCAGTCGATAGAATAGCTGTGAAGGTACCTGAAGAATCGTGCATCACGTTCGAACTGTGGAAAAAGCTGTGAAGGTGACGGAAAAGTTCAACATCCACTGGGAGCTGACCGACGCAAGGCTGATACTGCCAAGAGTGTTCCGACTGTGTGCTTCAGGTGGCAGACTGACGAGGCGGTTCATTTCTGTCATCACATCGGAGGTAAATATCCTCTTACTCTAGGGGCGAGTAGTTAGATACGGCAGAGGCCTGTACGAGCTAAAATGGAGCTTAGGAGCGGTCGCGATAGGGAAAGGGATGAGTTAAGGCGAGGCTACACAGTCACAGAGAGGGATAGCGCACAGGGTGGTTATTCAGGGAATGATCTGGGAGGCGAGGAGGTGACAATAGACAGAGAGTCTGATGCTGCGATAGACATGAGAGGGTTGAGGGATTATGACAATGACAACGATACGGATATGCTGCAGAGTGGGACCAGAAAGCAGAGAGCTAAAGAAAGGATTGGATATGATTTTGAATTAGAGAGGATGAGGTTAGAGATGCAACTGAGAAGGGAAGAGAGAGAGGCAGCAGAAAGGGAAAAGGAGAGAGAGGTGGCAGAAAGAGAAAGAGAAAAGGAGAGAGAGCATGAGTATAGAATGCTGGAACTGCAAATGAGGAATGCAAACGAGGAGAGGGATGATGTGCGAACGGTGGCAGTTTCTAGTAACCCAGCAGATGCGCGGCTGGCTAATTATATAAAATTATTGGGAAATATGTTAGCTGGAAGCCCTAAAAACCCAGAAGAGGTGATAAATCTCTTTGAGACAGCGGAAAGGGGATTTAAGATATATGAAGTACCAGAGGAATTTCAAGGCAAAGTCATCATTTCTTTTTTAGATGATAATTATGCAAATCACGTTTTTCGAAAATTAAGTGCAGAGGATTTTGTTTATTATAAGAAAGTTAAAGAGGCCGTATTAAAAGAGTTTAAGCTCACTCCCTCTGCGTACAAGAGAAAGTTTGAAACTATCGCGAAAGAACCGAATGAGTCATATAATCAGTTAGCCTCGAGACTCAGAAATAGCTGGTATTACTACGTCCGCAGTAGGAAGGTGACAAAATTTGAGGAGCTTATGGACCTGATAGTGTCGGATAGGTTACGTGATAGCCTTCCTCAAGACACTCATGCTTACATAGTACAGAAAGAGGCGGAGTCATGGGCAAAAGCAGACGAAATAGCCACGTGGGCAGAAATCCATCTAGCCAGTGTAAACGGGACGGAAGAGGTACTAACTTTTAAAGAGGTAAGGCATAGACAATATGAAGAACATGTTGTTTCCCCCCAGCAGAGGATAGACTCAGAGAGAAATTACTCGAGCAGAAGGTATCAATCGGCAGTTAATTTAGCTGAATATAGAAATATCCCAAAAGTAAGGAGGTGCTAAATGTAGATCTGACGAAAATTTGATGAAAGATTGCCCACTGAGAACTGGGGATCGTGAGAGTCGAACTCAGGTATACCAAGTTAGCACCTTGGATCAGAATTCTAAAGATGTTTGTGAGGCAACAATAGGGAGGGTTACGACACATTCAAAGCCAAGTCCAAGCAGTCAAGTAATGGGACAGGGAGAGATACGTATCCCAGTAGATTATGAAGAGGTTCGAATCAGATGTGGCGACCAGACAGCTAGAGCAGTCGTGGATTCGGGGGCAGAACTGACAGTAATCAGAAAGGGGATGCTGAACGAAGAAAAGCACACGGTAAAAGACCATCTGTTGTTGCATGGGCCGTTTGGTGATGCCATAAGGGCAGAGGTAAAAGAGCTGCCTTTAAGTTTGATTGATGGTACAGACAATAGCACTGTGAGTGGCGGAGAAAGTAAAGTGCTATGCGCAGTAGTAGTAAAGCTGCGGAAGGAGGTACTTCTGAGTGTGGAAGCATATAGTAAGTTACTTAGAAAGAAGGAGAGAAGGCCTGTAACTGGTATCCCCAGGAGGAAAATCCACGAACCGTGGGCCAATAGAGGAAGCTACTATGAAAGAGGTAGAGAAATTCCAACTAGAAAAAGGGAGATGTATGATCCATGGAGACCATCCAATCAACGCCATCCTATCTCCCAGCCCAAACATGTGCAGCAATCTGTCAGACTCGATGTCTACGATGATCAAAATTATGTAGGGGAGGGAGCGAACATGGCAATTGGAGGTAACAATGGGTCAGGCCGACGCCAATGTCGACGACTTTCAGCCCATAGAGTCTGAGGGTACGTACGGGAAGGTGATATCTAGGTAGTCACGAAAGGTGTGCATAGCCTTTCGCATGGGATGTCACCTGTGGACGAATGAACACCGCCAGTACGGCATACCTTCGTCAAAGACAGTTTTTAGTGAGATAATTAATTTATAAACTGTGTACTCTCGGACAACTACTTTAGTCAACAGGTTTTTTATTGCTTGAAGCAAAAAGAATATTTAGACTTAGTGCACTAGTATATACCTAGAAGTTATTTTATATTTAAGTGTAGTGTACATAGATGTGTAAAAGATGTGCCAATTCGCAGAGAATTTATAGAATTCATGAAGCAACTTAGAACTCTGTATTTTGTGGCATTGAACTCTAAGATTAATGCGAAAATGAACTCTGATTTTCAGCATTCAACTTGACTTTTTAGTCAGCAGTTAACAGGACTAACTACTGACTTCTGGCAGGGAGGTGTCAGGCTAGAGGCCTTTTTAGATTTTTTTTTGTTCAGGCTGTGTATATTTATTTTGGATTTCGCCAAAATAGTCATATGCTACGGGGAGGCCCTCTGTCCCGGCATCTGGAAAGTTAATTGAAGGGGCAGTGCCCCGAGGGACGGAGGTCGCCCAACTGCTAGCGGACGGCCCAGATGGTCAGGCAGAGAAAGAAAGGAAGAAAGGGTTTGGCAACCATGAGAGGAGAGCCGGTCGAGTTTCGGAAGGAGACGGACGAGAAATGGTAAAGCTGGGAAATGCCGACTGGTAATAGCGGCATTGGCTCTGTAAATACAGCTGAACAGGCATAGTAAGCTGGTGTGTTGGTAATCTATGTAATTGAACGTATGTCCTCGTCCATCAAGTATGTTTGG
Source organism: Ryuthela nishihirai (assembly GCA_038380435.1). Taxonomy (NCBI): domain Eukaryota; kingdom Metazoa; phylum Arthropoda; class Arachnida; order Araneae; family Heptathelidae; genus Ryuthela; species Ryuthela nishihirai. The sequence continues at coordinate 4,132,208 of JAWZYU010000020.1, read as the reverse complement.
AAGGTTAAATAAATATTCGGTATTTTAAAGTAAAGGTTGAAGTTTGAACTAATTTATTGGGGAGGAGCCTCAGTATCGAGTCTCTGCAATTGTGAATAAACCGTTGATTTTATCCGAAAGACTCTTTCACCCGTCGTGTATAGCGATCGAACCGAGGGGACGTCCTAAGTGGTCCCAATAGACCGACAAACGAAGAGTTAACCTCACAGGCCTCGACCTTAATTTCGTTCTGTATAGAGTCAATGGCAATGACAATAAAGGAAAACAACTCCGAAGTGGTTCAATGGGCAAAAACAAGGTGTTTACTTAAAACACAACAGAAAAAGTATATAAGTTAAAAACAACCAATATGACAACAAAAGTGCAGATTATATCATAGTGTAAATACATGGTTCTCATAAACCATTAATTTTGGGTGTGTGAACTTGTTCAGCACCAAAGGATTATAATTGAGTAAAGTATTTACAATTTCGTAAAATGGTTTCCCACTGTTCCGAAAAATATCTGCGAGAGTTGTGATCATTGCCCAGGTTTTGTTCTTCACAAACCATGGTGTACTGACTAGTGATCTTAAAACTTTGTTTTGGAAACTCTGTAATCTCCCAACGTTCGTGTTGGTAGTATGCCCCACACTGGTGAGGTATACGTCAGGATAGGCCGCAGAATGGTCTTACACAAGAATATTTTCTTTTCCGGAGGGAGTGTAGAGTTCCACCATATCAAAGAGACAAGTTTACATCTAAAGATATTGACTTTGGAGAGCACATTAGTCATATGTGCATCCCATTTAAGCTTCTTATGTAGAGTGACACCAAGGTATTTAACAGTTGGCGTCCATTTAGTTTGTATACCAAATATAGTTGGAGAATTAAGATTAATAATTCTTTTACTGGAAAACAGAACTGATTGACTTTTTTTCAGGATTAATCCTGATTCTCTATTTTGAGTACCAGCGCGATGCTTTGTCCAATCTCAGCTGCAGTCATTTAATAGCCAGACTGGAGCTGAGGGACGGATAAAGCAGAGCAATATCATCGACGTAAAGTGCCGCTGTGATCGATTTAAGATCAAGGATATCACGAGTGTAAAAATTCAATAGAGCAGAGCCCAGTAAGGAACCTTGTGGAACAACTGCATCTATCTATCTCTCAGTAGACAGGCAGTTGCAATTTTGGCACAGAAAGTTCTTCTGGTCAAGTATGACTGGATGATATGAATCATACCCGAGGGGAAGTCAGCTTTGATCATTTTGAAAACGAGATCGTCTATCCTGACCTTATCATATGCTTTTGCTACATCTAAAAAGATGGACGCGACAGTCTCTTGTTTTTTTATAGATTCAGCTATTTTTTCAACTACTTTCAGCAGTTGATGTACAGCAGTTTCCGCGTAAAGCCAAATTGTTCCTCTGGAATTAGGGTATTTTGATCAGTGTGCCCCATGAGGTGATTCAAGATTAATCATTCAAATAATTTGCTTAAGCATGGAAGCAGAATGATAGGTCTATAACTCCGGGGAAAGGTTGGGTTTTTTCCAGGCTTCCCATTCAATTTTATTTATAGCTTTTTTCCAGATTGATGGAAAACATTTTAACCGTAGAAAGGCATTAAAGATGGAACAGATGTAAACAATGGCCCTAGGCGGAAGTTGATTAATCATAGTGTTGTTAATATCATCGAGACCACGAGCCTTTCTAGGTTTTAACATCTTAATAGAGCTATTAACCACATAGGAATTGTAAATCTGATACTTCAGATCACCGACTGGGAAAATGGTTCAGTGCATTTTCAACAACTTGTGATGTATCTTCATCTGACATAGTACCATTGTCCTGAAACTGATCTTCCAAGGCGGTCGCAAAAGCTTCCGCCTTGTTCTCATCATTGTAAACAATCCCATTAATACCATGAATGGGAGGATAATCAGCAGGTGATTTTTTTCAGGGCAGTGGTCATTCGCCAGATAAAATAATCCTCAGCTGTAAGTGAAGACAGTCATTTTTATCCCAAAAAGTCAAATCGATGCACCCAAATTGTATTGCGAACAGAGTTTTGGAGTTCTCTGAGACGTTCATGAGTCTTGCAGTTGATGTGTTTGCCAATCTCATCTGACTTTATCCTTAAAAGGTATCATCTCAAGAATCGATGGCATCGATCCGAGTCTTCTTGTTCCTGCTGGCCAAGAGATAAGCCCTCTTACTATGATCATTAAAAGAAGATATTTGCATTTCAGTCAGATATTGAGAAGTAGCAGTTGTTTTGCCATTAAGTTTCGCACTGACAAGGAATCTATATCTCTCCAAGTTGGTGATCCTATGCTGTGTAAGAATTTCTGTTAACTCATTGCTCATTCTAATGAAGAATGGGTTCGTATTCAGAAAAGGGGGAAAGAGGAATGAGAAAGAGGGATGAATGCTACAATGTTGTTAGATATACTTCACATCTGAGAATATCGAAAACATAATCGAAACATAAAGATATGATACGATTGTTGTAGAAATCTCTCTGTGGCTTGGAACAAAGCATCATTGTAGACAGTGAGATAGTCGTTAGTCTTCCTCCGTACGACAAGATCATAATCATCTGCTTCTGTCGTGCTCTAATGAAAGAATAATATATGTGAGATGTGAGATGAATCATCTAGCATAATAGTAAAATGCATTCATTCTTCCTCCGTATATTCATAGATCTAAGAATTCATCGTTTGAACAGAAAATTAATTGACAGAACTGTAACGGTATGTACTTTAGCATCTGTTGAACACACATTATGTCAAAAAGAACTCTTGTTCAGATCTAAAAGTAATATTGTTTTCCTAGCTAAAGGATGTACAGTTCTACAGAAGTCTTAGCACCAGGTCTGAGCTTGTTCGTTAAGTAATATTTCTTATACGAAGTTTTTTACAATATGCTATAATGGTTTTCGAACACACAGTCGTTATGTATGTATGTTTAAACTTTATGTGTGCGATAGTTTAGAACAGCACTATGTAAAAGATGTGTAAGAGACTCGACTCCTTCCATGAACTTTGAAGAACTATAATTTCTCCGAAGCTAGATACTTTCACACGAGTTACAAAACTAATCACATCGACATGTCAAATCATTATTCAATAAAATTCGTCAAAAGTGCAGACGCTCTAGGACTCATTATAGTTTAATGCAGAGAGGTAACACAAAGCACACTCTTCAGACCTATATATTATATAGTTAAAAAATAATTTTTCTTACAAATTGTGTTTCAAATACTTCACAGAATGAAACTTATTTCACCCTCGACTACAAATAAAAAGACATGAATGCGAATTTTCTGATGAAGAATTGTCTTTTTCTATACTACCATAAAATTGTGAATCCCCAATGCTGGAGAAATGGTATTTTTATGGTACCATTTAACTAGCAAAGGTGAATAGAGTTCTGTAAAGTTTAATTCTCCATACACACGTGTGAGTTAATTCTGCTCTACTTGTCTATCCCAAGATCACATTGGATGTTTTACATACACACACGCGTTCTAAGACTTCCTCTTTTTCTGAGACATTATTCACTAGTCTGTAACACTAAATGTGCTCATCAAACTCTCTATCAACACACGATGGTACTCATCATTCACTAATGACTCTTTCATCATTACTTACGCAGACAAACTACCTAATCGCTCGAGATATTACGTAAACATTTAGAATGAAAGACAATTTGATTACGTGGATTCAAGTTTCCTTATTGCAGTTTCACTGTCATACAATTTTAGAGGTAAGCTAAGTCATTATATAGCTTAATCTTCAGATGCATGTTTCTCCGCAGAGTAATAAAGCTCTCATTGTCTATTCTTTGCTTTTTCTCATACATTACCCATATCTATCACACATCTCACAAGATAATTCAAGAACACAACCAAACACCGATTAATCTTCCGCATATATACTTTGCAATAAAGCACGACCAGATATTAACGAAACATTTTCCAAAGCAGGAAAATCACAAACAGCATCTGAGGCAGATTATTATTTTGCAATATATCTAGACTTGCTAATTCCCTTAACTTTATGATGAATTTCTAACAACATTAACTGAATAGGGATGAAATGGACACTCTTCAATACTACTTTACCCACGATGCAGATTCAATGTAGAGATATACCATCATAATAACCTACCTTTTCGATTTCACAATTAGAAATAAGTAAAGATAGCCATCAAATTAAAAGTTTTAAATCTATTCCATAGGCAAATGGTTAGCACTCTTGGTTTCTGATCTAAGAAACCCAAGGTTCGAACTCCACAGTAAGACATGAACGTTTATGTTGTTTTTCTGCTGAGCTCCCACCATCCTCTCAAACCTTCTACTGTGTCACATAAACTGGAAGGCTCCTGTAACCGTTATGGAAAATAGTTGCTTGAACGGATATTTATTTTTAAAGCAAAGATACATTAATTTCGATTTCACTAACTACAGAATGGTTATGAAAACAGTTCTATATAGAAAATCGTTACATGCAAACAATACATGTGCATAAGATTCCAAGATAATCCGATAATACAAAGAGCACAATTTTCTGTAGATAGGATAACTCTCATGGTTTTTTGGAAAAGACATTTGAAATGAAGTTGAATGAAAAGCTACATATTAGGAGCTATACCATTCATCTTCTAATATATGAAAAGGATACACCCTAGTCAAGAACGTGAGCAACCATGCAATGAGAGGATGCCTTTGCAAATAAAATAGATTTTAATCGTATATGAAATTATTTTGCTCACTTATCATTAACACTGAAGAAACGCGCAATACAGAAGACAGGTTCGAAGGGACTAGAGAGAGAGAGCAAGCTGTAGAAAACACTACAGTTTCCAAAACTTTTCATCAGGGCTTCAATAGAAATTGCCTTACGTATTTTACAAATAGACACAGTATTAGTAGAACCCCCGCATCTAGAGCTAACTAATATGTAACGGTTTATTAATTTCCTTGGTAACGTTTGATTTTAACGATCAGAGAGTGTAATTACGTTATCGTCTAAATATTTAACCAGTGAACTTTCGCTTTTTTCAGTTCATACTAACAACTTCCAACTTTAGAGGAAATATTGTCACATTATAAACGATTTCGTACAAAGACAAATGCACTCTAAGATTCGCAGTTAAATATATCGAGATAGCAATCACTACCCGTAGAACACATCCGTGAAAAAGCACACTATGACTGGGATTGAGAAAGATTCTTTAGCCCATGGGGTGGTGTGTTGCGAGAAAGCACACCATCTTCGATACCAGAACTCATATCAAAGTTATATTGTTTGATTTTGAGAAAGATTCTTTAGCCCATGGGCTGGTACATTATAGGTTAGCTAACCATCTTATGTGGCTGTGTGTGTGTGTGTGTGTGCATCTGTGTATGGTCATATTCGTCTCTCTGTCTGTTTGTGCGTGTATGCTCATATTCGTCTCTCTCTCTCTTTGTGCGTGTATGCTCATATTCGTCTCTGTGTGTGCTCATATTCGTCTCTCTCTGTGTTCATGTATGCTCATATTCGTCTCTCTCTGTGTTCATGTATGCTCATATTCCTCTCTCTCTCTATGTGTGTGTGTGTGTGTTCATGTTCTTCGCGCTGTGTTTCTTTCTGCGAATCGTATGTGTGTATTCATATTCGTCTCTGTGTATGTTTGTTTCTGCGAATCGTATGTGTGTGTTCATATTCGTCTCTGTATGTTTCTTTCTGCGAATCATGTGTGTTAATGTGTCTGTATGCACATATTCGTCTCTCTCTCAGTGTGAGTGTGTGTTCATATTCGTCTTTCTCTATGTGTGTGTGTGTGTTCTTATTCGTCTCTCTCTCTATGTGTGTGTATTCATGTTTGTTTCTCTATGTGTGTGTTCACATGCAAGAATAAACATATTGTTTTTCAGTCAATTGCTTGCTACAGAAGAAGTTAACAATTTGAAACCAGAAGATCTGAGAGTTTACATCCTAAAAGATCGCTATTATAGTTCCATTAGGAATTTTCAAAATATAATTTTATCTCATCAGATTAAGAAACAGAAAAGTCGCTAGAATAGTGGATTGTGAATAGGTTACTAAAGAGAAAGATGATTATTCGAAGGGGAATCTCTGACGAATATAATATGTGAATGTGAACATAAACAGTTTAATATTTTGTTTGTTGTCTCTATTTCTTTCGAGATAATCATAGTGAAACTGGGATATGATTTCCTCCGTAGCCACCACGTATATGGAATCAAAAATCTGCAGCTTTATTTTCCCTCTCTTATATCGTACACCCTCCAGTTTTCACTTTGTCATTTATTTTGCCTTTCTTGATTCGGTTAAGCAGAACGAATAGTCAAAAAACAGCTCTGCGGGAAAAAATCTTTTATTCATCCACTCTCTTCAGGAAGGTTACAATTATCATTGACTTAATAACGAATTTTTCGAAGCGCAAATTTCCAGAATTCGTAGGATTCAAGATCAAAATAAAAGATACAGGACCATAAACACATCACTTTATTCTACATAAGTCGGCTCACTCACATAACGAAAGTTACCGTGATCACATCACTTTATTCTGCAAGAGTCGGATCACTCACAAAATTCTGCAATGCTCGTAGGTGATATTGTAACGTTCTCAGATAGCGAGGGAATTTGATAGGCTCTGAAGAATTCAAAATGGATATTTATCCTTGCCGACCAATCAGAATAAATAGTAGAAATTACTCTTCCACGATTGGGAACACACACATAGAGAGAGACGAATATGAACACACACACACACACACTGAGAGAGAGACGAATATGTGCATACAGACATATTAACACACATGATTCGCAGAAAGAAACATACAAAGACGAATATGAGCATACACGCACAAACAGAGAGACAGACGAATATGAGCATACACGCACAAACAGAGAGAGAGACGAATATGAGCATACACGCACAAACAGAGAGAGAATATGAGCATAGACAGATACACACACACACACACACAGCCACATAAGATAGTGTGCTTTCCTGTAATGTACCAGCCCATGGGCTAAAGAATCTTTCTCAAAATCAAATAGTATAACTTTGATATGTGTTCTGGTATCGAAGATGGTGTGCTTTCTCGCAACATACCACCCCATGGGCTAAAGAATCTTTCTCAATCCCATTCATAGTGTGCTTTTTCACGGATGTGTTCTACGGGTAGTGATTGCAATCTCGATATATTTAACTGCGAATCTTAGAGTGCATTTGTCTTTGTACGAAATCGTTTATAATGTGACAATATTTCCTCTAAAGTTGGAAGTTGTTAGTATGAACTGAAAAAAGCGAAAGTTCACTGGTTAAATATTTAGACGATAACGTAATTACACTCTCTGATCGTTAAAATCAAACGTTACCAAGGAAATTAATAAACCGTTACATATTAGTTAGCTCTAGATGCGGGGGTTCTACTAATACTGTGTCTATTTGTAAAATACGTAAGGCAATTTCTATTGAAGCCCTGATGAAAAGTTTTGGAAACTGTAGTATTTTCTACAGCTTGCTCTCTCTCTCTAGTCCCTTCGAACCTGTCTTCTGTATTGCGCGTTTCTTCAGTGTTAATGATAAGTGAGCAAAATAATTTCATATACGATTAAAATCTATTTTATTTGCAAAGGCATCCTCTCATTGCATGGTTGCTCACGTTCTTGACTAGGGTGTATCCTTTTCATATATTAGAAGATGAATGGTATAGCTCCTAATATGTAGCTTTTCATTCAACTTCATTTCAAATGTCTTTTCCAAAAAACCATGAGAGTTATCCTATCTACAGAAAATTGTGCTCTTTGTATTATCGGATTATCTTGGAATCTTATGCACATGTATTGTTTGCATGTAACGATTTTCTATATAGAACTGTTTTCATAACCATTCTGTAGTTAGTGAAATCGAAATTAATGTATCTTTGCTTTAAAAATAAATATCCGTTCAAGCAACTATTTTCCATAACGGTTACAGGAGCCTTCCAGTTTATGTGACACAGTAGAAGGTTTGAGAGGATGGTGGGAGCTCAGCAGAAAAACAACATAAACGTTCATGTCTTACTGTGGAGTTCGAACCTTGGGTTTCTTAGATCAGAAACCAAGAGTGCTAACCATTTGCCTATGGAATAGATTTAAAACTTTTAATTTGATGGCTATCTTTACTTATTTCTAATTGTGAAATCGAAAAGGTAGGTTATTATGATGGTATATCTCTACATTGAATCTGCATCGTGGGTAAAGTAGCATTGAAGAGTGTCCATTTCATACCTATTCAGTTAATGTTGTTAGAAATTCATCATAAAGTTAAGGGAATTAGCAAGTCTAGATATATTGCAAAATAATAATCTGCCTCAGATGCTGTTTGTGATTTTCCTGCTTTGGAAAATGTTTCGTTAATATCTGGTCGTGCTTTATTGCAAAGTAAATATGCGGAAGATTAATCGGTGTTTGGTTGTGTTCTTGAATTATCTTGTGAGATGTGTGATAGATATGGGTAATGTATGAGAAAAAGCAAAGAATAGACAATGAGAGCTTTATTACTCTGCGGAGAAACATGCATCTGAAGATTAAGCTATATAATGACTTAGCTTACCTCTAAAATTGTATGACAGTGAAACTGCAATAAGGAAACTTGAATCCACGTAATCAAATTGTCTTTCATTCTAAATGTTTACGTAATATCTCGAGCGATTAGGTAGTTTGTCTGCGTAAGTAATGATGAAAGAGTCATTAGTGAATGATGAGTACCATCGTGTGTTGGTAGAGAGTTTGATGAGCACATTTAGTGTTACAGACTAGTGAATAATGTCTCAGAAAAAGAGGAAGTCTTAGAACGCGTGTGTGTATGTAAAACATCCAATGTGATCTTGGGATAGACAAGTAGAGCAGAATTAACTCACACGTGTGTATGGAGAATTAAACTTTACAGAACTCTATTCACCTTTGCTAGTTAAATGGTACCATAAAAATACCATTTCTCCAGCATTGGGGATTCACAATTTTATGGTAGTATAGAAAAAGACAATTCTTCATCAGAAAATTCGCATTCATGTCTTTTTATTTGTAGTCGAGGGTGAAATAAGTTTCATTCTGTGAAGTATTTGAAACACAATTTGTAAGAAAAATTATTTTTTAACTATATAATATATAGGTCTGAAGAGTGTGCTTTGTGTTACCTCTCTGCATTAAACTATAATGAGTCCTAGAGCGTCTGCACTTTTGACGAATTTTATTGAATAATGATTTGACATGTCGATGTGATTAGTTTTGTAACTCGTGTGAAAGTATCTAGCTTCGGAGAAATTATAGTTCTTCAAAGTTCATGGAAGGAGTCGAGTCTCTTACACATCTTTTACATAGTGCTGTTCTAAACTATCGCACACATAAAGTTTAAACATACATACATAACGACTGTGTGTTCGAAAACCATTATAGCATATTGTAAAAAACTTCGTATAAGAAATATTACTTAACGAACAAGCTCAGACCTGGTGCTAAGACTTCTGTAGAACTGTACATCCTTTAGCTAGGAAAACAATATTACTTTTAGATCTGAACAAGAGTTCTTTTTGACATAATGTGTGTTCAACAGATGCTAAAGTACATACCGTTACAGTTCTGTCAATTAATTTTCTGTTCAAACGATGAATTCTTAGATCTATGAATATACGGAGGAAGAATGAATGCATTTTACTATTATGCTAGATGATTCATCTCACATCTCACATATATTATTCTTTCATTAGAGCACGACAGAAGCAGATGATTATGATCTTATCGTACGGAGGAAGACTAACGACTATCTCACTGTCTACAATGATGCTTTGTTCCAAGCCACAGAGAGATTTCTACAACAATCGTATCATATCTTTATGTTTCGATTATGTTTTCGATATTCTCAGATGTGAAGTATATCTAACAACATTGTAGCATTCATCCCTCTTTCTCAGAGAGTTGCTTCGTATGGACAGAATGAAATGTACTCAAACTATATTAAGGACATTCTGGAGTAAATGTGATATGAACGTGTTTCTATGGATAATCCATTTAAAATATCTGTGCGTTACTAGTATGGTAGGTTGGCGAAATGCAAGCTGCGAATAACAGTACATGGCACTCTGCAAACACCCTATGAATCAAGAGACAGATAATTATCGAGTTCGCTATTTAATGCTATAATAGATTCATCATGTCGGACAGGTTTTATTCTCTTGGCAACTAGCTGTCTTGGTGGGAACTTCTTTTCAACATCACAAGTCTGTTACCCTTCTCTCCCCCTATGCTATCGCCCGTGAACATTTTGAGCATCAAAGAACGGAGTTCGTTCACTTATGTAAGACATTCATTCAGAAAAGACGAGTCATTATTCCCCTACCAGTCGGGCAGCTTCGGAAAGCTCTCTAATACGTGAGACGATTTTTATTTTTACAAAAAACACTCTCCTGCCCAGTGAAATATAAAGATTGATGTATGCCTTCTGAGATATAGTGGCGAACAAGAAATCAGACAATATGTAATACCTATGGAGGAATCAATGGAGAGAGTCTTTAGTATTTAGAACCCTCTCCCGTCTATAAACGATACAATAATTATTATATATAGAGGTCTCTGTATGTTCTAAGATATAATAGCAAACTTTCAAGAAAGCGAATTCTGGAAGCTGTTGTTAATTTACATCGCCTCAAGTATAATCATCGATGCACGCAGCTGATTCTCTTAGCAGTGTGTAGTAGCGGGAATGTGGTGCGATTTACAAAAAACATCTGTTCCTAGTCGCACAGATTTCACAACGTAGAGGGAGGGCTCAGACAGTCTTGTGCTATCATTAGCCCATTTACTCTTTAGATGGGGGAAAATTTGTGTTTCCTATAAACTAAGCATTTTTATTTGTCACTCGCGACTCCATCCTTCAGACACTGAAAACAAGTTCTCATGTTTTCGCACACACTTTCAGAAGCTATCAGGAAAAAGAAGGCTTTTGCTGATTTCATATCAACACAGATACCAAAAAACGTACAGAGAGGGATATCTACTCTTTGGCAGGAGGGTTAAAAAGAGATTTTTTTCATCTACTCTTTAGCGAAAGGGTGTTTATTCGACAGTTGTAAGAATCACACACACAACTTTGAAATGGTATAGGGAGGGGCTTTTTTCATCTGTGGAAGGGGTTTTTCTCCATAATTTACACATTCAAAGGGTTTTTTCGTCAACGATTATTCGTCACTCACATGAATTGATCCGCAGATACTGAAGTAGTGTGAAACATTCCCTTAATCATCTGCTCGATATAATTACTCTCGTGCAAGACAGATTCGTGAGAACATTTCCTGTCAAAACATTCCCACGGAAGAATCATTAATTATTCTCGTTCAAGACGAAAGAACCATCTTTCCTGATATGAAACCATTTCCGGTCGAAACATTTTGTCATTATCTCCAGCCATTAAAAACATCTGTTCGATCATCCTACCTGCTCCGGAAGGAAAAAGTGTTATGCATAAATTAGCCAGCAGCTGCTCCGGAAGGAAAGGGTTATGCTCAAATCAGCTAGGGATAAGGGTCTGCTACTGAGGTTCATCTGTTCTTCCTCCACATCTGTTGTAATGTCTCTCATTTCGGTAGATATCACAATTGAGTGTTTTGATGCTATTAATAGCTCTTAGATGAGTTTCACAGCAGTGCAACATCAATTTTGTGAGTGTATAAAAAGTTACGGAACTCCAATAGGTCATATTTAAGATCATTGGAGATCCAACTTAAGATAAAGCGAGATGAAGTTTTATTATTCATCATCATCATCATCATCATCCTCAAGCAGCCATGGGCTACGGAGGTCCAACCAGACCGTGCAATTTAGTTCTCCAAGCAAGTCTATCCTGAGCTACATCTACTGCATCTGGCCACTGCACACCAATTCTAACAAGGTCCTGTTTGACTTTGTCAGCCCACCGCATCCTAGGTCTCCCCTTCTTTCTGTGGCCTTTAGGCACACTGTTCATAACCCTATTCGCCAATCTATAGTTATTCATACGGGCAACATGGCCAAACCAACGGAGTCTCTCTCTGCACAATATGCTGCTTAAAGGAGGTTGCAAACTCCTTTGCCTAACCTCATCATCAGTTACAAAGTTGAACCACCTAATTCCCAAGATACTGCGTAAGCATCTGGAATCAAAAGCATCTAGTTTCCTGTTATCTTGTTTACAAAGTGTCCAAGTTTCACTACCATAACTAACCCTAGAAAGAACCAAACTATTATACAGTCTAATTTTAGTCTTTAGGTGTATACGCCGATTTCTCCACACTCTCCCTAGATTCTTAAAAGTCCCGGCAGCAATCCCTATTCGTCTGTTAATCTCATGCCGCACATCACCATTATCTGATACATAGCTCCCAAGATAATTAAACTGTGACACCTGCTGAAGACTGCAACCATTCAGATTAACTGAATCACAGCCTGCCTGACCAATTTTCATCACTTTAGTTTTCTCTCTGTTTATAACAAAACCTACTCTACTACCAGTCTCATCAACAGTTCGAATGAAAGAGTTCATCTCATCAACATCATTTGCCAAAAGGGCTAAATCATCAGCATAATCTAAATCAGAAATTTTCGTATCTCCAGCCCATTTAAGGCCAAAATCTTTCCCTTGACGTGAATTTCGCATAACATAATCAATAACCAAGCTAAAGAGAAAAGGAGACAAAATGCACCCTTGTCGAACACCAGAAGTAATGCTAAACCAATTGCTACAAGTCTTACCAACTCTCACACATGAGTTATTATAGAGAGCTTTCATTATGTTAACTAACTTGTCTGGTATACCATATGATTTCACAATCAACCACAAATTATGACGATCAACAGAGTCGAAAGCCTTTTTCGAAATCAACAAAGCTAGCAACCAAAGGTTTCTGAAACTCTAAACATTTCTCAAGAATCTGCCTAAGTGAAAATATCTGATCCACACATCCCCTACCATTTCTGAATCCACATTGCTCATCACGCAATTGACTGTCAACCAGATTCTTAATTCTATTAAGCACAATCATGGAAAGAACTTTACCTGGAACAGAGAGTAGGCTGATACCCCTATATTTATCACAAGAACTGCGATCACCTTTTTTGAAAATAGGGATAACAATAGCTCTGGTAAAATCCTTAGGAACCATGCCTTATCATAAAAGATATTCAGAATTTCAGTCATCCAAGTGGTAACCGAAACATTCCCAGCTGTAAGCGTTTCGGCAATAATTTCATCTACCCCTGGGGAGTTTTGTAGTTTAAGTTTAGAAACAGCCAAAATAACTTCAGATTGTGTTATAGGGCCAACATTAAAGCCACCAATGCATCTATCATCATTGCAAACAATGGGAGTAGAACTAAGTACATTGTTTAGAACATCACTGAAATGATCAGCCCACCTAGCCATGACAGAATCCTCCCCTTCTATAACCTTACCTTGTTTATCCTTCAATCCTTGTATGCCTGTCCGTTTTCTACCACACAAAACATTAACTATCTGGTACAGCTTTCTGCTGTTGTGCTGTCTGACTGCTTCCTCGGCTTTGTCAGCCAAACCATCAAGCCAAAGATTCTTATCAGCAGCTAACTGATCTTTACACGTTTATTAAGTTCTCTGTAATGCTTTCTATTAGGACTAGTAGGGTATTGATTAAAGACATTCCTGCAGTTCTTTCTTTCCGAAATAAGCTCAAGTGCCTTATCACTCAGATAATTCTGTCTCTTCTACTCCTTTTTTCCTAAAAGAGTACTGTTAGTGTCCAAAAAAGCCTGTTTAAAATGATCCCATTCTTCCTCAACTTCAGTAGTAAGCAAACCATGACTGTTATAATGACTAAGTGGTAACCTATAATGGTAAGCTTTGGCTATAACTGGATCTTTCAGAGCTTCAGTATTAAAAGTAATTTTTTTAACCCTAGCACAACACTTTTTAAGTTTAAGTTGCAACACACTTTTAACAAGGTAATGGTCAGATCCAATTTCAGCTCCCCTATATGCCCTGGTATTCCTAACAGAACTAGCCCATTTGCTGTTAATTAATATGTAATCAATCATATTCTTATGCAGCCCATCAGGTGAAACCCATGTGTACTTATGTATGTCGCGGTGTTTGTAATAAGTGTTAGTTATTCTGAATCCATTGAATTTACTTACCTGTAGGAGACGTTGCCCATTGCCATTGCAGCTACCAATACCAAAAGGGCCTATTACTCCTTCCCAAAGGTCAGAGTCAGTACCAACTTTGGCATTGAAGTGACCAAGAACAAGGGTAATATCTCCTTTCTTGACAGAATTCAAAATATCCTGAAGTTGTTCATAAAACCTATCCTTCTCATCCTCATCGGCATCCTCAGTGGGGGCATAACAGCAGATAACATTCAAGTCTTTAACGCTTGTCTGAAATTTTGCTGTAAGAAACCTTTCATTAATGCACTCGTATTCTAGAAGAGCATCACTAGCGTGTCTGTTGAGAAGCAGATCCACGCCTTGGTGATGCTTATTGTCGTCCCTCCCTGAAAAGAGAAATTTAAGATTATTTTTAAGAATCTGACTTTATCTGTCCATCTGGTCTCTTGCAAGCCGAGAATATCTAAATTATAATGGTGTTTATACATTGGATGTAAAAAGGGAGGCTATAAAATCAAAAGCCTCTATCTCAACAGAGATCTTATCTGTCCAGTTTTTTGCTTGACTATACTTAATTACAAACCATTTAGCTTGAATACATTTCCTGCTAAATTCATCCGTTTGAAAAATTGCAGGATGTCTTTAAGTTCTTTCCCAAAATCAAATTCAGGTTCAGTACCAGTTGCGTTGTGTTTTGTAGGCACATTATTCGTAGGTTTTCCCTTATTAGGTTTGTTGGGCTCAGGATTAGAATTACTAGCAGATGCACAAGTACAGCAATCTTTGTTGTACCTGAGCATGCCATACCTGACTTAATAGTCTGAAGGTTTTTAGTTTTCATCCCTTTGGACCCATGTAATGACACTTAACTAGGAGACTGAAGATTTGGGGTAAAGCTCAGTTAATACAAGATGAAGGTCCATCTTTGTGAGTACGTGCGCATGAAGTTGTTGAATGTTGTCCAGCACACCTAACACAACGAGCGGAATTGTAACAATTCCAATGCGTGTGTCCGTACCTCTGGCACTTGTGGCACTGGTAGATCCACTTCTACGTTGACAGGATTCAACAACAATCTTGAGGTGAAAAAGTTCTGTGATGTTGTACACTTTTTATTAGCCTCAGTTTTGGCTAACTCTATCAAGAATATCGGTAGGGGGAGATTTATACTTGAATTCTCTCTGTTGAGAAATTTTAGTTCTTGTAAAGCCCATTCCTGACAGTTACTCTGTTAGTTCTTCACATGAAATGTCATCCGGAATGTTTTTAATAACAACTTTCAAATTGTTATCAGCTTTAAGCTGATAAGCATGAAAGTAGTATTTCTCTTTTTCAAGAAAAGAGATAAATGATCGGTAATCCTGACTGCATTTAGTCTGGATTCTTTAGTTTCCCCTGGCTTCTTGGCTGTGAAACTTTCTAATGTCAAAGAAATTAGTTTCTTGTGCAACGTAATCCAGTTTTCGGCAGCCTAATAACAATAGGGGATATTATCTCCCTCTTAGTATTTTGTGATGTAGGAATATGGTTCTTCTCCTGTGAAAGAGCACCATGACCTTCATTTGTGTCACACTGACTCAACAAAAGCTCATATTTGTTGTGGCTACACAGGATTCATTAACATTGACGGGCCTTCGGCAACCTTTCCTCACTTGTTTGAATCCATCATTGTTGACTGATGTAGATTTGCCAACATTAGGATCCATTTTGCCACCAGTTGAAGCATCCATCAAGGTGTCACTGGCTGCCGCAATTACCTCAATAGCAGAGTCATTAGTGCATTCACTTGAACACGAATGTTCTTTGCCTTTTCCAAGTAGAATCTTTCAAGGATTGCATGGTGGAAATCGTTAGATTGTTCAGTAGTATTATTATATTAATCAATTAGTATATATTAACCTATTTAACATTTTTAGTGTTGGGAAGTCTTTAATTTTAATTTTAATACTTCCAAAATCAAAATCTGCTGTTGCAGCAGAATGCAATCACTGGGATTCATCTGATGTTGCAAGGACTCCAAATCAGAGCTCTCTGTGTAGTCCGGTCTATCAGAAATCTACTCCGCTGTCTCTCGGAGGTCCGTGGGAAGTTTGTCATTTCCTTCAATGACTAATATTGCGTAATTGTTGAACAATCACAATGATCACTTACACAACTCAAAAACTTCAACAGAAGTCTGTAAAAGTGACAGTTCAAAAATTGACCGTTAGAATCGAACGCTTATTTTCGGAATCCTAACGGAAAATTTTTTTACAAAAGCTTCAACGTAAGTTTAACGGTAGTAAATTTGTCAATTATAATATTGTCAGTTAAAAGTAGAAAATATATTTGATATCCAATAGAGATTAAAAATGAACAGTAAAATATGCAATCAAATATTTGTAAAAATTAGTGTTCCAAAAACTTAGTCTCCCAAGGATTTGTAGGAATTATTCCGCTATCAACTAGTGAGAATTACTCGGGCAAAAACGTAGTCGGAATTAGTCTGTATGCCTCGTAGTCTATCTAGAATTTGTTGAAATCAGTCTGCCAAGAACTGAGTGAGAATTAGTCTGTAAGTAATTTGTAGGAATTTGTTTGCTAAAAATATTCCTAATTATTTTGTCTGCAATATTTTCGGAAGTAGTCTGTAATTTTCAAATACTTGTTAGAATTAGCCTGCCAAAGACTTAGTCAGAATTACTCTGCCATCGACTCAGTCGGAATTCGCCTGCCAAGAAATTGTAAGAATTAGTTTACCAAGAATTTCTAGGAATTTGTCGCAATTAGAGTGCCAAGAATTTGTAGGAATTATTCTGGAAAGATTTGTAGGAATCATTCTGAAACGAATTTGTAGAATAATCTGCCACTAACTTATTCAAATTAATCGACCAAAAATTAGGGCTAACATTACTCTGCGAATATCTTACTGTGCCAAAAAAAATTCCCAAAGTGTAGTCTGCGAAGTATTTGCAAGAATTGGTCTCGGAAGAATTTCTTAAAATTAGTCTCACAATTTCCCAATGTTTTTAAGAATTAGTTTACCAAATATTTGAAGGAATTAATCTTCAACAACTTAGAATTAGTTTGCCAAGAACTTGGTTGGGCAAACATCTTAGTCTGCCAAATATTTTTAGAATTAATCTAGCAAGTATTTCTAGGCATTACTCTTCCAAGAATTTATTAGAATTAGTTTCCCACGAATCTGTATTAAAATAGTCTGCCAAATATTTGTTGGAATTAGGCTGCCAGGAATTTCTGAGAATCAGTCTCACAATTTTCTAACATTTGTACAAATTAGTCTATCAAGAAGTTGTACAAATTAATCTCCAAGAATTTAGTAAGAATTAGTCAAAATTTTAAACGGACCACCTCTTAGTCTGCCAACATTTGTAGAATTAGTCTACAAAATATTTATGACAATTAGTCTGCCAAGAACGTGCTAAATTTGTAAAAATTAATCTTTAACAACTTAGTTAGAAATAGTCTGCCAAGAACCTAGTCCAGTTACATCTTAGTTTGCAAATATTTGTAGAATTATTCTACTAAGTGTTTCTAGGAATGAGTCTGCCAAAAATCTGTATGAAATCAATCTGCCAAATATTTGTTGGAATTTGGTTGCAAAGAATTTTAAACAATTAGTCTGCCAAACATTTCTCAGATTTAGTCTGAGAATTTTCCAAAAATTTTTAGGAATTAGTTTACCAAGAAGTTGTACGAATTAATCTACAACAGTTAGAATTAGTCTGCCAAGAACTTAGTCTGGCAAGATTGCAGAATTAGCATACCAAGTATTTCTATAATATTAATCTGAAAAGATTTTGTTGGAATTAGTCTCCCGCATTTTTAGGAACTTGTCTGCAAAGAATTTGTTGGATTTAGTGTTCCATGAATTTTCAGAAATTAGTTTTGCCAATAATCTGTGTGAAATTTGCCAAATATCTGTTCGAATTATGCTGCCAAGAAATTGTAGTCTGCCACCAGCTTTGCCAGAATTAGTCGGCCAAAAAAAAAATATAGAATTATTCGGCCAGCGTCTTTCTCTCTAGGAATTTATAAGAATTGCCGTGCCAAAAATTTGTAAACATTAACCTGCCAAGTTGGGTTGGGTTGTTTTACCTCTGAGCGGCACTTTTTTGCACACCATGGGCTAAATGGCCAGGTCACATAGACCCGGAAGGCTCAGAGAAGGTTGGGGGAGGGGATCCACTGGAACAGCTGTTGGGAGACAGATGGTAGCCTCCAGTCAAGGCCATCCAGCGTGTTCTTTAACGTTCACAAGGTATGGCTCTCGCGCACACAGGACCACGGCTTAACGTCCCATCCGACGGACGGCGGCCTTTCCAAGCCCATCGGTGTCCCCTACTGACCGTGGGCAGGGCGGGAATTTTGCGGAGACAAATCTCAACGCTGACCCAGCTGGGACTCGAACCTGCCAAGTATTTGTAGGACTTAGTCTGCCATGAATATATCAGATTTAGTCAAATGAAGATGTTTCCCTACAAAATACGTTGCCCGTTAATGTAAAACTGTGTTCCTCGCCATGCTGATTCTCACTGGTACGAATTTCTACGAGTTTGACAGGAAATTATCGTTCAACAGCAACAGTTATGTAGTTATCAACATCAACAATAATTATGTAGTTGTCCACATCAAGAACAATTATATAGTTGTCAACATCAACAATAATTATGTAGTTGTCAACATTAACAATAATTAGGTAGTTTCAACATGAACAAAAATTATGTGGTTGCAAACATGATTGACAATAATATTTGTGTAGTTGCCAGCAATAATACTTTACTTGCGAGCAGTGTTTATATATGTTTGCCAGCTCATGATAAATGATCTCTTTATGTGTAACAGATATATTTAACCCATGAAGTAAGTATTCTGATAATAACTGTGACGGCTTTGGGATATTAGAACAACAGAATTTTGTCTCGCACTTATTCATTTATTTAAAACAAATCACCATATGTGCGACCAGGATGATACTTAAAAAATAACATAATGTCACAAGGGAATAAACTCAATAATTCAGATGATGGATACTCTTACTACGAGATATCAATGATTTGTTCATTTTCATTTGAGATAAATTTTATCTAGGTAGTAAATAGTACTTGATCTCATCAGTAAAGTTAGTATTATCATTTCTGCTTCCATAATGACGTATAACCTAGAATATTTTCAAATTAATTATGAAATTTCGATTATTTTCTCTTTAGTGAATGCAATATAGTATTTATCAATTAATACTAGAATTATTGAACATCAAATTTAAGTAGTCGATACCTGATTTCTCTAATTGGGATTATATGTGCTAAGATTAAGAGAAATAATTGATCGAAACATTGCAACAAGAAACACGTACGTGATACAGCTAGTCACTAAGTCAAATATTAATCCGATTTTTTTATCGAGGTAGAGGCCGATTCCCCTTCGGTCATAAATCTCACTGGATCTTTGCCATGTTTTAATTAAATCAAGCCGGTATCTCAATCAGAAAGAAAAGTTAGACTGAAACAGATTCGACCCTCCAACACTAACAAATCAGGACCCTTCCCATGTATTTATCGTATAATACTCGCTGAAATGAATGCTACGGGTTCTATAGCTCAATTAGAAGATGAGTTTTAAAGCGTTAATCGCAACAGAGTTAGGTCCAATTTCTTTACTAGGTAACGGGTCTGATATTGGTTTTAATTTCTATGGCTTATAGAATTCCATTAGCTTTAATTATCAAAGTTGAAACCAAGTCTTAAACGCATTTGAAGGAAACGTTATTGCACTTAAAATGTTACAATAGTTGAACCTGAGAAACCAAAAGTAACCGAGACCATTTTCGTTACATATCACGTATACTACTCGATGGAGGGAAGTGTAAAAAATTAGTTCCCGTTTTGTATGGTTACGAGTATGCTACGAGTCTGCTACGATTTTGCAATGCTACGAGTTTTAAAGAAATAATGGTAATATGATTTTACCTGTTTTCTTTAACCCATTTCTTCCCAGTGTTGCGTGTACGGAAGACTTGGGAAGAAATGGGTTAATAGGCAACTAGTCTAAAACCCGTTTTCTTTCTCCAGTTTATAAAACTTGATTATCTTTAACTATCAACGTTGAAACAAAATCTGTACTTGATTTGAAAAAATGTTATTGTACTTTAAAATTGAAATTTTTGAACCCAAGAAAGCAACGGATCGAGACCTCTTTCGATGCATTTAGAACGTTCGCAACGAATGTAATCGAAAGATGTTAGTTTGAAATCTGTGGCTCAATTAAAACAAAAGTTATAAAACTGCCAATTTGAGACAGTTCGACCGTACATATGTGTTCGATATATTCCGTGTTAAATTAGCGGAATGAAATCAGGTGGTATAACGTTGGGCTGGCAAAAGTAAACGAATTGTTTCGAAAACATTAGATATTAACCAAACGATTCCAGTATGCAATAGGTTTCAAATACATAAAACCAAAAATAATAGGTCGAGATGCTACCTATATATTCAACATGTAGTTCTCGCCGAATGTATTCCGAGAACATTAGTTTGACGTCCGTAGCTGAATTAGAACACAAGATATAAAACCCTTGCGTGTGGGACTATGAATCTCGGACGGAAAGAGGGTTCGGATCGCTTTCAGCACTAAACAACGAGTCTTTGAATTAGTCCTTGAACTTAATTGCATTAAGAGTTAAAAGCAAAATTTTGAAAATTGTTTATGAAAATATAACTTTTCATTTTGTTCCCTTTACAAAAAAGACAGTTTATATTGTTATTGGAGAGTGGGCTCTTAGGGTCCGTATGTAAAACTCATATATTCATTAAGAGTTATAAAAAAAGCATAATTTTTTATTGGAAATGTTTCCTTTATTCCCCGGTTTTACCAAAAATGGTTTTGCCACACTTCCCATGATTTTTTTAAATAGGTGTAAATTTCTCATCATCAACCCACTCATACTCATTTTAACCAAAGAAAATCTATACATTCACAGATATCGCTTCCAAATCAGTCTCTCCATCGTATACTCCCAGCCCCGAAACATAATTTTACCTGTTAATTTTGAATTGTCGTGTTTTTTAAACGAATTTGCAAAAACTGTCTTATTTTTCCAATTACTCCGATAAATTTTGCAACCCAACAACCCAATAATTCCGTGAAGTGTATGATAACAGCACCATTTTGCTTTCCCCCAGACCACCTTTTTCGCATAAAGATATTGTCATCCCCCGAAATGTCTCCCATAGGTTAACATGGGATTTCTTGTAAATGGTAGCTAGGCGTAAACTGGAAGGAGAGCTGTGTACCAATCCCCAGTGATGATGCACAGAACCGGCCAGGTCTAGCACCTAATGTCCGACCCCGCCTTCTCGTGGTGCAGGCCGTTAGTACCTTTCAAAAGAGATATTCTCTTTTGGAAGGGAACGGAAGGGGAGGGCTGCCAGTTCAGTATGGCCTATTGATCTGGTCATTTATGGCCACTTTTTTCCTTTTTTTTCAACCCTGCTGAGGAGTGGTCAACTTCACAGGGTCCTGGTGCTCACCATTTATACCTACTAGACTGGACTTGTTTATGGATTTGAGCTTGATTATGGATCCTGGACTTGCTGCACTGGTGGGCCTCTGTTGAGGGAGAGTCTGCCGCTATGTTTTCTGTTTGCTTCTGGGTTGCCAGCTCTAAGTGAACAGAGGCATGGGATACCTTATATTAGCTGGTGGATAATCCTAATCAGAGGCCATCGCAGGTACCTGAACCTTACTTAGCTAGTTGGGCATCGTCAAGCCTAAACTGGAGTAATGTGTCTCAGGCAGGCCATATGGTTTTTGAAAAAGTCCACTTGAAAAGGTGGTGCCTGAAGTTCCTACCAGCATCGGTGACTTCAGCCTTTAGCGGAGGAGGAACAGGTCTTTGCCCCATTCCTGCGATCAGGGGGCTGTTTGATATTGTTGGCCCTACCAATCTCAATAAACCTAATTTCTTTAAAAATCCTACTAATGAGGATTCTGATGAGGATGAGAAGGATAGGTTTTACAGACAACTTCAGGATATTTTGAATTCTGTCAAGAAAGGAGATATTACGCTTGTTCTTGGTGACTTCAATGCCAAAGTTGGTAGCGACTCTGACCTTTGGGGAGGAGTAATAGGCCCTTTTGGTGGTGGTAGCTGCAATGGCAATGGGCAACGTCTCCTACAGGTAAGTAAACTAAATGGTTTCAGAATAACTAACACATATTACAAACACCGCGACATACATAATAAATACACATGGGTTTCACCTGATGGGCTGCATAAGAATATGATTGATTATATATTAATTAACAGCAAATGGGCTAGTTCTGTTAGAAGTACCAGGGCATATAGGGGAGCTGAAATTGGATCTGACCATTACCTTGTTAAAAGTGTCTTGCAACTTAAACTTAAAAAGTGTTGTGCTAGGGTTAAAAAATTTACCTTTAATACTGAAGCTCTGAAAGACCCAGCTATAGCTAAAGCTTACCATGAGAGGTTACTTAGTCATTATGACAGTCATGGTTTGCTTAATACTGAAGTTGAGGAAGAATGGGGCCATTTTAAACAGGCTTTTTTGGAAACTAACAGTACTCTTTTAGGGAAAAAGGAGCAGAGGAGGCAGAATTATTTAAGTGATAAGGCACTTGAGCTTATTTCAGAAAGAAGGAACTGCAGGAATGTCCTTAATCAGTACATTACTAGTCCTAATAGAAAGCATTACAAAGAACTTAATAAACGTGTAAAGGATCAGTTAGCTACTGATAAGAATCTTTGGCTTGATGGCCTTGCTGACAAAGCTGAGGAAGCAGTCAGACAGCACAACAGCAGAGAGCTGTACCAGATAGTTAATGTTTTGTGTGGTAGAAAACGAACAGGTATACAGGGATTGAAGGATAAACAAGGCAAGGTTATAGAAGGTGAGGATTCTGTCATGGCTAGGTGGGCTGAGCATTTCAGTGATGCTGTAAACAATGTGGTTAGTTCTACTCCCATTGTTTGCAATGATGATAGATGCATTGTTGGCTTTAATGTTGGCCCTATAACACAATCTGAAGTTAGTTTGGCTATTTCTAAACATAAACTTCATAAATCCCCAGGAGTGGATGAAATTACTACGGAAATGCTTAGAGCTGGGAATGTTTCAGTTACCATTTGGATGATTGAAATTTTGAATAACTTTTATGATAAAGGCATCATGGTTCCTAAAGATTTTACCAGAGCTATTATTATCCCTATTTTCAAAAAAGGTGATCGCAGTTCTTGTGATAACTATAGGGGTATCAGCCTACTCTCCGTTCCAGGTAAAATTCTTTCCATGATTGTGCTTAATAGAATTAAGAATCTGGTTGACAGGCAATTGCGTGATGAGCAATGTGGATTCAGAAGTGGTAGGAGATGTGTAGATCAGATATTTTCACTTAGGCAGATTCTTGAGAAATGTTTAGAGTTTCAGAAACCTTTGGTTGCTAGCTTTGTTGATTTCAAAAAGGCTTTCGACTCTGTTGATCGTCATAATTTGTGGTTGATTGTGAGATCATATGGTATACCAGACAAGTTAGTTAACATAAATGAAAGCTCTCTATAATAACACTGAGTCATGTGTGAGAGTTGGTAAGTCTTGTAGCAATTGGTTTAGCATTACGTCTTGTGTTCGACAAGGGTGCATTTTGTCTCCTTTTCTCGTTAGTTTGGTTGTTGATTATGTTATGCGAAATTCACTTCAAGGGAAAGCTTTTGGCCTTAAATGGGCTGGAGATACGAAAATTTCTGATTTAGATTATGCTGATGATTTAGCCCTTTTGGCAAATGATGTTGATGAGATGAACTCTTTCATTCGAACTGTTGATGAGACTGGAAGTACAGTAGGTTTGGTTATAAACAGAGAGAAAACTAAAGTGATGAAAATTGGTCAGGCAGGCTGTGATTCAGTTAATCTGAATGGTTGGAGTCTTGAGCAGGTGTCACAGTTTAATTACCTTGGGAGCTGCGTAACTGATACTGGTAATGTGCGGCATGAAATTAACAGACGAATAGGTATTGCTGCCGGGATTTTTTTAAGAATCTATGGAGATTGTGGAGAAATAGGCATATACACCTAAAGACTAAAATTAGACTGTATAATAGTTTGGTTCTTTCTAGGGTTAGTTATGGTAGTGAAACTTGGACGCTGTGTAAGCAAGATAACAATAAACTAGATGCTTTTGATTCTAGATGCTTACGCAGTATCTTGGGTATTAGGTGGTTTAACTTTGTAACTAATGATGAGGTTAGGCAAAGGAGTCTGCAACCTCCTTTAAGCAGCATATTGTGCAGAGAGAGACTCCACTGGTTTGGCCATGTTGCCCGTATGGATAATTATAGATTGGCGAATAGGGTTATGAACAGTGTGCCTAGAGGCCTCAGAAGGAGGGGGAGACCTAGGATGCGGTGGACAGACAATGTCAAACAGGACCTTGTTAGAATTGGTGTACAGTGGCCGGATGCATCAGATGTAGCTCAGGACAGATATGCTTGGAGAATTAAACTGCGCGGTCTGGTTGGACCTCCGTAGCCCATGGCTGCTTGATGATGATGATGATGATGATGATGATGATGATGATGATGATGATGATGATGATGATGATGATGATGATGATGATGATGATGATGATGATGATGATGAGAGTTGTTCTGAAACTGTCGAGTCCCATATTACAATCATTGCTCGTAACTACAGTATTATTGTTGGCAACTGTACAACTATTGTATATTTATTTTTGTTGTTGGCAATAACAAACGTAATTGTTTTATAACTACAAACGTAATTGTTTCAATTTTTGATATTGTTGATATCCATCATCCTCAAGCAGCCATGGGCTACGGAGGTTCAACCAGACCGCGCAATTTAGTTCTCCAAGCATATCTGTCTTGAGCTATATCTACTGCATCTAATCACTGCATACAAATTCTAACAATGTCCTGTTTGACATTGTCTGTCCACCGCATCCTAGGTCTCACCCTCTTTCTGAGGACTTTACGCACACTGTTCATAACCCTACTCGCTAATCTATAATTATGCATATGGGCAACATGGCCAAACCAGCGGAGTCTCTCTCTGCACAATATGCTGCTCAAAGGCAGTTGCCGACTCCTTTATCTAACCTCATCATTACTTACAAAGTTGAACAACCTAATGCCCAAGATACTGCATAAGCATTTAGAATCAAAATCATTTAATTTCCTGTTATCTTGTTTACAAAGCGTCCAAGTTTCACTACCCTAACTAACCCCAGAAAGAACAAAACTTTTATACAGCCTAATTTTAATCTTGCCAACTACATAATAATTGTTGATATTATCAAAGTAGGGTATTGATTGATATTTACAAAATTATTTTGCTTAATTCCTACAAATTACTGGCAGACTAATTCTGACTACGTCGTTGACTTACTAATTTTATGTTTTTGGCTGACCAATTCTGAATACGTTTCTGGAAGACTAATTCTAACAACATTCATCTCAGATTAATTCCAATGAATTCTACATACGTAAACTAATTCCTAAATTTTCTTGTCAAATGAATTCTGCTATGTCGCTGGTATACCAATCACTACAAATTTTTAGCAGACTAACATGTTGAGCGACTAGGTTTTTGGTAGAGTAATTCTGAAAAAAATTAAGTTATTCGCAAATAACTCTGACAAGTAGCTGGCAGATCAATTCCTAGAAACATGATGACACATTCTGGCACGTTCTGACCTTGGCAGACTAATTCTGACTACTAATAAGGAAAAAATGATTGCCGACGTCGCGGGATTCGAATCCACTACTCTCTAGATACATGCCAAAGTGCTCTAATCACTAAACAATCATCAGCAGATAATTTGTTTCCACAATGTGATCTTTATTTATTTCGCTGAATTTTTTTTCCACATGGGTAATAATTCAATTCCATATATATATATAGAGAGAGATAATCTGTGTAATTGGTATGGATTAATTTTGAGTATGTTTTTGACAGGATAAATCTGACTAAGTTAATATTTGGTTTCTCATTATGTTGATCTTAGATTAATTCATATAAATCTTATCAATTTAATTCTGAAAAATGTTTTTGGAGACCATAGTTCTGATGAGTTTTTTTGGAAGAATAAAGTTTCGGCAGCTACAAATTCTTGGAAGACTAAGATGTTGATCGAGTAATTCGCGCTGAGTTTTTGCCAGACAAAATATGACTAAGTTGTTGCCAGATTATTTATGATTGAGTTGTTATCAGACTATTTATGACTAAGTTGTTGCCAGAATTTTTATGACTAAGTTGTTGCCAGACAAATTATGGCTAAGTTGTTGCCAGACTATTTATGACTAAGTTGTTGCAAGACAGATTATGACTAAATTGTTGCCAGACCATTTATGACTAAGTTGTTGCAAGACAGATTATGATTAAATTGTTGCCAGACTAATTCCTACAAGTAATTTTCAGATAATTCAAACAGATTTTGCCGACAAATTTCCCAAAATTCTTGGTAGACTAATTGCTACAGATACTTGTCAGACTAAGATGATGAAAACTACACTGAATGAACAATTTATTATATACACCTACCTTATAAGCTGTTGCTCCACCTTTTGCGCTCACAACAGCAGCCAGAGATCTTGGCAAGGACTCATTGAGGTGTTAAAAACACGAAAGTGGTATTTCCTCCCATGAAGCGAGTATCGCCTGTTGCAGAACATCCAAAGTTGCCTGTGGGAGTTGGTGGGCTCGAACAGATATTTCCAATTGTTCCCAGAAACGAGTGTGGTAAACTCACTAGAATGCTTCTGGAGCCAATTGATCGACACTCGCGAAGTATGCGGTTTAACGTTGTCCTGTTGAAAGATAGCTTCATGGTGAGGAAAGAGAATCGCTACGAACGGGTATAGATGGTCGCCGAGGATGTTCACACACCTTGTGCCAGTGACGGAGGTCTGGACGGGCACGAGAGGCCCCAAGGAACCCAATGTAAACGCACCTCAAACTGTTGCACCGTCTCCATCTGCCTACATGACCCCAACTGGGCAAGCTAGGTCCATCGCTTTGTGTGGTTTATGCTACACATGCACTTCCCACTGGCGTGATAGAGTTGAAACTGTGATTTGTCGGAACAGATGACATGTGTCCAGTTCACTTCCCCTCTAGTTGCGATATGCCTTTGCAAACTGCAGCCTAATCTTTCGGCGCCTTGCAGTCAGCAGGGTGGACATGACGTGGATGTAGACTTCCATAGCCTATTTTTTCATGGTGTGATGGACAGTCTTTGTGCATAAGTTTATGGACGCACTCTTATTCATTTCCAATGCTATCTGCTCCACGGTAGCTCTGCAATTCCTTGTAACGATGCGTAGACTGCCCTTCATCATTACAACGTCCTTCCTCGCACCTACTATCTGGCCACAGTCAAACTTACGTCGCGCCTTTATCCGTGATTACTTTTCTATGACTGGTTTCCAATGCGTAGAGACCTGCTCTATTGATAGGCAATGCCAGTTACAGCATCCCACGTGATTGGACATGATATTTCTACTTTCTTCAACAAGAATTTGTAAGAATTAATCCGCCATCAAGTTAATGAAAATTAGCAGGCCAATGACATAGTCTGCCAAAACTTTAGTCGGCCAACATCTTAATGTGCTAAATATTTGCGAAAAGTGTTCTATCAAGTCCGCCAAGAATTCCTTGGAATTAGTCTGCGAAGAATTTGTAGGAATTTGCCAAGAATTTCTAGGAATTAGTCAGAATTAATCTTCCAAAAATATTGTCAGAATGATGCTGAAAAATATATGTTTTTGTAAGAATAATCTAGAATTAGTCAGCCAACGGCTAAGAATTTGTAGGTCAAGAATTTGTAGACATTAGTGTGACAAAAACTTTTCAAAATTAGTCTGCCAAAAACATAGTCAGAAATAGTTGTCCAACATGTTAGTGTGCCAAAAATTTGTAGCAATTGGTCTGCCAACATCTTAGTCTAACAAATATTTGTAGCAATTAGTCTGCCAAAAACTTAGTCGGCCAATATCATACTATGCCAAATACCGTTAAAAAGTGTTCTACCAAGTATGTTTAGGAATTAATCCGCCAAGAATGTAATATGTAATATGAAAGGTATAAGAGAAGTAATTTTCTTCAGAACGTTATTTATCTGAATCTTCCAAGACATTTTCCTATCTATACAAACTCATAATATTTACAATTCTCTGCTCCCTTAATTATTTCACATGAGCAATTTATCATGTATACAATTTTGAGAATGAAAGACAATTTTATGTTTAAAAAACTTTCTGATTTGTTTTTAATCTTAAATATATATATATTGTTTTTTTTTAAATATTTAAAAATAACCTATTTACCCTAAACCACTTCTGAATGAAAAATCATATCAGTTTTTAAATTATTTAGAATCTCTAACACATGCCCTGAATAAATCATTGCAGTTTCATCTACAAATGCAATAATTTTACCTTTTAATTTCATATTGCAAAAATCATTTAAATATTGAATATCAATTATTTCAATGAATCAAGCATTCAATGACTGGAAACTATGATTTCATTCAATCAAGAAAATTGGCCAAGATATTTATCATTAATGAAGTGGACGTCAAAAATATTAACATTAAACCGTTGGTTATATTCGCGCACAAAGAAAAGGAAGCTTTGTATCCAAGTGTGTAGGTAAAGTGAAACGAGTTCAATGTTATCGAGATTTGGTTTCAAACGATTCTGTCTGTCCCAACACGAATTTTCCTCGAGATACTTAAATGAAGCTGTCAATGCAGATTTACTCTTCCATCAATTTTGGCACCGGATATTTAAGCTAAAGCTTGCTCCCACTATCTGTTCGCTAGAAGCCGAATGCTATATCTCTAATTAAGCATCAGTCTTTGTTCCCCATCGTGACCACTGCCTCATGCAAATGAAGGTGACTGTATCTGGAATATTAAATCCATCACAGCTGTACAAATGCACTTTGGCGCTTCGGCATAACTAGTGTCGGTGTTTGCAAACATAGCGCTAACTGAAGACGTGTTCTGCATATTCATTTGAATCCTCTCTGATTATTTCGGTGCAAGCCCGGAATGCCCGGAATGTAATTTTCACGTTTCGCAGCTACAATCCTGAATTTGCGAAATCTGTGAAAATCTCATTATAAAGATTCAACAGAGCCTTGATCTGCCTTAGCCAATGGGAATTTTGAGGCTACAGATCAGTTATCGCTGTAACAATTTTAGTGGTACATGTTGCAGCAGAACACAGTGGCAAATTGCTTCACTAACAAACAAAATTTTAATTGGTGAATTGACCGAACTGCCTTTTTTTCTCCATTAAACTGGGAACTGATCTGCTGAACAAATTATTTGAAATACAATTTATGCTTAAGTTAAATGTAATTATCTATTTCATAAAACAATAAATACCCAGTCAGTGTAAGAGAAAACTGCATTTTAATTCGAAAAAAAATATATGATTTGCAACTAAACCAGAAGAACATATATCGTCTCTAGCGAATATAGGAATTTCAGTTTCAAACAGATTGAAATTTTTAATATACTTATTTTTGCGCTCTTTAAAGGTTTTAATTCGAACTAATCGATGTTGGGAAAATGGGAACAGAATTTTTTTAGTACTTGTACAACATAGAAGAAAACATTTCTCTTTTATTACTTAAAATCAAAAAGTTGCTTTTTTCCCACCTATCTGAGAAAAGGGAGCAGAATGTTGCTGACAGAGATTGTTCTCTTGATATTCTATCATCGAATGTATCAAACTTCTACCATCACTTCCAATATTCCTTAAAAGTTTTGCGTTCCCATATTTAGTGGCATTTAACGAAATAAAATGAAACTACTTAAGGATTTGAAAAATGCGAATTATATTTCATTAGTACCTAAACAACTAAGACAGAATTTTTCAATTATCTCTTAAAACAAAACAACTATGTTTCCCGCCCCCTGAGGTTAAGGAAACACTTTTTTGCTGTCAATGCATACCTCATGACCTTCAGCCCCCACAAAAAAATTAAAATTTCTGTCAGAAATACATCATTTGCAATATTCGTTTAATGGTTTGCAACTGTGAAACTTTTCCTCTGTTAGAGAGGGCAATTAAACATTTTGGGCGATTCGGAAAGTGTGAATCTCAATATTTCATAAATACCTATCAAACCCAAAAGAATTTTCATTTTACCTCTAATAATTTTCTGTTAACAAATTACACTTCCCATCCCCTCTGGGGGTACGGGGGTAATTGTTGCAGATACAAACCTCATGGCCCACACATTACAGCAGCAATATGTCAAATTTCTAGCATAAATATGTCGTTTCCAATATTCGTTTGAAATTTTCAGTTTTCCAGCTTTAGAGGGTGCAATTGATATTCTTGGCAGATTCAGAAATTGTAAATCGTAATATTTCATCAATAACTGTCGAAAGCAAAATGAAATTTTTAATTAGTCTAGAAACATCCAGTGGGTTTGTAACTAATGATGAGGTTAGGCAAAGGAGTTTGCAAAAGGAGTTTCCTTTAAGCAGCATATTGTGCAGAGAGAAACACCGTTGGTTTGGCCATGTTGCCGTATGAATAATTATAGATTGGCGAATTTTATAGGGTTATGAACAGTGTGCCTAAAGGCCTCAGAAAGAAGGGGAGACCTAGGATGCGGTTGACAGACAATGTCAAACAGGACCTTGTTAGAATTGGTGTGCAGTGGCCAGATGCAGTAGATGTAGCTCAGGATAGACTTGCTTGGAAAACTAAATTGCACGGTCTGGTTGGACCTCCGTAGCCCATGGCTGCTTGAGGATGATGATGATGATGATGATGAGAAACATAAAAAAATTGATGTCTACAGCCAGAGAAAGATAGATGACAAAGGGACGACATTGTTGTTGCTTTTTTTTTGTTTTGCAAACGAGAAAAATTATTAAAAGCAAGTACAAGTACTTGTATTATTCATACGATCTAAATAAAATAAATGAATAGCCTCCTCAAGCATTTGCTTCCCACCAAGGTCTTACAGCAAGGTCCACAAGGTCCTCTCAGTTTATACGCCATAGTAGAAGATCTGTGAGGATGGCGGAACCTCAGCAGAAACACAACACAAACACCCATGCCTTACCGGGACTCGAACCCAGGTCTCTTACATCAGTAGCCAAGCGAGCCTACCCCTCACCAAGGGACGGCCTATTTATAAGAATATCATTTTTATATGTTGTAATACATTTTTATCATAAAATAATGCAAATATACGCGAAGCATCACTCTGATTCATATAAATTGGTATTTTTAATGATCCCGGTGGCTACAGATGGTGAATATCGACTAGCATTTATTTTAGAGAATGGTATCCGAGAAAGTAT
This sequence comes from Ryuthela nishihirai, assembly GCA_038380435.1. Classification (NCBI taxonomy): domain Eukaryota; kingdom Metazoa; phylum Arthropoda; class Arachnida; order Araneae; family Heptathelidae; genus Ryuthela; species Ryuthela nishihirai. The sequence continues at coordinate 4,100,678 of JAWZYU010000020.1, read as the reverse complement.
AATTTGTATTGATTTAATTAAACTAAAAAAATTAATTAAAAAAAATTAATGATATACAAATAAATATATTACATATCAATATTAGAAGTCTACGAGAAACATTATGTCAGTTAGAGGCTTTTCTTGACGGCTTAAATAATCTAATTCATATTTTAATATTAAGCGATATATGGGTGGAAACAGTTGAAATCAATTGGCCTCATTCAGAGGGTTATGATTTACACTTCAGGCCATTAAAAGTGCAACACCAGGAAAGATAAGAGATATCAAAGCCTTATTTAGTGAATACATAGCTTAAGTTACAAGGATCAATTGATTACAAATACAACTCGATTAGACTTGTGGAATACAAAGAAATCAGTATCTTGTGTAGCCACCATGAGCAGCAATAACCGTGCTACACGATCCGGCATTGAGAGGATGAGACGTCGGATGCGTGTTTGCGAAATGTCAGTCCATGCAGTTTCGATACGTAGCCAAAGTTCATCTGTTTTGGCAGCTGCTGGTGTCTGTTGTGCTAGTTGTCGTGAGATCATTGCCCAGACATGTTCAATCGGGGACAGATCCAGTGAACGCTCAGGCCAAGGAAGAAGTGTCACATGGTGGCTATCCAAGAATTATTTGACGATGCATGCCACATGTGATCGGGCATTGTCCTCTTGGTAAGTGGTACCAGATAGCCCCTGAAGATAAGGTACGACCACAGGCTTCTATACCTCAGTGATGTAATGCTGGCTGTTCAAAGTACCGGAAATGCGTACGAGGCGTGTGTGCGTGAGTGGAGTCCAATGGCGTCCCATATCATAACACCAGGGGCCGGATCTGTATGGCGCTGCATCATGCGTGTCTCACTGAGCCTGCCACCACGGTACCGCCAGATACAGATCATCCATCACGGTGCTGCATACTGAAGCGGGATTCGTCTGGGAAGACATGCGATGCCATTCGCACATCCATGCGCAACGTTCTTGGCACCATTGCAGTCGCATACGCCTAAGTTGTAGAGTCAATGGTAGCGCAGCAATGGCCGCCTAGCAAAGATGCCCCGATGCTGAAGGCGACATCGAACCTGACGTGCGGACATTGGTTGATGTGGAACACATCTTAACTGTTGAGCTAAGGTGTTTGATGTTGCTGTACGATCATTCATAATCATGCGCACGAGATGTGTGTTCTCCTGTTTGTTTGTGTGGCAGGGCCGTTTAGATCCCTCACGTCACTGAGTTCGTTCCTCCTCTACCCACTGACGACATGTTCTCATCACTGTGGCATCATTCCGTCCAACACGAGCACCAATGTCTCGGTACGATAATCCGCCTTCCCGTAATCCCATAATTCTCCCTCGATCAAAGTCGGAAACCTGGTCATATGGATGTTGTGTTCTTTGATGGGGCATACTTGCAAAGTGGAAAGGGACAGCGGACAGGCTACATAAAGTGGAGAGGAACAAAAAAAATAGATTTCCAATGCAGTATATCACTTCGCCCTCCTATTAAAGGTGTTTATAAACTTCTTGAAAAATATATGAAATGTAAAGAAGTTTAATAATTTTTGACTTCATTACTTTATTAGCATAATGAAAGGTGGTAATGGCTTTCTTCTCTCCCCCCCCCCCCCGAAAGACGGCGCTGGTAACCAAGTGCAAGACCGCCACAAGAAGCCACTTGTCCCGTCTTGCATTCTTATGCCTGTTACAATGCTTCGCTGATTTGCTGAGTTCGCAGGCATCTAATTCCCCTGTACATTTCACTTAGGTCTCTGCGCTTAATGATGTAATGTAACGAGAACATTTTTGGAAGTGGCACCTTCTTCTTTACTGTTGCGATGGTTTGTTGCCATCTTTTTCTTGAAGGTGTTATTAGCTTCTGCTACTAGGAGTGAATAAGATGTATTTTGTCGTACGCATGTGTATTGTTTTGCTTGTAAAAGGCAAGCGGTATTGTTGGGGGTGCGGGTGATTGATATATGATGGGGTTGTTCTCATCCTTCTGTGTCGGCTATTTTCCTCTTCTTCGTATAACAATAGTTTCCAAGGCGGTGACTGAATTTATTATGTCGTCATTACAGCACTAGTTCCATTTTTATGTATTGTATATACACTATTATTTAAGAAAGTTGAAAATAATTGAAAATATCTCAATAAATTCTTTTTAGAATTTCCGCAAAGTTTTAGAGGATGTTTAACGTGAAATCTCACATTTACCGGCTATTATATTTGTATTTCTCAATGCGAAGACCTCTGTAATACTCAAATTAAGATAGCGATAAAAGTAACTTCATAAACAGAAGCTTCTGATTAGGAATCGAGCGTTTCCGATTACATGAATACTAAAACCTCATACGTCATTGGCTACGAACTGTACACCAGACTGTGTAATTTTGTTACACATGTCTGTCCTGATCTACACCTGCTATATTTGGCCACTGTATGCAAATTCTAGAAAGGTCCAGTTTGACAATATCTGTCCACGCATCCTAGATCTCTCCCTTTTCCTGAAGCCTTTAGGCAAACTATTGATAATCCTGTTTGCCAATCTGAAGCTATGCTGAACACGGCCAAACCGATACAAATCGCCTAATGTCCAAGACCTTGCATAAGCATCTAGAATCAAAGGGATCAAGGTTCGTATTATTCTGCTGACAAAGGATGCGGATTTCGCTACCGTAACCAAGCTTAGAAAGAACCAAACTATTAAACAGCCTAATTTTAGTCTTTAGGTGTATACGCCTATTTTTCGACATTTTCCATAGATTCCTAAAAGTCCTAGCCGCAATACTTTTCGTTTTGCTTATCTCATGCCTCACATCACCAATATCGTTTATACAGCAACCGATATTATTAAATTAAGACACTTGCTCAAGAGTGCTGCCATTCAAAACAACTTAAGCACCATATGCTTGATCAATTTTCATCACCTTAGTTTTCTCTCTGCTTATCACCAAACCTACTCTCTACCAGTCTCATCAAAAGCCATAATGAAATATTTATTTCATCAACATCATTAGCCAACAGGTCAAATCATCTGCATAATCGTAATCAGAAATTAAAATCTCTGGATCATTTGAGGCCGAAATCTTCCCCTTGCTAGAATTCAGAACTCCACTAGCAATGCTAAACAGTAATATAATAGTCATTACGAACCTTATCAACTCTCACACACGACTCAGTGTTATTATAAAGAACTTTCATTACGTTAATAAATTATCTAAGTCATACGAGCTCACTGTCAATCATATATTATGACGGTGAACAAGGTCGAAAGCGTTTTGGAAATCTATAGAAAAAAATATGTATTATTCACCTATAATAATATGCTCAGGATTTTGAAACTCTAAACATTTTTCAAGAATCTGCCTAAAGGAAATATTTTCTAAAGAATCTGCCTAAGTTTTGGATTTGATCTGCACATTCTCTACTACTTCCGAATCCAAGAACTACGATCACCTTTTTAAAAAAAACAGGGGAAATAATACCTCTAGTAAAATTTTTAGCAACAACACTTTTATCATAAACAATATTCAAAATTTCAGTCAGCCATGTGACAACTCAAATGTTCCCAACTCTAAGCATTTCAGCAGTGATTTCACCCATCCCTGGGGATTTATTCAGTTTAAATTTAGAGACGGCAAAGCGACTTCGGAATGTGATATAGGATAATCATTAAAGCCAGTAATGCATCTATCCTCATCATTTGCAAAAAATCACATAGTTTAGAACATCTCTGAAAAGCACAGCCTACCTAGCCATCAGAGAATCCCCACCTTCAAACACCTTACCATGTTTATCCCTCAATCCCTGTGTAACTGCCTGTTTCTTCCCACACGAAAAAATTAACCATCTGGTACAACCCACTGGGGTTGTAAATGGTAGACAGGCAGTCACTGGAAGGAGAGCTATGCACCAATTCCCTGTGATGATGCATAGAACCGGCCAGACCTAGCACCTGATGTCCGACCCCGCCTTCTCGTGGTGCAGACCGTTAGTACCTTTCAAGAGAGATACTCTCTTGTGGAACTGAACGGAAGGAGTGGGCTGCCAGAGTAGTGTGGCCTACTGATCTGGACAACTATGGCTACTTTTATTTTTTTTTCTACCCTGCTGAGGAATAGTCAATTACACAGGGTCTTGATGTTAACCATATACACTAGTCCGACTGGAAGAATAGTCTGAGCTTGATTATGGATCCTGATTTTTCTGCACTAGTTGGGTTCTGTGGAGGGAACATATTTCGCTGTGTTTTCTGTTTGTTTGTTGATTGATAGCCCCAAGTGAATAGATTCACAGGATATGTTTTATCAGCTGGTGGATAACACTGATCAGAGGTCATCGCAGGCACCTGAACTGTTGCTTCTATGGGCATCGTGAAATTCTATATTGGAGGAAGTCTTCCAGTGTAGATGGCTTCAGCCTTTAGTGGTGGGGGAGCGGGTCTTTGCCCCATGCCTGCGATTAGGAGGTCTGTTTGATATTGTCGGCATTCCCTGTCTTAATAAACATATTTTCTTTAAACATCCCACTAACCATTTTCTTCCCATAGGCAAAAATTCTTATTCTCTTCATGTCCTCACAAAAGAATTCCACCTAATAATTTTGACCACCGTTATAATTTTAATATTCTCGGCGTGCAAAAGACCAGATGAAATGATAAAGGTCAGATTCTTAAAAGTAATATTAATTTTCTATTTTCACGGAGGGAAAATAATAAGCATCACCAAGGCGTGGGTTTGCTTCTCAACAAGCACCCTAATGTTGCTCTTCTGGGAATGAGTGCATTAATGAAAGGCTTCTTTCAGTTAAATTTAAAACAAGCATTCAATTATTTAATGCTTTCCATGCTTTTCATTCAATTATTTCCATGCCTCCACTGAGGATGCCGATGAGGACGAGAAGGATAGGTTTTAAGGACAACTTCAGGATATTTTGAATTCTGTCAAGAAAGGAGATATTACCTTTGATCTAGGTGACTTCAATGCCAAAGTTGGTACTGACTCTGACCTTTGGGGAGGTGTGATAGGCCCTTTTGATATTGGTAGCTGCAATGAAAATGGTCAACGTCTGCTACAGGTAAGAAAACTCAATGGTTTCAGAATAACTAATAATTATATGGAACACCGTGACATACGTAAGTACATATGGATTCACCAGATGGGCTGCATAAGAATATGATTGACTATATATTAGTTAATAGCAAATGGGCTAGTTCTGTTAGGAATACAAGGTAATATATGGGAGCTGAAATTGGATCTGATCATTACAACGTTAATAGTGTCTTGCAACTTAAACTTAAGATGTGTTGTGCTAAGGTTAAAAAATTTACCATTACTTCTGAATCTCTGAAAGACCCAATTATTGCTAGAGTTTACCATAATAGGTTACCTAGTCATTATGACGGTAATGGTTTGCTTACTACTGAAGTTGAGGAAGAATGGGATCATTTTAACAGGCTTTCTTGGAAACTAACAGTACTCTTGTAGGAAAAAAGGAGCAGATGAGACAGAATTATTTAAGTGATAAGGCACTTGAGCTTATTTCAGAAAGAAGGGACTGCAGGAATGTCCTTAATCAGTACACTACCAGTCCTAATAGAAAGGATTACAGACAGCTTAATAAACGTGTAAAGAATCAATCAGCTACTGATAAGAATCTTTGGCTTGATGGCGTGGCTGACAAAGCTGAGGAAGCGGTTAGGCAGCACAACAGCAGAGAGCTGTACCAGATAATTAATGTTTTATGTGGTAGAAAACGGACAGGCATACAAGGATTGCAGGATAAACAAGGTAAGGTTATAGAAGGTGAGGATTCTGTCATGGCTAGGTGGGCTGAGCATTTCAGTGATGTTCTAAACGATGTCGTTATTTCTACTCCCATTGTTCGTAATGATGGTAGATGCATTGGTGGCTTTAATGTTGGCCCTATAACGTAGTCTGAAGTTATTTTGGCTATTTCTAAACTTAAGCTTCATAAATCCCCAGAGGGCGGTGAAATTATTGCGGAAATGCTTAGAGCTGGGTATGTTTCGGTTGCCACTTGGATGACTGAAATTCTGAATATCTTTTATGATAAAGGCATGGTTCCTAAGGATTTTACCAGAGCTATTGTTATCCCTATTTTCAAAAAAGGTGATCGCAGTTCTTGTGATAAATATAGGGGTATCAGTCTACTTCCTGTTCCAGGTAGAGTTCTTTGCATGATTGTGCTTAATAGAATTAAGAATCTGGTTGACAGTCAATTGCGTGATGAGCAATGTGGATTCAGAAGTGGTAGGGGATGTGTGGATCAGATATTTTCACTTAGGCAGATTCTTGAGAAACGCTGAGTTTCAGAAACCTTTGGTTACTAGCTTTGTTGATTTCAAAAAGGCTTTCGACTCTGTTGATCGCCATAATTTGTGGTTGATTGTGAGATCGTATGGTATACCAGGCAAGTTAGTTAACATAATGAAAGCTCTCTATAATAACATTGAGTCATGTGTGAGAGTTGGTAAGGCTTGTAGCAATTGGTTTAGCATTACTTCTGGTATTCGACAAGGTTAATTTTGTCTCCTTACCTCTTTAGCTTGGTTATTGATTATGTTACGCAAAATTCACTACAAGGGAAAGATTTTGGTCTTAAATGGTCTGGAGATTCGGAAATTTCTGATTTAGATCATACTGATGATTTGGACCTTTTGGCAAATGATGTTGATGAGATGAACTCTTTCATTCGGGCTGTTGATGAGACTGGTAGTAGAGTAGGTTTGGTTATAAACAAAGAAAACACTAAAGTGATGAAAATTGGTCAGGCAGGCTGTGATTCAGTTAATCTGAATGGTTGCAGTGTTGAGCAGGTGTCACAGTTTAATTATCTTGGGAGCTATGTAACAGATAATGGTGATGTGCGGCATGAGATTAACAGACGAATAGGGATTGCTGCCGGGACTTTTAAGAATCTATGGAGAGTGTGGAGAAATAGGCGTATACACCTAAAGACTAAAATTAGACTGTATAATAGTTTGGTTTTTTCTAGGGTTAGTTATGGTAGTGAAACTTGGACACTTTGTAAACAAGATAACAGGAAACTTGACGCTTTTGATTCTAGATGCTTACGCAGCATCTTGGGCATTAGGTGGTCAACTTTGTAACTAATGATGAGGTTAGGCAAAGGAGACGGTAACCTCCTTTAAGCAGAATATTGCATAGAGAGAGACGCCGTTGGTTTGGCCATGTTGCCCGTATGGATAATTATAGATTGGCGAATAGGGTTATGAACAGTGTGCCTAAGGGCTTCAGAAAGAGGGGGAAACCAAGGATGCGGTGGGCAGAGAATATCAAACAAAGACCTTGTTAGAATTGGTGTGAAGTGGCCAGATGCAGCAGATATAGCTCAGGGCAGACATGCTTGGGGAACCAAATTGCACGGTCTGGTTGGACCTCCGTAGCCCATTGCTGCTTGAGGATGATGATGATGAAACTATAAACGTTGAATTCAATGTTTCGCAAAACGTAAAGCCCATCGTTATTTCTTACGAATGTAGTGGTTGGATTATTTTGAACAGCGGTCAAGTTGTCAGCTTAACGTCTTGTAGTGGCATTGGAAGAATCAGTCGATTCTGCAAATGTTTAATGCGGTTATTGTTTGCATCGTAATCGATATCGTCGTTGCAAAGTGCACTCTTTTCTAAATATCGTTTTGTAACTGCTCCGTAATCTACATCGGGTTTGGTAACGTTGATTATTTGTTTGTTTCGCGCATCGTACTGATCGTTACGAAAAGGTTAAAGAAGAATTATTACGTGTTGAACTGTAGCGGCATCTCTGTTTTCTATAGGTCTTCCTATATTCCATATTGTTTTAGTGTTTGCATCATAGTTACCCTTCGATTCAGTGTAATAGACTTGTAGATATTGCTTCGTCATAGAATCCGAATCATTTTCAGGGCCAGCTACATTTCTTAATTTTTAATTCCTCACTAGCAGATTTACCCGGCGTTGCTCGGGTCTGAGACTTTTCAAAATGAGAGTAGATGGCACGCCACACGTCGCAAGCTTTCATTTGGCATAAATATCGATATCAATAACGCTCGATCTCCTCTCCTTCCGGGGGTGGTTCGGTCGGTAGAGCGCAAGATACGTAATTTGTAGTTCCCAGTCCGAATCCCAGCTTGGTCAGGTTTGAGATTTATCTCCGCAAAACTTCCCGCCCTGCCTACGTTCAGTAGGGGACACCGATGGGCTTGGATGGGCGGCCGTCGGTCATATGGGACGTTAAGCCATGGCAACGTGTGCGGGAAAGACATACCCTGCATGTTAAAGAATACACTGAATTGCCTTGACTGGAGGCTACCATATGCCTCGCAACAGCTGTTTCAATGGGTATTTTCCACCAACCCTTCTCTGAGCCTTCGGGGTCCTTGTGACTTGGCCATTTAGACCAATGTGTGCAACGAAGTACCGTTCAGAGGTAAAACAGGGCAACCCACAAACCCAACCTTCCCTCCGGTTAAAAATTTCTCTCTCTATTTTAAGGGAGAAAAAGAAATGGACATAGTTTAAGGTACCCATTATCCTCCCCACATCAGAAGTTTCTAAACCAAAAAACCGGAATTTTCTCGCTCATATAACCGAACTTTTTAAATCACTTCGTACCCACCAGAGTTCCTCGGATACAAGTTGCCAGTCACATGTAACTTTATAGCAAAAGTAAAATCAACTATGGTCTGAGGTGCATAAAAAATGTAAAGGTACAAAAATATTATTATTAAAATTGTTCATTACTTAGCATAATATTTAAAACATTTATTTGTGTATACTTTTATTAGCTTTTGCATATTTTTCAAATTAAGTTAATGATTTTAACTTCCTATATGAATTTAGGTTTTGAATTTCGTGTTCTGCTCGTGCTTAATTTGAACGACTTCAATATCCACAGATGATCGCGCTCTTGACCCAGCAAACTGAACAATGAGTTTATCACGCGAAATCAGAAAGAAATAGTTTGATGCATTCATTATTTCAAATTTAATGGTGATCACAGTTATTTTGAATAACTTTCAACTATTAATGTTTAATCACGGGAACTCAGATATAAGTTCAGTTTGATGTATTCCTTTTTTTCAAATTTATTAGTGTCAACAGTTATTTTGAATAACTTCAAACCGTTAATATTAAGCTATGGGGATTTTGAGAAATTCAAACCCGCCCACCCCAATTTTGGTTGACCCCAACGAGTTCGCACTTAGCCTATATTCTTCCCCTGGGTGAAGGGAACGTTCATGCAATGTTTGGTGTCTCAAGCTCTTCTGGGGGCCGAGTGCATAAGCCGCCAGCCAAATAACAAACAAACTTTCTTTATACAGGTTGTCCCAAAAGTCTGAATCCATAGCAATTTTCTATTGCATTTCAGATTCAAGATGGCTTCGAAACTAACAGTAGATGAAAGAATTGAACTCGTTCTCATGTACGGAAGACAGGATGCTTCACATAGAGGAATTGCTGCCGAATTCAATAGAAAGCATCCCGATAAGCATCCAATAACACATGCCACTGTTGGGAAAGTGTTTAAACGTTTTAGAGAAACAGGAAGCGAATATGATCGACGGCGTAGTGGTCGTCCAAAAACTGTACCTGATGAGGAAACCTCTGCAGTAGTATGCGAACACCTGCTAAGAAGCCCAAAAAAGTCAATACGCAGATTATCAGATGAAACAGGTGTCACAAGGAACTCGACTCAACGAAATATTAAAAATCATTTCCATCCCATAAAGTGTACCTGGTCCAGGAACTGCATGGCGATGACACAGACAGGGGTGTGGAATTTTATGAGTGGTTCTTACAAGAGCGAGAATTTGTGGTGCTTTACAGTGATGAAGCCTCATTTCATGTAAATAGTAGTGTCAACCGACACAATGCACGTTACTGGTCTAAAAACAACCAAACTAGATAGAGGAAGACCTTTTCCAAACAGATCCACGAATTACGGTGTGGGCGGGGATATTTAGGTACAGATTAATTGGACCATATTTTTTTATGGTAACGAAACTGCGAAACTTACCTCCGTATGTTAGAAACTTATCTTGTCCCTCAATTGGATGACACTTCTTTGTTGGAACCACGTAAAATGGGGTCTCACCAAGACGGTGCCGCACCACATTTTACTGTTGATGTGAGGAAGTTTTTAAATGAAACGTTTTTAAACAGGTGGATCCGAAGGCGAGGTACAGTCAAATGGTCTCCTAGGCCTCCTAGGCCAAGAACAATCGCTGCACCAGAGGAGGAAATCATCTCTTCATCTAACAACATCGGATCGGATATCCACAAGTGTCGGCAAGTGCAAGGCCCTTATTTTGAGCATTTGCTGTGTTATACTTTTTAAATAAATTTTTGCCTATGGATTCAGACTTTTGGGACATCTCGTATATTAGATGTCGTAGTCACTATCGTGTGCCAACTTGAAATCGATCTCAGGAATTCCACAAGTCCTCTTTCTCAACCTTTTTCTGAACTGATGATGCCAAACTTTGTCAAGTAACTCATCTTTACTTTCCAAAGCTCTTCCTATAATTTAAAGACATTTGCTTCTTTTTTATTGATTAGTAAAAATTCGTGTGGTTTTGCAACAGCATATGCATAAAATTGTATGAAGATTTCTTTCCTTTTTTCTGTTGCGTGATTCATTTGTATCTGCAACATTTCTCACTTATTCAGCATATTGAGAAAATGAAATAGTTACACTGAAGTCGAATGTCTTTTGTAGTCGAAAATTATCTTTGAGTCAGATGGCTCAAAGATATTTTTTTCTTCCTTTGCCAAATAATTCTTTTCAGTTTTTAAGCTTTTTCAGTTGCGAAATCATCGAAAACGCTTAAATTTTGCTTGTCCGCATCGAGTTCACTGACAGTGATGATATCTTCTTTACCAGAAAAGAAAGTTGCAACCGAGATTTTTTTCGCCAAACGTTTTCTGCAGAATTTCGTTCAAAACATCGAAGATTTCTTGCTTAAACCGATATATCGGCTTCATTAAATCTTTGGCGCATAAAACTATTTCATTATAGTAGAGATGTTGTTCAAGAAAATGTTTGCCGTCCCTGAACTTGATGGATCACAGATTGAAAGTCTAAATGGCCAGAGTAGTGCTAATAGTTTCTGTTTAAGAAATTCTAGTTATCTTCAAACTCATCGTTTTGACACTCCATTTGCTTTTTTTTAAAAAGATCTTCTACTTTGACCCAGGAATTCAACGTATTATCATAACCAAGTCATTTAACATAAGACTCTTTTCAATTATTCTTTACTCTAATTTTCAAAATTGTTTCAACTATCTAAATGTCATCTTATTTTCTATATTTCACCTTTTCTTCGATATAAAAGCTACCAGCGATAGGCTCTCTTTTCAGATCCTTGATCTTATGGGTTACAGGATTCGTGTTGAAAACTTCAGTAATTTCAAAATTTCTTATGTAAAATTGGATAAACACCCTTTCTCAAACGTTGTCTTGTAGTTGGCAATTCTCAATCTGTTACCGATTTGAAATTTTAGTTTCACAATAAATTTAATAATTCGATCTGTGAAATTAATTAACGATATCTTTATTTTTCTTCAAACTTGCCTCTTCTGGGCTCATGTTTATCGATCTGTGATAAGAAGCATTGTTATTATTAGCAAGTTTTTGTAGAACACTGATCCATTTTTTAGTTCTATTGGCAGTGAAATATTTCAACAGTTTTGTTTTTAGAGTCCTAATAAATCTCTCCACAATTTTGCGCTTTAGCCTCTTTTTCAGTGGCATGCCAATAAACACCTTGTTGGCTACATAGCGTTTGAGTTTATTGAAAAACTCAGTTCTCTCATCCGTTTGCAAATTGGATGGCTTACATTTTTAAAACATTTTTACGACTGGTTTAGTAATCTCGTTACCAGTTTTCTTTTTAATAAATATTTCACAGGCGAATTTACTAAAAATGTCCACTGTTAAAATATAATCTTTGTAGTTATTGCGAAATTTTAATTTTTGCATGTCGATTAAATTATTTTGCCACTTGTTGTCTACATTCGAGACATTGAAATGTTTTGTACATGGATTTGTGTGACGTGTAGCTCCACTAAATCGACTGCTCGGATTATGCCGAGATGTGAATAAAGTATTTCGGTGAGTGAATCATAACCATAAAACTAGAGAAAAATGAGAATAACGTCATCATTCACAGAGTTGGCGCTATTTTGTTTAAATTTGAAATTTATAACGTTTCAAAGATTTATTCCTAAGGTGGAGTCATTACTATAACTATTTGCAAATTTGAATCTCAGTTAGCAACCATAGTCAGTTAGAAACAAAGTAAAAATAAAAACTAAAATCATTCTCGACCAGCTAAAGAAAAATATCTGGTCGATACTGATTTATGTTTAGTTAGAAAGCGGAAGAAATCCACCCCCTTCCCCCACATACATTTATTTTCAAAGTACGATAACAAGAATATTTTACCTTTTTTTCTCTAGTCGTATTTTCGTACATTCTCAAATTAGTTTAAAATTTTCAATCTCCAACCACTTCACTTTTCACTTCTAATATTTCTCTCTCTCTCCACTGAAACAAATGCAACTGTTTCTAATATCCTCTACACTTCTCATTTCTTACTTTATTTCACTTATTTTTCACTTAACGCATAATTATCACCATTTTGAAAAATTAATTAAAAATTCATCGTACAAAAAACGATAAATTAGTTTCTCAAGCACTGGAGAAACATTTACCTCTTCTCCACTTTTAATTTTTGCAGCGTAACATAAGACAAATCAATTTACCACTCATCCTACGCAAATTTTTCCATAGATTAACATTGATTTCCCTATAATTTAACACTGTTTCAGAACCTTTAAATAAGATACTTACTCAAATTTTAACCAAATATCGTGTTACTACAAATAAGGAGACAATTTGCATTCCTACACACTTTTAGGCTAATTAAGTAATCGAAGTTTTCGTATGACATCTCAACTTCAAATTGTAAAATGAGTTAAAAAAAAAGATCTTTTTAAGCTATAAAAAATCCTGAAGGAAACTAAGAATTAATATTCATAATAAAATATTAAATTGCATTTGATACTATCTGAATAATTTTGAACACATCAGATCAAAAAAACTCGGAAAATGTCGATGGCTGCCGATTTACAAATTTACAGTTTTTTCAAATAGTAATAATTTAGAAAAACAATTACGTTTATGAGCAAAGTGGATGCAATGGGCCCCAGTACCAAATAGCCTTGATTCAGCTTCTACTTCCAATAAAAGGGTTTCAATATATGAGATTTATACTATAACGAATACCAAACTTCAATCTCCGAATTAATAACACTCATTCAGTGTTCTTTCATAACATTGGCATCGTAATAATGAAAATATCGCATATCTTCTTCAACCTGAAAATTAAATGAAAATCAATAAAATTCTTGATTCTCAAACAAGAATCACTTCAAACATAAAATGTTCACTACTGTTTCATTTACAAAATGTTTTTAGACCAAAATGTGTTCAAACTTTCTATGCCTATTTTCCACTCAGATTTCACGCAGTAGTTTATTTTCATAGTGTGTTTCAAACTGCATAAATCTCTATGGATAGATGAAATAACTGTTGAAATTCTTCTATTGTAACTTGGCTGAAAGAAATTTTTAATGTTTTTCTTCTTCTGAATAAGGTACTATTCTTAAGCATTTTACTGGAGCTATTATTAACTTTATTTTCGAGAAAGGGGATCGCAGTTCTTTTGATAATTATAGGGATAATATATATAATACTGGCAAAATAATGCCAAGAAGTTTTCCTGGGACTCTGTCCTAGGAAAACTTCTTGGCATTATTTTGCTTAATAAAATTAAGAATTTGGTTTATAGAAATTTCGAAATGACCAAAGTGGATTCACAAGCGGTAGGGAATACATCTAATATACAAAGACCAGTGTGAGTGATTGACAATCAGGGGATAACGCTAAATATAACTATGAAACAGAAATGGTAGAAATCTGAAATTTTGCACCAATGGGTAATTTGGGTCTTATATCTTGGGAAAATCCGAAATTGCCCTGATCTGTCATTCAAGGCCAAATGTAGGTCACATAGATATAAAACCATGATCTACGAATACTAGAAACATGTAAAGTGGTGCCTGCGGATGTTTCGGATTCTAGATGTAGGAAACGTTACAAAATTTCATATCCGAAGGGTCCTAAGAGATCAGAGATCAAATTTACATCTACCAGCTCTAGAGAGCAAAATATTAGATTCTTGGGGTATTTTAAGTGGCAAGTCTCAGAAATATTTTGAAATTTTGGATGCGTTGGGTCCTTCGAGGTCTAAGGTCAAATATAGATAATTGGTGCCTGAGGGTATTTTGAGTCCTACAGTTTAAAAAACGTGTAAAGGATCAGTTAGCTGCTGATAAGAAGCTTTGCCTTGATAACTTCGCTGACAAAACCGAGGAAGCAGTTAGACAGCACAACAGCAGAGAGCTGAACCAGATAGTTAATGTTTTGTGTGGTAGACAACGGACAGGTATACAGGGATTGAAGGATAAACCAGGTAAGGTTATAGAAAGTGAGGATTGTCATGGCCTAGGTGGGCTGAGCATTTCAGTGATGTTATAAACAATTATTTTCCCATTATTTGCACGATGAGAGAAGCATTGGTGGCTTTAATGTTGGCCCTATAACACAATCTGAAGTTATTTTGGCAATTTCTAAACTTAAACTTCATAAATCCCCAGGGCTAGATGAAATTACTACGGAAATTCTTAGAGCTGGGAATGTTTCGGTTACCACTTGGATGATTGAAATTTTTAATATCTTTAATGATTAAGGCATGGTTTCTAAGGATTTTACCAGAGCTATTATTATGCTTATTTTAAAAAAACGGTGATCGCAATTCTTGTGATAACTATAGGGGTATCAGCTTAATCTCTATTCCAAGGAAAGTTCTTTGCATGATTCTGCTTAATAGAATTAAGAATCTGGTTGACATGCAGTTGCGTGATGAGCAATGTGGATTCAGAAGTGGTAGGGGATGTGCAGATCAGATATTTTCACTTAGGCAGATTCTTGAGAAAAGTTTAGAGTTTCAGAAACCTTTCGTTGCTAGCTTTGTCGATTTCAAAAAGGCTTTCGACTCTGTTGATCGTCATAATTTGTGGTTGATTGTGAAATCATATGGTATACCAG
This sequence comes from Ryuthela nishihirai, assembly GCA_038380435.1. Lineage (NCBI taxonomy): Eukaryota > Metazoa > Arthropoda > Arachnida > Araneae > Heptathelidae > Ryuthela > Ryuthela nishihirai. The sequence goes on along the minus strand of JAWZYU010000020.1, from coordinate 4,085,492 downwards.
ACAAGTTAGTTAACATAATGAAAGCTCTCTATAATAACATTGAGTCGCGTGTGAGAGTTGGTAAGGCTTGTAGCAATTGGTTTAGCATTACTTCTGATGTTCCACAAGGGTACATTTTGTCTCCATTTCTCTTTAATTTGGTTATTGATTATGTTATTCGAAATTCACTGCAAAGGAGAGATTGTGGCCTTAAAAGGTCTGGAGATGCGAAAATTTCTTATTTAGATTATGCTGATGATTTAGCCCTTTTGGCAAATGATGTTGATGAGATGAACTCTTTCGTTCAAGCTGTTGATGAGATTGGTAGTAGAGTAGGTTTGGTTATAAACAGAGAGAAAACTAAAGTGTTTGAAATTGGTCAGGCAGGCTGTGATTCAGTTAATCTGAATGGCTGCAGTTTTCAGCAGGTGTCACAGTTTAATTATCTTGGGCGCTATATAACAGATAATAGTAACGTGTGGTATCAGATTATCGGACGAATAGGAATTGCTGCCGGGACTTTTAAGAATCTATGGAGAGTGTGGAGAAAAGGCGTATACACCTGAAGACTAAAATTAGACTGTATAATAGTTTGGTTCTTTTTAGGGTTATTTACGGTAATGAAGCTTGGACACTTTGTAAAACAGATAACAGGAAACCTGATGCTTTTTATTTTAGATGTTTAAGTAGTATCTTGGGCATTAGGTGATTCAACTTTGTAAATAATGATGAGGTTAGGCAAAGGAGTCGCAACCTCCTTTAAGCAGCATATTGTGCAGAGAGAGACTCCGTTGGTTTGGCCATGTTGCCCGTATGGATAATTACAGATTGGGGAATGGGGTTATGAACAGTGTTCATAATGGCCTCAGAAAGAAGGGAAAACCTAGGATGCAGTGGGCAGAGAATGTCAAACAGGACCTTGTTAGAATTGGCGTGCAGCGGCCAGATGCAGCTGATGTAGCTCAGGACAGATATGCTTGGAGAACTAAATTGCACGGTCTTGTTGGACCTTCGTAACCCATGGCTGCTTGAGAATGATGATGATGATGATGATGGGATTTCAGAAATTCTGCCAAATTTTGGATGTGATATGTTAAATTTGAAATTAGAAATTTAATTTGATATACAAATTAGGATATCGAAGGTTAAATTTGATATACTGGTAGAAATATTTGTAGGTAGATAAACTTGTAGAAATATTTGTTTAGCATTGGCAATTGAGTTTGACAATATTGCATTTTCGGCCCTTTCCTCTTTGTGTTGGTTCCTGAATATGTTATGAGGGGTTTATTGCAAGAAAAAGATTTCAGTCTTGAATGATCTAAAGCAGTTGTTCCCAACATGTAGTCTCCGGACCCCTAGAGCTAAAGAAAATCAGTAAAGGGAATCCGCTAACTAATTTTAATATTTCAAATAGCCCCAAAGGAAATTGCATATTTGCCACAATTACATAACCGCGTTAAGGTTTATAACATTTGACTGGAATGTAGTGATCATACCTGTGATTGGTTGTTGATGACATAAATTTTTGGCGCTCGAATTTTTTCATTAAAATGTTGATCTTTAAATCACAAAACAGCTAATAAATTGCCAGCATATAAAGAACTAGAGAACCTATTCTTGTAACTTTTAAGGAATCTTCTTTGCGAGAATCTATATTTTAGTCAAACAAAATGTATCTGGTAATGATGAAAAGATTATCCGTAAAAACTTTGTAGAGGGTCAGCAGAAAGAATGAAATTTTGTAGAGGGTCAGCAGAAAGAATATAACTTTGTAAACAATCAGCAGAAATAATGAAACTTTGTAGAGGGTCTACAGAAAGAATGAGACTTTGTATAGGGTCAGCAGAAAGATTGAGACTTTGTAAAGAATCTGCAGAAAGAATGAAATTTTGCAAAAGGTCAGCAGAAAGATTGAGATTTTGTAGAGTGTGAGCAGAAAGAATGAGACTTTGTAGACGCTCAGCAGAAAGAATAAAATTTTGTAGGGGTCAACAGAAAGAATGGATTTTTGTAGAGTGTCAGTACAAAGAATGAGACTTCGGGGTTGTTCTGTAGAAGGAATGAGACTGCTAAGATGGGTAGCAGAAAGAATGACTTCGTTGGTGAAAGGGTTGAGAATCACTGGTCTAGAGATTTAAAAATTTATGACTTAGATTAAGCTAATAATTTGGCGCTTTTGGAACTTGATGTTGATGAGATGACTCATTGTAACTGTTGATGAGACTGGAAATAAAGTTAGTTTGCTGATTAACAGAGTAAAAAGTAAAATGGTGAAAAATTGTCAAGTTGGTTGTACTTCAGTTACTTTAAATGATTGCAACACTGAGCAAATATCTCAGATAAATGTTTTTGGGAGCTGTGCAAGAGTTACTGGCGATCTGCAGCATGAGATAAACTGGGGAATAGGGATTATTGCTGGACTTTTAAGAATCTATGGAGTTTGTGGATAAACTGCCGCATACACATAAAGACTAAAATTAGGATGTAAAATAGTTTGATTATTTCTATGGTTTGTTATTGTAGTGAAACTTGAATGCTTTGTGATGATGCCTTTAATGTGAGATGCTTATATAATGAGATGATTATATATTTCCACAAACACCTTTCTTTTCTGCAGCCCACTTCTCTTCACTCACTTTTCTGAGAGTTTGTTCCTTCAGATGCGAGTAAAGATTTTGAAAGAGACTATCCATTTTTCGTTCATTTAGGTATTTATTTTAAGTTTTTGTGTTGATCCGAAATGGCCTTTCGTAATTAATTTTCCATCAGAAAAGTGAAATAAGTTATAATCAAGTGGTAAAGTGGTATCATGTGTTTGAGAGCCATCTTGTGTCTGTTAAATAATACGCTGAATGGTCTTGACATGAGGAAATATTGTTAAGATGACACAAAATCATGTCTGCCTCTCCTTCCCTCCATTGAAGCATCACAGAGTATCACATCTTGCGTATTTTCGTAAATATCTCCCCCCCTTTTCTTAATTTTAATAAAGAGAACATCTCATTTTCACATTCTTAATTTTATTAAAGAAAACATTCCCTCGATTTTGACACGAGTTTTTAATTGACCTCGAGACGATAATACTTATGCGCGTTAATAAGTTATAAATGTAAGGTGAAAATTTTAAATATCATTGCAAGTTAGAGTTACATATTATACAAGAGTTAGGTAATACAAAGATATGTTTAAACGATGACGGCACAAATTGTTTCCTCTCTACATTTCAGAGAAATAATGGACATCCAAACCGTAACTGAATGTTTTTAATTAAGAATTGATTATTAATCGCAATAGCAAATGTAGAGACATATTTTAGGACTTCATTCAGAAAAGTTTCGCTGGTTAATTTCAATAGAAATGGATTAGGAATCTACTTACTTCAGGGATCATTTCTTCCAATTGAGTGATATTAACCTTATTGAAGACAAACTCGTCATCTAAAGGATTTGTATCATTGGATAGCTCAAATAGTTCGTCTTGTGTTATCTGAAAGAAAGAAAATACAAAAAATATTTTAATGCATCTTTCATAAAGGAAACTTGTTTTATATTGCGATTTACTAATCAACACCTAAAATGCATTTTAATACCTCGCACCTTTGGTAAAATGATAAAATAATCTTTCAAAAATCGGCATTTTAGTTCTTGCCTTTATTATCTCTTTTTCAGAAAAAACGAGCTACTATTTTCACTTTGTCGTCTGTCTGTCAGTTGGGTTGTTTTACCTCTGAGCGGCACTTTTTTGTACACCACGGGATAAATGGCCAGGTCACAAGGACCCCGAAGGCTCAGAGAAGGTTGGGAGAGGAGACCCACTGGAACAGCTGTTGAGAGACAGATAGTAGCCTCCCTTCAAGGCCATCCAGAGTTTAGGTATTTATTTTTACTTGCACAGCGTATGGCTCTCCCGCACACGGCGCCACGGCTTAACGTCCCATCCGACGGACGGCGGCCTTTCGAAGCCCATCGGTGTCCCCTACCTACCGTGGGCAGGGCAGGGAATTTTGCGGAGATAAATCTCAACGCTGACCCAGATGGGACTGGAACCTGGGAACTACAAATTACGAGCCTAGAGCGCTACCGACTGAGCCAGCCCCGCCCCCTGTCTGTCAGTCTGTAGACATCAAACATTTCTTTTTACTTTAGCTGAAGTTGAATAAGGAAAATTTTTCAGAGATAAAATAAAGATTCTTTGTGGGTTCGATGAGCATTGATTTCATTTTTTATTCATAAACTTTTGGAATCTTCCTATAACTATAACACTGGGCAACGCACAAAAAGGCTTTGAAATAAAATAGCCAATCTTTACTAATTTCGGGGTGCTGAACAAGAAAATGACAATAAAATTTGTCGATTGTCTCTTGTTTAGGAGAGACAGAGATGGTCATGTATAAACGACTCAGTCTGCATGGAGTACATAGGTAACCATTTCGCAACCCTGTATTTCAAACTCCAGATTACAACATATTGCGTTGTATTGCATCAGCCCGCCAAACAGACAGTCCCCGGAGGTATTGCATCATTGTCTGATGCAATGTAGTTGAGTCATGACATCGCGGCTCTACGAAAGCGGTCAAAAGATGATGCAATCGTTAATTGTAAGCGATATATCGTGGGGTCAGCATGTCTTTTGCGCGACCTCCATTTACCCCTGAGCCATAAGTACAATACAAGTGATCCTTGCAGTTTTATTCCAGCAGTAGTGATGCCTCGTAACTGTGTTAATAGTGCAGATACATTTTGGTACACTTGCGGGAAAGTGACGTTTACAAGCCAGAAAAGGGCAATCACTCTAATAGTGAAAGTGGCGTATGAGTTTTATTTTGGATGCAGGATCAGGGACTAGGACAAGGCCTGGGTCCCACACGTATGCTACAGTACGTGTGCAAGAAATCTTCCAAAGTGGCTAAAAGGCGAAAAAGTGGCGATGCCGTTTGCTCTTCCTATGGTTTGGAGAGAGCCAAGCAATCGCGCAAATGACTGCTACTTCTGCTTGGTTCCACCTGTTTCTGGAAGCATCACAAGGAAAAAGAAGTGGACAATAGCATACGCGAATATACAATCTGCTCTCCGATCATTTCCACAGGGCGAAGGCTTTCCTTTTCCTGAACCTCCAAAAGAATTTTCCATCGATTAAAACGATGAGGAGGGAGGCGAACTGACATTGGGTTCTCCACAGACTTTGGTGTCTAATGATGATCCATACATCTGCCACGGTGCGTCATCTGCGCTACACATTCTCACCAAAGAAGAAATGAACGATCTTGTTCGAGATCTGAAACTGTCCAAGGCCAAAGCAGAGTTACTTGGATCAAGACTCAAACAATGAAATCTTGTCAAGGAAAATGTCCGAGTGACTTCGTTTCGAACTCATCGTGAGTAGTTTGTACCTTACTTCAGAAAGGAAGATGACCTTGTGTTCTGCTCCGATGTAGATGGCCTGATGAATGCCATCGGAATCAAACATGACCCTCAAGAATGGCGACAGTATTCATAGGCTCCTCGAAATTGAGTCTCAAAGATTGCTTACAAAATGGAAATCGATTTCCATCCATTCTGGTCGAACACGCTGTCTACATGAAAGAAACCGACGACAACCTAAAACAGCTGTTGAACACAGCAAGTATGGTTGGCATCTCTGTTGCGACAAGCTAGTGGCTCTGTTGATGGGTCTGCAGCTGGGATATATGAAGCACCAGTACTAGCATAAATGAGAGTTCTGGCACACTAAAAGGGTCTAGAGAATAGCATAGTAAAAGGGTCCATATGTTTTCATAGAATTCTCTAGACCCTTTTACTGTGCCAGAACTCTCATTTATGTTTCTACTAGTACTGCTGTTTCGTATGTGAATGGGATAGCCGAGCAAAGACTTTGTACTACATGAAGAGAAACTTGCCTCAGAGGAAATCTCTGATGGTCGGAGAGAAGAATGTGGAACACCCAGCACTGGCAGAAACACGCAAAATCCTGCTACCGTCCCTACACATCAAACACGGTGTAATGAAAAACTTCGTAAAAGTCATGGACCGGACTGCATCAGATTTCAAGTACTTGGCTGACAAATTCCTTCCACTCAGTGAAGCGGAAATTAAAGAGGGAATTTTTGTGGGTCCTCAGATCCACGAACTGTTCAGAGACTAGATGCTCGACAACCTGCTTCAGGGTGACGAGAAAAAGGCTTCGGACACGTTTCCTTTGGTGTCAAATAATTCCTCGGGAATGTCAGGACAGACAACTACAAGAAACTGGTTAAGGACATGTTGTCTCTGTGTCACAAACTTGGCTGCAATTTTTTTTAATAATATAATTTTTATTCATAAGAGTAAAGAATACAAATATATTTACACTTTGACCCGCAAAGCTAAATAGCTTATCTGCAGGAAAATGAATAAATTATATTAAACATAAGTCATTCAGCCATAAAAATGGTGTACATCAATAAATCCACAAAACACAATCACATAAAAATCAGCTAACTAGAAAATACCAAATAATTTTTTAATTCCATTTTAAGTCTTCTAAAATAATCTATATTTACTATATCTTTTGGAATAGCATTAAATATAAGTGTTACTTGATATAAGTGTTACTTGATATAAGTGTTACTTGTTCGACCAGAATGGATGGAATTCGGAGGTATGTTTCCCGTAATTATTTCGAAAATTTGGCAATTTGTAATAACCTTGGTTTTGAAGTCTTGTATTTTTATTATGTTGAATTTTTAGTTTGCAAGTTTCGTCAAAAAACTTTTAATTATTACATTATATTTATATAAATTGCTGTAGGATTAAAGATTTAAAAATTTTAATCTATCGGTAGAAGTTTATAAATTTTTTGCAAATGAGACGGAATAATATTTTTAGCTATTACAGACTGCAGTTTTTCTATTTTATTTATGTAGGTTAAGTTAGTTGTTCTATGCTCAATTATTCCATAATTTAAAATAGATTCGCATATTGCTTTATAAAATAGTACACGTTTCCATATTTAATACGTATTTCAATTTTTGAATTTTTATCGCCGATATTCTCAAGCATTCACATATGTGGGATATATAAGCATTCCACCTAAAATATTCATCAAAAATGATTCCTAAGTAATTTATTTTATTTACTTGCTCAACAAGTGGGCAACTGCATAATGAATCATAATTTGAAGCATCCATTTTTCTGCAATTTATTTTATGAGTTTTGATAAAGAGGTTTTGATGAATATGAAATCCTGGTGAATGAATAATCATCAGTTTTGTTTTTTTCTCATTTAAATAGATTTTATTATGATTTAACCATCTAATAATATTATTGTAATCTGTTTGAACCTCTGAAATGCTATCATTTAAATATTTCTGACTGTTTATTAAAACAATGTCGTCAGCATATAGATAAATAGCACTATTCAATTTTGTATTGAACAAATCATTTATGTATACTAGGAACAATAAAGGACCTAAAATTGAGCCTTGGGGAATTCCCCATCGTGTAATTACTTTTCTGCTGTAGCAGTTTTTTATTTTAGTAATTGTGTATCTGTCTGATAAATAATTTCTAAACCAATCTAACAATATACCGCGAATACCGTAATTTTCCAATTTATTTAGTAAAATGCTATGATCTATTGTATAGAAGGCTTTCTTTAGATCTAAGAACATAGTTACAATTTTTTCCCTATTATTCAATGATTTACTAATATTATTTGCAATTTTGGAAATTAGTTGAATTGTGTTTTTTAATTTTTGAAAGCCAAACTGATTTTCATTAATTATGTTGTGTTTAAGTAAAAAGTTAAAAACAGTATTATAAATATATTTTTCCATTATTTTCGAAAAAATAGGCAGAATTGTTATTGGTCGATAGTTAGAAAAATCCTCCTTAATACCACCTTTAAAAATAGGTCTTAAAATACCTGTTTTGAGTTCAGTTGGTATGTTCCCAGTAAATATAATCTGATTTATAATTTTTGATATAGTATTTAGTAGTGTCTCTTCATTAAATTTTATATGTTTATTGCAAACATTATCGTAACCAGGTGATTTATTGGTGTCTAATGAAGTAATTATTTCATCAGTTTGTTTTTCAGTGATTTCATGTGTATAGATAGATTTCAAAGCTCTTTGTATCATGGTTGGAACATAATTTATATCGTCTTGGTGATTTGTATTTCTTATCTGTAAAATTAGTGTATTATAAATGTCATTGTAATTATTTGCTATTTCTTCCACAGATAATTTCGTTTTGGCCATATTGTCAATTATTAACATCGTCCGATGATTTTTTCTGTTTTCCTTCTAATATTTCATATATTAATTGCCAGGTAGCCTTCATATCATTTTTTTTCATTATAAGTTTATTTCTATAATAAAGTTGTTTCTGATTTCTAATCTGAATATTAACCATATTCCTTAATTTTTTATAGTTATTTTTATAAGCATCACTTTTATCATTGTTTTTAAATTTAATCCAAGCTTTATCTCTTTCTTCAATTAATTCTATCAAGTTTGGCGTTATCCAGTTTTTGCTATGATTACTTTTTACCTTTCCAACACTCCTCATATATATTCTATTTCTTCCTATGTAATATGTCCTTCCTATACAATATGTTCTTAAAGATCCACTTTCTCCATTCCTCCTAGATTTCTTCCCCGACAATGTGGCATAGTTAGTGATGAGCATGGTAAACATTTTCACCAGGACATTGCAACGATGGAGAAACGATACCAGGGAAACTGGTTCACTTTAATGTTGGCTGACTACTGTTGGACGCTAGCCAGAGATGATCCTGAGCAGCTGTACCAAGCGACGGGCAAAGCGGCGTCGGATGCAGAAGCGGAGTTTTACCAATACATATCACATGTAGGTATTACTCTGTTATATAACAAACTATTGCGGATTTCTCAGAAATCGTAGCCAATTTTGCATTTTCTTGTCATATTCGTGTTCAGCACCTTGAAATCTTTAACAAATGGCTACTTTTATCTCAGAGCTATAGCATGCCTACTTTTATCAAGACTTTTATGAAAATGTTTTTGCCCAGTGTAAGCTCTGTAGCAGTGGAAATTGAAAATTGCAAGATTTCAAAGTAATATTGAAAGCGATGCAATTACGTTGAAAATATGAACTTTTGGTTGTGAAATGGCGATGTTTTGCTGTTTGTATTGACAACAATAATAATCAATTTTACCCCATGAAGGGATGATAAATACAAATTTTGTGTTTTAAGGGATAATTGTTTGTTTTTAGAGATCAATTGAAATTCTTTTCTGTTTGGATAGGTACTGATAAACTGTTATGATTCACACTTTTAGAATCTCCCAAAAGCTTCAATTAGACCCGCTGATGGAGGAAAAATTTGAAAATTAGGAATGATATTCCCTTAACCGTTTCTTTACCCCATCGACCCCTTTCGCCACTCTACCGACCCCACCGACCCATCGTTACCCCACCGACCCCTTTCGCCACTCTACCGACCGATCAGCTGGGGAGCGGTAAGTTGAACGAGTGAACTCTCCCCCTCCTCTCTTCGGGCATCTTCCGCTCAGATGGTTCGTACGACCGTCAATTAGCGTCTGATTGCACATTTCGCTGGATTCGAAGGGGAGAAGAAAACGTTTTAGGACGAATAATGTACTTAATATATTCATAGGTACTGAACAGAAAAATAGAATCAGTTAAATGTCAAAGGGGAATCAAATTCACAACTCTGCAATTTCTTAAATGCGCTTTTACAGAAAAATGTGATTATTGATGTATTGAAGATCTGACTCCGGAGTGTCTAAATAGCTATTTTTGACAGTATTTTTTTAATATTTAATGAGTTATATAATCTGGAATTTTTAACCTTGACTTTCCTTGTTAACCAAAAATCATTCAAAATTCGCATGCTCTTCAGTCACATGCTACTAAAAATAAACATTTTATTAAAGTTGAACAGAATATTTATTTTTCATTTTAATATGTTTGAATTAACTTTTCAGGTTTTAATTGAGCATATTTTCTATCTTACCTTACTCTTTGGATGCTGAACAATTATTTGTGGAAAATTCAATTCGACACTTTAAATATAATTTTTGTCATATTTGGTCTGTATTAATATTATTTAGGAAGCTACTGATATCTGAATATGACTCCATATTCAAATAATATGAAACTTTTTCTGTTCAGTACCTATGTATTTGTGCACTGCTTTTACAACAGTATAAAAGATCCGTATTTTATTAATGGGATATTGGCTTTTGAAGCTCTCTACCTTAAAATATAAGATTTCATGGTAAAATATTACAGCACAAAAAGTTCTTCGTTTAGTGGAGCTAATTCTCAAATTTCAATAATATTCTCTTATTATTTACAGAGTTGTAGATGTTGGAAAATTTAACAGAAGTAATGCGAAAAGAACTTGCATAATCTTGACTAAAAGTGCAATAATTGTTTATAGAAATTTCCAAACTAAACACTTATTTAATTAAATTGTATAGAACAAAATATCCTGAATATAGTGGGGTGGAGAGGAATTAATCCATCTTCAACAAAGCACTGTACACTAAATTTTCCCTTTACCTTCGAATACGCTGCCCTTTGACATCATGAAATGTTCTTTCTAACCCTCCATCCTCCTCCTTCAGAATGTTAATAACCGGATTGGAGGTGAAAATAATATTAATCAAATATACAAAACGAATTTAAGAATTTTATAAAAATCACTAGAACGGAGAGGGAATTTTATACTGAAACAGCAATTCAGTTATTTTTCTGTCTATTTATTTTTTTTCCGGTTTGAGCCAGTTGCTCTTCCCCATAACTTTTTTCTCCAGATCCAGCTTGTAACGGTCAGATGCGTGTATGTTTCCCCCCCCACACACACACACCTGATGCGAAGGTCGAAGAGCCTTCGGACCGGATATGAGGATGCTGAAGGGCCATCAATTCGAATTGACAGGCACCAGGATCGGCATAATTCCCACTATTGGTCCTTTTACATGAGAAAGGCTCACGTGATCTCCCCGAGACAAAGAGCGAGAAAAGACTTTGTTCCCGGGTCCTTCTGCTTAGAGCGTGCTGCATAGTGATGGACCAACTGACTCTTTTCAGAGATTCGATTCATTTGAATCGACTTTTACCTCTATTTATTATCAATAAACATCTGCGAACAACTCATCATTCGCGGAGTCAGAGGAATCAAAAGAATCATGTGAGTTAGTCCGGAAGAGTTGGTGAGTCAGTCCCTCTGATTCGCGAACGAAAGGAGTCATAGTATTCGTTTGAGCCAATTGGGTCAGTTCATCCGATTCGTTCACTCTGATTCGACTCCTTCGCGAATGAAAAGAGCCAAAGGATTCATTTGAGCCATTGAGCCGATTCGTTCAGTCCGAATCTTTCGGCTCCTTCGGACGGGACTTTGTATGAAAAAAGAAAGGCGATTTTCAACTGCAATAGTTTTTCTTCTGTAGTTTTTCAATAAATTAGTGACTTTGTGTTTTGTTGTGGAAAGTGAAAAATAATCCATGATGAGATCAAATGATTCAAAGAATCGATTCTTTTCAGAAAGGAGTCGCTTACTTGATTCGTTCATTTTAAACGAATAGTTCGCGAACGACTCATCACTAGTACTGCAAGTCGGAGGTCAGGCTAAGACCAGGATAAGAATTCGGCTTAGGGGATATCCAGCTGAGGCCTATTTGTCGTGAATCGTTGTCAAGTGCGAGGCTTTAGTGAAAGGCCAATCTGGTATTATACTGTTATTGTAAATACTATAGTTAATAAATATGTTGTATATATCGTACAGAGTGTGAATTTTATACGACCACCCAACTCGCTATTTTCCTGACATATGCAATTTATTAGGTACCATTTGAACTAAATGCTAGGGACCAAAGTCAGATAAAAGAATTTGTGATTCTACGAAAACACCTTTTTACACAGCTTTTATAAAACTATTATTTAGTTTTAAAGTACTTTTGAAATAGATTTCTGATACACTGAGGTTGTTAAATATTTAAATTTCTATAACCCTTTCAATATTGAATGAATTCTGTTGAAAATATAGAATTAAACAGTCATCTGTTACTATAATTAATTTTTATTCAATAAAACACTTTGCACTTGACATCACGAAATACTGTTTCTAAGTCGGCAATGGATATATTAATGGAATTTGCGACATTCCGAAGAATTTGAATCTGTCCATGTTGACCAGCCCAATTTTTATTCAATGGAAACCCAAATTTACGGAAATGTGTTTTGCATAATATATGTTGTATGCGAATATGTAGGAATTTAGTCCAAGAATATTCTCTGTTAAAGCTTAGAATGTACGTATTATTTATAGTACACTAAAAATAAATGAAAAAATAAATTATTGCAGAAACTTGTCACAGAAGTGTGAAATGAGCCTCTTAGTTTAAGTATGCTATGAAGGATATCTGTGATGAAGGTGAGATCTCAGTAGAAAGACAACACGGAAAAGAAATATTTATACCTTTTCAGGGATTCGAACCCACGTCCCTTTGATTTATTAGGGAAGCGCACTTCAATATGATAAGGATTCCATTCAGAAAGTCAATCAGAATATTATACACACCCAATTCTGTTTTTACACGGTAGATAGGTTCCCGAAAAAACCGAGCAAAAAATACAGTGCATATGAAAAAACATAAGATTGGTTCCATAAGTTAAAACCCAGTACAAATAATAAGTTGTTTTTAAACAAATCATATCAAAGTCTTTAATTAAATCTTTATTTCATTTTATTCATTTAAACATATTTTTTTTAAATTTATAAACTTAAAAGATAATTATATGTACATAGATAAAGTAAATTGTCCTTCATAAAGAAAATAATACGTCACTAATTCAAGAATTCAAAAGTGCAAAAGAATAAGACTTATATATGCTTATTTAACTAGATTTTATCCGTTGTCACTTTCTGACAACAGACACATTCATTTGCATAAGACTGGAATTTAATCACTTTCATCATTTGGATCTCGTGTTCATACTCCAATGGTGAAATGCCCTCTGTGGCATGGAAAATCAAATTATCACTTGCTTCCAGTGATTCTGAAGTTTGATAAGTTTTGACACGAACTCTGTAATCAATCGCTGAGATTCTGCTTTGATAAGATCTTTGTATAATTCTTGATAATGGCCATACATGACTTCAATTCACGTTTAAACTGCTCAGCTCGTTTGACAATGGGATCACGTGTAAGAAAATATTTTCCAATTTACTAGCCATTTGAAGCCCTTTTTTAATTTAATTAAACCTGCAGTGAGTGGAACTCATCATCACCTTCAATTGTTTTTCTTTTTCTTCAGGAATCTCAAGGACAACTTTTATTATTTCATCTTCGCTAAGAGCTTTGTCAACCAGCAATTCATCAGTATCTGCAAACGATAAATCATCGAATCATTCTCCACCAACTGAAGTGATTATATTGAGATATTCAGTCGTATTTGGAGGTACAGGATCTTTGCTTTTTACACATTCTGTTCTAGTAGCTTTCCAGTATGCGTTTAAAGTTCATAGTTTTAATTCTGATAAGGTCAATCCAGCTTGTCTGATACGATCTAAAATAGAAAATTTGTTCCACACATCAATAACTGTTAGTGTTTTACCTCTTATCTAGTTTATTCAAAATGTATTGGAATGTTCGTCTTACTTACTAAGTTTTAAATGTGGCAATTATACCTTGGTTTAGTGGTTGTATTAAGGATGTCGTATTAAGCGGCAGAAAACAAATTTGCATATTTGGGTGTTTCAAAACAGGATGCCCAAGCGCATTGTCTATAACAAATAGAACTTTAAATTCGAGATTTGTTCCTTGAAATAGTGTTTAACTTCTGGAACAAAACATTTATGGAACTATTCACTAAACATTTCTTTTGTAGCCCAGGCTTTTTTATTTGTCATCCAATACACTGGCAATTTATTCAAATCAACACCTTACATTGATCGTGGTCTTAGGGATCGATTGATGAGCAGCGGTTTTAACATACGATCTCCTGAAGCACTGCTGCAAAATAAAAAGGTCACACGATCCTTAACTGCTTTAAAGCCACCAACAGTGTTTTGTGATTTTCCTACGTAGGTTCTACTCGGCATTTTTTCCCCAAAAAGACCAGTTACATCTGCATTCCAAACTTGATCAGGAGTGTATCCACCATCTTCAATGATTTAGGCCAATTGTGGACAAAATTCTTTAGCAGCCGGCTCATCTGCAGGTTCAACTTCACCTTTTACCTTTATATTATGAAACGCGTGTTTTTGAAGAAATATTGCAGGCCAACCTGTATTTGCAGAATATTCCTGATTTTTGTTTAACTGAGCTGATGTGGTTCGTTCCATTTCTTGTGTCTGCTTATATATTCGTAATGCCATCTGTTAGATGGTATTTCCGTCTAGAGGTATTCTCGAGTTATCTTCTATCCCCAGTATTAGTGCTTTTTCCATCTTCACTTTTACAATATCTCTCGTGTATGATGACGACTTAGCGTTCAATTTTGTTCCAGAAAGCACAGATTTTCTAATAGCATTTTCATTTTCCTTGATAGTTCTTACGATAGCTTCGTTCAAACCAAAATATTTACCTATGGATATTGAACCTTCTCCAGTTGCAAGACGATCTTAAATTTGGATCTCAGTATCCAAAGAGATAGCTTTCCTTTTCTGCTTTTGTATAGTTGAATTATCCGACATCGTGGTAAGGCTTACGAAAATATTGGAATTGTAGTTAATAAATCAGATGATGAAAAATTGTAAATTACCTGTCAGAAAAATTTAATAAATTTATATTACGCAAACAAAACTTCAAAAAACGAAACAATATATATTTTTTATCTATGAAATATCTAACGCTTCTAACTTTAAAAATCGAAATGAGAGACCAAGACTAACGTATGTATTGAAGATAAAAATTGAGGGGAATTCCCGGAACTCAATGTTGCCACTTTATTCCGAATCAAGTAGATTTTGTACAATTTTTCCATAAAATAGAGAATAAAATAGAGAAAACTTGTTGTGTAGTTATGTTAGTGTAGTTTTCATTTTGAGGATTTTAGTGCACAAAATGTGTATCTATAGTACATTTTCATAGTTAAAACTACTTCGAAAAATGTGACCATAAAAGCGGCATCTTTGTTGTAAATGCAAATTCTAGGAATTTTTTCTTGAATAGGAATATTTTTTCAGAATTAAATTCAAATGGATATTTTTAAAAAGGCGCCGTTTGAACTGATTGCAGTTCAAACGGCGCCTTAGATCAAAATAAATCGTGTAAACAGAGAATTTAAATTTTTTTCTAAACCGTGTTAAATCAAAATTATATAAAAAAATCCGTGTGAAAACAGAATTAGGTGCATATAATTAATGTAGTACAGTAGGAAGATTCAGGGAGGAAAGATTATTATACCTTCATAAATGATTGACTGTACAATGTGCAAATTCCGGTATCTGTGATTAGGAACCAAGTAAAAGAAATCATAGACACAAACCTCTAAGCTGCGCATTTTTGCACACAATGGGCTAAATGGTCAGGTCACCAGGGCTCAGAGAAGATTAGCATAAGAGATGTACTGAATTGCGTTTAGGAGACAGATGGTAACCTTCCTGAAGGGCGTTCAATATATTATATTACTTGAATAGGGTATGACTCTCTTGCACACAGGCTACAGGTCCCATCTGACGGAAGGCAATCTTCCAAAGCCCAACGGTGCCCTTTTCTCACGGGGGTTAGTGGAAGAAAATCTGAATGCCAGCTCATTTGGGAGTGGACATTGGGAACAAGAAATTGCGAGTCTGGAGCACTGTCAACTGGGTCAACCCTCACCCCATGCTGTGTGTGAGGAGAGGGGAGAGCCGTAACTAGCTCTTTTTGCGCCTGAGGAAAGAACAGAAAATTTGACCCCCGATATAGTTTCATAGCGGTCTTTTTCTGCACCCCCCCCCATCTGATCATTTTCTGCAACCCCCCATTTTGTGCGCCCGATGCTAGTGTCTTACTTGCTTCGCCGTTGTTACGGCCCTGGTGGTGGGTCGGAGGAGTTGAAATGGGACTAATCGATTTTTATGTACCGTACACCTATATTATGTTGAATAAAGTGTCCGGACACCTCCATGTTATGTGAATGGAAGCCACTTTTAAAACTCCCTAACATTGAAAATAAACCTTTTACGCAAAAACTGTTATTGGCGATAAATTGTATATGTCACTCAAATCTCTATATATATTTTCCGCAATGTTCGTTCAATATTTAAAGAATGAATGGAATCTGAAGCATTTATCTTTAACTTTTGACACTTGTGAAAAAAATACTTTAATAGATAAAACACAACTCTTGTAACAATTTGTTCACTAATATAAATTAAATATCTGAAGTTTGTATGTTGATTTTTTAAGATTTCATCAATTTGGAGGCAGTGTGACAGTGTCAATTTTCAACAATCTTCGATCAATATTTAAAGAGTCATTGAAGCGGTACCATCTGTCATCCAAATTTGAATTTTCTATCATAAACAGATCGTTTGGAATATTTGTTAAAAATTGTGGCATTTCCAAACCTTTTCCACCATTATAGGACGCTGCTGAAAGAATCGGGGAAAGTGCGAATCGTAATATTTGATCAATACCTATCCAACCAAAAAAGAATTTTTAATAATATTTCCAAACACGAAAAAATTATGTACACACGAGCAAAGTGCAGCTGTTTATTTTTATAACGAGCTTAAAACTACATTTTCTTTTAATACCTATCACTAATTCTATGCCACACCACAAAATTTTAAAACGTTTTGTAGCTAAACCACTGTGAACTTTCTTGATGATTTGCATAAGTAACCAGGATTGTGTTTTTTTTAATTTCGCCACGAAACTTTCTCACACATTGTAACTTTTAGTAAAATTGGAATCAGATTTCCTATTTGTATTTTTAAAATTATTTTTTAAACATTTTCCTCTAAAACTTTCTCTAAGGTACAAAATGCGAAGACTGGTGTCATTCCGCTTACCTTCGGGAGCATATAGCACGGAACGTTCTTCGCAAAAACAATAGATGTATTTATTAAACAATACAACACAAAATACTCTGTTGCCATGGGCTACAGAAGTCCACCCAGACTGTGTAATTTTCCTCTCCAGACGTGCCTGTTCTGAGCTACGGCAGCTGCATTTGGTCACTCTAAGCCAATTCTAGCAAGGATCTGTTTGACATTGTATGCCCATCGCATCCTAATTCTCTTCTTTATCCGAAACCCTAAGGCATACTGTTCACAATCCTGTTTGCTACTCTGCAGCCATGCATACGGGCAACATTGCTAAACCAACGCAGTCTCTTGCACAATATGCTGCTCAAACTTGGTTGATGACTCCTTCTTCTAACCTCATCATTACTTACAAAGTAAACCACCTAATGTTCAAGAAACTGCGTAAGCATCTAAAATCAAAATCATCAAGTTTCCTGTTATCTTGTTTACAAAGCGTCCAATTTTCACTAGTATACCTAACTTTAGAAAAAACCAAATTATTATTATAAGTCTATTTTTAGTCTTTAGGTGTATATGCCTATTTCTCCATACCCTTCATAGTTTCTTAAAAGTCCCGGGAACAATCCCTATTCGTCTGTTAATCTCATGCCGCACATCACCAGTATCTGTTTTATAGCTAACAAGATAATTAAACTAAGACACTTGCTCAAGAGTGCAACCATTCAAATTAACTGAACCACAAAATGCTGACTAATTTTCATCATTTTAGTTTTCTCTCTGTTTATCACCAAATCTACTCTCCTACCAATCTCATCAATAGCTCGAATGAAAGAATTCATCTAAGTAACATCATTTGCACAAATAATAACATTTATCATTTGCACATCTAATAACATCATTTCCAAAAGAGACAAATCATCAGCATAATCTAAATCAGAAATTTTCAATCATCTAAATCATAATTTGACCAAGGTCAACAGAGTATCCCGAAACCCTAGGATAAAGTCACCGACTTTATCCTAGGGTTTCGGATAAAGAAGAGAATTGGGATGCGATGGGCATACAATGTCAAACCGGTCCTTGCTAGAATTGGCTTAGAGTGGCCAAAGGCAGCTGCCGTAGCTCAGAACAGACACGTCTGGAGAGGAAAATTGCACAGTCTGGTTGGACTTCCGTAGCCCATGGCTACAGAGTATTTTGTGTTGTATTGTTTAATAAATACATCTATTGTTTTTGCGAAGAACCTTTCTCTGCAAAGAGATTTGCATTCTCTGCAAGAGAAATCAAAAATTTCTCTTGCAGAGTATTTTGCATAATCTAATGAATAACCAAAAAGGAAAGACAAAATTAACCCTTGTCCAACATCAGAGGCAATGTTAAACAAATTGCTACAGGATTTACCAATTCTCAAACATGAATCAGTGTTACTATAAGGTGTTTTCGTTACGTTAAGTAAATCATCTGGTAAACCATAAAATTTGACTGACAACCACAAATTATGCCCAAAGTCAACAAAGTCAAAAGTCTTTTAGAAAGCTATAAACAAGCAACCACAGGTTTCTGGAATTCTAAACATTTCTCAAGAATCTGCGTAAGTGAAAAAATTGATCTACACATGCCCTACCACTTCTGAATCCACACTGCTCATCACGCAATTGTCTGTCAATCAGATGTAGCCCATCAGGTGAAACCCATGTGTACTTATGTATGTCGAGATGTTTGTAATAATTGTTAGTTATTCTCAAATCATTAAATTTACTTTCCTGTAGGAGACTTTGCCCTTTCCCATTGCAGCTACCAATAACAAAGGGCCCATCACCCCACCCCAAAGGTACCATCCCTTCCCAAAGAGTTGGTACCATAAAATTTGACTTTTGCATGGAAGTCACCTAGAACAATGGTAATATCTCCCTTTTGGCAAAATTCAAAGATTTGGTATAATTTATTCGACAACATGTTTTGACGGAAATTTGTTCGAAACGAAGATTTCTTCGACAGAATTTTGTTTGATGGAAAACTGTTGGAAACGCAACATTTTTTGACCAACATTTTATTGAAAGTTTGAGAATTGTGAAATATTGAGAGGTAGGTAGAGGACGTACTCCTCGAAAAGGAATCATTGGAAAGAAGGGGAATATATCTGGGAAGAAAGGCAACAAAAGAGGAGACTCAGTTTTAGATATGGCAGAATAAAACATTATTTGTTTTAAAGACGATCTAGTCTTCTTAGACTAGATCGTCTTTAACTTTTACTTCTTTGTTTTCACTGTTATTATAAGATATATTCAAAGCTTTAAGGCCTAAAAGCCAATTCAAAGCTTGTTTTCACTGTTATTATAAGAAATATTCAAAGCTTTAAGGCCTAAAGCCAAAGAGGAATGATGTTTGAAATTTAAAACTAGAACTTGCTAAACTATACTTTAATTTGTATTTATATATTTGACCTCGAAGGATTCATTGCATCCAATATTTCACTATATTACTGAGATCTACGATCCAAAATCCTCCTGGATCAATCCAGGAAAATCCAGGAAATTCATGTCTACTGTTGCTAGAGAGCAACAATAGATCTGAATTTCACCTGACCTTATTCTGTAATTGAAATTTCGAAATATTCCTGACTCTACAACCTAAAACACCTCAGATCACAAATTTTCATGTTTCTAGCATTGGTAGATCAGGGTGTGACGTCCCCGTGACTTCTATTTGACCTTGAACGAAATGTCAAAGTTCAAATATAGGATATTTTCCAATACCTATGATCCGGATTACCCCTAGGTGCAAATGTTCAGAGATCTACCATTTCTGCATCATAGTTAGAATTAGTGGGATTCCCTGTCAGCCATCAGTCACCCACAATCGTCTATATCTTATATATGAGATGAATTCGGGCACAGTGTTTTGAGCATGTGCCCCACTGAATACAGGATATCCGAGCCTGAATATTTTCCGTAATTGAGCCCTCCATAGCAAGTTTTCGGAGAATTTTTTTTCTGACGTGAAATATCCAGAAATTCATGTCGTTAATCATTTGTGCACATAATCTTCAAACAGTCATGGAATATAGAGGTCTAATCAGACCATGTAATTACTTTCTCCAAAAACATCTCATGAGCTAGAGCAGTTGCATTTGGCCATTTTACGCCAATTTTAACATGGTATGTTAGATATTATCTGTAGGCCCCATCCTGTCCCTTTTTCTGAGGCCTTTAGGCACACTGTTCATAAACCTATTCGCTATTCTATAGTTATGCACATAGGCAACATGACCAAACCAACACAGTCTCTGCACATCCACCACACAGTCTCTGCATCTGTGTCTGCACATTATGATACTCAGAGGCGGTGGATGACTCCTTTGACTAACATCATTACTTATGTCAAACCATCTAGTGCTCAAGATATTCCGGTAGCAATTTAGAAACAAATGCATCAAATTTCCTCTTATTGCTTGCAAAGGGTCCAAGTTTCACTTACATAACCTTCAGTGCGGTTTCATAGTTTGGTTCTTTCAGTAGAAAAAACGAAAGATGTTGGCAAAACTTAATTTTCTCACAGCATATTAAAATCATTTTCACTAATCTCGACATTTTTTGTTCTTTTCGGCAGACATTTACGCGTTTCCGCTCTTTACAGAGCGAATACCTCTTTATCCGAATCTCGTCTGTTACATTTCAAGCATTTCGCTATGCTTTGACGTTTTGCAACAGCTCCCATTTTACACACTGCACGAACAAATACCGTTGTAGGCGTGCAGATCAGAAACTGCTGCGTTTGAGAGCTTTATCATTTATTTTTGAATGTTCCTTGTTTTGTTGAGTAACTAATACACCAGGTAACAAGAAGCACTCACATTAGCGAAGGCTATCTCGAAATCAAGCAAGTTCGTTATATCCCTTCGGGCTACTCCATCTTCAGCTCCAAGCAACCTGACAGTTTCGCCGATCAGCTGCCGATAGGAGAGAATATAGCGGGAATAATCCGGATCGCTGCTATTCAGGTAATACTTCGTGTTCAGAATGGGTGAACCAGCATACACCTGAAGGAAAAACAGAATATTAAGCTTCTGGGATAAACTTCGCCAATAATTACTACATCTAAAATATTAATAGTTTAACGAAACGAACAAAACACAAAGTTTTGAGCTTAAACAATCCTCAGTGGTCATTCGGTCCTATTAGGTTTCTTGTTACACCATTCAGTTCCTAATCCTTTTCATAACCTGTATTTCCTTTCCTTTTTTCCAAAATGGTCACGTTAATTTTCGTTATCCTATTATTAAGGTAACAGTGATAACTTTAGCCATTACATTATAGATATATTTGCATTGGTAATGAGGGAAAAACGGAAAAATTGATTCATACCATCAGACTTTTTTTAGATTTCGCAATGTTTTCTTTGAATGAAACTAAATGTTTATTGCGTTTCTTGGAAGTTTATAAAACTGAGAGGATAAAGTAGTAAAGCACGTTTTCCATATCTAGACTTATAACTTGCAATAATATAATACTAATATAAACTTGCGAAAGGTTTAAAATGCCAATTATTATAATTTCCTGGAATTGCAGTGAAATGAAGAAAAAACGTTTGTTGAAGAATGCCTAATACCTTTGCATAATTATATGGGGGTAAATCAAAAAGTAAAGTTCCCTATTTGATTTCTGAAAGAGAGTTCGCAATTATACCGAAGAAAATAAACAGGAAATGTCGCCATATTTATGTTCGTTTCTCCATATGGTCACGAGATTTATTGAGACATTTTCGTAAGGGTCGATCAAACGTCTGTCGATAGAAGGCATATTGTAGTCGTGAAGCAACATTGTGACTTCCTCTTTGGTGACATCATACGATGGAGAGCATAGTTCTCAGAGATATTTCTTCAGCGTCACAAACAAGAGAAAAATCTGGATGGTGAGGTGGACAGTGAAGAATCCACTACAGTAACATCGCCATTTTGAAATTCATGACACCATTTGCTCTCATATTGCACTGAGAGGATATCCAAGCCTTACTTATACCCTGCTCTCGATGGATTTCCACCCAGCTGGGTTTTCTATGCTCACAGAAACCGAATATTTCTCGAATCTCTAGATTCGTCTGCAGTGCAGTATTTTCACCGTCTTTTCAACCTCGCCACAAGGGTTTGAAATAGTTATGGCGACTTCCACTTAATGGGGCGGGGGTGGTTCAGTCGGTAGTGTGCCAGGCCCTTAAGCTACAGTTCTCAGATTCGAGTTCTTAGGTTCCCCTCCCTACCCACGATCAGTAGGGAACACCGATGGGCTTGAAAAGGCCGCCATCCGTCAGATGGATCATTAGGCCACGGCCCCGTGTGCGGGTGAGTCATACCCTGTACACGTTAAAAAATATCTGTCTCCCAAGGGCTGTTCCAGTGGGTCCGCTCCTCCAACTTTCTCTGAGCCATCAGAGTTATTGTAATGTGGTTATTTAGCCCATTGTGTGCAAAAAAAAGTGTCGCTCAGAAGTAAAACAACCCAACTCAAGCTTCCATTTAGTGGCATTATTTAATACCAACATGCGGTACAGGCACAACCGTAAAGTTTTTTTAACTTGACGCAGAGCAAGCTGGCAACTTTGCTTTCTGATTTTCCCTCATTTCTTTCAAATTATTATTTTGAATCTCTTAAAAGTAAATATAATAACCTTTATAATATAGTCTGTCTCCTGTGATATAATGTCCTAAGTATTGAGTCACTCTAGCTATGGTCATAGAATATAATACGTTGTTAGGAAAATCTTCTAGGATTTCGAACACAGTTGTTTATAGCACAAAAAAAAAAGATAAATCGCCTTTGGGGAAATAGAAATGCTTGATTTCAAAGGGAATGAGGTTTGTCACTTTCAGATATCAACGACCACTAACGATACAAATTCGAACTAATGGATGAATACAAAATATTATTGACAAAGTTTTACTTGTACCTATCCAAAGCAAAAATAATTTTTGATTATTTTTATTTTAAACTTACGCTTTCCCACACTATGGAGTTAACGAGGCAAACCGCTTGAGTAGTTGAAAATCTCTTTAACCGCAACACTCCTAAGACCCAAATCAAATTTCTACTATGAATAGATTATTTGCAATATTGGTTTAAAATCATGCCATTTTCCAATTACAGAGCCCTTTAACGTGAAAATTAAAACTATGGAAGATTCAGAAAATGTAAATCCTAAAGTTTAGTTAGCACCTATTAAACGTTGCCCCCTAAAAAAATTCATTTTTCTCTAAAACGATAGAAACTGATTATCTACTGACGGATGACAAAGTGCGCATAATATTAGTACTTAGATAATTAATTGAATTCGATGAACTAAAAGTTAATTAATTAATTACTATTGGCCATTATTTACGATAAGAATATCTACTATAATAACAGGCTAAGGAAACTATAAGTCGAAATGTATTTTATAAGATTATGGCTTGGGTTGTTTTACCTCTGAGTGGCACTTATTGGCACACAAGGAGCTAAATGGCCACGTCACAAGGACCTCGAGGGCTCAAGATTGGGCGGTGGACCCTCATTGGACAGCTGTTAGTAGGCAGATGGCAGCTTCCCATCAAGGACATCCAGCTGTTCTTTAACATGCCAAAACGTGCATCCGATGGTGAAGCGGCCTTTCGAAGTCCGTCGGTGTCCTCCATTGACCGAGAGCAGGGCGTGAGTTGTGTGAAAGTCAATCTTCATGCTGGTCTAGGCAGAAGGACTACAAGATTATGGAAAGATCAGTTTTCGTTGAATGGCGACTTCGCTTCACCGCCATCGTTACAGTTCTACGTTACATTTTAATCGTCGTATTTTGATACTGTGTGCAAACATCGAAATTTTAAACCATGGTACTGATGGCTTTTTGAACTTCAGTGCATCAAACGATGAAACAGGGAATTATAATTACGCAAAAACGTTATATATTTGGCGCCAAAAATATTCAACAGTTTATGAAATAAATTTTGATACGTTTAAACGAAAACTGAAAAATAGAATTTATGAATATGAAGATATAAAAAAAAATCTTCAAAATTAGGGAAACTTTTTATATATTTTTAATTCTTAATATTATTCTCCTTTCTTTTGATCTTTCTTTAAGATAATATTAAAATCTCAATGAAATAACTGCTGCAATTACAGTTATTTCATTAAAAATTTTTGCTTTTTACGTTATTTATGTGTGCATGAAAAATATTAAGATTGTCCCATTTGCAAGTCTTTGAAGTCTTGTAGTGTTATTAATTTCCAAAATATTTTGTAGATAGTGATAAATAAAAGAAAATAAATACTCCCTCAAGCAGCTGCTAGTATATCAAAATATTATGAATGGAAATTACGACTACTACTACTACTGAATAATTATATATACGAAAGTGTGTTGTGAAATATTTCCTGGAACAGTTGTAAAAATTGACTCTAAATCGAAACTTGCAATTGAAAATGCATTATGCTAGTTTATCAAAAGATTAATGTTTATTGAAATGCAATTTGACTGCACCGTCACAGTTGATGAGGTAGCAGTAGTGTAGTCCCAGAATAAGAAACCCTAACGCACAATGCTTCCCCTTATGACGTCATCGACCACGCCCCCTTTTGCGCCCCACTATTTCCCCCTTATTAATAATTCATAACTCATATTTCATAAATAGGCCGTCCCGTGGTCGAGTGGTTAGCGCGCTTGGCTGCTGATTACGGGACCTGGGTTCGAGCCCCCGAGCAACGGGTAAGGCATGGATGTTCGTGTTGTTTTTCTGCTGAGGTCCTGCCATCCTCTCAGATCTTCTACTATGGCATATTAAACTGACAAGCTCCTGTCAGACCTCTGTGGCAAGCAGCTGCTTGAGGGGGCATTTATTTTTATTTTTTTTATTTCATAACTCATAACTAATAACTCATATTTCATAACTAATTAATTAACCCCTTAGTACTGTCCCCCTTTATTAACCCCCCCCCCCGCCATTTTGATCACAAACTCCCGAATAAGTCCCGTTATTTTGGTTTCTACCCTCATCCGAAATTTCTAAGTCCAGACTCCACCATTGTGGTTCCCGCCATTTTGAATCCTGACGTCACTACAAACTCCTCGGATTTTGACGTTCGTCCACCATTTTGAAATCCGCCATCTTGGTTTCTGTCCTTAGCCGAAAATTCTAGGTCCAACTATCATCTAAAAAATCTCAGTTAATTGTGGCACCATTTAGTGTTAAACACACGTACTATATTTTTATCACACATAGTGTACTTAAAAAAAAACTGCTCTTCCACAATGGGTTCGTTCCGAGGTTATTTACGTTATACCATTGTACCAATTCATTTAGTCGTTACGCCAAGGGTAACTACATTCTTAGCATGCTTAGATGTGTGAAAGCAAGAATAACCAATCGTAATGAAATAATCTAGGAAGGTTCCCTGTATTTCTTTATAATTTAACGTGCGAGATTATATATTTCCTGTATTTATTTTTTATTAATTTGGAAATTTTTCATAACATACGAATTTTTTATTTCTTTATAAAGTTAACTCGCGAATTTTCATTTCCTCGTAAATTAACATGTTATTTTTTTAGGTCTTATAAATCAACCCGCAAATATTTTTATACTTTAACATGTGAATAAATTACATTTTTTTCGAAACACATTTAACTTTTACCTCTGGTAAAATAATCACGTGTATTTAATCCTTATAAATTAACCACCGAATATTTTAGTCCTTATAAATTAGCCTACGTATTTCTTATTTCTTATAAATTAACCCTTGAATATTTTAGTTCTTATAAATTAACCTGTGTATTTTTTATTCCTTATAAATAACCCCCGAATATTTTAGTCCTTATAAATTAACCTGCGTATTTTTCAATCCTTATAAATTAACCTCCGAATATTTTAGGGGTTATAAATTAGCCTGCTATATTATAATCCTATAAATTAACCTCCGAATATTTTAGGACTCTTAAATTAACAATTTTTATTTCTTAATCCTTATAAATTAACCTGCAGAATTTTTATTTTTATAACTTAACATCCGAATTTTTATTTCATGTATTTATTTTTCATTCCTTATTAATTAAACGCTTATCAAAAGTGTCGACACCTTTATTAATGTGCGCCCCCTTAATTAAAATGCTTATAAAAAGTCGACTTCTCGTTAAGAATCCCTCCCCATTTATCAAAAGTTCCGCCCTCCTTTCATTAAACACTTATCAAAAGTTCTACTCACCCCTCGATGGTCAATACTTCTCGAGATTTCTCTAAGTCCAAGACGTCCATCTTGGTTTCAGGCTCCCACCAAACCACCCGAAATTTGCGAAACATGCATCCTATGAAGTAATACAACCTTCTAGAAAATGTCGCACATTCTGGCCAAGCCCCAGAAAATGATGCAATTCTGGAATGTGTGATGCAATCATCATGTCCAGACTTGTAAACCCCTTAATAATTCCACCCCCTCTCAGAACGGCTGATGCAATCCTTAAAATAATTACAACGTCCAACTAAACTTTCGGTGGCAATGGTCAGGGCATCCCCTCATCCCTTTGGCGGCCATTTTCGATGGTCAACCTATGAACTCGTTATTCATCGAAAAGCCCTACCGAAACCCTTATTAAAAAAAACCCTCATTTATTAAAACTCTAGGCAAAAGTTCCACCCCTTCACACACCCTGAGCAGCCATCTTGAATGGTCAACCCTTCTGGAAATTACTACCAATGGACATCTTGGATCATATCACTCACCACGCTGTCGATTCTTTCTTTCCGTTTCAGACGTGATGTGTTGCAACGTGTTTTGGAAAAACCACTCACACCCTTGACCGCTGTTTTCGGACCCATCTCGAAATTTCTCTACATCCAGAGGCGTCAGATGACCTCACCTGTTGACAGTATTCTGGCCAAATCTCCACTTCATCCCCCTTTGCTACAGAACACCACAGGAGATAGGGTATGGAAAAAATGTTTCGGAAATAATTTTTCATCCTCATATCGAAACATCCCCTCTCCCCTTTATGATAGATCAGTTATTTTGTAAATAAACAAAGTACCCATCGGAAGAAGACAATCCGTTTCGAAATTTTCCTTGGCGCCCCTAAAACTCCAAGTGTTGCGCCTCTCTTATTAAAGGTAGTCTCCATCTAGTTGAAAGATGATGCCACCAGATATTTGTGTTCATACATATTCTGCACCACACTTTCCGCATTCCTTACCACGACAGGAGTTGCTTTGGAACGATGAATTGATTTTACGTTAAATTCTTATTTCTAGCATGTCTCAATTTATTACTCTCCGTATTTTCATGTTATACTAAACCATTTCAAAGACTTCAACACACGAATCAGAGGTTAAAAAATTCCTTCCTTCTTACAAATTTCATTTCCCACCCAATTTATTAACTCATTTTCCTTTACGAAGCTATTTGAAAGACATCGTAATTGCAAAAGAATAATCAATAAAATTAACTTTTTTAATTCCCCTATATCCGTTACGCGACTTCGTCTCAAGTTTAAAACATTTTATTCCTAATATTTATGGCCGCTATATCCTCAATTCAACACATGATTCACTTATGCAAAATACTACCCTTTCCTAGGAAGTAACGCTACTCAGTAAAATCGATAACAAAATATTTTTTGGAAGTAAGGTATAATTTTAAAAAAAATCTCCGATTGTAAACGTTTCACAGTTTTGAAAATCGTCTTTTCCACCGTTTACCGGTGAATGCGTGATCACATGACTCATCACGCTGGTGAAATTTAATTTTGCGTTGCGACCAATCGTTAATACACGTATGTTCGTTACGCTTATTTACAAGGGCAGTTGTCTTTCATCGGATAAAAAATAATTCTCTGAAGAGTTTTAATACGCGGTTCGATTTTATAGAAAGTAAGTAAACATAAGTAGAAAGCAATTCTTATGTTGCGGGTACTCTTGCGTTGTGTAAAATATCTATCTTTAATTCTGCATCCAAACACAACTGAAGTGTATGTTAATGGAGGTCTGATGAATTTTTCATGTTTCCGCGAACGGCTGGATCATTCCACATGCCCGGAAATGCCGCGGGTCAACTACGTCACAGGACGGTGAATATTGCGCTTAATTTTCAGAGACACCCCCCAATAATGTCTCTTCACAACCCCAACGACAATCCGATGGCTCCCACTGGTGAGCGACAGTTCGTTTGATCTGTTGTGATCGGGTATCAGTAAAAAAATTCCTCACTTATGTCCCAAAAATTGATGAAGGGTACATTGGATATAAGTGACAGACAAAAAAAATAATGTCTTCACAAACTAAGAGTCACTCGGGGTGAAGCATCCCAAGTCCAGATTTGCACTTCTTGAAAAATAGGAAAATTCCCTTCGTGTACTCTCCCACTTCTTAAAATTTAACATCCCTTTTAATAAAATTCCTGCTGTTTTTGTCACTTAATCCGAAGAAATGGTACGGAGAAGCCCGTGCGAACAGGAACAGTGACGAAAGCAAGACTCAAAGGTCACACATAACTTACATACTGACCAATGTAATGAGGTCAACGGAATGTCCCGTATGCTGCCATCTTATCTTCGGCATGATCTTTTCGGCTTAACGACGCATCTCAACAGTTTACAGCTTACAAAAATCTCCACGCGATCAGCTAATTTTAAAATGTCCTCTTGTACTGTTCATCACAATTAAAAAAGGATGTAGCGGTTACTGCGGGAATGTGGTTTTATCCCACCATAATAGGAAATATAGTACATTAGAAAGGAAAAATCACTGTTAGAAGGAGCCCAGACAGGAAATTGTTAATATCATAAGAAATATGTGAATGCGACATGTTTTACAAAACGGTACTGATGTAACAAAAAATTCAGTTTAAAAATGAAAAAAACAAACATTAAAAAGTATCATTTAATACGAGTTTCGCAGAATAACTGAATGTGTGAAAGTTTCAATTCCAGTGTGATATGAAGTAGAAGTAATGCGTAAAGATATCTGTGGCATTAATCCTCACGTCATTTATTAGGTGGCGATAGCGTCAACATCCACGAATTTTCAATTGACATTCGGGAGTGTATCATTTCCATCACTTAAGTTTCAACTTCTTTTATTTTTCCAACCAATAACCCTGATAACGTAAAGTTTCTGTGGGATAGTTCCTGTGGTGACTTCAATGGCGCAGGGGACGATCATTCCCACAGCAGCGACATGAAAATGCATCTTGCTAAAAAACAAACCTGGTCAATGAACGATGCATTTCTAATAGAAAATGTCTAAATAAGAATCGGTTGTCTAAGTAAGACATGTCTAAGTAAGAATCGGTATGTTTATTTTTCCTGCATGAGAATACATATTTCTATACCAGTGAGGAATTCTTAGAACAGATAGGTAAGTACACTATGTTTGTGTAAGTGTGGAAGTGGTTATTTTTCCTCACCAGTGTGGAATTCTTAGAACGAGTATGTATATTTCTGCATTTGATAAGTGCAAAAGAGGTTGATTTTTCGGCAAGCACACGTATTCATACATGTATCATACATGTTTCACCACGCGCGCAAATCTAACATGCACATTTCATGTTCACCTAAGAACGGTTTAGGTAATTTTTCCGCACGACTATGTATATTTCTATATTTTATAAGTGTAAAAGTGGTTATTTTTCCTCCAAGGATATTGTTTTTCGACAGCGATATATATTCATCTACGTGTTTCATTAAACGCGTAAATCAGTCATGTATATTTCATGTTCAACTAAGAATCGGTTTAGTTATTTTTCCCTCATAAATATGCATGTTCCTTTACGTTCGAAACTTTCCCCTCCCCCCTTTATTATAAGTATGTGCACGTGCGAAGTAGAGTAGTAACGATAGTTTAACCGTAAGTACTCATTTTTTTAAGAATTACGGCGTGATTGTCACAATTTCGTTTCTTGCAATAACGTTCATTTGGAGTGCGATGTAGGTCAGCAATGCTATTTTTCCTGCAAACTTTGTCTTTTTGTGTAAGAATGTGAATTTTCCATGTGACATTTCACTCTATGTGAATCAAATATTCACTTTTCTGAACAAGGGCGAAATCCACACAGCGTGTATAACATTTTATTCGTAAGCATGAACAATTTGGATAATTTTCATGCAAGCACTTGCACGTGCGAGACCTACTTATGTCTTTTGGAGTGTTCGAACTTGAATGTGTGAAATTAGTTTTTTCCACGAGTTTCAAAAAAGCATTTTTTGTTCAAAAGGTGGTTATTGCAAAAATATTTCTCCACTGATTTAAACTTGAATATTCATATTTCAGTAGGTATAAGGATTTTTCTTCAACCAGTTTGAATATTTTTTGAGCACGACTGTCTTACGTTACGTTTTCTGTCAGATGTGTCATAAAGAACAAAACGTATGTGTTTTTGTTAATACAGAAGATAACCTACAACCCGAGAATTTTTCAAACTTAGAGTGACACAAAATCCTGATGCGTTAAGAACGAGGCGGAGAGATGATGAGTGATCTGCATGATCTGCAACGGACGAAATCCCGTTGTTCGCGAAAGGGGCGAAAAGGTGATAATAGCAATATCCCTGAAAAGAGACAACATCGTTGTACCACAAAAGGGTCGTCCGGTCAAGTTCAAATCAGTGGTGAAATATTTTTGCAATAACCACCTTTTAAACAAATAAATGCGTCTTCGAAACTCGTAGAAAAACTAATTTCAGAGATGCAAGTTCGAAAACTCCGAAAAACATATGTAGGTCTCGCATGTGCAAGCGCTTGTATGAAAATTATCCAAATTGTTCATGCTTACGAATAAAATGTTATACACGCTGTGTGGATTTCACCCTTGTTCAGAAAAGTGAATATTTGATTCACATAGAGTGAAATTTCACATGGAAAATTCACATGCTTACACAAAAAGACAAAGTTTGCAGGAAAAATAGCATTGCTGACCTACATCGCACTCAAAATGAACGTTATTTCAAGAAACGAAATTGTGACAATCACGCCGTAATTCTTAAAAAATGAGTACTTACGGTTAAACTATCGTTACTACTCTACTTCGCACGTGCACATACTTATAATAAAGGGGGGAGGGGAAAGTTTCGAACGTAAAGGAACATGCATTTTTATGAGGGAAAAATAACTAAACCGATTCTTAGTTGAACATGAAATATACATGACTGATTTACGCGTTTAATGAAACACGAAGATGAATATATATCGCTGTCGAAAAACAATATCCTTGGAGGAAAAATAACCACTTTTACACTTATAAAATATAGAAATATACATAGTCGTGCGGAAAAATTACCAAAACCATTCTTAGGTGAACATGAAATGTGCATGTTAGATTTGCGCGCGTGGTGAAACATGTATGATGCATGTATGAATACGTGTGCTTGCCGAAAACTCAACCTCTTTTGCACTTATCAAATGCAGAAATATACATACTCGTTCTAAGAATTCCACACTGGTGAGGAAAAACAAACACTTCCACACTTACACAAACATAGTGTACTTACCTATCTGTTCTAAGAATTCCTCACTGGTATAGAAATATGTATTCTCATGCAGGAAAAATAAACATACCGATTCTTACTTAGACATGTCTTACTTAGACAACCGATTCTTATTTAGACATTTTCTATTAGAAATGCATCGTTCATTGACCAGGTTTGTTTTTTAGCAAAATGCATTTTCATGTCGCTGCTGTGGGAATGATCGTCCCCTGCGCCATTGAAGTCACCACAGGAACTATCCCACAGAAACTTTACGTTATCAGGGTTATTGGTTGGAAAAATAAAAGAAGTTGAAACTTAAGTAATGGAAATGATACACCCCCGAATGTCAATTGAAAATTCGTGGATGTTGACGCTATCGCCACCTAATAAATGACGTGAGGATTAATGCCACAGATATCTTTACGCATTACTTCTACTTCATATCACACTGGAATTGAAACTTTCACACATTCAGTTATTCTGCGAAACTCGTATTAAATGATACTTTTTAATTTTTATTTTTCATTTTTAAACTGAATTTTTTGTTACATCAGCACCGTTTTGTAAAACATGTCGCATTCACACATTTCTTATGACATTAACAATTTCCTGTCTGGGCTCCTTCTAACAGTGATTTTTCCTTTCTAATGTACTATATTTCCTTTTGTGGTCGGATGCACCAGGTATCCCCTGTGATGATGCATAGAACCGGCCAGGCCTAGTACCTAATGTCCGACCCCGCCTTCTCGTGGTGCAGACCGTTAGTACCTTTCAAAAGAGATACTCTCTTGTGGAAGTGAACGGAAGAAGTGGGCTGCCAGAGTATTGTGACCTACTAATCTGGACAAATATGGCTACTTTTCTTTTTTTCTACCCTGCTGAGGAGTGGTCAATCACACAGGGTCCTGGTGCTGACCATATAAACCCACCGGATGGACTGAATTATGGCTCTGAGCTTGATTATGGATCCTGATTTTGCTGCACTGGTGGGCTTCTGTGGAGGGAAAATGTTCCGCTGTGTTTTCTGTTTGTTTGTGGGTTGACAGTCCCAAGTGAATAGATTCACAGGATATGTTTATCAGCTGGTGGATAATCCTGAGCAAAGGTCATCGCAGGCACCTGAACTCTTTGCTTCTATTGGCATCGTCAAATTCTACATTGGAGGAAGTCTTCCAGTGTAGATGGCTTCAGCCTTTAGTGGTGGGGGAACGGATCTTTGCCCCATGTCTGCGATTAGGGGGCTATTTGATACTGTCGACATTCCCTCTCTCAATAAACATAGTTTCTTTAAACATCCCACTAACCATTTTCTCTCCATAGGTAGTTGGAATGTGAGGACTCTGCACAGAGCTCTTTCTCTTGATGTCCTCACACAAGAATTCCACCATTATAATTTAGATATTCTCGGCTTGCAAGAGACCAGATGGAGAGATAAAGGTCATATTCTTAAAAATAATAATAAATTTCTCTTTTCAGGGAGGGACGACAATAAGCATCACCAAGGCGTGGGTCTGCTTCTCAGCAGACATGCTAGTGATGCTTTTGGTTTGGTTTGTTTTACCTCTGAGCGGCACTTTTTTGCACACCATGGGCTAAATGGCCAGACCACATGGACCCCGAAGGCTCAGAGAAGGTTGGGGGAGGGGACCCACTGGAACAGCTGTTGGGAGACAGATGGTAGCCTCCCGTCAAGGCCATCCAGTGTGTTCTTTAAGGTGCACAGGGTATGGCTCTCCCGCACACGGGACCACGGGTTAACGTCCCATCCGACGGGCGGCGGCCTTTCCAAGCCCATCGGTGTCCCCTACTGACCGTGGGCAGAGCGGGGAATTTTGCGGAGATAAATCTCAACATTGACCCAGCTGGGACTCAAACCTGGGAACTACAGATTACGAGCCTGGCGCGCTACCGACTGAGCCACCCCCCCCCCCCCCCCCCCCTCTAGTGATGCTCTTCAAGGATATGAGTGCATTAATGAAAAGTTTTTTACAGCAAAATTTCAGACAAGCGTTAAAGACTTGAATGTTATATGCTGTTATGCCCCCACTGAGGATGCTGATGAGGATGAGATGGATAGGTTTTATGAACAACTTCAGGATATTTTGAATTCTGTCAAGAAAGGAGATATTACCCTTGTTCTTGGTGATTTCAATGCCAAAGTTGGTACCGACTCTGACCTTTGGGGAGGAGTAATAGGCCCTTTTGGTATTGGTAGCTGCAATGGCAAAGGGCAACGTCTCCTACAGGTAAGTAAACTCAATGGATTCAGAATAACTAACACTTATTACAAACACCACGACATACATAAGTACACATGGGTTTCACCTGATGGGCTGCATAAGAATATGATTGATTACATATTAATTAACAGCCAATGGGCTACTTCTGTTAAGAATATCAGGGCATATAGGGGAGCTGAAATTGGATCTGATCATTACCTTGTTAAAAGTGTCTTGCAACTTAAACTTAAAAGTGTTGTGCTAAGGTTAAAAAATTTGCTTTTAATGCTGAAGCTCTGAAATATCCAATTATAGCCAAAGCTTACCATGATAGGTTACTTAGTCATTATGACAGTCATGATATGCTTACTACTGAAGTTGAGGAAGAATGGGATCATTGTAAACAGGCTTTTTTGGACACTAACAGTACTCCTTTAGGAAAAAAGGAGCAGAAGAGACAGAATTATCTGAGTGATAAGGCACTTGAGCTTATTTCGGAAAGAAATAACTGCAGGAATGTCCTTAATCAATACTCTACTAGTCCTAATAGAAAGCATTACAGAGAACTTAATAAACGTGTAAAAGATCAGTTAGCTGCTGATAAGAATCTTTGGCTTGATGGTTTGGCTGACAAAGCCGAGGAAGCAGCTAGACAGCACAACAGCAGAGAGCTGTACCAGACAGTTAATGTTTTGTGTGGTAGAAAACGGACAGGCTTACAAGGATTGAAGGATAAACAAGGTAAGGTTATAGAAGGTGAGGATTCTGTCATGGCTAGGTGGGTTGAGCATTTCAGTGAGCTATAAACAATTCTTTTCCCATTGTTTGGAATGATGAGAAATGCATTGGTGGCTTTAATGTTGGCCCTATAACACAATCTGAAGTTATTTTGGCTCTTTCTAAACTTAAACTTCATAAATCCCCAGGGGTACATGAAATTACTACTGAAATGCTTAGAGCTGGGAATGTTTCGGTTACCGCTTGGATGACTGACATTTTGAATATCTCTTATGATAAAGGCATGATCTACAAAGATTTTACCAGAGCAATTATTATCCCGATTTTGAAAAAATGTGATCGTAGTTCTTGTGATAACTATAGAGGTATCAGCCTAGTCTCTGTTCCAGGGAAAGTTCTTTCCATTATTGTGCTTAATAAAATTAAGTATATGGTTGACAGTCAATTGCGAGATGAGGATTCAGAAGTCGTAGGGGATGTGTAGATCAGATATTTTGACTTAAGCAGATTTTTGAGAAATGTTTAGAGTTTCAGAAACCTTTGGTTGCTAGCTTTGTTGATTTCAAAAAGGTTTTCGACTCTGTTGATCGCCATAATTTGTGGTTGATATGGTATACCTGACAAGTTAGTTAACATAATGAAAGCTCTCTATAAAAACACTGAGGCGTGTGTGAGAGTTGGTAAGGCTTGTAGCAATTGGTTTAGTATTACTTCTGGTGTTCGACAAGGGTGTATTGTGTCTCCTTTTCTCTTTAGCTTGTTTATTGATTATGTTATGCGAAATTCACTTGAAGGGAAAGATTTTGACCTTAAATGGACTGGAGATACCAAAATTTCTGATTTAGATTATGCTGATGATTTAGCCCTTTTGGCAAATGATGTTGATGAGATGAACTCTTTCATTCGAGCTGTTGATGAGACTTGTAGTAGAGTAGGTTTGGTTATAAACAGAGAGAAAACGAAAGTGATGAAAATTGGTCAGGCAGGCTGTGATTCAGTTAATCTGAATGGCTGCAGTCTTGAGCAGGTGTCGCAGTTTAATTACCTTGGGAGCTATGTAACAGATAATGGTGATGTGCGGCATGAGATTAACAGACGAATAGGGATTGCTGCCGGGAATTTTAAGAATCTAGGGAGGGTGTGGAGAAATAGGCGTATACACCTAAAGACTAAAATTAGACTGTATAATAGTTTGGTTCTTTCTAGGGTTAGTTATGGTAGTGAAACCTGGACACTTTGTAAACAAGATAACAGGAAACTAGATGCTTTTGATTCCAGATGCTTACGCAGTATCTTGGGCATTAGGTGGTTCAACTTTGTAACTAATGATGAGGTTAGGCAAAGGAGTTTGCAACCTCCTTTAAGCAGCATATTGTGCAGAGCGAGACTCTGTTGGTTGGGCCATGTTGCCCGTATGTATAATTATGGATTGGTGAATAGGGTTATGAACAGTGTGCTTAAGGCCCTCAGAAAGAAGGGGACACCTAAGACGCGGTGAGGACCTTGTTAGGGAATTACAGGACTTTGTTAGAATTGGTGTGCAGTGGCCAGATGCAGTAGATGTAGCTCAGGATAGACTTGCCTGGAGAACTATTCATATCACACTGGAATTGAAACTTTCACACATTCAGTTATTCTGCGAAACTCGTATTAAATGATACTTTTTAATTCGTTTTTTCATTTTTACACTGAATTTTTTGTTACATCAGTATCGTTTTGTAAAACATGTCGCATTCACACATTTCTTATGACATTAACAATTTCCTGTCTGGGCTCCTTCTAACAGTGATTTTTTCTTTCTAATGTACTATATTTCCTATTATGGTGGGATAAAACCATATTCTCGCAGTAACCGCTACATCCTTTTTTAGTTGTGATGAATAGTACGAGAGGACATTTTAAAATTAGCTGATCGCGTGGAGATTTTTGCAGGCTGTAAACTGTTGAGATGCGTCGTTAAGCAGAAAAGATCATGCCGAAGATAAGATGGCAGCATACGGGACATTCCGTTGGCCTCATTACATTGGTCAGTATATAAGCTATGTGTGACCTTTGAGTCTTGCTTTCGTCACTGTTCATGTTCGCACGGGCGTCTCCGTACCATTTCTTCGTATTAAGTGACAAAAACAGCAGGAATTTTATTAAAAGGTATGTTAAATTTTAAGAAGTGGGAGAGTACACGAAGGGAATTTTCCTATTTTTCAAGAAGTGCAATTCTGGACTTGGGATGCTTCACACCGAGTGACTCTTAGTTTGTGAAGACATTATTTTTTTTGTCTGTCACTTATATCCAATGTACCCTCTACGTGAGATCATCAATTTTTGGGACATAAGTGAAGAATTTTTTTTACTGATACCCGATCACAACAGATCAAACGAACTGTCGCTCACCAGTGGGAGCCATCGGATTGTCGTTGGGGTTGTGAAGAGACATTATTGGGGGTGTCTATGAAAATTAAGCGCAATATTCACCGTCCTGTGACGTAGTTAACCCGCTGCATTTCCGGGCATGTGGAATAATCCAGCCGTTCGCGAAAACATTAAAAATTCTTCAGACCTCCATTAACATACACTTCAGTTGGTTTGGATGCAGAATTAAAGATAGATGTTTTACACAACGCAAGAGTACCCCCAACATAACAGTTGTTTTCTACTTTTACCATTGCTTACTTTCTATAAAATCGAAATGCGTATTAAAACTCTTCAGAGAATTATTTTTTATCCGATGAAAGACAACTGCCCTTGTAAATAAGCGTAACGAACATACGTGTATTAACAATTGGTCACAACGCAAAATTAAATTTCACCAGCGTGATGAGTCATTGGTCATGTGATCACGCATTCACCGGTAAACGGTGGAAAAGACGATTTTCAAAACTGTGAAAACGTTTACAATCGGAGATTTAAAAAAAAATATATCTTACTTCCAAATAATATTTTGTTATCGATTTTTACTGAGTAGCATTACTTCCTAGGAAAGGGTAGTATTTTGCATAAGTGAATCATGTGTTGAATTGAGGATATAGCGGCCATAAGTATTAGGAATAAAAAGTTTTAAACTTGAGACGAAGTCGTGTAACGGATATACGGGAATTAAAAAAGTTAATTTTATTGATTATTCTTTTGCAATCACGATGTCTTTCAAACAGCTTCGTAAAGGAAAATGAGTTAATAAATTGGGTGGGAAATGAAATTTGTAAGAAGGAAGGAATTTTTTAACCTCTGATTCGTGTGTTGAAGTCTTTGAAATGGTTTAGTATAACATGAAAATACGGAGAGTAATAAATTGAGACATGCTAGAAATAAGAATTTAACGTAAAATCAATTCATCGTTCCAAAACAACTCCTGTCGTGGTAAGGAATGCGGAAAGTGTGGTGCAGAATATGTATGAACACAAATATCTGGTGGCATCATCTTTCAACCAGATGGAGACTAACTTTAATAAGAGAGGCGCAACACTTGGAGTTTTAGGGGCGCCAAGGAAAATTTCGAAACGGATTGTCTTCTTCCGATGGGTACTTTGTTTATTTACAAAATAACTGATCTATCATAAAGGGGAGAGGGGATGTTTCGATATGAGGATTAAAAATTATTTCCGAAATATTTTTTCCATACCCTATCTCCTGTGGTGTTCTGTAGCAAAGGGGGATGAAGTGGGGATTTGGCCAGAATACTGTCAACAGGTGAAGTAAAATTCAAATGTTTTAATTCAAAATAGCACTTTATGTTTTGTTGTGCTTCATAAAAAAACAAATAACTGAGCTACAAGTTTGTCGCATATTCAAGAGAGAACAGCTGGTGAGAGCAAACTGATTGGATACATGACATCAGACAGCTGGGTGAATGTAAACAGCTGAAATATACAGTACACCTTTCCTTCTTCTACTCATCGAGGAACGGCATGCAGGACACGTCTTGCTCAATGGGTACTTAATAATATACTGTAGACAAAATATTAAATGTAGTTCACGAATTGTTGCTATATGTGAAATAAGTCCTATTTTCGTATGAATTTGTGAAATATTTTCGTAAATTACTCTATAGTTCAAAATATTTAGCTCGCATTAATTTTCTATGACGTGCTTTGTATTTTTATTTTTCCAAAGTACACTTGTAGGATATAAGTGGCGAATTGTTTTATTTCAAAAGCAAAGACTTGAAATTTAGATGTTTATTATAACTTTGAACATGAGAAATTAGCTTAAAAATTTTCATCCGATATTTGAAAAGAAAAATATTTTTTTGATGAAGCAGGTAAACCTTTAGCATTTGGGTTAGTAGATGTTAAGTATATCTGTTTTAAAGATGAATATCAAGAGTCCATATCTTGGCTCTTGGTTTGTAATATCATATCTTTTTAAAGTCGAAAATTGTAGCAAAAATTGTTTTCCAAGAGTGTTCCCTCTGCTGGATTCGAAATAAAAAAAAAATTTTGTGCAATATTTATTTTTCATAGTATGATATTTTAATTACCATATTCTTGTGATGTACTATCCTACAAACCAGCTATATGCTTAGCCGAGAGGGGTGAAAAATTGGGAGAAATAACTTCAAAGGTGTGGCTTTTACTCAAATTATAATTCTGAATGAATTTATTTGTTTTAAATACTCTTTAACTCGCCTGATTTTAAACAAAGGTTCAACAACTCAAATAAATAATAAACAAAATATATTTCTTTGATACAAACATCATCATCATCATCATCATTATCATCTCCTCAAACAGCCATGGGCTACGGTGGTCCAACCAGACCGTGAAATTTAGTTATCCAAGCATATTTGTCCTGAGCTACATCTGCTGCATCTGGCCACTTCACCAATTTTAGCAAGGTCCGGTTTGACATTTTCTGCCAACCCGCATCCTATGTTCCCACCTCTTTCTCAGTCCTTATCCTGTTCGCTAATCTATAATTATGCATACGGGCAACATCGCCAAACCAACGTAGTCTCTCTTTGCACAATATGCTGCTCAAAGGAGGTTGCCGACTCTTTTGCCTAACCTCATCATTACTTACAAAGTTGAACCACCTAATGCCCAAGATACTACTTAAGCATCTAAAATCAAAAGCATGAAGTTTCCTGTTATCTGGTTTACAAAGCGTCCAAGTTTCATTACCATAACTAACCCTGAAAAGAATTACAGTACTCTGCAAATTAGTTGGGACAATAGGAAAATGCAGTAACAAAGACACAACTAAAATATTTATTTGTTTAATAGTGTGTTGAATAGTGAATGTGACCCTTAGCTTTAATTACTTCTTTTACCTTCTCAACCATTGATGCCACTAGCTTTCCACATATCTCCTTCATTTCAGGGTCGTGGTACCACACTTTCATGACACTTTCTATAATTTTGGTTTTCTTCGTGGAATCCATCTTAGATATGCGCGCTTTAATAATGGCCCACAAATTTTCAATGGGGGTTCAGATAGGGTGAATTACCTGGCCACTCCAATACCTTCAAATATTCCTGGGTAAAGAAGCTCTTAGCAAGCTTAAAATTGTGGCATGGAGCCAGATCCTCTTGAAATACCCCACGCCGTTAGGAAACAGCTTCTGCAGTGTTGGGACCATTTTCGCCTCCAGAACACCTATGTACTTTTTGCTGTCACAGGCGTGACATGACTTCACCTGTTGACAGTATTCTGGCCAAATCCCCACTTCATCCCCCTTTGCTACAGAACACCACAGGAGATAGGGTATGGAAAAAATGTTTCGGAAATAATTTTTCATCCTCATATCGAAACATCCCCTCTCCCCTTTATGATAGAGCAGTTATTTTGTAAATAAACAAAGTACCCATCGGAAGAAGACAATCCGTTTCGAAATTTTCCTTGGCGCCCCTAAAACTCCAAGTGTTGCGCCTCTCTTATTAAAGTTAGTCTCCATCTGGTTGAAAGATGATGCCACCAGATATTTGTGTTCATACATATTCTGCACCACACTTTCCGCATTCCTTACCACGACAGGAGTTGTTTTGGAACGATGAATTGATTTTACGTTAAATTCTTATTTCTAGCATGTCTCAATTTATTACTCTCCGTATTTTCATGTTATACTAAACCATTTCAAAGACTTCAACACACGAATCAGAGGTTAAAAAATTCCTTCCTTCTTACAAATTTCATTTCCCACCCAATTTATTAACTCATTTTCCTTTACGAAGCTGTTTGAAAGACATCGTGATTGCAAAAGAATAATCAATAAAATTAACTTTTTTAATTCCCGTATATCCGTTACACGACTTCGTCTCAAGTTTAAAACTTTTTATTCCTAATACTTATGGCCGCTATATCCTCAATTCAACACATGATTCACTTATGCAAAATACTACCCTTTCCTAGGAAGTAATGCTACTCAGTAAAAATCGATAACAAAATATTATTTGGAAGTAAGATATATTTTTTTTTAAATCTCCGATTGTAAACGTTTTCACAGTTTTGAAAATCGTCTTTTCCACCGTTTACCGGTGAATGCGTGATCACATGACCAATGACTCATCACGCTGGTGAAATTTAATTTTGCGTTGTGACCAATTGTTAATACACGTATGTTCGTTACGCTTATTTACAAGGGCAGTTGTCTTTCATCGGATAAAAAATAATTCTCTGAAGAGTTTTAATACGCATTTCGATTTTATAGAAAGTAAGCAATGGTAAAAGTAGAAAACAACTGTTATGTTGGGGGTACTCTTGCGTTGTGTAAAACATCTATCTTTAATTCTGCATCCAAACCAACTGAAGTGTATGTTAATGGAGGTCTGAAGAATTTTTAATGTTTTCGCGAACGGCTGGATTATTCCACATGCCCGGAAATGCAGCGGGTCAACTACGTCACAGGACGGTGAATATTGCGCTTAATTTTCATAGACACCCCCAATAATGTCTCTTCACAACCCCAACGACAATCCGATGGTTCCCACTGGTGAGCGACAGTTCGTTTGATCTGTTGTGATCGGGTATCAGTAAAAAAAATTCTTCACTTATGTCCCAAAAATTGATGATCTCACGTAGAGGGTATATTGGATATAAGTGACAGACAAAAAAAATAATGTCTTCACAAACTAAGAGTCACTCGGTGTGAAGCATCCCAAGTCCAGAATTGCACTTGTTGAAAAATAGGAAAATTCCCTTCGTGTACTCTCCCACTTCTTAAAATTTAACATACCTTTTAATAAAATTCCTGCTGTTTTTGTCACTTAATACGAAGAAATGGTACGGAAACGCCCGTGCGAACACGAACAGTGACGAAAGCAAGACTCAAAGGTCACACATAACTTACATACTGACCAATGTAATGAGGTCAACGGAATGTCCCGTATGCTGTCATCTTATCTTCGGCATGATCTTTTCGGCTTAACGACGCATCTCAACAGTTTACAGCCTGCAAAAATCTCCACGCGATCAGCTAATTTTAAAATGTCCTCTTGTACTATTCATACAATTAAAAAAGGATGTAGCGGTTACTGCGAGAATATGGTTTTATCCCACCATAAAAGGAAATATAGTACATTAGAAAGGAAAAATCACTGTTAGAAGGAGCCCAGACAGGAAATTGTTAATGTCATAAGAAATGTGTGAATGCGACATGTTTTACAAAACGATACTGATGTAACAAAAAATTCAGTGTAAAAATGAAAAAACGAATTAAAAAGTATCATTTAATACGAGTTTCGCAGAATAACTGAATTTGTGAAAGTTTCAATTCCAGTGTGATATGAATAGTTCTCCAAGCAAGTCTATCCTGAGCTACATCTACTGCATCTGGCCACTGCACACCAATTCTAACAAGGTCCTGTAATTCCCTAACAAGGTCCTCACCGTGTCTTAGGTCTCCCCTTCTTTCTGAGGCCCTTAGGCACACTGTTCATAACCCTATTCGCCAATCTATAATTATTCATACGGTCAACATGGCCAAACCAACAGAGTCTCGCTCTGCACAATATGCTGTTTAAAGGAGGTTTGCAAACTCCTTTGCCTAACCTTATCATTAGTTACAAAGTTGAACCACCTAATGTCCAAGATACTGCGTAAGCATCTGGAATCAAAAGCATCTAGTTTCCTGTTATCTTGTTTACAAAGTGTCCAGGTTTCACTATCATAACTAACCCTAGAAAGAACCAAACTTTTATACAGTCTAATTTTAGTCTTTAGGTGTATACGCATATTTCTCCACACTCTCCCTAGATTCTTAAAAGTCCCGGCATCAATCCCTATTCGTCTGTTAATCTCATGCCGCACATCACCATTATCTGTTACATAGCTCCCAAGGGAATTAAACTGCGACACCTACTCAAGACTGCAGCCATTCAGATTAACTTAATCACAGCCTGCCTGACCAATTTTCATCACTTTAGTTTTCTCTCTGTTTATAACCAAACCTACTCTACTACCAGTCTCATCAACAGCTCGAATGAAAGAGTTCATCTCATCAACATCATTTGCCAAAAGGGCTAAATCATCAGCATAATCTAAATCAGAAATTTTCGTATCTCCAGCCCATTTAAGGCCAAAAGCTTTCCTTTGAAGTGAATTTCGCATAACATAATCAATAAACAAGCTAAAGAGAAAAGGAGACAAAATACACCCTTGTCGAACACCAGAAGTAATGCTAAACCAATTGCTACAAGCCTTACCAACTCTCACACACGACTCAGTGTTTTTATAGAGAGCTTTCATTATGTTAACTAACCCCTCAGGTATACCATATGATCTCACAATCAACCACAAATTATGGCGATCTACATAGTCGAAAGCCTTTTTGAAATTAACAAAGTTAGTAACCAAAGGTTTCTGAAACTCTAAACATTTCTCAAAAATCTGCTTAAGTCAAAATATCTGATCTACACATCCCCTACGACTTCTGAATCCACATTGCTCATCTCGCAATTGACTGTCAACCATATTCTTAATTCTATTAAGCACAATAATGGAAAGAACTTTCCCTGGAACAGAGACTAGGCTGATACCTCTATAGTTATCACAAGAACTGTGATCACATTTTTTCAAAATCGGGATAATAATAGCTCTGGTAAAATCCTTGGAGACCATGCCTTTATCATAAAAGATATTCAAAATGTCAGTCATCCAAGCGGTAACCGAAACATTCCCAGCTCTATGCATTTCAGTAGTAATTTCATCTACCCCTGGGGATTTATGAAGTTTAAGTTTAGAAAGAGCCAAAATAACTTCAGATTGTGTTATAGGGCCAACATTAAAGCCACCAATGCATTTCTCATCATTATAAACAATGGGAAAAGAATTGTTTATAGCTCACTGAAATGCTCAACCCACCTAGCCATGACAGAATCCTCACCTTCTATAACCTTACCTTGCTTCCTCGGCTTTGTCAGCCAAACCATCAAGCCAAAGATTCTTATCAGCAGCTAACTGATCTTTTACACGTTTATTAAGTTCTCTGTAATGCTTTCTATTAGGACTAGTAGAGTATTGATTAAGGACATTCCTGCAGTTCTTTCTTTCCGAAATAAGCTCAAGTGCCTTATCACTCAGATAATTCTGTCTCTTCTGCTCCTTTTTTCCTAAAGGAGTACTGTTCGTGTCCAAATAGCCTGTTTAAAATGATCCCATTCTTCCACAACTTCAGTAGTAAGCATATCATGACTGTCATAATGATTAAGTAACCTATCATGGTAAGCTTTAGCTATAATTGGATATTTCAGAGCTTCAGTATTAAAAGTAAATTTTTTAACCTTAGGTTTATTAAAAGTAAATTTTTTAAACTTTTAAGTTTAAGTTGCAAGACACTTTTAACAAGG
This sequence comes from Ryuthela nishihirai, assembly GCA_038380435.1. NCBI lineage: Eukaryota > Metazoa > Arthropoda > Arachnida > Araneae > Heptathelidae > Ryuthela > Ryuthela nishihirai. Next base: position 4,041,329 of record JAWZYU010000020.1, on the reverse strand, counting down.
TAATGGTCGGATCCAATTTCAGCTCCCCTATATGCCCTGGTGTTCCTAACAGAACTAGCCCATTGGCTGTTAATTAATAATTATCAATCATATTCTTATGCAGCCCATCAGGTGAAACTCATGTGTACTTATGTATGTCGCGGTGTTTGTAATAAGTGTTAGTTATTCTGAATCCATTGAGTATACTTTCCTGTAGGAGACGTTGCCCATTGCCATTGCAGCTACCAATACCAAAAGGGCCTATTACTCCTCCCCAAAGGTCAGAGTCAGTACCAACTTTGGCATTGAAGTCACCAAGAACAAGGGTAATATCTCCTTTCTTGGTAGAATTCAAAATATCCTGAAGTTGTTCATAAAACCTATCCTTCTTATCCTCATCAGCATCCTCAGTGGGGGCATAACAGCAGGTAACATTCAAGTCTTTAACGCTTGTCTGAAATTTTGCTGGAAAAAACTTTTCATTAATGCACTCATATCCTAGAAGAGCATTACTAGAGGGTCGGGGGTGGCTCAGTCGGTAGCGCGCCAGGCTCGTAATCTGTAGTTCCCAGGTTCGAGTCCCAGCTGGGTCAGCGTTGAGATTTATCTCCGCAAAATTTCCCGCCCTGCCCACGGTCAGTAGGAGACACCGATAGGCTTTGAAAGGCCGCCGCCCGTCGGATGGGGCGTTAACCCGTGGTGCCGTGTGCGGGAGAGCCATACCCTGTGCACCTTAAAGAACACACTGGATGGCCTTGACGGGAGACTACCATCTGTCTCCCAACAACTGTTCCAGTGGGTCCCCTCCCCCAACCTTCTCTGAGCCTTCGGGGTCCATGTGGTCTGGCCATTTAGCACATGGTGTGCAAAAAAGTGCCGCTCAGAGGTAAAACAAACCAAAAGCATCACTAGCATGTCTGCTGAGAAGCACACCCACGCCTTGGTGATGCTTATTGTCGTCCCTCCCTGAAAAGAGAAATTTATTATTTTTTTTAGGAATATGACCTTTATCTCTCCATCTGGTTTCGTGCAAGCCGAGGATATTTAAATTATAATGGTGGAATTCTTGTGGGAGGACATCAAGAGAAAGAGCTCTGTGCAGAGTCCTCATATTCCAAATGCCTATAGAGAGAAAATGGTTAGTGGGATGTTTAAAGAAACTATGTTTATTGAGAGAGGGAATGCCGACAGTATCATATAGCCCCCTAATCGCAGACATGGGGCATAGACCCGTTCCCCAACCTTTGAATCGTTATATCTTGAAAACTAGTGAGAGAAAAACAAAAAAATTACTTTTCTAGTTTTCTGAGTACCACATGCATACTAAACATCACTGAAACCAGAAGCCCCAACTGGTGTAGTGGTTAGAGAACCTAACTACTATGCCAAGAGGCTTGTCATTGTGTAAGTGTTTGCATGTTTTTGAGTAACCAAGAAAAGCTTGCAAGTTATTTCCGTCTTTGGTGTTTATTTTTGAAATAAACCCGAGGATGAATTTTTTTCTCATATGACTAAATTAATCGCTAACACTAAATAAAAGAACGAAGTGCTTTAATCTAATTAATCCAACATGCTTACCACAGCGTGAAGTTCCAATAGTTTTAAAAACTCGTATATACGTGTCTGAAGAGCATCGTTTTCTCATCTCCAATCATAACAGATATTTTCTCCGGCTGAGTTGTTTAAGAGCTTTTTTTATCCTCTTAAGATCTTATCTTGTTCTCATCCCGAAGAACGGGGATATAATACCTAACAATGCTTAATTCGGAGAGTTTGCTAATAGGCTTTGCAAAATTGAAAAACAAAAATCTCACCAAATTCCAGCAAGTTAAACATTTTAATTCCAGTCTGTAAATGGTAGCTAGGAATAGTCTGGAAGGAGAGCTGTGTACCAATCCCCAGTGATGATGCACAGAACCGGTCAGACGTAGCACCAAATGTCCGACATTGTCTTCTAGTGGTCTTCTAGTTCCTTTAATACCTTTCGAAGGATGGTTAGTACTCTTCTGGAAAGGATTGGAAGGGAAGGGCTGCCAGAACCGTGTAGCCTACTAATTTGGTCATTCGCACCCACTTTTCTTTCTGCCTGTTTAGGAGTGGTAAACTTCAGAAGATCTTGGTGCTGACCATTTAAACTCACTGGACTGGCTTATTGCTTTAAACTTGATTACGGATCCTGAACTTGCTGTATTGGTAGGTCTTTTGAGGAAACATCTACCGCTCTGTTTTCTGTTTGTCTCCGGGTTACCATCCCTAAGTGGACAGAGGTTCAGATACCTTATATCAGTTGGTGGATAATCCTGATCAGAGATCATCGCAGGTACCTGAACTTTAATTCTAAGGGCATCACCAACCAGGGCTTTGGAACCGTAACTGGAACTGCCCAGAGCATCTTTTTTTGCGGGAGCTCAAACATGTTGCAAAATTTTCACGGCTCCGATGCCGGTTTTTTTTACTCTTCTGTTCCTTGAAGCAAAAGAGTCAAATTTACGACTGAGAAATTAATTCTTAACTGATGAGTAAATATTCTTGTGTGTGATGATCACGATTGATTGGTAACCATTAAGTTGTTAACGTAAGGATTTCTCTTATCATAAATTATTCGCCAGAGTAATATTTGTGCCCAATTATAGGCATTCAGCCAAAGGATGCTTTTTTTTTAAAATTAACAAATATAATAATATATCTCTGGATATAAAATAATTTCTGCCAACTTTATCTTGAAATTTACATACGGATATATCGATAATGCAAAATATTTGAAAAATTTTAAAGATTCCATCTGTAATATACACTTTCATAATTTTACATTATCTACTCTATATACAGGGTGTCCCTGAATTCATGGTCGAAACTTGAGGGGATGGTAGTACACACCGAACCCACCAATATTCGTCATAGAATATGAGGCGCAAACGCAGCCCAGTGCCGATAGGGGGCACAGACGAGGCAGCACGGCTTAAAAGCCTGGATCGGCCAAATCCCAGCATTCTCAGCCGCAGATGTGCGCGACACGCCCGGTTTTTACGAGGTACACCGATTATTACTCCGCCGTTGTGCCGTCTGTATCAACGTTGGTGGGCGGACGTTTGAGCATTTGTTGTAATAATCTCCAATAAATGTCACTCTGGAAACCTCTGTGTCTGTCCTTCATTTCCGACTCCTCACTGCGTTTGCGGCCGCATATTCTATGACGAATATTGGTGGGTTCGGTGTTTACTACCATCCCTAATACACACCGAACATTCCATTTGAACCCCATTACACTTTTTAGTCCGACGTCAACGAACGCGATACACTACGTCGTTAATATTGGTAACTACGGTATATGGACCTCCCCAAGGCTCCTGAAGTTTTGGCGAAAGTCTTTTCCTTCTGCGTCGATTGTAGCCAGACAACATCTCGTTCTTTGAATACAGTTCCATTCGTTTTACTGTTGTGCACCGTTTTTGCTTTCTCGCTTTCCAGGTTCATGTTATGCCTGGCAGATTGGTGGATTTCTTCTAGATGTCCAACCTTCTACACGTTGTGGTGTGGACATAGGCATTGCTTCAGGCCGACCATATAAAAGGTCACAGAGAAGTCGTAATTCTCTTCCAAAGAACATCATAGAAAGTGTCTGTCAAGTTGTTTCGTGCACTGCTGTCCTGTGTGTGAACAAAATGAGGGATATATGATGATCCCCGTCATGCATCAGCATGACACAATCATCACAAACAATGCTAGATGTTGAGAAATCGTTCTGTTGACTTTCTAAAACATGCCATCCGACCGAGAGTGTAGGAGAGTCGTTCTGCTCTTCTGAATGCGTAGCTGCTAATTTATAACTTGAAATGCATTGGACTCAAATTATTTCCTGGTACCACTGGAGTTGCAAAGGTATTCCATATCTGCTGATGATCAGGTTATTCACCACCTCTGTAACTGTTGCTGCCTCTTGTTCCTTGATAACATTAACCTCGGCCATTTCGTGAAATAATCTATTGCCACCAATAAATAGTGATTTCCATCATCAGTCGTAGGGAACGGACTCGTAACATCCAAGGTTATTCTTTCAAACGGGCACCAATGTTACATTTACAGCTTGCCCTGCTGCTAGTCTTAGGAACTTCATTTGCTGCACAGTCCTCACATCGCATACACCATCTTTCAACGTCAGCCCTACTTTTTCAGCTACTGAAATAATTCCCTGGCTTTCACTAAAGCTTTATTGACACAGACATGTCCTCTGGTAGCGCAATCACGGACATCTTAGATATCTAATTCCACTCGCTACCGAGGAAGTATAATCTACCAACGAATCAGTCATCCAGTGGGATTCTCCCATCTTTTGTACAAATTCTCATTGTAAGGAATCCCACTGTGTCTAATAATATTTCGTTTCAAATGGGGTTCAAACAGAGCAGACGAAGTAGTTAGATAGCACAGTAGTAAACAGGTGTACCAGATAGTTAATCTTTTATGTGGAAAAAAAGGCTGGTATTCAAGAATTCAGAGATCAACATGGTAAGGTTGTTAAAGGTGAGGATTTTCTTATGGCTTGGTGGGCTGAGCATTTTAGACATGTTTTAAACTGTGTAATTACGAGTTAATCCTACTACCATTGTTATGGTTAATATTATGAAGTTATTTTGGCTACATCTGTATTAAAACTGCTTAAATCTCCATGGGGGTAAGTGAAATTTCAACTGAAATGCTTAGAGCTGGGAATGGTTCTGCTGTCAGGTGACTGACTGAAATTTTGAATATCGCTTATAATAAAGTCTTTGTTTCTAAAGATTTTACTAGCACTATCATTGCCTTATTTTTCAAAAATTGATCACAGGTCTTGTGGGATGAATGAAGTGTCTACATTGAATTTACTGGCTACAAGAGTAGCTGATGCTGATGGTTCTGCACAAATGTTATAATCCTCTTCGTGAGCCTGAGCATGCTGTCTCTCACAACCTCTAGTGATGGAGGGAGGTGGGAAAGCAGAGTATTGCTTACTGGCACATGTGAGCCTGGGCAGGAAGGTTACAGCCAAGGTCAAATGACAAAGTCCAATCAAAGTTGCAAAAATGAAAACCATCGTAACATTCTTTACTCAGGTTTCTTCTTTCTTTTGAAATTTTGAACTACTCATAACATTGCACGAGCATAATTTTTATATTGTCCATATTAATTATACTTTGTGGTTTACAGTTTTAAACCCTAGGGTTGTGCAACTCATAGGACTACTTGCAAAGGTATTCCTTATCTGCTGATGATCAGATTATTCATCACTTCTGTAACTGTTGCTGCCTCTTGTTCCTTGATAACATTAACCTCGGCCATTTCGTAAAATAATCTATTGCCACCAATAAATAGTGATTTCCATCATCTTGCTTTCTGGGTCGAAAGGACTGGGTCGAATGCGGGCCGCGCGCCATAGATTGGCCACCCATGCACTAGAACGTAAAATAACTAGAAGAATAATGTTACCACAGATGAACGTGCTGCAATGAGTTCGTGATGGGCGTGAGAATTAATTAACCAACGAATTAGAAAATAGAACCGATTTGAAATATAAGAAAGATAGAAGTGTGTTGTTGAAGTTGTGAGATCGAAATGGAGGCATAATTTAGAGTCTGTTCACGAGAGTTTAACGAATAAATGTTTTTATTTAGTGTAGGCGCCAGAGGTTGACTACTTTATTGGTGTGGATTACATTGGTAAGCTGGTGCGTAAAAAGGAAAATATTGTCGTCTTGTGCATGGTGATCAACGTATGAAAAGAATTAGTTCTGAAAAACCAGTACACTTAGTCACAGTTTTGTGTATAGTTATTTAGTTATTTAGTAATTTAATAAATTCTTCTGAAAGCTTTTGTATTATTATTGAGCTTTGTGCCAATTGACTCTGTTTATAAATGATTTTATCCATGCTTTTGTAATAAATTGCATTGTATTTTAATTTCCATTTACCAATTTTTACTTGAACTCACGCTCAGTGCTCATCCATTTTAAATTGCAACAATAACATATCGCTTCTGGCTAATATGGGAATGCTTGTTTTGAAAGAAAATAAAGTTTTTCATATTCGGAATTTTTCACCCTTTGACAGTAGCATTTCACAGTAACGAATTATTGGGAAATACAAATCACAATATTTCATTAGTCTTAACAGAAGAAGAATCTCTCATTTATCTCTTAAAATGAAATCATTGTGTTTTCTCCTCCCTTAGGGTTAAGAGGCAAATCAATTGGTGTAAACCCCTTGACCTGGGCGGCCAAGGTAAGATCAAGTAGGAACAGATGCCCTGTCCAGTATTATTTTTATAAATTAATAAAGTTTAATGAAAACACATAAAAATATTAATTTCACTTTTCTTAGTATCAGATCTTGATTTCACCAGCAAAATTTCAAATTTCTAGAATAAGCATATCGTTTGCAATATTACTTCAAGATTTCCATTTCTACATTCATCACCCTCTGTCGATGAAAGCAAAAGCATTTTGGGGGATTCGAAAAGTCTGAATCGTAATATTTAATCGACACCTTTCCAAAACAAATTGTTTTTTTTATTTATCTCTAAAACCATAAAATTATATCTCAAAACAAGAGAATTGCTTTGTACCCCTCCGAGATAATGTGTCAAATCATTGCTGCCAATGCAAACTTCATGACTTTCATATTTCGCCACCAAAATTTGTATTTCTACATACATCGTTCCTAATAGTAGAAAACAATTTTCCAGCTTCAGGTGTTTTCATTGTTAGAGGGTGCAATTGTAGCTTTTGGGAAATTCGGAAAATGGGAATCGTAATATTTCAACAAAACTTTTGTTGTTGTTGTTGTTTTTTTTTTGAAATTGAGAAATTTTGTTCTCTAGGAATATCTGTCCTGAAATATAACTGTTGCATTTGGCCACTGTACCCGAAGTTTAACGCAGTTCTGGTTGACATTGTCTGTCCATTGCATCTTAGGTCTCCTCCCTTCCCTAAGATATTTAGGAATATTGTTCATAATCCTATTCCCCATATACAGCCATGCCTACAATCAGCACGACTAAACCAATACAGTCTTTCTTTCCACAATATGCTGGTCAAAGGACGTTGCTGACTCCTAACATTATCATTACTTACAAAGTCAATCCACATAATACCCAAGATCAATCCCCCTGATCTAGAATCAAAGACATCAAGTTTCCTGTTATTCTGCGTACAAAAGGTCCATGTGTCACTACCATCACTAATCTTAGATACTTATATCCCATATGACTTACATTCCATTTAAATTTCCATATGATCTAAAGATCAACCACAAATTATGTCGATCAACAGAGTTAAAGCTTTTTTGAAATCTATAAAATTAGTAACCACAGGTTTCTGAAACTCTGAACATTTCTCATGAACTTGCCTAAGTGAAAATATTTGACAACACATCCTCTACCATATCTGAATCCACACTTTCATCACGCAGTTGTCGATCAAACAAATTCTTAATGGTATTAAGCATAATCAAACAAAGAACTTTACATGGAACCGAAAGTATACTAATATCCCTGTAATTATCACAAGAACTGCAATCACCCTTTTCAAAAAGAGAATTAATAATTGCTTTAGTAAAATCCTTAGGAACTACACCTTTATCACAAAAAAATTCACACATTCAGTCAGACATGTGAAAAGAGAAACATTTGCAGCTCTAAGCATTTTAGTGGTGATTTCATCCACTCCTGAGGATTCTTGCAGCTTTAATTTAGAGATAGCTAAATCGACTTCAGAATGTGATTTAGGGCCAACATTAAAGCTAGTAATGCATTTATCCTCATTGCAAACAATGGAAATAGAAATAGCCACATTGTTTAGAACATCTCTGAAATACTCAGTCCACCTAGCCATGACAGAATCCTCATCTTCAATCACCCCTTCATATTTATTCCTCAATTAATCTTTCCACACACATTATCAACTATCTGGTACAACTACTTGCTGTTGTGCTGTCCTCCTGCACTTTCTTCTTTCAGAAATGTTTCATAGCCATTACGAAAATAACTTTGTCTCTTCTATTTCTTTTTACCGAAAAGAATACTGTTAATTTCAATAAAAGGTTGTTTAAATGATTCCATTCTTCCTCTACTTCAGCAGTAAACAAACCACAATTGTCATAATAACTGAGTAGCCTACCATGGTATACTTCGAAATGTCTGAATCTTTCAAAACTTCAATGTTAGAGGTAATTCTCTTAACCCTAGTATAAAAGTTCTTAATTTTCAGTTGTAAAACGCTTTTGATCAGGTAACTGTCACCCTATTTCGACTGCCCCCATATGATCTGGTATTTCCAAACGAACTAGCCGATTTGCTGTTAATTAATAAGTAATCGATCATCTTCCTATGCAATCCATCAGGTGAAAACCATGTGTGATTTATAAACGCCCCAATGCTCGTAGTACTTGTTAGTTAATATCAAACGGTTAAATTTACTTATCTGCAGAAGATGTTCTCTATTGCCATTGGAGCTACGAATGACATAGGGACTACCCCTGATCAGGGCCGGATCTAGAGAGGGGGCAGGGGACTCAGGGCCTCTCTTTTCAGAATGCGAATAGGTTAAAAGAGGCAAAAAATATACAAAATTATTTATATTTCATGAATTGTTCAGAACTTTTTTTTAAAAAATCTGTGAAACGCAGAAAAAATGTTATACTATATTGGAAATCAAATGTCTTTGCCCCCTTCCCTTTTATATTTTTGTGTCTCGATTGTTTTTCTTGCCCCCCCCCCCCGCACATCCCTAGATTGTTTCTAGATCCGGACCAGCCCTTGATCAAAGGTCAGAGTCAGTACCAACTTTTTTAGCATTGAACTCACTAAGCATTGAACTCACCTAGAGAGAAATATCTCTTTTCTAGCCAGAATTTAAAACATTTTAGTTGTCTGTAAAACTTTCTCGTCCTTACTTGCCTAGCGCCCTTCAACGATTGGAGAAATGTAAATGAATTTCTTCTATGGCAGACTTCCACAACGACAGCTTGTTCGTTAACAGTTTAGAGCTCTTAAAGCCGTAGCCATAGCGACGTCAGACCATCTATAGCAGTGTTTCTCAACCTGTGGTCCGTGACTGCATTGTCAATAATATAAAAATTTTCGTCCTTAATCTAATTCTCAACCACCGCTGCTCACTACTGAACAATGAAAAGATAAAGTTGGGAGCGAAATCGAAAGGCGAATTCACTTGCCTTCATTTTCAAGATATTCCCATTGACTGGAGTGATTCAGTCAAATATCTTAGAGTTGTTAAACATAAGAGGTTAAAGTGAGACTATCACATAAATAATATAATCTCCAAAGTCAATTCATTGAGGGGCCGGCTAGGCCCACTCCTTAGGAGAAATTCCATTTTAATGATTGATCAAAAGCTTTTACTCTATGATATGATCATCAGACCGGTGATTCTCTATGATTCACCCGTATGGGCGAATACTACACCTACCAATATTCGTAAGATTCAGGTCTTACAGAACAAGATTTTGAGAACTGCCGTCGATTCCCCCTGGTTTGTCACTAACAGACAACTCCATAAAGACCTGGGCATCGACCATATATATATATACACATATAAAACGCACCTCAAGAAGATTTTTTGAGGCTGTAAGCAATAATCCCAAAGAGATTATTTCTTCTCTGATTCTTTACGATCATACTGTTTTGAACAACTACAAGAGGCCTAAAACGGTAGCGTTCTCTGAGACCTACCCGTTTTAGGTTTCTTATGCAATTTTACTGCTATTTTTAGCTTTTCTTATGTTTGCTCTTATGGGCCCACCTAAGGGTGGTTTACTTATATATGTTGTTCTTACTCATGCCAAATAGGTATATCTTTATGATGGAGATGGTTAGGGGTAAAATTATTACCCGGTACATCGAATATGAATATACGATCTACGATCTACGAAAGGCGAACTGCTGCATGTGTGAGAGTGGGGACACCAATCGCAACACGACAACACATCTATCACGTGATAATGATTGTTAACATCTAATCTGTCTTGCAAATGAGTGGACTTTAGTTTTTGTGGATGGTTTTAGTATGGACTCTTTTTTACATGTTATTTTTTATCCCTTCCATTGAAAATAAGTAAGTAAATTAAGCTGTTGTATATTTTAAAAAGAAAACAAGTTGATGACAATGAAAGATGTGAAACCGAGCCGAGTGGTGTGTCCGCAACTCAAATGTGATTTGGGAATGTGGTCCTCTGGTGTAAACAAGTTTGGGAACCACTGATCTATATGGTGATTCAAAAGGTCTTAGACAAACTGTAAAGGTAGGTCAGGAATGCAAAAACAAACCATTTTGACATAAGAACACATAGATGCAAATGCCACCCTAGGATGCTAGAGGGCGTTATTTGCCAGAAATTGAGCTGGGCAGCGTGAGTCATCATCATTCGAGTCGTTGGCGTTGTGGAAGTAGGACGCATCGTTACAGTAATACTGAGATGGCAGATATGCACTTAGCTTATGGGGCATCGAATGGAAACGGGCGAGCCACGGTGCGATTGTATCGTGAACCGTTCCCAAACAGACGCGTGACCCCATCATCAAACAATTGCGCGTATGCACCACAGATTGTGTGAAACTGGATCGTTCGAAGTAAACAGCCAATATACATGAAATATATATGAAATATATATGAAATATATACATGAAATCACTGAAAAACAAACTGATGAAATAATTACTTCATTAGACACCAATAAATCACCTGGTTACGATAATGTTTGCAATAAACATATAAAATTTAATAAAGAGACACTACTAAATATTATATCAAAAATTATAAATCAGATTATATTTGCGGGGAACATACCAACTGAACTCAAAACAGGTATTTTAAGACCTATTTTTAAAGGTGGTATTAAGGAGGATTATTCTAACTATCGACCAATAACAATTCTGCCTATTTTTTCGAAAATAATGGAAAAATATATTTATAATACTGTTTTTAACTTTTTACTTAAACACAACATAAATAATTTTGTTTATAACCAGTTTGGCTTTCAAAAAGGAAAAAACACAATTCAACTAATTTCCAAAATTGCAAATAATATTAGTAAATCATTGAATAATAGGGAAAAAATTGTAACTATGTTCTTAGATCTAAAGAAAGCCTTCTATACAATAGATCATAGCATTTTACTAAATAAATTGGAAAATTACGGTATTCGCGGTATATTGTTAGATTGGTTTAGAAATTATTTATCAGACAGATACACAATTACTAAAATAAAAAACTGCTACAGCAGAAAAGTAATTACACGATGGGGAATTCCCCAAGGCTCAATTTTAGGTCCTTTATTGTTCCTAGTATACATAAATGATTTGTTCAATACAAAATTAAATAGTGCTATTTATCTATATGCTGACGACATTGTTTTAATAAACAGTCAGAAATATTTAAATGATAGCATTTCAGAGGTTCAAACAGATTACAATAATATTATTAGATGGTTAAATCATAATAAAATCTATTTAAATGAGAAAAAAACAAAACTGATGATTATTCATTCACCAGGATTTCATATTCATTAAAACCTCTTTATCAAAACTCATAAAATAAATTGCAGAAAAAAGGATGCTTCAAATTATGATTCATTATGCAGTTGCTCACTTGTTGAGCAAGTAAATAAAATAAATTACTTAGGAATCATTTTTGATGAATATTTTAGGTGGAATGCTTATATATCCCACATATGTGAATGCTTGAGAATATCGGCGATAAAAATTCAAAAATTGAAATACGTATTAAATATGGAAACGTGTGCTATTTTATAAAGCAATATGCGAATCTATTTTAAATTATGGAATAATTTGAGCATGGAACAACTAACTTAACCTACATAAATAAAATAGAAAAACTGCAGTCTGTAATAGCTAAAAATATTATTCCGTCTCATTTGCAAAAAATTTATAAAACTTCTACCGATAGATTAAAATTTTTAAATCTTTAATCCTACAGCAATTTATATAAATATAATGTAATAATTAAAAGTTTTTTGACGAAACTTACAAACTACAAATTCAACATAATAAAAATACAAGACTTCAAAATCAAGGTTATTACAAATTGCCAAATTTTCGAAATAATTACGGGAAACATACCTCCGAATATCAAGTACCACTTATATTTAATGCTATTCCAAAAGAATTACTAAATATAGACTCTTTTAGAAGACTTAAAATGGAATTAAAAATTATTTGGTATTTTCTAGTTAGCTGATTTTTATGTGTTGTGTTTTGTGGATTTATTTAATGTACACCATTTTTGTGGCTGAATGACCTATGTTTAATATAATTTATTCATTTTCCTGCAGATAAGCTATTTAGCTTTGCGGGTCAAAGTGTAAATGTATTTGTATTCTTTACTGTTATGAATAAAAATTATATTCTAAAAAAAATGTGGTCGGGACTGAAGGACGCGCACACCTGTCATGGAAGAAGCGGTCTTACATGAAATTGAACGCAATTCAAGTACAAGTACACGAGCTATTTCGCATCACATTCGTGTGCCTCAACCCAGCGTGTGGCGAGTATTACACGAGGAGTTGTTACACCCTTTTCACATGCAATGGGTCCAGTCATTGGAAGAAGGAGATGACCACCCGCCTGGAATTCGCAGGTTGTTTTTGCAAAAATGTGTCGCGCAGCCAGTATTTCCAGCGTTGGTTCTCTTCACCAATGAAGTTACCTTCTCACGCGAGGGAGTTAATGTTCATGATCTGCATGTGTGGGCACATGACAACCCACGAGATACACGCTCCTGTGCTGCACAACACCGGTTCACAATAAATGTTTGGGTGGGGATTGTTATAATTCTTAAATTTCCCTTTTCAGGGCGTGGGTCTGCTTCTCAGCAGACACGTTAGTGATGCTCTTCTAGGATATGAGGGCATTAATGAAAGGTTTCTTACAGCAAAATTTCAGACAAGAGTTAAAGACTTGAATGTTATCTGCTGTTATGCCCCCACTGACGATGCCGATGAGGATGAGAAGGATACGTTTTACTAACAACTTCAGGATATTTTGAATTCTGTCAAGAAAGGAGATATTACCCTTGTTTTAGGTGATTTCAATGCCAAAGTTGGTACTGACTCTGACCTTTGGGGAGGAGTGATAGGCCGTTTTGGTATTGGTAGCTGCAATGGCAATGAGCAACGTCTCCTACAAGTAAGTAAACTCAATAGATTCAGAATAACTAACATTTATTACAAACACCGCGACATACATAAGTACACATGGGTTTCACCTGATGGGCTGCATAGGAATATGATTGATTATATATTAAATAACAGCAAATGGGATAGTTCTGTTAGAAATACCAGGGCATATAGGGGAGCTGAAATTTGATCTGACCATTACCTTGTTAAAAGTGTCTTGCAACTTAAACTTAAAAAGTGTTGTGCTAAGAGAAAAATTTACCTTTAATACTGAAGCTCTGAAAGACCCAGTTATAGCTAAAGCTTACCATGATAGGTTACTTAGTCATTATGACAGTCATGGTTTGCTTACTACTGAAGTGGAGGAAGAATGGTACCATTTTAAACAGGTTTTCTTGGAAACTAACTGCACTCTTTTGGGAAAAAGGAAATAGAGGAGACAGAATTATTTGACTGATAAGGCACTTGAGCTTATTTTAGAAAGAAAGAACTGCAGGAAATAATCAATACCTACTAGTCCTAAGAGAACGCATTACAGAAGGCTTAATAAACATGTAAAGGATCAGTTAGCTGCTGATAAGAATCTTTTGCTTGATGGTTTGACTGACAAAGCCGAGGAAACAGACAACACAACAGCACAGAGCTGTACCAGATAGTTAATGTTTTGTCTGATAGAAAACGGACAGGTATACAGGGATTGAAGGATAAACAAGGTAATGTTACAGAAGGTGAGGATTCTGTCATGGCTAGGTGGGTTGAGCATTGCAATGAGTTATAAACAATTCTTTTCCATTGTTTGGAATGATGAGAGATGCATTGGTGGCTTTAATGTTGGCCCTATAACAAAATCTGAAGTTATTTTGGCTCTTTCTAAACTTAAACTTCATAAATCCCCAGGGGTAGATGAAATTACTACGGAAATGCTTAGAGCTGGGAATGTTTCGGTTACCACTTGGATGACTGACATTTTGAATATCTCTTATGATAAAGGCATGGTCTCCAAGGATTTCACCAGAGCTATTATTATCCCTATTTTGAAAAAATGTGATCGCAGTTCTTGTGATAACTACAGAGGTTTCAGCCTAGTCTCTGTTCCAGGGAAAGTTCTTTCCATTATTGTGCTTAATAGAATTAAGAATATGGTTGACAGTCAATTGCGAGATGAGCAATGTGGATTCAGAAGTCGTAGGGGATATGTAGATCAGATATTTTGACTTAGGCAGATTTTTGAGAAATGTTTAGAGTTTCAGAAACCTTTGGTTGCTAGCTTTGTCGATTTTAAAAAGGCTTTCGACTCTGTTGATCGTCATAATTTGTGGTTGATTGTGAAATCATATGGTATACCAGACAAGTTAGTTAACATAATGAAAGCTTTCTATAATAACACTTAGTCGTTTGTGAGGTTTTTAGCAATTGGTTTAGCATTATTTCTGATGCATTTTGTCTCCTTTTTTCTTTAGTTTCGTTATTGATTATGTTATGCGAAATTCACTGCAAGGGAAAGATTTTAGCCTTAAATGGTCTGGAGATACTAAAATGTCTGATTTTGATTATGCTGATGATTTATCCCTTTTGGCAAATGATGTTGATGAGATGAAGACTTTCATTCGAGCTGTTGATGAGACTGGTAGTAGAGTAGGTTTGGTTATAAACAGAGAGAAAACTAAAGTGATGAAAATTGGTCATGCAGGCTGTGATTCAGTTAATATGAATGGTTGCAGTTTTGAGCAGGTGTCACAGTTTAATTATCTTGGGAGCTATGTAACAGATAATGGTGATGTGCGGCATGAGATTAACAGACGAATAGGGATTGCTGCTGGGACTTTTAAGAATGTATGGAAATTGTGGAGAAATAAGCGTATACACCTAAAGACTAAAATTAGACTATATAATTAGTGTGTCTTTCTAGGGTTAGTTATGGTAGTGAAACCTGGACACGTTTAAATAAGATAACAGGAAACTAGATGCTTTTGATTCCAGATGCTTACGCAGTATCTTGGGCATTAGGTGGTTCAACTTTGTAACTAATAATGAGGTTAGGCAAAGGAGTTTGCAACCTCCTTTAAGCAGCATATTGTGCAGAGAGAGACTCCGTTGGTTTTGCCATGTTGCCCGTATGAATAATTATAGATTGGCGAATAGGGTTATGAACAGTGTGCCTAAAGACTTCTGAAAGAGGGGGAGACCCAGGATGTGGTGGGCAGACAATGTCAAACTGGACCTTATTAGAATTGGTGTGCAGTGGCCAGATGCAGCAGATGTAGCTCAGGACAGACTTGCTTGGAGAACTAAATTGCACTTTCTGGTTGGACCTCCATAGACCATGGCGGCTTGATGATGATGATGATGATGATGATGATGATGATGATGATGATGATGATGATGATGATGATGATGATGATGATGATGATGATGATGATGATGATGATGATGATGATGATGGGTATTGTTGGAGACTGTTTGCTTGGTCCATACCTTCTTCTATCATGACTATACGAGCGTAGTTATCGGATTCCTGGAGGAAGTCTTGCCGGAACTACTTCATGATGTTCCTGTAACTGTGCGCCGACGTATGTGGTTTCAGCACGACGGGCCGCTGCACATTTCACCTTGGTTGTGCGCGAGTATCTCAACAGCATCTTTCCTGCGCGATGGATTGGCCAGGGCGGACCTGTTGGTTGTCCACAAAGATCACCCGACTTGTTCCCCATTGATTTATTCCTCTGGGTTTACCTCAAAGGCCTTGTATACGGAAGCTCCGTAACCTCCGACGCTGACCTCGTTGCAAGAGTCGTTGAGGCACCAGCACGTGTCCGCGAAAGGTCTGGCATTTTTGAACACGTTTCTCGATCCATGTGTCAACGTTACGAGGTATGTATTGCTGTGGACGGAAAGAATTTTGAGCACTTCCTCTGAAATTGTAAACATGATGTCTAATTATAATTTATTTTTGATTCTTCTTGTACCTCTAGCACACTCGGGTGACGTCTGCGGCTATATTTTCCTATGAAAAAATGCTTTGTTTTTTATTGCTGACCTATCTTTACAGTTTGTTTAAGACGTTTTGAATCACCCTGTATAGGAGAAAAGTCATTCAAGGATGTAAACCACGTATCAGCAGTTTATTTTTAACTCAACGCCTGATGTTTTGATGCGACAGGGATGGAGGGAGCCCAGAGGAATGCCGTGTAAGAGATTTGGGACCATATTGATTAAGAGCACTTGGTGAAACTGGATGAGCATTATCTTGTTAAAAGCTATATCACAGTCACCTCAGAGGTAAATGAAATAACTATTAAAATGCTTAGAGCAGGAAACGTTTCTGCTGTCATATGGCTGACTGAAATTTTAAATAGTTTTTATGATAAAGTTGTTCCCAAGGAACAACCGGAGCTATTTTTCTTCCTATTTCTGTAAAAGTGATAGCAATTATTGTGCCAATTATAGAAGAATTAAACTACTCTCTGCTCGAGGTAAAGTTTTTGTATTATTGTGTTTAATAGAATAAAGAATTAGTTTAACTACCGTATAAACGATATGTATTCAGAAGTGGAAGAGGATGTATATGTCGCACTCAGATTTCACAATCTTTTGCAACTGAATGCCATGTTTGTTTTTTACAGTTTTGGAATACCTGCATTTATTCCTAACTTAACCCTCCCTGTTATTTTACATATAAAATTCTATGTCAAACGAGAAAAACTAGGAGAAGAGTGAAAAGCAAAGAGTAGCGAAAGATGGCTATAGTTGTAAAGATAATCCCAAAGAGTGCATTTTAGCAATAGGGAGTTGCAGCAGAAACCGAAAAACAACCTCTAAGCCGTCTTATTAAAAGTACGTTATTAGTTGTAATGAAGATTGAATGACATAGACAATTCAGAATTAAACAGGGGGCTTTGAACCAAACGATATCTCTATTTAGCACACGTGAGCCATTTCAACAAAGGGTAGCAGTCAATAGATATCAAAGTTTAAAAATCAGAGGGATATATTAGAAAGCGATAGAGAGCTGCATCATCGAGAGAAAGCAAAGTACGCCATGCTCAGTTAACCTCATAAGGAATCCGTAGAATAACTCTAGTAAACATCATCCGGAATTATCCATTCTTAGGGAAAAAGGAACTCAACAATTTTAGCAAATGTCACCGGAAATTTTGAGCCACTTCCTCCATTACATTGGCCAGAGGGATTGTTGAAATCCATGCCCCAGCTCTAGCTCGGAGGAGCCGTCTCGATCCCACAATCATCTAGGGAGACTTTTGGTGGGTACTTTATCACCGGGCTTCTACATCAAATACTCTATTAGTGAATTGTTAATACATTTGTAAACCGTTTTGGTTCTATAAACTTACGATAATATTCCAAGAAAGAACGAGGGAGAGCAAGAAACGAAATAAGTAAGAATTGTAATTAAAATTTAGTGGTCTAAATGGAATCATTTCCAATGCTGAAGTCGAATAAAGAATAATTCCCTGCAGTTATTTCGTCGCATCATTAGTGAAACAGAAAGCTTATCATGAAGCCGAATACAAGAACGACAGGTTATAGACTTATAAAGAAGGGGAGATGAAAGTCCTCTTTTGCATGCGCGGCACACTTAAAATTGAAGTTGACAACACTACGTGATACTCGCGCAGGCGCAGACTGCCTTCAATAGTAGCCATTTCTGTGGAGTCGTTTGCAAATGCAGAGCTATTCTGTTGAAGTTCTGGTGTGTATTGTGGTTAGTGCGTACACCATACGTGTTATGAGATGTTTTGTGTTAATTTTGGTTTTAACGTTAAGATTTGATATGGATAATTTTTTCATTAAACGGAAAAAAATTAAATGAAGAATCGTGGCAGAAAATAGCAACAAAATGACTTATGAATTTTTTTTTCTGCAATGTCATTCGAAATTTCGCGGCACACCCTTTGAGAACCACTGGTTTAGAGCAGGGGTTCTCAATGTAGGGTACGCGGAATTTTTTTTTAGTGTACACCGTGAGAGCTCAAAGGTCGCTAGATCTAGTAACAAAGCAGCTAAGTTGGCATTATTATATTATAACTATAGTTTTATCTACCTATATAAGGGGTATGCCAGTTACATACATATTTCCAGGGGGGACGTGAAGCATAAAAGGGGTTTAGAGTTCTGCTCTAACGGCATAAACTGAGAAACTGCAAAGTTCATTCTAATAGTAATATTACCGATAAAGCTACATGTTATAGTTTTTGAAGTGGAAGTGGATAAATGCCAAGTGTTCTTCTACATGTGCTCTCATCCTTTACGTTGCTATTTCTCAGTTCTTAGACCAACCAAGGCACGAAATGAGAACCGTCCAGAGACAACCCCTGTATTCTATTTAGTTCAATAAATTTTAATAGTTTTTGATTTGCAAAATGCTAGACTAGAAAAAATTCATATAGTATTCAGCTCTTTGGCTGACGGTAAATTATCTTGACAAGCAGTACGAAGTGCTTTTACTGAGCACTCAGGACCTCGCTAATCATGATAATTTATGGACGCCCGATATTGAGAACTGGAAGGGAAAGGAAGGGCTACCCACTTAAGTGTAATATATTTGTGCATTTCCCATAATAGTCAAAATAGATTACGTTAGTGGAGGAATTTCGGTAGTTTTTTGAGTGTTCACGTTAGGAAGGGCGTAGGAGTTGAACAGAGCCACTCCACTTTTAGCTTATTGCATTTGATCACGAAGCGGACCGAATGCAGTTGGAATATGTTTTGGTTTGTGGCGTTGGGTTATACAACACGAAGCCTACCACTATTGCTCGGGTCATTTGCTTTGGGCTAACCCTAGTCTACTCGATCTGACCTCCGGAGAGTGCGACATATAGAAAAAATATTTTCGTTTAGGCTGATTCTTGAGAAATGCACAGAGTTTCAGAATCCTAATGTTAAAAGTTCCCTAGATTTTAAAAAGCCTTTTGAGTCTTGATCTCATAATTTGTGGTTGATTGTGGGTCCCATGACATTCCTGTACAAATCAGTTGACACAATGAAAGTTGTATATAATTACACTTAGTGGTGTGTGAGGATTGTAGCAGGGTTTAGCGCTGCTACTGGAGTTCGACAAAGCCATCCAGCGTGTTCTTTAACAGTAACATGACACTCCTGCACATGGGGCTTTATATACCAGTGGACGGACAGCGGCCTTTCGAAACCCATCGGTGTTCCCTTTCTGATGAAAGGTGACCTAGGGTGGGAGGTAGTGGATATGAAATATTAGCGCTCAACCGAGTGGGACTCCAAACTGGGAATTGTAAATTAGAATACTGGTGCTCTACCGACTGAGTTAACCCCTACTCCTTTTTTATACTTTTGTTATGAGATAAACATTTGAAGATTCAGGTTTTGAGATAAACGTTTGAAGATTTAGGTTTTGCTTTGATTATTCAAGAAATCTTGTAAATGTACTTCACACATGTTAAAAGAATCAAATTATTCTGAAAAGGATCCAGTAATGTTTACCAGAAGTTCAATGAATTCGTTAACATTACAAGGATACGAAGCATTTAAAAGAAACACGATATTATATATAGAGAGAGAATCACTGTGAAATTTTGAATACAATAAATGGGAAATTAAAGGTTTGAAAAAGAAAAGCTTAACGGATATTTAGATTTCCACTCTTCGGTAACACTCAATCACAGATTCCTTGTAATTCATAAAAATTACAAATTATTGTCTTTTTGCTCCTTCCAAAAAAGTACATTATTAAAATAAACAGAATCAGAAATGGAAATTTTAATTTGGAGAAAACAAATTTTTAAAATGAAGGAATCAAATGAGAACTTCTGAGTATTAGAGAAAACAGAAAAATGTTTTGTTGAACTGTCAAAAGTTTGAGATAGAAAGACAGAATTTATTAATTATTTAAAAGTACTAGAATGTGGGAAATTAAAAGAAGAAGTTAAAAATCGTTATAGATTACTTTTAAAATTCTTGAATAATTGTGATGTATATAATAGAATTTGATGATTTTTGTTTGCTTTAGGTTTTCAAATTTCCTGGATGAGAGAGAAGTATTTTGTTTTCTTTCCTGGTTTCCTCAAGTGGCATAATGGTACTGTAAGTTCAGTTGTAAGTTTATGGTAATCGTTAAGTCCATGGGAGTTCTATTTGTCCTCTAACTGGAAATGAGTTATCGAAATATTTTACTCGTTTACAGTTTTCCTTATCATAAGTTTAAAATTATTTATAGGAAATTAAATAAAAACGAACACAGTATGAAAGATTTCGTATTTGTGTGAACATTGATAATCACCTGTTAAATAAATTTAAGCCCTCTTACAGTATTGTAACAGCCAATTACTTACGTGCAGAAGATAAACAGAAGAGTTTCTATCGTCTGGCCCCGCATACGTGTGATAAAAGGGCTGCACTTGATGAACATGAAGCATCGCCAACCTCCACTCGAGATCGACCTGAGTTTTGTTCCATTTGGGATCTAGAATGGGCCACTCTCCCACTCCACCATCGGAGAGTAATTGTAGAAGAACGGACACCGATCCATCTTCAATACTCCCTGCAGAAGATTTTGAAAAAAGGTTAGTCTGATATGTGCTTGCAAAGGATGTAAACTATGGATGTGGAAATATTTAGAATTCAGCACCGATGTTAAGAATTTTACACTAATAATAATTAAATGTGCTTAAAAATCAAAATATAAAGATTCAATGAAATTTAAACATAAGGTTAAACAAAGGCATATAACAATAATTATAATGCATGATATTTATGCTTACATTTCTTTAAATTCTGATTCTGTTTAGTCCATGAACATCTGTGTATGTAAGAGAAAAGCCTTAACTAATTTAAATATTACTCTAATAAACCAGAAAGCATTGGCACTTAAAATTACTATCGTAACTTTTTACTTTTTCCGCAAAATTTAATCTGTATTTATTCTAAATTCTCGAATTGGAAATCTAATCATAAACACATGATACACTGAAACAAATCTTCAAATTTTCTTCTTTTAAAAGGATAAGATTTGTGCTCAAAGCTTCGAAATTTCAAAATGTTGCCTTTAAGGTTTTCTCACTATAAATATAATTGACTTACATTTCCCTAAACTTACTGTTATTTTCTATTTATATGCTATAAAGTGCTAACTTTTAACTATGTGACCATTATGTTAGTAAATAAATCATAAGCGAGCTGTAGTTAACATGAATTATGCTCTCAATACTAAGAAATTGCAGTTCAGCAGTCTAAACGAAAAACTGTTGAAAGGGTGAGATACGAATAGATTATCTTTGAATTACATGTCGCTGATAGGCCACCAATCAATCCTTCATCTATTAATGGCTGCAAGCTTTACCAAGTAGTCAGTTACAATAAATATTACTGCTCAACCATCAGGAGGTCATTGTATCCCACTCGATTAAAAATATGCAAGTCGAGTATTTTTCCATGAGAGGCCTCTACAGACACACTGAAGGTGACCCTGACAGTCCCACTAACCATAACCAATAGGGATTGCGTTGTTTCGCACGGACGTGGTTGTGCATCTTGTATCTTGTATCATATTGTGCAGATATTTTTATTACTTTTGTGCAGACATTTTTATTATTATTTATTTGTATTACTTTGCGCAGTCAGAAACTCATTATGAAAACAACGTGTCAACATGAGGTTTTGTGTAAAGCTACGGAAAAGCGACCTCTGAAACACTAGCAAACTAACAGCTTTTGGGGAAGAGTCTCAGTCTCGAGCACAAGCATTTCGATGATTTAAGTGTTTTCAAGAGGGCAGAGAGGATGTGGAAGATGATCCTCGTAGTGGACGACCAAAAACTAACCGACCTTTGATTATCCGATAATTAGTTTTATTGGTCAAAGTCTGTTGACCATTTTTGTTGAGGTACCATACTCAGTGCTGGAGCTATGCTCACTAGCATCCCTCCTTCAAGGTAGTGTCGAAAACTTCTTAGACGAAAAAAAAACAAAATGATTAGTTATGGCCACTAAAATTTCCAAATGCAGCATTTATTTTTTCAGTAAAATTTTTAATAACATATTTACTTGCGTAACGGTTCCCTCCTCCTTTCCCCCTGATTAATGTGCCTTAAATTGTTTTTCTAAAAGCTTTCACGATGGTAGGAAAACTGGTCAGAATATTTCCAGAGGAAATCATGGATTTATAAAGAATCTTTATAATATAATCTGATTAAAATAAGTATATTTGCATTATATTACGCTTCCTTGTAGTAGCTTCTTTACAGTGGAAAGATGAGGTTAACTCTCTTTGTGATGAAATTATCTCGAATAATTTTATATTTATCAATATGTCTTATTAACATAGTTTTTCGTTTCCATTTTTTTTATTGTTCATAATTCAGCTATCTTTTCTTTTTTCTCAACCTTTCTTAATTACTCACATTTCATCTCAAATATTCAGCATTTCAACGTATCCAGATTATTGAGCCAATTAATGAAAGTTCAACTGTAGTCGGATACCCATACTATCAATAACCATCTGAAGGATTTTGTCACCCTGGCAATGGTGCCAAGTAACACTTTTTTATGTCAGAAAATATTTGGTGAAGAACATTTTAGACCTTTATGTATAACAACGTCACAAAAGCAATCAATTCCGAACCTTTGACTTATTGTGTACCATCGCTTTTACTAAGGTTCGGAATTGTTAAATTCCGAACTTTGGACATATTGTGTCCGTTAATCCACAAACTGGTTGATCCGCCCTGGATAATCGGGAGAAGACTGTATTTAAAAATTAAAAACCCTGCATAAAATTACAAATTAAAGATGAATGAGAAAGAATTCGAAAATGTGGCTATCCGGTTAATAAGGTTTCTCACTCTGAGCCTCGAATCGCAACAAGTGGGCTCATGAATGCAACATTTGTAAACTTTTTTCTTTGCTTATAACGGAAAAATGGCTTCACTTTTTATTTTTATCAGAATTTTTTTTGCTTCGTTTCATTCCATTTCATCTCCAAATGAGAATACGAGCTATTTTTCTTCCCCGACAGTGACGCTAATAACTCCGTTTGAAGTGATTTATTAGTTTGTATAAAATTTATCACTTAGTAGTTGACACCTCTCTAAAACTCCAAAATCTATTTCCTCTCCATAACATTGGAGGAAATGCAGTCAAATGAGCAATCTCTTTTGCCTCTCTTCCTTGAGAGGGATCCACATTAATTATCACTAAGTCTGCTGTTAGTCTATTAAAATGCTTATTGGAAAATAATAAGCATTTCCCTGGAAATAAGGAGAGAACATATATCAAGTCTACTTCTGCTATCATTCATTTATTAGTCAAGTCTTCTACTCTCATAGCAGATGTTCTGTAGGTTCGAAGTTCACTGCTGAACTCAGCCCTAGGAATAATCATTTCTCTTGCATTTCATAAGTTACAGTTGTCAGTTTCACTCGCCAAACTTAAACTAAGTTTATGATTATCCTAAAAGTTGTTTCGCCAAAGCATTGGATTTTTTTATATACAAATTATTGTTGATATTAATTTTTTTTAATTTAATTACCACTATTTGTTAAAAAAAGGAAACATATTAAACGTTGTAAATATGAAATGTGGTACGTTGAATAGGGTGGTGAATGTGGCTTTGACAAAATGCAACCTGAACAACTAATGTATATTGTTGAAATAATATTTACATTTGAAATTAAGCATTTAACGTAAAAAAAAACATGGAAAAATTACTGATACAACAAAATTTTTGCAATAAAAAGAAAAATTTAATTTCCTTGCTTTGAATTTTATTTAAAATGAAAATTGCTGATCACATATTTGCAGTGAAAAATACTCATTTTAAAGAAAAAGTCGAAAATGTTTAACTTACTTGTATTCATGCAGGATGTATATAATCGTTTAACTTTCACAATTGCATCAGTGTCGTTGGCCATGGCTGGCTGTTCTATGAGCCCTGCAGAAAATAAAATATCTCCTGTTAGAGAGTTGCAAGAAAAAGATTTATATTTATTTCCATGCAACAGAAGTTTCAGTTATTTCATTCAGTTATTTATTTAGTAGCTTGATAAAGGAATTGGTATGAGATAACTTCCAGCTTCCAGCAATTTAAGAATATAGTTTTAACTTTTAGATATTACACTGGAATACTATGTGATTTATCAACAAGAATTTACAGTGCAATTTTACTTCTCTTGCTCGTGTTTAAAAGCTACCCTTCGATTGCTGGAAAAAGCATAGACAATTAAAAAAAAATAATATTTCGTTAAAATTTCTTTTCTACACATTTTTCTTCATTATTTCATTTTCATTCAATATGTCAATTGAACCTTTCTTTGATTTAGCTTTCAGTTCAAGATCTGAGTTGAAAAGAACAAAGAGAACTGAAAGTGAAAGGAATAATTTTGAACTAAAAGGAGAAAACAAACGAAACAATTTTCGTTATCTGATAAACGTCCTCAATCCACTATCCAAACTTCTTTTTTGCCTTTCTTTTTACGTCAATGGAATCGAGGATTTGAGACATCTGATACCAGCAGAAGATATTCATATCGCCTTCAGAATTTGACCTGTAGGTAGTTTAATGTTACAAATTCAAGCTGCTTTTGTCGCCTTTTCAATCTAAGCTAATGACCGATTAGGTTGTGAGAAAAAATGTGCAAAAATGCTGACTTGTATATGGTCTAGGCACATCTAGAAACGTCTGAGTTACATGGTGTTGATTATTTGGCCACATTGACAAATGATATTCACGTCCGACGAAGATATCTAGGGGTTCGTAATAAAGTAGACCGGATATAGAAAAGAAAAAAAGGATACGAGTGAAAGGGGTTGGAGGACAAAATCGAGTCGGAATGAACCCGAATGCCATCCAGTATAAATCTTTTCACTCTGATTTAACAAATTTCTTGAAATTTTCGGGTAATACATATGCGGTTCATATTTTGTTCGCTCCGTTCCGGTTACTAGTAATTTCAAGGGAGAAGGGGGAGGGGGGGACCGCACCTGGACCGCACATAGATCCGGTCCTGGTCATAAATGTAGAAAAACTAAAGTGGTGAACACTTCTCAGATGGATGGTACTGTAGTTCTTTTGAACAATTGTGGTCTTAAAAAATTAATTGTTCAGAAATTGATGCTGAAAGTTTTAATAATTTGTTGAAAAGGGGAAAATTGGCGAGGACACCTGGAAACACCAAGTAGGTTATTTAATAGTTCTTTCCTTCATAAAGTTTTCCATGTTAGTGACAATTGAGTATTTTGTAAATTATATACCAAAGCTGTATATCAGAAGAATAAAGCTTCATTCTTCTGATTCCAACTGCTAGTTCAGCATATAGGGCAGTATATCTGAAACTCAGCTGACCAAAGACATCAGAAAGCATTAATTACTTTCCGAAGAGCACCAAATGAAAATTTCTCGAAATCGTTTTGTACATACCGACTCTAATCTTCGCAATGTTAGTATAAGAGGTATTCTTACAAAATATGATTTAAGAAACCAAATTAAGTAACGTTTTGCTTGAGTGCAACACACGCTTTTTTCAAAATGAATTGCAACTTTAAACCTAAACGAACATTACTCAAGTTTAATGAGAATATGATTCTACACTTTTATTAAAAATATATAAATCGTATTTATATATCTCTTAAAAAGCGGTGCATATTATTATGCACTCAATTTTTTTAACTAATAATTGTAATAAACTATTTTTTAATTCGTAAGAACATTTAATACATTACAAATATAAAGGACCCACAAAGCTATGTAGGTTATCTGATGTTTGATAGGTAATTAACTAAAACATTCATATTATGTATGCATATATTCTCTCAATTATCAATTTTATTTTAAGAAATAAGAATTTTTGAAATGCATGCATTCATGAATTTTTTTTAAAGGTACATGATTTTATACAAAATCATCATGCAGCCATGGACTACGGAAGTCCTACCAGATGGTATAATTTTGTTATCCACACCCGTCTCTCCTGAGCTTAACCACTGTAGGCCAATTCTAGCAAAGTCCTGTTTCACACTGTCTGACCATCGCATCCTAGGTCTCCCTCTTTTCATGAAGCCTTTGAGCATACTGCTCATAATCCTGTTTATCTGCTGCTATGCATACGGGCAACATGGCCAAACCCAACACAAGCTCTGCAAAAAATGCTGCTCAAAAGAGGTCGCGACGCCTTCTACTAACCTCATCATTAATTTCAAAGTCAATCCACCTAATGCCCAAGATACTGCGCAAACATCTAGAATCAAAGACAACAAGTTTCCTATCATCCTGCTTACAACGGGTCCATGTTTCACTACCATATAACCTTAGAAAGAATTAAATTATTACACAGCTTAATTTAAGTCCTAATACAACTTTATACGACTATTTTTCCACACTCTCCATAGATTCTTAAACCTTCCAGCGCCAATCTCTATTCTTCTATTTATCGCATGTCGCACATCACAAGTGTCTGTTACATAGCTCCCAAGATAATTAAACTGAGACACTTGCTCAAGACGGCAGCCGTTCAAAGCAACTGAAGCCCTATTTACCTGACCAATTTTCATCACTTTAGCTTTTTTGTTGTTTATCACCAAACCTACTCTATTACCATCCCTAATCAAGGAATTCATCTCATAAGCATCATTAACCAAGAGGGCCAAATCATCTGCATAATCTTAATAAGAAATTTTGAAATATTTAGACTATTTATGGCCAAACTCTTTCCCTTGCAAAGAATTCCGCATAACATAATTAATAACCAAACTAAAGAGAAAAGGAGACAGGATGCATCCTTGTCTAATTCCACTAGTAATCCTAGGTCAATCATTACAAGCCTTACCAATATATTATTATTATTATTATTACCAATATATTATTATAATTATTAGATAGAGCTTTCATTACACTGATTAAATTATCAGGTATTCCATATGATTTAACACTCAACAACAAATTATGTCGATTACCAGAGAAAGCTATTTTGAAATCTATAAAACTAGCAACCACAGGTTTCTGAAACTCTAAACGTTTCTCAAGAATCTGCGTTAATGAAAATATTTGCACAATACATCCTCTACCACATCTGAATCTGTACTTTCATCACGCAGTTGTCATCAACCACATTTTAGTGCTATTACTTATAATCATACAAAGAACTTTACATGGAACAGAAAGTTTACTAATTCCCCTATAATTATCACAAGAATTATGATCACTTTTCTAAAAATGATGGAAATAACCGGTCTAGTAAAATCCTTAGGAACAGCATTTTTATCACAAAAATATTCAAAATTTCAGTCAGTCATGTGAGAACAGAAACATTTGCAGCTCTAAGCATTTTAGTGATTGTCTCATCCACCCCTAGGGATTTATGCAGTTTTAATTTAGAGATAGACGTAGCGACTTCAGTGTGATATAGGGCCAATATTAAAGCCAGTAATGCATGTATCCTCTTTGCAAATAGTGGTAGTAGAAAAAATCACATTCTTTTGAACACCTCTGAAATACTCAATCCACCTAGCCATGACAGAATCTTCACCTTCAATCCCCTTTCCATGTTTATTCTTCAATCCTTGTTTGGCTGCGCGTTTCTTCCCACACAAAAGATTAACTATTAATAAAATATATACCATCTGTCTCCCAACAACTGTTCCAGTGGGTCCCTTTTCCTAACCTTCTCTGAGACTTCGGGGTTCTTGTCACCTGCCATTTAGCCCATTGTGCGTAAATGAAGTGCCGCTCAGATATAAAACAACCCAACCGTTGAGTTGGGTTGTTTTCACCTTTGAACCAGTGGCATAGCTGGAGGGGAGGGAGCAGGTGGAACAGGTGCTCCCCTGAACATATTCGCCAAAAGTGGTTCCTTTTATTTGATAGGTCCATTTTATCTGCTATGTAGAGTGGTACCACTTTTATGTGCGCGCTTTTCCTGCTGTTAGAACCTGGCTACCCAACTGCTCTGAGAGTCACTTTTTTTGCGCACAATTGACTAAATGGGCAGGTCACCAAGACTCCGAGTGCTCAGAGAAGGTTAGGGAAGGACTCACTGGATAGCTATTAAGATATAGGTGATAGCCTCCTATTAAAGCTTTATGACCTATGCGATAGATGGTGGCTTTATGATCTATGCGATAGATCCATGCGTTACACGTTTTTATACCTTTGATGTCCGCTACTGACGTATGGCAGATGCGTAGATCTGACATGTGTCAGATGCTTAGTCATCTGACATATGGTTAGATGACTACGGGCAGAGGCTTTTTCGTCAATAGTTATTCTATTCGCATGATAATAAATTAAAATACACTCTACAAAATTGATTATTTACTATTTTGCTGCATCAAATCAATAGTAAGAGCTGACAGGCTCAAAAAAGATGTTTTCACAGGAAAAGGTTGTGTACTACTGTTTTTAGGTTTCAAATTCCATTTCTTGAAGTTAAGGAAATCGCATTTAGATTTATACCTGCTAAAGCATAGCAGCAGCTGTTAACATTCAAGCAGTTTTTTAAACGTCCTTCATCAGTTAAGATGTAACTGCAGACAGGGGCGTAGCGAAGGACTGGTTGGGGGGGGGGGGGAATGGAAAATTTTCAACTCGAAAATCAAATTTTGCCAACTAATCAAATAATGTCTAGATTTTCGCTCTCAGTGAGGGGGGGGGGGAGGCATTTACATTTTGCCATTTAACTTCCAATTTCGCGAACTAGCCATAATTGCACAGAAATTATCCAATTATCCCATCTGAAAAATTATCTCGTCTGAATTTTAACAAGTCAGTGTGAATTTTCCCTTGATTTGGCCACCTATCCTTAATTTCACCAAAAAATTACAATTTTCATAAATCGACTATATTTTACCAAGTGGATTCCAATTTTGCCAAGAGTTCTCGGTTTTTCCAACTTCCCTTAATTTCACAAAACCAATCCCAATTTTCACAACTCACCTGTATTTTACCAAGTGGTTAACAGTTTTGCCAACTTCCTTAGATTTTGCCAAGTTGCCTCGATTTTACCACCTCTCCTCAATTTTGTAAAACAATCCCAATTTTTACATCTATCATGAATTTGCCAAGTCACTTTGAATTTTTCATACTCACCCAAAATTTTACCAAGTTTTCTCGATTTTGTCAATTCTCCTTAATTTTACAAAAACAATCCCAATTTTCACAACTCGCCCCTATTTTACCAAGTGGATTCGAATTTTGTCAACTGCCCTAGATTTTGCCAAGTTTCCTTGATTTTGCCCTCTCGCCACAATTTTACAGAAAAAAATTCAAATTTTTACATCTCACCAAATTTTTGCAAAGTCACTCTGAATTTTGCCAGCTCCCTCAAGATTTGCCAACTCTCCTAAATATTGCGAAGCTGCCTCAATTTTGTCAACACGCCATAATTTTACACAAAAAAGATTGCAATTTTTACATCTCATCTGAATTTTGTCAACTCTCCGCGATTTTGTCCAATCACACCGAATTTTTCCAACTACCCTTAGATTTTGCCAACTCGCCAAAATTTTACTGAAAAAATTCAGTTGTGAAGGCGGGCGGATTAACTCAGTTGGCAGAGCACTTGATTCCTAGTTCAATATTACAAGGTTTGCGTCTCCGCTGTGTGTATGTTGAGATTTTCTCTATTAACTTTAACTCCGAAAGATTACACTGATGAGCTAGGAAATGCCGCTGTCCATGGATTGGAATATTACCTATGCATATGCTAACTAAGCTCTATAGCTTAGGGCCTCATGATTATGAGGGACCTCAGAAAGTTAAGTTTAAAGTTTACTGTGTCACGATTTCCCCCCCCCCCTCTCCCCGATAGGGGACCACCTTGTCGTGGTGGAGGGGCTTCGGGCCCAGCAACCGGTCGAGGACTTTGCTGACGGGAATGGGTCACCGGTTGGACAGAGCCAAGACCAACCGAGGTCGAAGACATCGCTGACCGGTTTAGTGGCCCGTTCAGACGGTGTCAAGACCTCAACATCAGGTGCTCCGTGGAACAGTTCAAGGGCACGGCTGAACGGATTTGATCCCCTAGTAAGCACGAGCCCTTTTCAAAGTCTGGGCCCCATTAAGAGTCTTCACCCCGGGTGCCGAGCGAACTTGGATCTACATATCGTTGTTTGTGGCTAACCGGGGAACAGATTAAATTTCAGGTTTCTACCGGTGGTTAGCTTTCCTTCTATAGGACTGCTGTCATGTGAGGTTGGGGATGAGATGCATCTATATGTTGTATTCTTGCCCCCGTCCTAGTAGCTCTCCGTTAACTTGGTAGTGTCGTGAGACGGAACCGGGGATTGCCGTGGTTGCTGAACATCTGGCAACAAATAGTACAATTGTGTCACGATTTCTTTTAATATTAATCTATTTAAAATTAATCTATTGTCCAAACATAGTCATATTTTTCCGGCTCAATTGTGTCATCCCTTACTTTTCCTAGCTTTTTTCTCAAGAAGTAAACACGAAATAGATGTGGTGAAAGCGTTACACTAACATTGGTACACAGTGATGACTGCATACAGCTGTGTTTGCACAATAATTTGCGAAAATTTGCATTTCGTGAAACAGTACACTTTAAACTTAATTTTCTGAGGTCCCTTATAATCATGAGGCCCTAAGCTATAGAGCTTAGTTAGCATATGTGTAAGTTAGAATATGTGTCCTACTTTGCAGTATGACATTCCCCCTTGTTTTTTAAAACCGTTAATTTTAAACTAGTGAAATGTGCACAAGTTTCAAATAGTTTTGTCTCCATTACCCTTATTAGCATTCTGAAAGCGGCAGGGGGGAGGATGCTCCCCTCTACCTCCTAGATCAGACCCTGATTTCGACTTTAGAAATTTTGGGGTCTTTTAAATTTACCATAGCTTTGGGTCTTTTAAACTTGTTGCAGTTTAGGGCCTCAGAAGAACAAAATCCGGCCCTGACTCTATGCGAGGAAGAGACATGTCTTGTGCATGATAAATATATGCTGGATGGTTCAAGGTTCAAGGTGTTGTAAGATCATGGTGAAATTAGCCTTGAATGAGGGGCTCCCTAAACGAGGTATATGTGGATGGCTTAATTAGAGACTTCTAACTATGGTACAATAGCTGTCTACTGAAATTGCTTCCCATACCCCAGCTCTGAACCTTTAGGGTCCATGTAACACAGTAATGATTTTAGTCCATTGTGCGCAAAAAGGCATAGCCTTGAAGCAAATCAACCTAAACCAATTTTGAAGTATCACACTTCATCCAAAAGTTCTTGTGCTGAAACCTGAAATTGTAAAATTTATTTCTAAAATTCAAAAGTCTCCAAGCACCCATGAAGTTATGAATTCCCATTTTTAAAACTACACCAGTTTCTGTTGATTTTGCACCTTTTTGGCACATACCAAGTTACGAAGACAGCAGGAGTACTCAACTTCATTTCCCTCGTGCCATTATTTCTAGTAAAAATTCAGGTGACACTTTGCCAAATAAATTAACATACTTCTTTACAGCCTGACATGCAAATAATATATTTTCTCACCTTCATTACTGAGCATTTCGTCTACTTTCCCCCTGGCAAAATAACTTTGCAATTTTCTTGTTGCGAACAGCGACAGACGTTTAAGGTCACATGACGAAGCCATTGTTTCGATTCTTGCCATAATGAAAAAACTTATTACCAGAGAAATTATTTCCAATATTTATTTCCAAAAAGGTTTTTTTTTTTACATTCGATTTCTAAAAGCTAAAGCGTTTTAAAAATTTTAATTATATTTTGAAAGGAATTTATGCCAAAAATATCAATTTAGTTTTCCGATTTCGTGAATATTCATGTATCATTTATAGTCACATAATGTCATGTGTTGAATAACAGTAAAGTTGCACCATTTTTCCCACTTAGCGACGTACGCAGGATTTTCTTATGTAAAATTTAGGGAGTATGTTAGGAATTTAAAATTAATACCAATCGAAAAGGTAACGTTAAGAAGCCGTAATTTGATATGTTTCACCTTTCTTTTAATATCATTCTTATCTTTTAAATTTTGAAGAACATCATCTTTTCTATTTATTCTTCTTCTTAATAAGAAAACATGTACCTTAATTTGTTAGGGAGGCAGACCCCTCCTGTGTACGCCACTCCCCCAGTGACTAAATGGAAACTATCGGTATTACTTAAAATAAGGTGAAAAATATCGACCTGACACCAGTTTAGTGTTACCTTACACCATAAATTGGTGTAATTCTACATTATTTTGTGTCATGCATTGAAATGAAACTGTTCAAATTTGATTCCATTTCATTATTTTGATGGCTCTTCTCTGATATCCTTCATCAGCACCAGCAATGAACGAGTTCATCTGTCATACGCTATTTTAAAACTGAGCCAACATTACACATCTGTCGATCACTTTTTCTCAACCATTTATGGGTAGTTGACACTGAACACAAAAGACAAATTTCTGAGATGAATACAAACACTTTGAGAAAGCAAACACCCCGCCTCAATGTTTTGCTGGCCAAAGAATACCCTAACATTATGTGAAACACTTCAGTTATTAGTCGCTTTGCTTCAAACATCTGAAAAAAACTTTTTCTTAAAAAAAAAGGTATACCAGGTGTGACGCTTTTAACTTGCATATTTTGTTTTCTTGCAAAAATATTCTGGAATATTTCACATATATGCACTTAGATAGAATAATAGTATGCACTTTACAACTGTTACTTTACTCAAAATCGAGTATTAAGCTCTTCTTTTAACTGATTATACTTTAGGTACTTCAATGAACTTAACAAAACTCTATCTTAATTCTTTATACACGTATGCATTAACTAGCAAGGCAAGACAAACTGATTCTACTGATTACAATCTACCTCGCTACTACTTGTGAAGTGCTGGGTTACTGCCTTATTTCTGCATTCCTTCCAACGTCATTCATGATTCCTCTAATGCACATTTTGATCACAGCTCAATTTGATCAAAGCTCAATTTGATCAAGCTCTCTTGAATCTCAAGCAGCTACATTCCGAGGACATTGGGTACTCTGCAGTCGAAGGAAATGGAAAGCATTTTATCTCGGGGCACAAACAGCAGTTGCTCGGCGTACAAGGAGTACAACAGCTATCTCAGTCAAACAACTGGCCCTTTTAGGCTGACTCTCATGACACTTGCTTCAGGAACATTGGTAATGGTACAGTTTTCTCTTGGTTTCTGCTGCAGGTGATTTACCTTAACCACCTTCTTATTTATAGTTCATACTGATTAAGCTAATCAGGGGATTTGGCTCAACCACCTTCTTATTTATAGTTCGTACTGATTAAGCTAATCAGGTGATTTGGCTCAACCACCTTCTCCCTTACAGTTCATATTGGGATCGCTCTTTCCGCATCACTTCTTGTTCTTCAAATTTAAACATCGCAATTTAGTAGTACCAAGGGTGTTGAGGACTATTTCACTGATCACTTAGTTCTTTTGAACAAACAGTGTGGTGCGGGTGAATTGGTTTCCACCATGGGCGTGAGGTGCGTGGCTCACTCGAGTTGGCTCTACGAACGTGATTGATGAAAGAGAATGTTGAAGAAACAATGTGTCCACCTGCATTTCGTTAATACAGAGGTTGTTGTCGTAAACAAACTAAAGCTCCCGGATGTCAATGCATAGACTACATGATGTATGCATGGTCTACATGACGTCAGTTTGGGTCTAAAGAGCATGTGCAAAACTTGTTTATCACTTGGTAAAACCTTGGTTTTAATACCTCCTTGGTTTCAATAAGATCCATTAATCTCTAATCCTGACACCTCTTGTTGACACCTGAATCCTATTGTCTAGGGCAGTGGTTCTCGACTTTTTATGCTTCACGTACCCGCTGGAAATGTGTATGTAACTAGTGTATCACTTATACAGAGAGATAAACTTATATTTTAATAATGCCAACTTAGCGACTTTGTTACTAGATCTAGTGACGTTTGAGCTCTCACGGCGTACCCGAAAACATTTTATCGCATACCCCACGTTGAGATCCCCTGGTCTAGGGACTTGAATGTTTTAAAAACAAGGACATCTTTACCAAATGCTATGGAGTTTTCTCAAAACCATTTAAACTTGTCATCCACTATTATAATTCCTTTATTCAACTGGCTTATTAATTGCTCTATTTTTGGGACTGATGTTTTTTTCTCTTCAGCTCCCTTTGTTGATTTCAACTTATATGGGTTGTTTTCATAGTTCTACTCCCATTGTTTGCAATGATGACAGATGCATTGGTGGCTTTAATGTTGGCCCTATAACACAATCTGAAGTTATTTTGTCTATTTTTAAGCTTAAAGTTAATAAATCACCAGGGGTAGATGAAATTGCTACGAAACTGCTTAGAGCTGGGAATGTTTCGGTCACCACATGGGTGACTGAAATTTAAGGATTTTACCAGAGCTATTATTATCCCTATTTTCAAAAACGGTGATCGCAGTTCTTGTGATAACTATAGGGGTATCAGCCTACTCTTTGTTCTAGGGAAAGTTCTTTGCATGATTGTGCTTAATAGAATTAAGAATCTGGTTGACAGTCAATTGCGTGATGAACAATGTGGATTCAGAAGTGGTAGGGGATGTGTGGATCAGATATTTTCACTTAGAAAGATTCTTGAGAAATGTTTAGAGTTTCAGAAACCTTTGGTTGCTACCTTTGTTGATTTTAAAAAGACTTTCGACTCTGTTGATCGTCATAATTTATGGTTGATTGTGAGATCATATGGTATACCAGACAAGTTAGTTAACATTATGAAAGCTCTCTATAATAACACTGAGTCATGTGTGAGAGTTGGTAAGACTTGTAGCAATTGGTTTAGCATTACTTCTGGTGTTCGACAAGGATGCATTTTGTCTCCTTTTCTCTTTAGTTTGGTTATTGATTATGTTATGCGAAATTCACTTCAAGGGAAAGATTTTGGCCTTAAATGGTGTGGAGATACAAACATTTCTGATTTAGATTATGCTGATGATTTAGCCCTTTTGACAAATGATGTTGATGAGATGAAATCTTTCATTCGAACTGTTGATGAGATTGGTAGTAGAGTAGGTTTGGTTATAAACAGTGAGAAAACTAAAGTGATGAAAATTGGTCAGGCAGGCTGTGATTCAGTTAATCTGAATGGTTGCAGTCTTGAGCAGGTGTCACAGTTTAATTATCTTGGGAGTTATGTAACAGATACTGGTGATGTGCGGCATGAGATTAATAGATGAATACTGATTGCTGCCGGGACTTTTAAGAATCTCTGGAGGGTGTGGAGAAATAGGCGTATACACCTAAAGACTAAAAGTAGACTGTATAATAGTTTGGTTCTTTCTAGGGCTAGTTATAGTAGTGAAACTTGGACACTTTGTAAACAAGATAACAGGAAACTAGATGCTTTTGATTCTAGAGGCTTACGCAGTATCTTGGGTATTAGGCGGTTTAACTTTGTAACTAATGATGAGGTTAGGCAAAGGAGTTTGCAACCTCCTTTAAGCAGTATATTGTGCAGAGAGAGACTCCGTTGGTTTGGCCATGTTGCCCGTATGAATAATTATAGATTGGCGAATAGGGTTATGAACAGTGTGCCTAGAGGCCTCAGAAGGAGGGGGAGACCTAGGATGCGTGGGCAGACAATGTCAAACAGGACCTTGTTAGAATTGGTGTGCAGTGGCCAGATGCAGCAGATGTAGCTCAGGACAGAAATGCTTGGAGAGCTAAATTACACGGTCTGGTAGGACCTCCGTAGCCCATGGCTGCTTGATGATGATGATGATGATGATGATGATGATGATGATGATGATGATGATGATGATGATGATGATGATGATGATGATGATGATGATGATGATGATGACGACGACGACGACGACGACGACGACGACGACGACGACGACGACGACGACGACGACGATGGACATATATCCCTGCTGACTGTGGAATGTTGCTATGGGATCATCTGCTTCATTGGCAGTAACTGAGCAAAAAACAAGGGCCTAATTTCCTTAAAAATCGAGTGATAGGGTGCGCAGGGACGAATATTATACTCAGTCAAACAGGAGTCCGAAATCTGGGTGCGATATAACAACAAAATCTTCTTGTAATAACAATTATATTTCTTCATAACATCTGCTCCTGAGAGGTGGTATCATTAATTTTGTGATCACCAAGAAATTCTAGATCGCGATAGAATGTCAAATCAAGAACCAATAACTAGACTTTGTTACTTTGTTAAAGCAAGTAATCAATAATTAGATTTTGTTAAACTGGTAATTAATATTTATACTAGCAAATAATAGAGTAGAACTACCTTATTGCATAGTATAAATTGATCTTTAGCCCTAATTGCGCCGCTAAAAATTTATATCGATTAATATGCAGAATGCAAAATGATCTTGTGCTGAAACAACGTTGACGTTGTGTTGTCACTGATGCTAACAGTTTCATATAAACAATTCAGTAATGAATTATAACAGGAAAACGCCCTGTACACAAGAAACATTTGAAATAATGAGTTGAAAAATTGGTTTCGAACCTGATTAGGATTCGAACCCAGGTCTTAATTTATTACTGAATTGTTTGCATAACACTGTGAGCGTGAGTGACAAATATTACGACCATGAAAATGTGGTGGTTTGGCTACCTAACTTCTGATAATACATAACTTATATATTAATCTTCACCTTATGGCATTTAATATCATCAGGTGTATTATCATTTGTGAATCAACAGAATGCTTATATGTCACTTTGTCGAATAAATGGTCCGTTTTTCGGTGGTCTAGCGGTTATGACACCTACCATGCTTCTGAGTTCGAATCCTAGTCATGATAACCAATTTTTTTCAAGTATTTCTTGTCTACATGACATTTTCCTGTGAGAATCTATTACTGAATGGTGTACCTTATATTTGTTTGAGTACATTGAAAGAAACACTATTTTTCTTAATAAACATTTTCTTATTTGTCCTATTTACATCTGCTACGAATAGTTTGCAAATGACTCAATTTGAATAACACTGAGGTAGTTAAGCTTTGAATAATAATAGCTTTGAAAATAAATTCCTCCCCCCCCCCTCTATTGGCTGCTTTTCACAGAGGTCTAAAGGACACTGTTAATATAATATACCATAAAATCTGTGAGGAAGGCAAGATCTCAGTAGAAAGACACAAAGGAACTGTTAGCTAAAGGCTATCATCATACTTGATCAGTAAAAATAACTAATAGAGTATAGTGAATTTCAAGACATCTCATCTTCCTTTAATCAGTAGGAAATATTTAAAAAAACTAATTTATAATACACTGGCTTCCAAAAATTAAAGAAAATCCATGTGTTAAGTCAATGGGAAGCTAACGTCAAAGCTCTATAACTTCAAAAATATAAATTTTTTTGTTTTGAAAACTATGATTGCAGATAAAGATCTCAACCAAATAAATGAATATCTCTATTTTCAGCAATATTTGTTCAGTATTTAATGAGTTATGGAAGTTTGAATGTTTAGCGATAACAATGCCAGCCACAAAAATTGACTTCAGAAGTTCATTAAAATTTAGTAATAAGTATTTTATCAAAGTGTTTAATAAAATAAGTTTGTATTTCAGAACTTTTTGTAAAGAATTATTTCACTATTCTTCAGTTTTGTATAAGTTCCTTAAGACTTGTTAAATATTCAAACTTCTATAACTATTAAATACTGAACGAATATTGTTGAAAATTCGATATATTGATTTATATGATTGAGATCTTTATCTGCAATTACATTTTTCAAAACGAAAAAAAAAAACACATTTTAGAAGTTATAGCGCTTTGACGTTAGCTTCGTATTGACTTAACGTAGGGATTTTCCTTAATTTACGGAAACCAGGGTAATTCTTTTATGGAGTTGTGTCGAACGAATCTCTGAAAAAATTTAAGGTGGTTTAAATGCTTGCGACAGTGAATCACCTCGCTTACTGTAGGAGTCGCCTACAGTAACCTCGCAAAACACTTGTCTACCTAGCCACTCACATGTCTCCTAGAAAAGCTTAAATGTGATTATTTTTTTAAAATATGATGTGTATACACTGTTATAACGACGATTGTAAGTATTTGGTACAGATACATCGCAATACAGTGGGCACTTGGACAGAAAATTTGAGTTGGTTGACATTTTTAATGAAATAGCATCAACGAAAAGAATTTAGAAACATCACACTCAGAAGTATACAATTCATTTCCTAACGTTGAAATAAATCAAAACTCATCTACATATGCTATGAATCGCAGACTTTATCCAGTTAAGCTTGTAGACAACGATAATTCTTGAAATACAGTCCCATACATGAAACTGATAAAGAATATTGTTAGACTCTGTATAAATGTTGTCTCTCCTCATCCACATGTATGTATCACTTCAATATGAACTTGACTTGACCCTGGCTAGGCCACGGACAATACCACTGATCCAAGTTGGCGCATTAGCGACAAGGTCACTAACAGTGACCATAATTATTTAACGTTCCTTGTTGGAGGCACAACACCAAAAGGTTTGAAATTGGCAAAACCCCTGACTGATGCAAGCTTGTGCGTTGTGTAGCGCCGGACCTGGCTAAGATCCGCCAGTGCATCGTCAGAGAAATAGCCGAGTATATTAGCTCTGGTTGTGAGAAAACCTTCGGGTTCAAACGAAAGCTCCCAAAAAGAAAGTCTGTACCCTGGTGGACACCAGAGCTCGGTATCAAAAGAAAGCGGGCCTGAGCTCTTAGACGTAGGTATCAAAAGTGCCGCAATGGGGATAGAAGTTCCATAGAAAAGATGTGTATAAAGGCACTGCCGGAGTACAAGTTCGCCATCTGCCAAGTCCAGTCTTTTGGCAAAATGTTTGTAGTGAAGTTACTGCACAGAACCCCTTTACTCTGCAGTACAAGCTGGCAGCTGGGAAAGACTTAACACCCCTAGATATCGAGTATGTACGCAAAGATGATGGATCTAAGACCACCTCGTTTTTCGACACTATCCAGGAATTACTCGAGAGGATTATTCCTTGACGATGATGGAAGCTCTGATGATGCCTAACATCATCTCTAGAGAGAAAACAGCAGAGTTCCACTGGACACGGAAGATGATGAAGAGGAAGTGGGAGAAGTGATGAGTGTTATGACCAGGGGCAAAACCCCTGGACACGATGGTCTGACAGTGGAGACTGTGATGCAACTGTTTAAAGAACACGAAGCTCTGTTCATCCAGCTCTTGAACAACTGTCTGAGGCTGGGAAACTTCCCAAAGGCCTAGAAACAGGATGACCTAGTCCTATAAAATAAGGCGGGTAGAGATCCGGGAGATGTAACATCTTACATACCAATATGTCTGCTACTTGGTGATGGGAAAGATTCTAGACAAGCTGCTCACAAACAGGATGTATTACCACTAGAGTAAGAACAATTTCCTGAACAACATTTCGGGTTCAGGAGAGATCAGTCCACCACTGCCGCTATCAAGCAGGTGGTGGACATTGTAAAGGTGAATAAAGCAAACAAATTGCACACCTCCCTTGCCTTGGATGTGACGGGCGCTTTCAACAAAGTCTGGTGGCTGCAATTCTTGGCAGGCTAAAAGATTTTTCCTGTCCCAGGAACATATTTAATCTGATATCCAATTATCTCAGTGAGAGAATGGTCACTTAGTCCCATGCCAGTTGGGCAGTCCCAAGGAACTTGGACAGGGGCTGCCCACAAGGTTCGTGCAGTGGTCCGTTTCTCTGGAATTTAGTTGCAGATACGGCTCTGGAGTTGACCCTATCAGAGGGTGTCTGGCTCCAGGCTTATGCAGACGACATGCTACTTGTCATATCGGCCTCCTCCAGAGCGAGAATGGTGATTGCTGGCAACGCAGCACTGTCGGTGCTTGAAGGATGGAGTCTTTGCTGCAAGCTGGGTTCATCTGTGCGAAGACTACATCAATGACAGTGGCTAAAGAGGGTGTCCTCAACAAGAGGTACCCGAACTTTAAACTAAATGGCAATACTATCTGCCACAAGATGACTTCCAAATACTTGGGGATTACACTGCATGAGAGGATGAGCTGGATCGCGCACCTGCAGGACCTTAAGATTAGATGCATCAATGTTATGTACAAACATGGGCGTATGGCTCACGTCTCGTGAGGCCTCCGTGGAGGGATACTCAAAGAAATTTATTTAAGGGGAGCAGAGAGAATCCTGACGTTTGGAGTGGACGCCTGGTGGCCCCCGACTGATCACTCTATTATGTGCAGAAAGCTGCTCGCAGCCCAGAGACCAGCTTTACTCCGAATCATCAGGGCTTACAAGACCACATCTACGGATGCTCTTCTGGTGATAGCAGGGATCCCGCCTCGGTATTTAATGGTTGGCAAAGAAGCCACCATATTCAGCAGAGTTCTCCAGGCTAGGGAAAAGGTAACATTTCTCGGAGTCCAGTATGACCACGAGGTCTATGAGGCTAATATCTCTAGGTGGGATATTCATCACACTAAGTGTCTGAAAATGGTAGCTAGATAGTCACTGGAAGCTAATACCTCTAGGTGGGATATTCATCACATTGGTCTGTAAATGGTAGCTAGGTAGTCACTGAAAGGAGAGCTATGCACCAATCCCCTGTGATGATGCATAGAACCAGTCAGGCCTAGCACCTAATGTCCGACCCCGCCTTTTCGTGGTGCAGACCGTTAGTACTTTTCAAAAGAGATACTCTCTTGTGAACGGAAGAAGTGGGCTGGCAGAGTATTGTGGCCTACTGATCTGGACAACTCTGGCTACTTTCTTTTTTTTCTACCCTGCTGAGGAGTGGTCAACCATACAGGGTCCTGGTGCTGACCATATATACCAACCTGAACGGAATTATGGCTCTCATCTTGATTATGGATCCTGAATTTGCTGCAATGGTGGGCTTCTGTGGAGGGAAAATCTTCCGCTGTGTTTTCTGTTTGTTTGTGGGTTGACAGCCCCAAGAGAATAGATTCACAGGATATGTTCATCACCTGGTGGATAATCCTGAGCAGAAGTCATCGCAGGCACCTGAACTCTTTGCTTCTATTGGCATCGTCAAATTCTACATTGGAGGAAGTCTTCCAGTGTAGATGGTTCCAGCATTTAGTGGAGGGGGAACGGGTCTTTGCCCCATGTCTGCGATTAGGGGGCTGTTTGATATTGTCGGCATTCCCTCTCTCAATAAACATAGTTTCTTTAAACATCCTATTAACCATTTTCTGTCCATAGTT
The DNA here is from genome assembly GCA_038380435.1 of Ryuthela nishihirai. Classification (NCBI taxonomy): domain Eukaryota; kingdom Metazoa; phylum Arthropoda; class Arachnida; order Araneae; family Heptathelidae; genus Ryuthela; species Ryuthela nishihirai. Next base: position 3,999,990 of record JAWZYU010000020.1, on the reverse strand, counting down.
GGGATGTGAGGACTCTGCACAGAGCTTTTTCTCTTGATGTCCTCACACAAGAATTCCACCATTATAATTTAGATATTCTCGGCTTGCAACAGATCAGATGGACAGATAAAGGTCAGATTGTTAGAAATAATCTTAAATTTCTCTTTTCAGGGAGGGACGACAATAAGCATCACCAAGGCGTGGGTCTGCTTCTCAGCAGACACGCTAGTGATGTTCTTCTAGGATATGAGAGCATTAATGAAAAGTTTCTTACAGCAAATTTTCAGACAAGCGTTAAAGACTTGAATGTTATCTGCTGTTATGCCCCCACTGAGGATGCCGATGAGGATGAGAAGGATAGGTTTTACGGACAACTTCAGAATATTTTGAATTCTGTCAAAAAATGAGATATTACTCTTCTTCTAGGTTATTTCAATGCCAAATGGATTCAGAATAACTAACACTTATTACAAACAACGTGACATACATAAGTATATATGGGTTTCACCCGATGGGCTGCATAAGAATATGATTGCTTATATATTAATTAACAGCAAATGGGCTAGTTCTGTTAGGAATACCAGGTCATGTAGGGGAGCTGAAATTGGATCTGACCATTACCTTGTTAAAAGTGTCTTGCATCTTAAACTTAAAAAGTGTTGCGCTAGGTTTACAAAATTTATTTTAATACTGAAGCTCTGAAAGACTCAGTTATAGCCAAAGGTTACCATGATAGGTTACTTAGTCATTATGACAGTCATGGTATGCTTACTACTGAAGTTGAGGAAGAATGGGATCGTTTTAAACAGGCTTTTTTGGACACTAACAGTATTCTTTTAGGAAAAAAGGAGCAGAAGAGAGGGAATTATCTGAATGATAAGACACTTGAGCTTATTTCGGAAAGAAAGAACTGCAGGAATGTCCTTAATCAATACCCTACTAGTCCTAATAGAAAGCATTACAGAGAACGTAATAAACTTTTAAAAGATCAGTTGGCTGCTGATAAGAATCTTTGGCTTGGTGGTTTGGCTGACAAAGCCGAGAAAGCAGTTAAACAGCACAACAGCAGAGAGCTGTACCAGATAGTTAATGTTTTGTGTGGTAGAAAACGAACAGGTATACAGACATTGAAGGATAAACAAGGTAAGGTTTTAGAAGGTGAGGATTCTGTCAAGGCAACGTAGGCTGAGCATTTCAGTGATGTTCTAAACAATGTGGATAGTTCTACTCCCATTGTTTGTAATGATGATAGATGCATTGGTGGCTTTAATGTTGGCCCTCTAACACAATCTGAAGTTATTTTGGCTGTTTCTAAACTTAAACTTCATAAATCCCCAGGGGTAGATGAAATTACTACGGAAATGCTTAGAGCTGGGAATGTTTCGGTTACCACTTGGATGACTGAAATTCTGAACATCTTTTATGATAAAGGCATGGTTCCTAAGGATTTTATCACAGCTGTTGTTATCCCTATTTTCAAAAAAGGTGATCGCAGTTCTTGTGATAACTAAAGGGGTATCAGCCTACTCTCTGTTCCAGGTAAAGTTCTTTCCATTATTGTGCTTAATAGAATTAAAAATCTGTTTGACAGTCAATTGTGTGATGAGGAATGTGGATTCAGAAGTGGTAGGGGATGTGTAGATCAGATATTTTCACTTAGGCAGATTCTTGAGAAATGTTTAGAGTTTCAGAAACCTTTGGTTGCTAGCTTTCTTGATTTCAAAAAAGCTTTCGACTCTGTTGATCGTCATAATTTGTGGTTGATTGTGAGATTATATGGTATAGCAGAGAAGTTAGTAAACATAATGAAAGATCTCTGTAATAACACTGAGTCGTGTGTGAGAGTTGGTAAGTCTTGTAGCAATTGGTTTAGCATTACTTCTGGTGTTCGACAAGGAAGTATTTTGTCTCGTTTTCTCTTTAGCTTGGTTATTGATTATGTTATGCGAAATTCACTTCAAGGGAAAGATTTTGGCCTTAAATGGACTGGAGATACGAAAATTTCTGATTTAGATTATGTTGATGATTTAGTCCGTTTGGCAAATGATGTTGATGAGATGAACTCTTTCATTCGAGCTGTTCATGAGACTGGTAGTAGAGTAGGTTTGGTTATAAACAGAGAGAAAACTAAAGTGATGAAAATTGGTCAGGCAGCCTGTGATTCAGTTAATCTGAATGGTTGCAGTCTTGAGCAGGTGTCACAGTTTAATTATCTTGGGAGCTATGTAACAGATAATGGTGATGTGCAGCATGAGATTAACAGACGAATAGGGATTGCTGCCGGGACTTTTAAGAATCTAGGGAGAGTGTGGAGAAATAAGCGTATACACCTAAAGACTAAAATTAGTGTGGTTACCTAAGTATATAATTAGTGTGGTTCTTTCTAGGGTTAGTTATGGTAGTGAAACCTGGACACGTTTAAATAAGATAACAGGAAACTAGATGCTTTTGATTCCAGATGCTTACGCAGTATCTTGTGCATTAGGTCGTTCAACTTTGTAACTAATGATGAGGTTAGGCAAAGGAATTTGCAACCTCCTTTAAGCAGCATATTGTGCAGAGACTACGTTGGTTTGGCCATGTTGCCCGTATGGATAATTATAGATTGGCAAATATGGTTATGAACAGTGTGCCTAAAGGCCTCAGAAAGAGGGGGAGACCTTGGATGCGGTGGGCAGACAATGTCAAACAGGACCTTGTTAGAATTGGTGTGCAGTGGCCAGATGCAGTAGATGTAGCTCAGGATAGACTTGCTTGGAGAACTAAATTGCACGGTCTGGTTGTACCTCCGTAGCGCATGGCTGCTTGAGAATGATGTTGATGATGATGAGGATGAAGAGACTGCTTATGTCATGGTCTATGGAGTTACCATCAGATTAAGGAGTAGAAATCTACACAGACTGTTCCAAGAGCGAGGATGGCGTGGGATTAGCCTTACACTGTCTACAATCAAGGAACCAAAGTGTATGATTATATGAAAAACGTGTCTGTAAATGGCTCGGCCTTCCAAGCACAGCTGCTTACCATCAGAGAGGCCCTCACAACAAGACGGCAGTCACAACAACGACATCCGGCTGTATACCGACAGCCGGGCAGCTCTATAAGCGCTTGAGGATGCGAGCAACAGGCATCATATGGTTAACGACGTCAAGCGCCTTCTAGGCCACTCAGAACATGCCCAGGGTCTCTTTCTCCTATATCTAGGCACCGTAGGTCATGAACGGAACGAGCGGGCAGACCAACTGGCCCGCTCAGTAGGTACTGACACTCAACCTGAGATAGCGAAAACTACCTGAAGTCTATTCTAAGTCAAGGAGTTATGGACGAGTGGAGGTTGTGGGATGGAACCGAGAATGATCTTGAAACAAAGTCATTCTTAAAAAGGGTCGGTCTATCCTTGAAGTCCTCAGACAGTTGTCCTCACGCAGGACTCACAGGTCATGGGAAATTCTTTTAAGATCTCTGCCCACAGTAACAGCGGCTGTGGAGCTCAAGATGTAGATGTCGGGCACTATATCCTCCGATGCCCGATCACAGAAGGGTTTGCTAACGAATTTAGAAGCTCCCAAGTGATCAGAGAGGTAGCAGGTGCGACAGTCACGGTATCCATCAGGAGTGCCCGGGTCAGGGCGCACCTGAGGGACATGGACTGGCTCGTCTGCTGGCTCCGGGATTCACTCCTTTGAGACCGAAGCTGCTTTCGCTCTTCCTCTTCCAAAATTTTCTAACCAGGCTGAGTTCCGCATTCCCTTTAACCACGACCCATACTCCAAGTCCCTATTGGTCTCCTCTGAGACAAACCTTAATCTTCTCTTCCAGGCTTCTCATCGCCGCTCATGTAGTGTCTTGACGACGGAGCACGAGTTTTCTCTCAATGAGGGCAGGTTCTTCGGGACCCCCATATAAGTGAGAGGTGTTCGAAATCTGAAGCTGCCACGAAAATTGGGGAGAAGCCTAGTTATATTGAATATTTTTGTCATATAATGACTCAAGTATTCTGTCACCATGTGGTGTGTGCACCGAGTGTAATTTAGCGTAACTTTAAGAAGTAACTGTATTTAACTCTGATTTCAGTGATAATTTTACACAAAAGGGATGAATTTACTTAGAATTACACGGATTTTAATTTAGACCTCAGTAGAGTAATAAATATAAATAGAAATAAAAAAAATAACTTACATCGTAGGTCGAAGTAGGTCGTAGGGAGAAGAAAAATAAGGAGATTTTTAAATGAGGGGTTGGTAATTTTAATACGGAGAATTGATAAGGAGATTAAGAGTATTTCTTTCCAAAACGTGTCTTAGTACGCCATATCTGATGCAACGCAGATGGACTGAAACAAAGGAGATCGACAGCATGGGTTACAGCAAGGGGGGCATGGGCAGCAAGCAGCGGACAGCAAGGGCTGTTTACTTCGGATGGATGACCGTCATGCAAGATGACGGCTCTGAACTGAGATTGATTTAGAGGGTTATTTACTACGGATGGGTTTAGTCGGTGACGATGGACATTTTTTTTTAATAAAGGAAGTTCGTTCAGTGGTGATAGTGCTGCATAGAACTGATTTTTTCCTCTAATAATCGAGAAATGATAGATCTTCAAAAACCTGTGATTGTTGGCTTTGTAGATTAGAACTTATTATTTTGTTAACCATTGTAATTTGTGGTTGATTACATGGACTACTGAAAAAGGTTAATATTTTAATTAATCTGTGTACTATACAATTCAAATCAAGAACATATGTAAGTTTACAAAATGATGAAACCTTTAACAGATTTCAAATTATAAATATTTGAATTCATCCGTGACTCTGAAAATATCTAAAGCTTTTGAATGTTTGAAACTTAATTCCTTTATCTTTAAGGTATAAATTATTGGAATACACAAAAGGTAGATCGAGGCCTGTGCATAATTAATAGGGCAGTTGTAGATCAGTGAGCGATGATCATATCCTTCTTTGGTCTACAACTGTAGGCGTGAGTCCTCGTGCTTCCTAAAACGTTAATCAGTTCACCAAAACAAAAAACTCCTCATGTAGCGCCGGGCTATGCAGGTCCAAAGATAGAACAATTTGTGTTCTACTCTGCAATAAATCAGAACAACAAATTTGATGTTCCTGTAAGATTAAGGTTACCTAACTCAGAAGGCAGCTGGAGACATAAATATATACAAATTCCTCATGCAGCCATGGGAAACGGAGGTCCAACAAGACTATGCAATTTTGATTTCCAAACATGTTTGTCCTCAGCTACTGATTTGACCACTGTAGGGCAATTCTAGCAAAGGTTCTCTTTGTCATTGTCTGCCCATCGCATCCTAGTTTAAGAAACCTATGGTTACTAGCTTTGTAGATTACAAAAACGCTTTTGTCTCTGCTGATTGACATAATTTGTGATTGATTGTTAGATCATATGGAATACCTGACAAGTCAGTTAGCGTAATGAAAGCTCTCTATAATAACGATAAGTAATAGTGAGAGTTGGTACATTCTTGCAGCGATTGGTTTAGCATTGCTGGTGGAGTTAGACAAGGTCAGTGAAAGATTTATTGGTCTTTTCATCCTGGAAGGTTCTTAGGGTCTGATTCGTGTTCTAACGGTAGAGCGCTCTGGCATGTATCTAAAGAGTTGCAAGTTCGATTCCTGCTCGGTCAGCGATATTTTTTCAGGTGAATAAAGGATGCATTTTGTCTGCTTTTTTCTTGAGCTTGACTACTGAGTATGTTATGCGGAATTCTATACAAGGAGAAGATTTTGGCCTCAAATGGTCTAGAGATTTCATAATTTCTGATTTAGATTATACAGATGATTTGGTCTTGTTGGCTAATGATGTGGATGAAATGAATTCTTTGATTAGGACTATTGATGAGACTGGTAATACAATAAGTTTGATAACAAACATAGATAAAACTAAAGTGATGAAAATTAGTCAGGATAATGGTTCTTCAGTTGCTTTAAATGCCTGCACTCTTGAGCGTCTCAGTTTAATTATCTTGGGAGTTATGTTATAGATACTGGTGATGTGCTACATGAAATAAATATAAGAATAGGTATTGCTACTGGGACTTTTAGGAGTCTGTGGGGAGTGTGTATAAATAGGCGTGTACATCTAAAGACTAAAATTAGGCTGTATAATAGTTTGGTTCTCTCTAAGGTTATATATGGTAGAGAAACATGGATCCTTTGTAACAGGATAACAGAAAACTTTATGCCTTTGGTTCTAGATGCTTATGCAGTATATTGGGTATTAGGTGGTTTGACTTTGCAAGTAATGATTAGGTTAAAGAAGGAGTCAGCAACCTTCTTTGGGAGCGATTTTGTGCACAGAGAGACAGCGTTAGTATGGCCACGGTACTCGTATGCCTAACTACAGATTGCCAAATAACTTTATGAGCAGTGTGCCAAAGGCCTCAGGAAAAGGGGGAGACATAGGATGCAATAGGCAGACAATGAGAAACAGGACCTTCGTGGAATTGACCTACAGTGGCCAAATTGAGCAACTGTAGCTCAGGACAGACAGTTGTGGAGAGCAAAATTGTACAGTCTGGTTGGACCTCGGTAGCCCATGGCTACATAAAGATTTTGTATGTATGATGGAGTAGTGTGAGTCGCATAAAGAGGCGAGGACTGGGCCGGAAGTGATGTCATTGAGTGGAAAGCATTGTCTGATATTCGTATAGTGCAGTGTCTCGCAAACTGTGTGCCGCGAGAGATTTCCAAATTGACACTAGATACTCCAAAGATTTCATTTTGACTTCACTTGTGTTATCGACGTGCTTTAAAATCGACGTGCTTTAATAAAAATCTTTCAGATTTTATCAACTGGGCTCTTGTAACTATTTATCAAGCTTTTTCCAAAATTTGGTATTAATTTTTGATTATTTCAAGCCATAGAATGGACAAATATTTAAAACAAACACCGAGTTATGAATTAAAGAACGAGAGCAAATCTTCAAGTAAAACCAGGCTGATGACTTCAACAAAGCGCAAATATAATGACAATTATATAGAGTTTGCTTTTATTCTTTTTTAGGTGTGCCGCGGGAAAAAATTAAATTCAGTGTGGCGCGGAAAAAAATTAGATTCAATGTGCCGCGGAAAAAAAATTAGATTCAGTGTGCCGCAAAGTAAAAAAGTTTGCGAGACACTGGTATAGTGTGTCTTCACTACTACTGTGTGCAACTCACCCAATCTTGCCACGATACAATCGTTTTCTTCGATTTATTTGGCAGTTTTTTCTGTTCAACTTCTGCACCAATCTGTTTTTGTTATCAAACGAAATATTTATTATCTTGTTCGGCTGTTTAGCAGCTTTTTGAGTTTTTCTGGAATGTTGTGAGGACAAGAATGCTTGTCAGCTTTTAGATTCTCTTTTACATTTTACTTGTACAATACGCTCTCTGTATTTCTCTCTTTTAAGAGTAGCACAGGCATATCTCGTTTAGCACTGCCCCGTAAAGCGCAGATTCCTCTCAGAAATATTTTTTATATTTAAATATATATATAAATCCATTACAATACTGAACAGTAGAGTTAATACATATATTTTTCTCATGGCCAGTCAGCCAGTAGAGTGGAGTGAGTGCTTCTGTCATACCCTCTCAGCCAATGAGAGCTACGTTTCCATACTCTGCTTTCCTCAGTTTGAGCAGCACTCGGCAATCTGTTTCTTAAACATCGCTGTTGTCTCTCTTTCTATCATTATTTCATGTTCTGATGAACAGTTTCAACTCGTGGTTCTCGATCTCTTCAAAGAAAATGATAAGGATTTTGGCATCAGCACTGCACTGAAGAGAACTTTTTTTCTATGCGATCTCCTGCTACAAAGAATTGCCCCAGAAGAAGAAAAATATTCAGGCAAGGCAATCATCCCTTAATGCCTTTCTTCAAGAAGGAGGATGTGCCCATCTGCACGCTAGTAACACCCATCTTGTTTCCCAACACTGTCAAGTATCCTCTGTTCTGAGTTGCACCATGCACTGGCGAGTGTCATGGCACATCCTATCATGTTTATCATCTGTCTTATTGTTTAACCCAATAAATCCCTAATTATAATGCTAATCATAGGAAGCAAATTACGATTTCGAGAATATATCACCTTAGGGGCTTTGCTATAACGGCGACCCATATAGGGCAAATTCAGTTAGTACTCCCATTTCCAGGAACGCACCTGCACTCTAAATAGGGTATGCCTGCATGGAATTCTACCTAGTTTCTTCCTTCACTTCCTTCTATCAGCAGTTTTGTCTTATCACTCAATTACCTCATTCTGCTGTTCTTCCTTTGACAACACTGTTGCTTTAAAGCAGAAATTCCGAAAGTCAGAATGTCTATTTTTGGATTTCAGATGTAATTGGTGACCAACAAAACTCAAAGTTAATCTTTCAATAATATACATGAGATATATTTGCCTTTCTAAGTATTTATTTAATCATATTTTTATTTATAAAAGATAGCAAACATTTGTTTATTATTTAAGAAATTAAATGTTTCGTATTTTTGAATGAAAGTTCTGCTTTTTCTTGAATATGTTAGGAAATCTTGTGTTTAAAAACTTGATAGAGGTTGTTTCAACAAATGTACATGTCGACTTTGTTTATTCAACATCAAAAAACAGCATCTAGAATCTTAATATCCTTAAGAATTCTATCAGAGTTTTTGAAATTCTCGAAAAAAATACAACAATGATTTCTCTCGACTAATCACATTTAATCACATTATACCATCCTTTTTGTTCAAATTTACTTACGAAAATACTGCGTTCATGAATATAAAGGATGGCCATGAACAGCAATGCAAGTGTCCAAAGGTCGCAGTAACGAGTCGCAAAGGTGGCAAACGTCATCCTGGTCGCCTGGTCAAGGCCACAGGTAGAGGGGAGAAGCCAAGGCCTCCTGCTTTGAGAATGCTAGTAAGGGTAATAGTGACAAAAAGTTTTAAACTTATGCATATTTCATGCATTTTCCAAGAAATTTTTAAATAGTGTGACTTATATACATATACGAATTTTATGTATTCTTACTCATGCATTTCCCTAAGTAAGTTTATGAAAAGTAGTTGTGGTAGACTTTCCCTTACAGGAAGTTGGTTGCGGGGGTGGCGTTTTAAGAAGTTGGTTGGAGGGGGGGGACTTTTTAACAGAGGGGGAACAAAATAATTTCTAGCGAAAAGATATACACTTTTATTTCTAAAAGTCTAGTGAAACTTTGGGAACGTGTTCTACTGCGCATAGGCTTGCCAAATGATCCTTTGAACATTGGAGCATGAATTCAGCACTGCAATCCGGACGACAACCAGAATCACTACGTGAGTTTTTGATACCTCTACCACGATTTCCGGGTGAGTTATGGACACCGACAGATCCACAGACAGATATCGTCTTTTATTATTACATATAATTGACAGCAATGTTAACCAAATCATCAGGTCGCTTTATGATAAGATGAGGTTGCATGAAAAAGTTTATGATCCTGTATTTTACCGATTTTTCAAGGGGTGAGGTAAGAAATGGTGATGGGGCTAGACTCTCATGATACTTGAAATCTCGATAAGAGAAACACTGTCGTACAGTATTTCGTTGTCCTAGCTATTACCGTTTAAGAGGGGTTCTAGATCAAACAAACAAGAGAAATAGACAAACTATCTGATATACATGTACACTTGTTTCCATAAATTAAGAAAAGCTCAGAAAAACTGTGATAAACAAAAAACTACATGAATGATTTTAATGAAATTTGATAGAAACATGAATTTCAATATTAGTTTCAAAATGGCATAAAATATTTTACACCAGAAATATTTTTCGTCAAAAAATAACACCTATACGAACTTTTCCAAAGATGAAGTGTCAGAATGCAATGGGCAAAGTTCTTTAATAAGGAGTGTAGTACACCTTACAGCAATACAGGCACGACAGCGATGTTCCATGCTGTTTATGATGTTGTGAATCAGCTCAGTAGGGAGTAACGATTATTGTTCCTTTAAATCAGTAATAAGCTCCCCTTTTGCTGCAGGTGGCGGGAAAGGCCAGCATACGTCTCCCTAGAGGTAAAGGCCAGCATACGTCTCCCTAGAGGTAAAGTCCCTGTCTCCCTAAAGGTATACAGGGATTGAAAGATAAACAAGGTAAGGTTATAGAAGGTGAGGATTCCATCATGGCTAGGTAGGCTGAGCATTTCAATGATGTTCTAAACAATGTGGTTAGTTCTACTCCCATTGTTCGTAATAATGATAGATGCATTACTGGTTGTTGTTGACCCTATAACACAGCCTGAAGTTATTTTGGCTATTTTTAAATTTAAACTTCATAAATCCCCAGGGGTAGATGAGATTACTACAGAAATGCTTAGAGCTGGGAATGTTTCGGTTATCACGTCGATGACTGAAATTTTGAATATCTTTTATGATAAAGGCATGGTTCCTCAGGATTTTACCAGAACTATTATTATCCCTATTTTTTAAAAAAGCTGATTGCAGTTCTTGTGATAACTACATGGGTATCAGTCTACTTCCTGTTCCAGGTAGAGTTCTTTCCATGATTGTGCTTAATAGAATTAAGTCAATTGCGTGATGACCAATATGGATGCAGAAGTGGTAGGATATATCCAATATGGATGCAGAAGTAGATCAGATATTTTCACTCAGGCAGATTCTAAAGAAATGTTTAGAGTTTCAGAAACCTTTGGCTGCTAGCTTTGTTGATTTCAAAAAAAGCTTTCGACTCTGTTGATGCCATAATGTTTGTTGATCGTGAGATCGTGTGGCATACCAGACAAGTTAGTTAGCATAATGGAAGCTCTCTATAATAACACTAAGTCATGTGTGAGAGTTGGTAGGACTTGTAGCAATTGGTGTAGCATTGCTTCTGGTGTTCGATAAGCGTGCATTTTGTCTCCCTTTCTCTTTAGCTTGGTTATTGATTATGTTATGCGAAATTCTTTGCAAGGGAAAGATTTTGGCGTTAAATGGTCTAGATCAGTGGTTCTCAACCGTTTATGCTTCACGTATCCCCTGGAAATGTGTATGCAACTGGCATACCCCTTATATAAATAGACAAAACTATAGTTGCAGTATAACAATGGGAATAAAATAAAACACACACATATATATATAATATATATCTAGCGACTTTTGAGCTCTCACGGCGTACCCCATAAAATTTTACCTCTAATCTAGAGATTTGAAAATTTCTGATTTGTATTAAGCAGATGATTTGGCCTTGTTGGCTAATGATGTTGATGAGATGAATTTTTTCATTAGGACTTTGATGAGACTGGTAATAGAGTTGGTTTAGTGATAAACAGAGATAAAACTAAAGTGATGAAAATTGGTCAGGCAGTTGGTGCTTCAGTCGCTCTAAATGGTTGCACCCTTGAGCAAGTGTCTCAGCTTCATTATCTTGGGAATTATGTAACAGATCCACAGACAGATGACGGCGTGAGATTAACAGGCGAATAGGGATTTTCTCTGGGACTTTTAGGAATCTATGGAAAATGTGGAGAAATAGATGTATACACCTAAAGACTAAATTTAGACCTTATAATAGTTTGGTTCTTATCAGGGTTATGGTAGTGAAACTTGGAAGCTTTTTGAACAAGATAAGTAGAAACTTGATGCTTTTGATTCTAGATGCTTACGCAGTATCTTGAGTAATAGGTGGTTCAACTTTGTAAGTAATGAAGAAATTAGGCAAAAGAGTCGGCAACCTCCTCTGAGCAGCATATTGTGCAGAGAGAGACTCCGTTTGTTTGACCATGTTGCCCGTATGGAAAATTATAGATTGGTGAATAGGGTTATGAACAGTGTGCCTAAAGGCCTCAGAAAGAGGGGGAGACCTAGTATGCGGTGGGCAGACAATGTCAAGCAGGACCTTATTAGAATTGGTACAGTGGTGAGATGCAGCAGATATAGCTCAGGACAGATATGCTTGGAGAACTAAATTTCGCAGTCTAGTTGGACCTCCGTAGCCCATGGCTGCTTGGGGAGGGGGAGGAGGATCCGATTACGCAAATTGAGGAAACCTAGACTAATTTGCATACGATATGCTCCCTCGGCATTAGTTTATTGGTTACATCAGCAAGTTTTGTGAGCATCGCACAATTTTATGGCGAATTTTCGCGATTTTTCTCATTTTTCCTTAATTTGTGGGAACCAGTGTATATATAGCAGATGATATAACGATCTGAGAATGTAAATATTTCACATTTAGGACATCCGACTTGAATGTCACAACGATAAAATATTTAAAATTTCAAATTTCTTGAACTATCGATATATCCGTGAGAAAATTGCTAATGTAATCAACAGAACGTCTATTTTAAGAAATGGGAACGTGTTTCGTAACTTATTTTACTAAACATCATTTTGCTCAATCAATATCATTGACCACAAATATGACTTGGTAGAATAACTACTTGCTATTGAAATATCATGCGTGCAATGTCTACGAACTATTCGTCATCAGCATGTAAAAAAAGTGAAAAATATTTCCCCAAAAGTTATGAATCAGTTTCTCAATAGCTGTATAAATTTGACCAATTTGCTGTAAAGAACAGAAGAGTAAAGAAAACTAGAACCTGTAGCAGAGATAATTCTAAAACATTTCTCAGTTCCAGCTCCAACAAAAAATAGCGGCTCTGCTCAGCTCCAGCTCCAGGATTCGATCTCTACTTGTTGTCTTCCTTACGGAGGAATATATTGAACTATTTTATAAAACTTTTTAGTCGATAAAAAAAGTAAGAATCAATTTTTTAATGTTTGAAGTAGAATTACTCTTAATGACAGAATAATACATCATCATCATCATCATCATCATCATCATCATCATCAAGCAGCCATGGGCTACGGATGTTCAACCAGATATGCAATTTCGTTCTCCAAGCAAGTCTATCCTGAGCTACATCTACTGCATCTGGCCACTGCACACTAATTCCAACAAGGTCCTGTTTGACATTGTCTGCCCACCGCATCCTAGGTCTCCCCTTCTTTCTGAGGCCTTTAGACACACTGTTCATAACCCTATTCGCCAATATATAATTATTCATACGGCAACATGGCCAAACCAACGGATGGCCAGGTTGCTTAAAGGAGGTTGCAAACTCCTTTGCCTAACCTCATCATTAGTTACAAAGTTGAACCACCTAATGCCCAAGATACTGCGTAAGCATCTGGAATCAAAAGCATCTAGTTTCCTGTTATCTTGTTTACAAAGTGTCCACGTTTCACTACCATAACTAACCCTAGAAGGAACCAAACTATTATACAGTCTAATTTTAGTCCTTAGGTGTATACGCCTATTTCTCCACACTCTCCCTAGATTCTTAAAAGTCCCGGCAGCAATCCCTATTCGTCTGTTAATCTCATGCCGCACATCACCATTATCTGTTACATAGCTCCCAAGATAATTAAATTGTGACACCTGCTCAAGACTGCAACCATTCAGATTAACTGAATCACAGTCTACCTGACCAATTTTCATCACTTTAGTTTTCTCTCTGTTTATAACCAAACCTACTCTACTACCAGTCTCATCAACAGCTCGAATGAAAGAGTTCATCTCATCAACATCATTTGTCAAACGGGCTAAATCATCAGCATAATCTAAATCAGACATTTTCGTATCTCCAGTCCATTTAAGGCCAAAATCTTTCCCTTGAAGTGAATTTCGCATAACATAATCAATAACCAAGCTAAAGAGAAAAGGAGACAAAATGCACCCTTGTCGAACACCAGAAGTAATGCTAAACCAATTGCTACAAGACTTACCAACTCTCATACACAACTCAGTGTTATTATAGAGAGCTTTCATAATGTTAACTAACTTGTCTGGTATACCATATGATTTCACAATCAACCACAAATTAAGACGACCAACAGAGTCGAAAGCCTTTTTGAAATCAACAAAGCTAGCAACCAAAGGTTTCTGAAACTCTAAACATTTCTCAAGAATCTGTCTAAGTGAAAATATCTGATCCACACATCCCGTACTACTTCTGAATCCACATTGCTCATCACGCAATTGACTGTCAACCAGATTCTTAATTCTATTAAGCACAATCATGGAAAGAACTTTACCTGGAACAGAGAGTAGGCTGATACCCCTATAGTTATCACAAGAACTGCGATCACCTTTTTTGAAAATAGGGATAACAACAGCTGTGGTAAAATCCTTAGGAACCATGCCTTTATCATAAAAGATATTCAGAATTTCAGTCATCCAAGTGGTAACCGAAACATTTCCAGCTCTAAGCATTTCTGTAGTAATTTCATCTACCCCTGGGGATTTATGAAGTTTAAGTTCAGAAAAAGCCAAAATAACTTCAGATTGTGTTATAGGGCCAACATTAAAGCCACCAATGCATCTATCATCTTTGCAAACAATGGGAATAGAACTAACCGCATTGTTTAGAATATCACTGAAATGCTCAGCCCACCTAGCCATGACAGAATACTCACCTTCTAAAACCTTACCTTGTTTATCCTTCAATCCCTGTATACCTGTCCGTTTTCTAACACACAAAACATCAACTATCTGGTACAGCTCTCTGCTGTCGTGCTGTCTAACTGCTTCCTTGGCTTTGTCAACCAAACCATCAAGCCAAAGATTCTTATCACCAGCTAACGGATCTTTTACACGTTTATTACGTTCTCTGTAATGCTTTCTATTGGGACTAGTAGGGTATTGATTAAGGACATTCCTGCAGTTCTTTCTTTCCGAAATAAGTTCAAGTGCCTTATCACTCAGATAATTCTGTCTCTTCTGCTCCTTTTTTCCTAAACGAGTACTGTTAGTGTCCACAAAAGCCTGTTTAAAATGATCCCATTCTTCCTCAACTTCAGTAGTAAGCAAACCATGACTGTCATAATGACTAAGTAACCTATCATGATAAGCTTTGGCTATAACTGGGTCTTTCAGAGCTTCAGTTTTAAAAGCAAATTTTTTAACCCTAGCACAACACTTTTTAAATTTAAGTTGCAAGACACTTTTAACAAGATAATGGTCAGATCCAATTTCAGCTCCCCTATATGACCTGGTATTCCTAACAGAACTAGCCCATTTGCTGTTATTTAATATATAATCAATCATATTCTTATGCAGCCCATCGGGTGAAACCCATGTGTACTTATGTATGTCGCGGTGTTTGTAATAAGTTTCAGTTATTCTGAATCCATTGAGTTTACTTACCTGCAGGAGACGCTTCCCATTGCCATTGCAGCTACCAATAACAAAAGGGCCTATTACTCCTCCCCAAAGGTCAGAGTCAGTACCAACTTTGGCATTGAAGTCACCTAGAACAAATGTAATATCTCCTTTCTTGACAGAATTCAAAATATCCTGAAGTTGTTCATAAAACCTATCCTTCTCATCCTCATCGGCATCCTCAGTGGGGGCATAACAGCAGATAACATTCAAGTCTTTAACGCTTGTCTGAAATTTTGCTGTAAGAAACCTTTCATTAATGCACTCATATCCTAGAAGAGCATCACTGGCGTGTCTGCTGAGAAGCAGACCCACGCCTTGGTGATGCTTATTGTCGTCCCTCCCTGAAAAGAGAAATTTAAGATTATTTTTAACAATCTGACCTTTATCTGTCCATCTGGTCTCTTGCATGCCGAGAATATCTAAATTATAATGGTGGAATTCTTGTGTGAGGACATCAAGAGAAAATGCTATGTGCAGAGTCCTCACATTCCAACTACCTATGGAGAGAAAATGGTTAGTGGGATGTTTAAAGAAACTATGTTTATTGAGAGAGGGAATGCCGACAGTATCAAATAGCCCCCTAATCGCAGACATGGGGCAAAGACCCGTTCCCCCACCACTAAAGGCTGAAGCCATCTACACTGGAAGACTTCCTTCAATGTAGAATTTGACGATGCCAATAGAAGCAAAGAGTTCAGATGCCTGCGATGACTTCTGCTCAGGATTATCCACCAGCTGATTAACATATCCTGTGAATCTGTTCACTTGGGGCTGTCAACCCACAAACAAACAGAAAACACAGCGGAAGATTTTCCCTCCACAGAAGCCCACCAGTGCAGCAAAATCAGGATCCATAATCAAGCTCAGAGCCATATATCTGTTCAGTCCAGTGGGTTTATATGGTCAGCACCAGGACCCTGTGTGGTTGATCACTCCTCAGCAGGGTAGAAAAAAAAAGAAAAGTAGCCATAGTTGTCCAGATCAGTAGGCCACACTAATCTGGCAGCCCTCCCCTTCCGTTCACTTCCACAAGAGAGTATCTCTTTTGAAAGGTACTAACGGTCTGCACCACAAGAAGGAGAATAATACACAGAATTAAAATAGAACTTAGGACACCACAGTCAGTAAGTAGTGGTATATGAACCTTTGTTCGGGAGACTGGAACAATAAGCCGGGGAATTCGGATAGAGACAAGCGGAGGAAAAAGTGTGAAGACCCAGAACAGTGTATTGCTGTACTGTTCATTAAAATGGCACCATCTAGTAAAGCATAGCTTTCGAAGAGAAATATACACCTTGCAAAATAAACACTTATTCGAAAATTTAGATAATTTTAAAACCTCTTTGCAAAATGGCAATGAAGTCCGACTTGAAGTTATGAAGTGGTATATTACTGAAATTTATTTTCATCATTGACTCTACGTACGCTCTATGATACTAGCATTATTTATTGCTTTTTTCTGCTTTTCCCAATACCTCTTAACAATACTTTTTAACCAATACCTCTTAACAATACTTTTCCCAATACCTCTTAACAAATAACAAGCAGCGTGTAATAGAAATATACTTTTTAAAATGACATAGAGGTCATCTTGCATGCTCTGGATTGTAGACCGGTGGTAGTGATCATCGGGAACAGTGTGCCTTTGCAAATACGTTCCGCAAGCAAACTCGTAGAAGTCGTTGCAAGGGTTCGCTGTTGGGTCGATCTTTTCCAGCATAAGGGCAGCTAAGAAAGAGAAAAGAAACATTTTGTCATTTATCATTGGAATTGGTAGTTATCACCTTTTATTTACATAAAATGAAGCTTAAAAATATATTTCCACATAGAGTTTCAATGTTTTTTTTTAACAGATTTATCAGACAATAAAAATGTAGAAATATTTATTTTCCAATATTTGTATTCAACATGACATCAATACTCCCTAAACAAGCTTTCTGATAAATCAAATAAGGGTAAAAATAATAAATATGGTATAATAATGGTATAATAAATGTAATGTTTAATAATCAAGGTTATTGAAGTTGAAAGTGATAAATTTAATTTGTCTAAAAATAAGTCATTAGCAATAATTATTTGCACAAATTACACTTCTCTTTACAACATCTGGCATTTAAATCACATGTTATTAATATAATACAGTATATTAATACTCATCTTATAACAGTATATTGTTACAAATTAAATGGGTGAGCACTGAGTCGCTCAAAAAAAATATCCGACCTTACGAAGGTTGCCAGATCACTAATTTCTAAAAAATCGTTGCCAGATATTTTTTCTGAATTCTGTAATCAACCATAGTGTTCGGATATTTTTTGAGCGAATGTAAATATATGTCAGTGATATTACAAAATAAGGCAATTTATTACAAAGGCATGGATGAAATTATTTATACAAACTAAGTCAACCGGCACGAAAATTATAATCAATACAGATCTAAACTTTCAGAAGAATCCATTATCTTATTTTTATTCATACCGAAATCACAAAGCAAATCTAATATCATTTGATGAACAATAAAATCATGTTTGTAAACAAATATGCAATATATCGAGATTAACCTTACCAATTCTTATAAACAAACTAAATAATATCGTACATCAAGTAATAATCTCTTCCTACAGAAAAGTTAAGACTAGTTCTGTCCATTCGACTAACGTTTACCTCTTCATTTTTAATGTCAATGTCCCTTGTATAACTTTCACTTGAGGCGTAAACCATTCTTATTTTCCTTGTTAATTCACTAGTAGGATTTACACTAATAAACTAATTAACCTCCCACGCACTCACCACATAAAATACTACTTCTTTTTTTATCCACTTATCGCATACAGACTGATCGTTACATCTCAACAATTCCAACATAACAATTTTGTCTTCCCTATTTTTGAGATAGGTTCTTCGTTACAATTCGTTGGTTGCATAATTCTCAAGCAGAAACAAATACGCGAGCGTTCATAACACGTTTATCATAAATTCACTGTAGCACGTTCATCTGACGTAACACTGCCCCCTCCTTAGGTCTTGCTCATCCCGAACAATTCTGGATTCCGAAGCTTCTTCAGTTCTTTGATGAAATGGATCAAAATGATCCACATGAACCACATTGCACTTTATTGTTGGACGTGGACGAATGCTACACCACGTCGTTAATCCTGTTAACTACTGTAACGTCTTTACATTGATCAGTGATTTCAATGATTTTTATATTCAAATCATTATTCTGATCAGTAATCTTACTAATTTGAGAAGTCACTTCAGCTCTCAACTCATTATTTTGAGTAGCCATTTCGGCTTTCAAGTCATTATTTTGTGTAGCCATTTCGGCTTTAAAGCCATTATTTTGTGTAGCCATTTCGGCCTTCAAGTCATTATTTTGTGTAGCCATTTCGGTCTTCAAGTCATTATTTTGTGTAAGCCATTTCGGCCTTCAAGTAATTATTTTGTGTAGCCATTTCGGCTTTCAAGCCATTATTTTGTGTAGCCATTTCGGCTTTCAAGCCATTAATTTGTGTAGCCATTTCGGCTTTCAAGCCATTATTTTGTGTAGCCATTTCGGCCTTCAAGTAATTATTTTGTGTAAGCCATTTCGGCCTTCAAGTAATTATTTTGTATAGCCATTTCGGCTTTCAAGCCATTATTTTGTGTAGCCATTTCGGCTTTCAAGCCATTATTTTGTGTAGCCATTTCGGCTTTCAAGCCATTAATTTGTGTAGCCATTTCGGCTTTCAAGCCATTATTTTGTGTAGCCATTTCGGCCTTCAAGTCATTATTTTGTGTAGCCATTTCGGCCTTCAAGTAATTATTTTGTGTAAGCCATTTCGACCGTCAAGTAATTATTTTGTGTAACCATTTCGGCTTTCAAGCCATTATTTTGTGTAGCCATTTCGGCTTTCAAGCCATTATTTTGTGTAGCCATTTCGGCCTTCAAGTAATTATTTTGTGTAACCATTTAGACTTTCAAGTTATTATTTTGTGTAGCCATTTCGGCTTTCAAGCCATTATTTTGTGTAGCCATTTCGGCTTTCAAGCCATTAATTTGTGTAGCCATTTCGGCTTTCAAGCCATTATTTTGTGTAGCCATTTCGGCCTTCAAGTAATTATTTTGTGTAACCATTTAGGCTTTCAAGTTATTACTTTGTGTAGCCGTTTCGGCTTTCAAGTAATTATTTTGTGTAGCCATTTCGGTCTTCAAGTAATTATTTTGTGTAGCCATTTAGGCTTTCAAGTCATTATTTTGTGTAAGCCATTTCGGCCTTCAAGTAATTATTTTGTGTAGCCGTTTCGGCTTTCAAGTTATTATTTTGTGTAGCCATTTCGGCTTTCAAGCCATTATTTTTCCCTCATTTATTATTTCCCTCAAGCAGCTGCTTGCCACAGAGGTCTGACAGGAGCCTCTCAGTAGAAGGTCTGTGAGGACGGCAGGACCTCAGCAGAAAAACAAAACAAACATCCATGCCTTACCCGTGCTCGAACCCAGGTCCCGTAGATCAGTAGCCAAGCGCGCTAACCACTGGGCCACGGGACGGCTTAGTATGTATACAAATGCTATAAATTCTGATACTCAAGGTTAAATTCCAAGGGATGCAAATTATGAAAAAAGCATTAGAGAATTAAATTCTTAGTTAATAATTTTTTTACGCCTCTCAAACAGCTGTTTATCACTGGTCTGGTAAGAGCCTGTCGATTTAAGATGTCGGATGACCTATTACGAAGCGAGACCTCAGCAGAAAGAAAATAGCCATACGTATAGGGTCTCGAATCCAGGTCTCATAGGACGATATCAAGATCAATAAATTTAACAAATTGCAGTTATCAACGACGTAGTTTTTGTTAATCATTTTGAATCTTCTGTGGGCCATATTCTTGAACTATCTTCTTTATCATTAGCAATCCACATTTTAAACTTCTTTTTTACAGATGACAATGTTGATACATGTTGCAGGTCAATACAAACTAATATGCTGAATTCAATGAAAATGATAGTGGTTATAAAAGTCGAAACTGGTAATTCAGTATACTACTGATGAAATATGAGTAGGATTCATCATTGCAATTGTCTTGAGTATTCGTCTTTTTCGAATGTCGAAAATCTCAGATTACAGGTACGTATTAAGAGCCAGAGATTTTTCAAAAGCATACATTATTAATATTTAACATCAAACAAACAAACAAACAAACAAACAAAATTGAAATATTGTTACTTACAAAGAGAAAATTTCCAACAATATGAAGTTTTCTCTTCAAACTATATAAACAAATTAACTGTACTGAAATAAAAATCACAAAATCGTTTTCCCTAGTAGTATATTGGCGACAAGACTCGGTGAAAAATATTTTTTGAAGGGCATAAAGCTAACCTCATGAGGAGCGACGAAAACGGGAGAAAGTAAAAATTCGATATGGGTATAAATACCTTTTATTTAATATTCAAATAAACTTATCTAGAGTAAATAAATAAATTTACTTTCTTTTGTTAAATTTTATAATTAGATTCAAATAAAAAAAATTAAATTTATAAACGCCAAAGTTCTCTTTTTTAAATCTCCCGAATAATTTCAGTCGTAGAGTTTAGGAGTGTGCGTATTTTCTTACTGTGTGTGTGTATACTCTGAATACATGTCTGTTTAGAACTCGTAGATGTTTAGGACAGTGGTTCCCAACCCATGGGTCGCGAAGGGTTTTCTGTGGGGTCGCCGGGCAGTGGTGAGATATGAAAATTTTAAAAAGGGAAAACAAAAAAAAATCACATCATGGCGTCCTGCACAGAGATTTGTTTGCGTAAACATGTAATGATCTTTCGTTCGTCGGGTTAGCTTGTTGAGCTGTCCAGGTTCATGCCCAGTTCGGTGACTGGCTCTACGGAATGCGGAATAAAGAATAAACAGAATAAATGTAGAGAATGACATGAGGTTGGCATTAACGAAAACTGAACCGCGAATTTTTAAAGCTTGTTAATGAGTTGAAATTTCAATCATCGCATTAAATATGTCGTAAGTTAACACTATTTTGAATTATATTATACTGAATAACATTATTTTACTTATATATACTTTTATTTTCGATGTGTTTTCATTTACCCTATTAAAAAGCCTATTTTTAATATATCGGGGTCGCGGGTCACTTTGCCTCTATAAAATGGGGTCGCGACTCGAAAAAGGTTGGGAACCGCTTGGTTTAGGAGATGACGAAACAGACCACCAGCTTTTGAAATGGCTAGGAAGGACAATTTAATATTTAAAATTCATAGCAAATATTTCCTGCCTTAAAATTAAGGGAGGTGTGTTAAGCGAAAATTATTTTATTAAAAAACATTATGTGCCAAATTTGTGGACAATAAAATTAAAAGAGCGTGTATTAATTGCATATCATTTCTTTGATTTACCACCCCGTTTTCCCAGTTCTGCCTCCGGTAGTGATTAAGACCGAACCCAGACAGCTACGGCGGATGGGAACGTGCATTGTCCTCTAAAGACAACTTTGGTTGGAGTCGTCTTTGTCTAGTTCTGCTCTCTATACCCAATATCCTTGCTAATCATTCAAAGAGAGAAAGCACTACTTCCAATTTCTAGTACTCCCCCTTGGCACTCCCTGTCGGATTAAATGGAATCTTTAAGCATCCGGTTTCTAAATAGCTTGGTATCTAAAGGGTTAAACTTTAATTAAAAAAGAGACGGTTTTTTTCTTAAAAGGAATGGTTTGCTTTTAAAATGAATTAAAAAAATTCTCGGTTGAAAAAGCATTAAAGTGAAAAGGAAATCGTTAACATAGCCAGTACTGAAAAAAGTCTTACCGGTAGGTAGTACCGGCAAATAATTTCTTGCCGGTACGGCGTACCAGTCTACTTTCACCACTGGTTATAACGATCCTTTCACTTTGCAGGAACTCATTTCTGCCATTGAAGCTTCGAAGCGCTCCTTGGTCCCATGTCCTAACAGTGTCAGCTATACTCAGTTAGCTAACCTGAGGCTCTGCCTGTGCTTCTTAAAGCATTCAGTTAGTCTTGGGTCAAATGCACTGGCCCTGATTCTTGGAAGGCTACGCACATAGTACCTATCTTGAAGCAGGGAAAAACCCACCAATGATCTCTCTTCCTACAGGCTCATTCCTCTACCTACTCTTGCCTCTGCAAGATCCTTGAGAGACTTGACCTTGAACGCCTGGAATGGTACCAGGAGTCCAAAGGCCTTCTCCCTGAAAGTCTGTTTGGTTTCTGCAAAGAGAGGTGCATATCAGATAACCCTAGACAACAAATTGAAACTTTTTTATAACATTGGTAAAATGCGATATTTTTAACTAATTTTGGGGTGCTGGTTTCAAATATGGCTGCGAAAAATTTGCAGATTTTTCACACCACTTTT
This sequence comes from Ryuthela nishihirai, assembly GCA_038380435.1. Lineage (NCBI taxonomy): Eukaryota > Metazoa > Arthropoda > Arachnida > Araneae > Heptathelidae > Ryuthela > Ryuthela nishihirai. The sequence continues at coordinate 3,977,450 of JAWZYU010000020.1, read as the reverse complement.
GAACTATTTTGACTATTTTGTATTTGACACTTTTGTTAAATTGCAACTTAAACCTCATTAATTAATTGCATGATTACAGTGAAAAAAATTAGAAACGTCATAGTTATAGACCATTAAATATAAAGCAACAAATGAAATAATATTGAAATGCAAAATAGGAGAACATGGGTAAGGATCTTTTATACTTACAAGAAGTTCATTTTTATCTTTTATGTGCTGAGGTATCTTCCTTCTGCAAGAACCAGCAGAAGACACACATCATTGCTGGGTCCCACCTGCCTTGGTATCTCTCCTACATGGTTCGGATATCCTGGTGAAATCTTTCCTCTTGCTCATCACTGACAGCTCCTAAGTTCTTGGGAAAGAAGTCGAGATGCGAGTGCAAGAAATGGATCTTCAAAGACATTCAGCAGCCAAGATTTTCATAGTTTTTGAGAACTTGAATGAGCTGATGATAGTTTTTCTCTTTGTGATTCCCCAAAAAACCGTGGACTACAGATGTGAAGGATTTTCATGCAGCACGCTCCTTCATATTCAGTTTTTCTTCGAAGAAAGTATTATTCGGCAGCTTCCTGATCTCAGGACCAACAAAGATCCCTTCTTTAAGTTTGGCATCACTTAGTTTTGGAAATGTTTCCTTCGTGCAAAACCCTTTACCAGCCTTGTCAAAGATTTTCATAAGCCCCAGTTTAATGTGTAGTGATGGGAGCAGAACATCAGTGGGGTCAACTAGAGCTTATACCTCACATTACCCTTTCCAGGAATAAAACATCTCTTTTTGGGCCAGTCTTTTGTTTTGTAGTAACAAACACAGAAAAGCAAAATTTTGTGAAGCGATATGACTTTTAGGTCACCACATATTGTAGACTTAAATTGGTCATATTTTAGAGCAATGAGTACTTTTTTCCATGCTTTCATAAGCTTCCTTTATTCCCATAGCACGTGTCACTGGAATGGAAGGTTTTTGGTTTCCTTTGTGCAAAAGGACAGCTTTTAAGCTGAATTTTGACGAATTCCTTAGGGTCGTTCCAATTTCTTCCATCAGCCCTGAAATATCTGTGTAGAAACACAAACCATATTGCATCTCGTAATAAGCAAATAAAGCCAAATTACTCTTTCTGAACAGAGAAACTCTGGCAGTCTTGAACGTAAAATCTCAGCTTGTTGTTTGGGAAGTCCTGGGTCTCGAACAAGATCATTTAGTAAGCTGAAACACGCTTAACAAGCTGAGAAAGGTTAGCCATTGATGGTGTAGTGGTTAGCATAACTGGCATGATCTTTATGGAGGACAGGAGACATTGGGTTCGAATCCCACTCATGGCAAAACCAATTTTTTTCAGCAAATTATTTCATGAGTTCCATATCCTGACATTCATGAGTTCGATATCCTGACATTCACGGATATGAGTTCCATATCCGGACATATCCTATGATTCTTTACTAAAGATCATTTAGTTCATTTTGCTGAATCAGTGAGGCTCGTCTAACTTTTTAGGGGTGTATGTAGGATCAGTATCTGTATGTGCCTCAAAGTCTTCCTCTGATGAATGTGAATCCATCTCCTCCCAGTTGGTTGGAGGTGTTGGTATAGGAAGATCTTATCCATGAGGAAGTAGCTTTATGGCTGAAGGCACATTTGTATATTGTATTTTGCGTTTGATCCTTTTTGAAAAGCCCAAAACCTTAGTTAAACAAAAATAGCAATCATGCAAGTGACTAGTTGGCTCACGCCAAACCAGTGGAAATGCAAAGGGCATGGATTTCTTCTTTACCAGGCGAACAAAGCACAAAACGTAGTACATGTGTGGTGCCCATGTTTTGTCATGATCTCCAACATGATGACATCCAAAATACAAGTCATAGGTTTTCTCCACACTTTCTTCACAATCTTTGTTAAAGAACGACCCTGGGATTTTAAAATATAATTTTCACACACATAACAAAACTTATCTAGCACATTAACACATCATTCTCTGGCCTCATGTTTGCACCTGACTACATCAAGTCGTCAAAAGCAGAAGTTCCTTAGTGTCATCCTTGACAACAGGTTGACCTGGGGACCTCAGAGTCATCTTAAGACATTTGCCACTGTGCAGAGAAATATACTGTCTTTCCTTGCTGGTACCCACTGGGGAAGTTCTTGCAAACCCACTTGGTCTTAACTAGTACTTGATCCTCTCCTGCATCAACTACAGTGGTCACTTTTTGAGCAATGCTTCTACTTCACAGCTGAGCCAGTTGGCCGCTGTCCACACTATATCTCTGTACCTCTGTCACGGATTCTGCCGTAACAGACCAAATGAGTCTGTATTCACAGAGGCTCATGCCTTTCCGCCTGCATCAAAAGAGAGATATATTGTTTCATTTTTCGAAGCTCCACTCCTTCCACTTTAATCATGAGCTTCTCAGGAAGATGCAAGACAGGCCAGACTCTGCTTTTGCCTTGTCTG